>OX276357.1:15881327-17126806 GCA_946251885.1 Cosmia pyralina
GCGGCGCGGGAGCGGCAGGATTTTATGCATAAAAACATATGGACCGGACCTCGAAAACAGCGGCGCGGAAGCGGGGCGGGACAATGCGAGACGCGCCGCCGCCCCGCTGCCCGCGAAATTCGAAGCAGAGGCCTTAGGGTCTAGCGTAGCTTCGTCTATTTTGGATTGTTTTTACTACAGTGGAAGTGTAGGTAACTGTAATTTACGTAGTTTTAATTATTATTGAAAAAAAAAAACCTAAGTATGTTAAAAATTACAGAAATCGATTAAGTAAACAATTCTGAACAAACTATACTCCATTTGCAATAAGATTAGACATTTAAACAAACCTTTTTTACAGTCCGTTCAACCGATTTTGACTTCTATTGCGTTGGTGGCATGACAAATGGCAGCTGCAGTAAACAGTTTGTATTGTAGCCACTTTTTTGCCTTTAATGCCATCCTTTAAACCTACGGAATAGAAGTCAAAATCGGTTGAACGAACTGTAAAAACGGTTTGTTTAAATGTCTAATAATATGTCTTTACCTATGAAATTGCCGTTTTGTATGAAAAAATTTAAACGTTTTTTTGTTCATGCATTTTTTATTTGTATTAATCGAAGTAATCACCCATGCAATCAATGCATCTTTGCCAACGCAGTGGCAGTTTATTGATGCCCTTCTTAAAGAAATCAGCTGGACGGGAGGCAACAAATTCTTCAAAGGCATTTTGTACTGCCTCTCGGGTATTGAATTTTTTTCCCGCCAAGAAGTTATCCAAATTCTGGAAAAAGTAGTAGTCTGTAGGCGCAAGGTCTGGTGAGTAGGGCGGATGACGGAGAGCTTCCAACCCCAGTTCTTGCAACTTGGAGACCGTCTGCTGTGCAGTATGAGGTCGCGCGTTGTCGTGCAGGAGCAGCGAAGACGAGCGATTGACCAATGCTGGTTGGAGATGTGCCAGCTTCTCCATCATTGTGTTCAGTTCTTCACAGTACACATCTGAAGTAATGCTCACCCCGTTTGGTAACAAGCTGTGATGAATCACACCGGCGCCAGACTACCAAACAGTGACCCTCACTTTTCTAGGGGTAAGTTTTCGTTTAGGGCATTGTTTATGCCCTAAACGAAAACTTACCCCTAGTCCAACCAACTTGCTGAGCGCTTGCGGTTATCAAACAGAATCCATTTTTCATCGCAGGTAACAATGCGGTTCAAAATTCCTTCATTTGTGTGTCTGTTGAGCAGTGCAAGGCACGTCTCGACGCGTACTTCGCGCTGGCGATCATTGAGTTCGTGGGGCACCCATTTGTCAAGCTTTTTTACCTTGCCAATTTGACGCAAATGGACCAATATTGTTTTGACGCTAACTTCGAAAGCTGCTGCTAATTCAGGCGTAGATTGTGTATCATCAGCTTCCACAATCGCCTTTAATTCGTCATTGTCGACCAAAGTCTTCGGACGACCGCGAGGTTCATTTTTCAGGTCGAAATTTCCAGAACGGAAGCGAGCAAACCAATAACAAGTGGTGCGTTGGTTTGTAGTGTTAGCTCCGTAAACGTCGTTGATGTTGCGTGCCGCTTGTGCCGCGTTGCTGTCACGACGGTACTCATATTCCATAATTACTCGAATTTTTAACGTATCCATGATGACGAAAAAGGTTGAAATGCGATGAAAATGTAACACTAATCAATAAACAAATGACTACTTTTGGAAAAAGAAATCCATGTTTTGTTCCAAACAAAATTATTTTGATTTGAAATGGCCAGTACTGCAGAACGGCAATTTCATAGGTAAAGACCTAATGGAGTATTAGTACTTTCATAATGTGCATTAATTCAGTTACACTTTGTAGAAGCAGATATTCTGTGATCATCTCAGAACATTATTATGGTCTATACAAGTATTTCAGAGACTCAACAAAAATGTTTTGTTAAGTACCTCAGTTTGACCATTAAATAGTGATCGTTGGCAAGTTTATTGCCTACTAACAGAAACATCTGTTCACATCGTTTCTCCGCTAGACGTCATTCTTACGCACGGGACGAAAATTCTTTTAAAATTTCTATTCATCGATATTTTCTTTCACACTGTGGTTATTTGATTCAGATATTTAAAAGTCTGGAATTTTTATATTTCTATTTTCAACTATTTTAAATATGTAAGTATTCTATTTTTAAACGACTTCAAAAAGGAGGATGTTCTCAATTCGTCGGAACCTTTTTTTATTTTATTTTTTTATGTATGTTCCCCGATTACTCGAAGATGGCTAGACCGATTTGGATTTTTTTTTGTTTTATTCGAGAGTGTATACATCACAGTTGGTCCCATATAAAATTGATTAACTTTGCTTGGGTAGTTTTTGAGTTAGCTTCAAAAATACGTATTTTTTCCCCACTTTTATATGGACGATGTTTTAGTTTGTTTTGCAGGTAGTGGAATTAGAATTTGTGTGGGGTAGGTACACAACTAAAAAGTGAAAAATAAAAACTTTTTTACAAAAACATACAACCGACTTCCAAAAACAACACTACAAAGTGAAAAATAACTTTAATTTCGGAAGTCGGTGGCAAAAAACGAAAATGCATTTAACTAGACACCGACTTCCGAAATTAAAGTTATTTTTCACTTTGTAGTGTTGTTTTTGGAAGTCGGTTGTATTTTTTTGTAAAAAAGTTTTTATATACTACGAATTCAGTGGGTAATACTTTTTCTGCGAGGCATTTATTTATCGATCAAGACTAAAAAGGGATTCTGCCAAAGAGTGATTTGCACAATTTCTCTCAAAAATAATATTTGAAGCTGTGGCTTTGACAACCAAACTTTGAACATAACTTTGCAACTAACGTTTATTTGTTTTTCGTTTGATACTCATAGTAATACATTAATTTAATTTGTTGCCTTTATTCCTTTCCTGTGACGAGTTGAGTAAGGGTCAATTTCCACCAAACGGATAAATCCTCACGGATGAAATTTAATTCGACGCAGACATCAAGCGTTTATCAAACGTGATGACTACGACGAATTTTATACTTAAAGTCAATATTGATACAGTTACATTTAAAAAGTGCTCGAGCATCTGGGAGGATATTTCCGTTAGGTGGAAAGTAACCCTAACGAACCTTCTACCCAGTTTCTGAATTGAGAATTTGATGTGGAGAACTTAACAAAATCTACTTCAATCTAGCTCGCAAAATTAAAAAAAAAGTTCTTATAAAACGTACAAAAAAAATCAAATTACGAGGAAAATGTGTGTATGTAAACGACATTTTTATCAACCTCAAAGGTTGATGCACCACATGCGTGGGTGGGTGGGTTGCGGGTAGGTGGGTCTCAGTCTAGTCTGAATAGATAAAAATACGCAGACAAAGCAGTACTTAGTCCAGGTAAAAACATTTTGTTTACGACCGAGAAGAATACTGTTATTACACGAAAATCTGAATTGTACATAATGAGTGAGTCAGGAGACTGTCGTGACAATGTGGGCGTCTTGTTTGTTTGTGTTTGTTCTTAATACAAGGTACGTGTAGTTTCCATTAAGATATTGCTACCTACTGTTACCGGAAGATAAACTTATTGGTGTTTTCTTACGTGGAATGTTATTAATACTTACCTACCTACTTATGAAAATATAACGTTTTTATTGAAATATGTTACTGTATTATGAGTAATTGCAGGCACTAAATCGAGAAGCTCGTTTTTTTAATAATTTGTACCATCCTATTTTCTACTATGCTATCCTACTTAGGGCTGATTTTTCAATCGTCAGATAACTTTTATTTGAGGTATAAATATCCACTTGCGCGACCGCGGGTACTCTGTTCCCCAACAGTAGGTTGTCCGTGGGAACAAAGTTGCCAAGACAATCTTTTTTTACTTTTAACCTTGTTCCACCACCATTAAGTAGGAACATCCAATTACATGCATTTACTGTGATAGATTATCTGTGTCCGAACCTTTTGAGATAGGACAACACTCACTGAACTAGTCTATGACATTAAAAAAATATTATTTTCGCTGTCATATAATCTAAAGTAAACATTAACAAGTTTTTGTCTCAGCTTCGGAAGCTTGTAAATAATGGATATTGTACTGTGGTAAGTGGTTTTATTTATGTTTCACGTTAAGAGTTAACACATCATGCATTTTAAACCATAAAAAATATAGGTCATCGCTTGTTTTTTCTTTGTAGAAAACTGTGTTTGCTCTTTACATACCTGTTTTTGTGAATTTTATGTGATCATACATTCAAACGAAACATACACTACGATAGAGTCCAGTTCTCTGGCATCTATAAAAACATTCGAACGTTACAAGATTCGAAGAATCTTCGTCGCTTTGGCATTGTTTGTAGACACGTGTGAATTACCGGCTGACGTCACGGTGCGCGTACGCATGACTGTATGATGAACTGTTTTTTTATGTAGAGCCACTTTCGTTTAGTGGATATGGCGGTTTGACATATTTTCTATACAGAAGCTGTCAAAACGTCAAACATATTCCCCAAATAAAAGTTAGCTGACGATTGAAAAATCGGCCCTTAATATTATAAATGCGTAAGTTAGGATGGATGGATGTTTGTTAACCAATCACGCCAGAACGGCAGAACGAATCTGGATTAAATTTAGCGCAGAGATAGATTATAGTCTGGAATAGCACATAGGCTACTTTTTTATCCCGGTAGTAATTTCCCATGTGATAAATTCCGACATCCACGCGGGTGAAACTAGTTGTAGGTATCTAATTCTAAAGTTTTTAAAAAAACGCCTTCTTTTCTCGCGCCCGGTCGCGGGTCGCATGGCGTCGTAGTGTGAACGACGCCTAAACTGATTTGAATCAACGTCAAAGTCACCCATATAAAGCCATTCCTGGATAAACACAATATGGGAACCTTTTTATCCGGTTATATAAATGAACTAGCCGAGGAAACAAGTGAAGCCGCGAAAACGACTAGTTCTAAAGAAATTAAAACAAAAGAAAATTGCTGGTTTGTTCCGTCAATTTATCAAACGTAGGCTAGGTAGAACTATCGCCGATTCCCGGCCACCGTAGGCGCGGGCTTGCGGACGACGAGTAATGGGCAGTTCGCCGTCCGGTAAGGACCAGGCCCGGGTCGACGGCGCGTTGTGTTCCACGCGCGCCTCAAAGAGATGTCAGCAGTGACGGGGTCAATTGGGCCGATGCCGCCGGGGTCGCGGGTAGTTCGAAAGAGATACCGTGGCCCTGGCACGGGCAACTGAAGGAACATGGGTGGGTTTTAGTCAGTAAAAGTCTGACACGCCCGAGAAGTCATTCGATGATTTCCCATCCACAAAAAAAAATACATTAAAATTACAAGAAAATTGAATTGAAACCCAACCTTGTGAGAAGTGTTTGTTGTCATAAGAGGTTTCGTTTGTAGGCTTGCATTGTTCTGGATTCCTCAAGGAAGGTTCAATTTACATTGCCACGGAACCGAATGGAAGCGAGTTTTTGTAACGATATTGTACATAGCAAAATTAACTTTATGTCAATTGTGTAACGTACAAACTATACAGATACGAGCTTTTAACTGCGGGAATTACCCACAATTTTACCGAGATTTCTCCAGAAAACGCACGTGATTTGGCTCGTATCTACATAGTTTGTACGTTTACACTATTGACGTATAAAGTTCATTGTGCTTTGTATTGTATTCCGCGGCAATGTACATTGAGCCTTAGAACCATTATTGTTAATGCAGTTTTATTTATTTTAGCCAACCCGAAGATGTTCAATCTTTATAGAATATCCTCAAGCTTCTAAGCTAAACTTTAGCTAAAGTGTAATTCATAATTTTTATTATAAGCGTAATAAGTATAACCTATAGTCACAGAACAAAAAGATCAAGCACCTAGCTAGGTACCTACTCGTACATTTTTCGATGTACTGTGTATGAGACATATAATATTATACTTTATCAATACACTTCCTCGAAAACTGGTTCATATCGCACTACTTAGTTTCACAATGCAATATATCTCACACGCGTGCGATTTTTCATTTTCCAACACATGTGCGGGAATAAAAATTGCCACAGATAACTTATACCTATACTTAGTCCAAATTGGTTTTCAATGCCTCTATTCACAGCGTCTCTATTCGTAGGTGAATGTTTTTTTTTTTAATCTCGGCAAAGAAATTTGCATCTTTACGGCGATAGTATTTTTTGAATATTTAAATAATGTTTATAAATAGAATATCATCAAAAACCATGATTTATCAATAAAAAAAACGTTTATGAACAAATTAACATTTATTTGTGTTCTAAACTCAAAAATATTTGTATTTTCTACTTTTCATATTAGGCTGTTTATCGGCTTTATACCTTTGCTTCTCCTTCAACCTCGCGAAAGCAAAGCGCGGAAAAAAAAGAAAATTTAAATTATAGTTTCCTAAATTTTTCGTTATTTTATTTTATTTCTTCAAAAGTGTATTGAAAAAGGTAGGTAGGTCACGGTAGAATAGTTTTTAAATAAACATCATCATCAGGGCAAATCACGATTGTAGATACGTAAGTAATCCAGGTAGATTTTACTATTCATAACAAACATTCTACTTTGTCAAACGCAAAACAAACCCAAGCTTCCAGTTAATTTTTTAGTTATGATTTTACAAAATTTAATTACTAAATGGAACTAAGCATCTTGGTTATTTTTCAAACTAATTTATTTGATACGCGAAAAAGAACCAAACCACATGGTTCTCTTCAAAGAAAAAAAAAAACGCAAACATAATTTGTCTTTTTATTTTCTAGTGAGAACCATGTAGCTTGGTTCTATTTTGCTTAATAAAAATGCTAAAGATCTAAAAGTACCACGCCACATGAGTCCGTTTAGCTTTTATAAAGTGCTGTAATTCGGGTTGGTACCTTAGGCGGCTGTTCATATTATGACCATTGCTTGGTATATTGACCAGGATCTTTTCTGAGGAGATACAAAACATCATTGGATGTCCACCTAATATGTTATTCAATTTTCGCCCGACATGTGGGTTGGTTCTAGTTTGCATAACTACGTCCAAACGTCGTTTGATACACGTGGACATTTGTTATTGCAGTTCTCGGCTCAAAAACAACCTCGCCTACGGCTCGGGTGTTAATTCCGCCTCGAATGCAATAACAAAAATTCTCCACTTGTATCAAAATGTACTATTTTCGACTACGCGTATACATTGTGTACCTATACTGCTATAATTTTTCGAGACATTATGTTAGAAAGGAATATATTTGAAAATTGCTTAACCTTTCATTCCGAAGGTGTACATGTAACTTAGTTTTTGTAAGGTACGAAAATAGTTATTTTCCCGTTCAAAAAGTGCTGACTCTTTGGTCAATTTTGAATCAATCTCTAATATATAATAAATTTTACATAATTTGTTATAAAAAGAAATACCCAATAACCATACACCATTGTTAGTAGTACAGAAAAGTTTCCCTAAAGGCTGAGCATCTACTGGTCCGCGCCAGCCGCAACGCACGCACGGCACGCAACGGATTTTGGTTTGTTTGTATGAAGAAATGAAAATGCGGGCGGTACCGGTAGTGGACGCAGTGCTAGATGAATTCATACAAAGAAAACCGAAATCTGTTGCGTACCGTGCGTGCGATGCGGCCGTCGCGGACAAGTGGCCGTTCACCTTAAAGTGAAACTAGCCACGAACTCGAACTCACTGGTGGGCGTGGCCAAAAAGCACGCTATCTCACTTGGCATCGTGTCCGACAGAGATACTATTTAGGCAACCTTTTACAACAATATAAGTCTTGTGCTGTGCTCGATGGTATTTCCAAAGATATGTAATCAAATGGTTCTTGTTTCGCATCAGCAAAAATGACGAATTTCCATACAAATTTTCATCCCCAATTTAACCCCTTTAGGGGGTGAATTTTCTGAAATCCTTCCTAAGTGCTCACTTTCGCTGTTTACGTGGAACCATTGTGCAAAATTTCATGTTTCTTGATCCAGCGGTTTAGGCTGTGCGTTGTCTTTCATTGAATGAATTACTGATTTTTAAACCGTTGTCAGCACTTAAGAGGATATATTGAAGCTTGGTTTAGCTCGGTGTTTATGTAAAACGGCGTTATGGCTGTTTAGTTTGATGTGCAAGATTTCTATCTCGAGCGTCAAAAATTTGACAAGGTAGTCAAATAACACATAAGGAAAATCGAAATGATCTAACCATAATATTAGGTTTTATGGGAATTTTAAAAACTCAAAATTATCTATGTATCCCATTAATTGACTACAATAGGTGTGAGGTAGTAGGTATTTCATTTAGGTACTGTAAGCTTTAAGCAATCATGATAGCTGGAATTTTAAATTATGAACAGGCCCGCAGACGCACCCAAGCGTAGGAATGTAATTTTGAATTAGTTGAAAAACGCAAACTAAACATTACGCTTTAATTAAAAATAATATTTTACAAGTTGTTAGGACATTTTATTTATGATACACGGCACGGCATATTTTGTTTAGATACGTTAATTTTAAAGATGTGAGTAGCCCCCGTTCCCACGGGCGTAATAAAATCGCGGCGGGATTTTATCGCGCACTGGATTTTCAACTCTCGTAATAACGAGAACGGACACGGAGAACGGCTCAATAGAGCCGAGCGATGAGAATCCAACTTAACAATAACAGAGTACATTATATTGCGTCGAAAAAACACACTGTTGGATTTTGCACTCTCGGCGTTAGCAAAGCGTTGAAAATCCAGTGCGCGAAAAATAATCGCCGCGATATTTTTACGTCCGTGCGAACGTCGACTTACTGCCCTTAGTTGTTGTTTATGTTTTAGAATTATTCATAGATTTGTCAAGGGTGTCCATTTATTTTTTTTACTCAGTAGCTAATTAGACGAAAACAAACTTCTACGAAAATATTTATAAGTAAAACGTGTACTTAGGGGGAGCTCGTGGCTAAGTTATAACAGCCGGACGGGTCGATCCATCAGGTTCAGCTACGCTTACCGGGGTTGGTCAGTGGATAGGTGACTATCTTTACATACCGAGACTCCTCCGTGCCGCGTTTGGTCCAGGCTGTCATTCGTCGATTTTTGACAGTTGTTACGGGTCGTCAGAAGCCCGGAAGTCTAACAACCAGTCTTATCAAGGGTTATCGTATTACCCAGTTACTGGGTTGTGGAGGTGAGATAGACAGTCGCTCCATATAAAATACTGGTATTCAGCTGAATCCGGTTAGACTGGGAAAAGGCTAGGCAGATTGATTGTTATACCTACTTAAAATAAAGGGTGATCTTTGATTATAATGGCACATAAGGAACTATTTCAATGCTATTATTTTTAGGGGTCCGTAGCTTAATGATTAAACCAATTAGCAGTTATCGTCTAACTTTGACGTCTGCCTGTCTGGTCGACATGTCTGTCGATTCAAAAACTATACTGTATAAATACTTAAATGTTGTAAACTACGTACTATGGACAAAACTTAAGCATGCTCACTTAAGAAAATATTCCTATTAGAGCGCAGCTAGTGACAAACGAACATTGTGTGATCGAGTCGTGAGCCGTGCTACGCGATTATCGCCTTTGAGGTGATCATGCGGAACTTTGGCCCATAGTACCTACTCTTGATCCAGCGGTTAGAGCAGTAGTGGCCCAGCGGTAACGGCCGCGACCTTCGAATTAGGTCGTAGGTTCGAACCCTGACAGGTGCTTTACTTTGTGTAAATTATTTCATCACCCCTGCTCTCAAAACGGTGAAGGAAAACATCGTGAGGAATCCGGCATGTCCTAGAACCAAAAATTCGAAGACATGTAACATCTGCCAACCCGCACTGGGCCTGTGTTGTGGATTACCGCCCACTTCTCACAGAGAGGAGGCCTGTGTCCCAGAAGTGGGAACGTTATAGGCTGATTATGATGACGTACCTACTTATTTCCTTATTGAAGTACATGTTTCGACAGTAATGTACATCATTTTCCTCTGTTTATTGCTTCAAAAACAACACGTAAATAGGTCACCTCTTTACCTTTCGTCTGTCCCAAATAAAATTCCGATGTCACACAAACAAAATACAAAAAAGGTTTTAAACTCCTTATCGTTACTAGCCCCTAGAGATATGCAGAATTCTCAAAATCTTCAGTGCAAAGAAAACGGTCTAAAGTAATGCTGTCAAGCACCGTTAAGTTACCCTTTTGTAACTTTTCGACCTTGTTTACTTAGCAACTTTGTTCTCAGTTTAAAACGAGATCCCTCTTTTTACCCGACTGTCCCAGAAGAAGGGTAATGTTTTTCAAGAGTGTGTATGTCTATGTCTTTTGCACGCTCTGTAGCCTAAACGGCTTGATGGATCACATGAGGTGTCGTTAGATTCGTCTTAATTGTGCGAGTGATATAGGCTACAATGTAATATGAATATTGCATCTGCAAATACAAAAAAAAGTGTACTAAAAATTGAAAAATCTAATAAAACCCGACCGCGTAAAAAGTGAACGTTAAAAAAGATGGAAATAAGACATATCAATAAACTTAATACTATAAAATAAACAATCTCATGCAGTGGGAGCAATGCCTCTATTGTTATATTGAAGGAGCTGCTTCCGACCGACTGCATGAGGTTGTCTATACGAGTAGTTAAGTTCCTAAAAAAATCTTGATTTCATCTTTTTTAACCGACTTCAAAAAGGAGGAGGTTCTCAATTCGTCGGAACATTTTTTTTTTTATGTATGTTCCCCGATTACTCGAAGATGGCTGGACCAATTTGGATTTTTTTTTGTTTTATTCGAGAGGTTATCATCACAGTTGGTCCCATATAAAATTGATTAACTTTGCTTCGGTAGTTTTTGAGGTAGCTTCAATAATACGTATTTTTTCCCTACTTTTATATGGATGATGTTCTAGTTTGTTTTGCAGATAGTGGTTTTAGAATTTGTGTGGGGTAGGTACACAACTAAAAAGTGAAAAATAAAAACTTTTTTACAAAAAAATACAACCGACTTCCAAAAACAACACTACAAAGTGAAAAATAACTTTAATTTCGGAAGTCAGTGGCAAAAAACGAAAATACATTTAACTAGACACCGACTTCCGAAATTAAAGTTATTTTTCACTTTGTAGTGTTGTTTTTGGAAGTCGGTTGTATTTTTTTGTAAAAAAGATTTTTAAAGTTCACTTTCTACGCAGTCGGGTTTTTAGATTTTTTTAATTTTCTCTTTTTAGGGTTCCGTAGCCAAATGGCAAAAAACGGAACCCTTATGGATTCGTCACGTCTGTCTGTCTGTCCGTCCGTCCGTATGCCACAGCCACTTTTTCCGAAACTATAAGAACTATACTGTTGAAACTTGGTAAGTACTATGTATTCTGTGAACCGCATTAGGATTTTCACACAAAAATAGGAAAAGAACAATAAATTTTGGGGGTTCCCCATACTTATAACCGAAACTCAATATTTTTTTTTCATCACACCCATACGTGTGGGGTATCTATGGATAGGTCTCCAAAAATGATATTGAGGTTTCTAATATATTTTTTTTCTAATCTGAATAGTTTGCGCGAGAGACACTTCCAAAGTGGTAAAATGTGTGTCCCCCCCGTAACTTCTAAAGTAAGAGAATGATAAAACTAAAAAAAATATATGATGTACATTACCATGTAAACTTCCACTGAAAATTTGTTTGAACGAGGTCTGGTAATGAGTTTTTTTTAATACGTCATAAATCGTAAACCGCAATTTAACTAAGTATTCATTTATTTAGCTAGAAATATTATAACGAAGCGAAATTTTAAACAGTGTTATCACTTCGGCGTCCGTGGCGTGGCGTGGGTGGGGTTCATTCAATCAACTCAATTATTAAAACATCGATCAAAGTTACAACGAACTACAAGAACTTTTATATTATGTTACTTGCTGCTACGGAACCCTTCATGGGCGAGTCCGACTCCCACTTGACCGCTTTTTTTCTGAACCCGTTATCTGTGGTGTGTTACCGTTAACTTTGTAATATAAAATTGATAATTTACTCGTTTTTCATATAATATTTAGTTAGTTTTAATGCTTATTCATATCTATGGGTGATAATATTTTGTGGGTAAGTATTAATTGTTGAATGTTTTCCGTGCAACTCTGCAAGACTACTGAAAACTCATTATGTCAGGATGAGCAAATAAGATCTTAGGTAAATGCTTTTTAACACATAAAACCTCTACAGTCCGCACTCAATGCTTTTTTTTTTCCGACGCGACGTCCACTTCCACATCAATTTTCAATTAAATTTTAATTAGAACCAATCCCTGACGAGCAAAGAAAATAAATAAATAAAAATATAGCTCCGAGTCTTTTTAAAAATATACTTATACACTTCTGGACACATCTATTGGCCCACCTTAGAGTTTAGGTTTCGATGGCCCCTACCGAAATATGATTGCTAGATTGAACAAAAACTGTTGATGCAGTTTTAAACCTGATACATTTTACCATCTTTTTCGATCGTATTGTTTTAAATTTGAATTCAGAATACCATACGACATGGAGCTACGCCTAACAAGTCGGATATGTGCCTTGTTAAAGGCAATTGATTTTTGAATAAAAAACATGTTTTATCAAATAAAGGTTTAATTTAATAACGCGTGTTGCCTCCATGGGCATCTACCACAGCTCTCATACGATTAGGCATAGAGTTTATCAACCGCTCTATGAAATTTTGAGGGATCATCTCCCATTCCTCTTCTATGGCAGTTTTCAACTCCTGCATCGTCTGGGCAACTGGCTGACGAGTTCTAACACGTCTTTTTAGCTCGTCCCACATGTGCTCAATGGGGTTCATGTCTGGGCTTCTGGCTGGCCAGTCCATAACTGTGATGTTCACATCCCGAAGATATTCCCTGACGATGCCGGCCGCATGGGCTCTTGCATTATCATGCATAAAAAGGAAATTTGGGCCCACATAGTCCGCGTATGGTATCACGTGAGGTTCTAAGCACTCATGAATGTACCTTTCAGCATTTAATGTTGGCAGCCGTGGTCCTGTAACAACCTCAAGTTGAGTTTTGCCGCTCGCGGATATACCGCCCCAGACAGTCCATGAGCCACCGCCATAAGCAACCCTCTCTTCAAAGCAGCATTGTGCGAAACGCTCTCCCTTACGTCGGTAGACCTTCTTCCTTCCATCATTGCCATGTAACACAATTTTAGACTCATCAGAAAAGAGTACACGGCTCCAATCTTGCTGTGTCCAATTTAAATGACTGCGTGCGAAATGAAGGCGCGCTGTTCGGTGGGCTCGCGTTAGTTTGGGGCCATTAGCTGGCTTGTGTGGTACCATATCGCGTTCTTTTAACCTTCTCCGAACAGTTCGAGCGCTCACAGATACTCCGTGGAAGTCGCGAAGTTGGTTTTGTATCTCAATGGAGGTAAGATGACGATTTCTCAAGCCGGTCGTCACGATGAACCGATCCTGCCTTTCAGTTGTGACCCGAGATCGTGGCCTTCCTTGGCGACGAACAAAGCCGCCAGTCTCTAGGTACCTCCGATAAACATTTCGGACCGCAGATCGACTTAAATTAAGTTGAGCACTCACGTTTCTTTGGCTGTGTCCGGCCTGAATAAGTGCCACAGCTTGGGCGGCGACTTCAGGTGAAGTATCCATAGATTATTGATAGAACCTCACCTTAATGTTAGGAATAAGTAATGTTTGTTGCAAAACCAAAGATATCAATCACTTTTTCAAGAATTAAATCCAAGTAAACCAATAAAACCAAGTTTTCTTAGTATTCGATTGTTTGATATCAACAAACAGGCTCCAAATTGTCTTTTGTTTCTTTAAATTCTGTGTTCGAAATTCAAAAAAAGACTATTGAATGAAATTGTGAATGTGCCAGGTTCAAAACTGCATAAAAACTTTTTGCTCGACCTAATATAAAATTTTAGCTAGGACCAAACGAAACTGAAAATACAAGGTGGGCCAAAAGATGTGTCCAGAAGTGTATTTAAAAGCTTTTTATTAAATTATAAATAAATTTTAAGTGGAAAGTCACGAAAATGACGTCGTATTTAACTCTCGCCCGTTTCTCCCATTTTTTTTTCCTTAATGGAAGTACATTTTTTTTAAGTTGTCAATTCCGTTTTCTGTGTTATTTTTTTGGGTGTCAATCAAATTAAAACCAAGTTGCCTAAAAGAAAGCGACAGAAACAGCGAAACGGACGAAAAAGTCGGTTGTTATGCTCATAAAAATTCTTTGACGTAATTATGGATTTTCTTGTCAAAACGCGTTTCCGCGTCGTCGCGGTTGATTACTGTAGGGATGCTCTTAATGCCACTTTTGGTAACCGTAAAATCTTATCTGACATAATATTAAGTATACGTTGTTTGAGGCATATGTACCTACTCGCATTGAA
Organism: Cosmia pyralina; assembly: GCA_946251885.1. Classification (NCBI taxonomy): domain Eukaryota; kingdom Metazoa; phylum Arthropoda; class Insecta; order Lepidoptera; family Noctuidae; genus Cosmia; species Cosmia pyralina. The sequence goes on from OX276357.1 coordinate 15,895,678, forward strand.
AAAAATAAGGAAATTATACAACACTTGTTGCCCACACCAGTCTGCCACGGTTTTTACGACTTGATAAAACGTTGAGATCTTGCTGATTTCTTCATTATTTGTAAGTTTAATAAACCTTTCAAAATAAGTGCTCTATATAATGGTGAAAACCGCATCAAAATCCGCTGCGTAGTTTAAGGGGATACTTACATCGATCAATTTTGTATTTTTAAAATCCTATAAAACCAAACGTAGGTATGGTTGAATCATTTGAATTTTTCATGTGTTATATGACTATATTGTCTACTGCTATACTAAAACCGAAACACTTGAAACAGCGTCTATTTTCTGTTTTAAACGGTTATACGTAAACATGCTTTAAATCGAAGGTATTTCAATATTGTTAAGAACTTACTAAGCTAAAAATTGATTTAAGTAAAGCATTTTGTCATAAAACGAAGCGCGTTTCCGGTTTTCGCGCGTTAAACTAAACAGCCATGACGCCATTTCACTTACAACGCTCTTAAAACAAAAACGTGGCTTGCATGCATACCGAGCATCTCGAGGATTACACATTTTATTGTTAAATCGTATTTTTATACCTACGTGTCTCCTGCACGTGTTACTTCGAAACATTACACAAAAACATCGAAGCAAAGAGTTGTGGCCATACACATTTGTGTATGCAAACACGATGTTTTGTTTTCCGAGCTGCATGGAAAACATACTTACAAAAAACTTTTTTACAAAAAAATACAACCGCCTTCCAAAAACAACACTACAAAGTGAAAAATAACTTTTTTTTCGGAAGTCGGTGTCTAGTTAAATGTATTTTCGTTTTTTGCCACCGACTTCCGAAATTAAAGTTATTTTTCACTTTGTAGTGTTGTTTTTGGAAGTCGGTATTATTTTTTTGTAAAAAAGTTTTTATTTTTCACTTTTTAGTTGTGTACCTACCCCACACAAATTCTAATGCCACTATCTGCAAAACAAACTAGAACATCATCCATATAAAAGTGGGGAAAAAATACGTATTATTGAAGCTAACTCAAAAACTACCGAAGCAAAGTTAATCAATTTTATATGGGACCAACTGTGATGTATACCCTCTCGAATAAAACAAAGAAAATCCAAATCGGTCTAGCCATCTTCGAGTAATCGGGGAACATACATAAAAAAAAATTAAAAAAAAAAAAAGGTTCCGACGAATTGAGAACCTCCACCTTTTTGAAGTCGGTTAAAAATACACACACGAAAAGGAAAGACGAAAAGCGACTTTAATTTATAATATGTGATTAGAATTTATGTTTTCTATTCATCTATTCCTATAGGTAGGTTATACTCGTACATAAAAAACTCGGGTTTTTATTCTCGGAGACTAAATTGACGAGTGCAAATGACATTTACACTTGGTAATTTAGTCTCCGAGATTTAAAAATGCACTTTATGTACTAAAAAGCACAGTGTTTGTGATGAAATATACCTTTTTAGTCGCCTATGTTTGAAAACTAATAGCTAGATATATTTGCGGTTTGCTGTTTTTTTTTTAGCGTCCCTACACAATGTTTTTCAACACAAATAAACACAAATCACATAACATCACGTCTGGTAATTCCCGAAGGGTTAAGCAGAGACCCCACCGGGTGGGTACCTTCATTTCGCAAGTTATGTTGGCGAGACTAATGCCGCCAACCGAGCACAAATCCAGACTCCGGGCTGCTACTGAGATATTCCTGCTGGAAAAACCCAATAACACTTTGTCCGACCTGGGAATCGAACCCAGGACCTCATGCTCAGCAGCAGCGCTTGTGACCACTAGACCAACGAACCAGGCAGAATTTAATATTAACTACTCATCAAGCTACGACGCAGAGGAGCTCGTGGATAAGTAATGACAGCCGCACGGGTCTATCCATCAGGTTAAGCTACGCTTGCCGGAGTTGTTTCATGGATGGATGGCCATATTTATATACCGAGACTCCTCCGTGCCTCGGAAAGCACGTTAAGCCGTTGGTCCCTGCTGTCATTCGTGGATCTTTGAAAGTCGTTACGGGTCATCAGAAGCTCGAAAGTCTGACAACCAGTCTTACCAGTAGTTGTGGAGGTCAGATAGGCCGCTCCATGTAAAATACTGGTATTCAGCTGCTTATGGTTAGACTGGAAGCCGACTCCAACTAGTTGGGAAAAGGCTACGCAGATTGATTGAATCTATGACACACAGGTTTAATGTTGATTTAATCGATGTACCTACCTATATCAGTTGCTCTAATACTTAGGTAATCTAATATGTAGGATCAATCAAAACCTTGTTATATTCGATAAGCTAGCTAACAAATATTACATGACATTATCGTAAACAATATTGGCATTCTCGTTGCCTAACAATTCATTGTTGTATATGATTTATCAGATTTCATAACATAACATCACGCTTGTAATCCGCAAAGTGTATGGCAGAGGTGTAGGTACCTATTAGTACACCAACATTCCGTCAATTCTGTTTAAGTTCCAAGTAAAAAGGAGTGAGCCTATAGCCATGACTCGAGGGCACAAGTCTAGACTCCGGGCTGTTACTAAGAAATAAAATGTCTGATGAAAAAACCCAATAACACTTTGCCCGACCTGGGAATCGAACCATGTGGTGTGTGTATGTTGCGACCACAAGACCACAGTATAATTATGGACAATAGGGAAACTACGTCCAAACGGCCGAAACGGCACACTCACACAGGCGCACGCATCGATGCCGTATCGTGACGGTGCCACTGGTCACTTTATACGTTTATCTCTTGCGCGACGGACTGAGCCGCCATCTTGGATTTACATTTTGACCTCACTAGCACCCTCAAAAACCATGAAAACGTTGCCTATGACGAAAAATTCGAAAATTTTCGTAGCCACCATTTTGGATTTACATTTTGACCGAAGAAGAAAGTCGCTTAGACGGGGCATAACATGTATAAACGCTTTTTCTCGTAACGATTTCTAACAGTCAACTCCTACCGCAAATCGCGTTAAAGAACTTCGTTCTAATAAAACGCCTTTCAATTATATAATTATATTATACAAACAGTGACAACCCTAACGCTCCAATGCAGTGTAGATAAGTACTTCAACAGGTGGATCCAGTTTAATTCCTTACTGTCCATATTTATATTATGACAAGACCAATGAGGCTTTCGTGAATGAATATCAATTTCAGGTGATCAGATATGTACACACGGCTACACATCAAGCTATACATTTCCAGTTTACACTGACCTCTCATTGTAAGGAAATCTAAACAATGCGAGATCAGCTAAACCTAGCTTGAACTGTAGCCGTGCGTACAAACCAAATGTTAGGCAAGCATTAATTTTCCCCAGCAACGGTTCCGCCTTTCATTTGCAGATCTTTAAGGCCATGTTCATACGGCGACGATCATTACGTTATTTTACTATATAATTTTGGGATCACAGGGCAATTTTATGATGTATGAAAACTGGGATGTTTACGTGTGATCACAACTTTTTACTGTAAAATATCGTGCTGATCATCGCCATATCAACGGGGCCTGACATCCCTTGGTAGGACTGTGGTTGTCAGAATTTCGGGCTTCTGACGACCCTTAACGACTGTCAAAGATCCAGCCGGGATCCACGGCTTTTAACGTGCTTTCCGAGGCACAGAGGGGACTTGTTATCGAAAGATGTTCACCCATCCACGGACCAACCGCGGCAAGCGTAGCTTAACCCATCAAGCCACAGCCACAAGTCACATTATCAGTCTTAACAAAATATAATGATCATCTAAAGTGTGACAACCCCGACATTTTCTTACCAGCCTAGGTTACGGTTAAAGTATTTATTTCTGAATAAGAAATGCCAAAGGTTTCACTTACTTAAGAACATTTTTAGACTTAAACATAGTACCTATTATAAAAACTTTGACATACAAACTAAGTAAGTATTGTTTTACTTTTTAACAAATCATTACCTTAAATAACACTTCAGTTTACGTACGCAACAAGCATTAACGAACACAAAACATTTTGTTTTTAATCCACCAAAAGTAATAATAGTTTACCGGACTGACTCAAAATACAAAGAATAACCCAAAACTCATTGGCCGAACGTTATCCGTTTTCGATTAGTTTGTTAATTGTTGTTCACATTAAAATTCCATTATACTAGTATTAACAAAGCTCACTTTGTTGACTTCTCAGTAGAAAATATTTAACTTATTTAAACTTTTCTGTGAAATTAGTTTCTTGGAAAATGTTCGAGACAGTTCAATAAAATACTGTCAGAGCAAATTAATTTAACGACTGGAAGGACACTAATTGATAGAAGTATTAGAACGTCGGTCACTGGTCCAGTAAGTCGAGGCGAGGGCGCGGAGGCGCGGCACGGCGCCGGCGTCGCGGCACGGTATACTTATTCTGTGGTAGTACTATTATTATTTATTCTGTGGCACGGTCTAGTATATGAGCGCACTGCCATTTATTCTTAGGAATAAATGGCAGTGCGCTCGCTCACACGAGCTAGAGTCGTGGCGGCGGCGTCAAGGCGCGAGCGCACAAGCGGCGCGCCGCATCTAAGTTTTCTTACCTTAGAATGTATTTATTTATTTAGAACTAGCTTCTCCAGGTGCACTCCGCACTTGAGGTATGAAGCTACAAGTACGCGGCAGGCTCGACTTGTCGGGCTAATTCAGTGTGGGCTGCTGCGCACCGGCCGGCTCGCAAGTTAGTTCGATATTCACTCGCGCACCGCGTCGTAAAAGAAGACAACCCTAGGTAGTAGTAGTAAGTCAGAAGGTATAACGCTGTGCGACCTGAATTGCACTTTATTGTTTGTACCAAGGGAAGCTATTTATTTAAATGATTTTGCGGAGTGAATCTTCTGTACTTGTACTATAATGTATTCTGTGCCGCGACTTCGTCCACGTAAAATATCGACAGTCGGCAATACTGTAGGTTCCCATTTGGTCCGCCAGGGTCGCGGGTTGTTCAAAAGAGATACCGTGGCCCTGGCACAGGCATCTGAAGGAACACGGGTGGGTTTTAGCCAGTAAAAGTCTGACACGCCCTCCCACTCCGCCCAAACCGAGAGAAGTCATTTGATGATTTCCCATCCATAAAAAAAAAAGGTTCCCATTGGTGAAAGATTTTCGGAATCAGATCAAATTAATTACATAAAGAGGTAAAATTAGTATAGAAAACATCTGCTACTGTCTAAGAAAACCAACTTTCGAATTCACAAATCAAACTTCTTTCCCATAGCGTAGTATTATATTATTTGTTGTAATAATAAAAGTTATTTCAATTTTAATATTACTGATATTAATCATTTGTATTGTATACATACACACATACTTATAATCGACATTGTTTACAACTTGATACAACACTATCGATACGCATGGATTTAGCTGACTTCAAACTTTGGCTCGGCGCACGTGACTTTCGCAATGAAGGCAATATATTGCGCGATCGCTCACCTAGTAAAAGATGGTATCCATGCATTGCAAGCAATGTATAATTTTGCATCTGTTTGCGATTGTATTGATTTTTTCCACAAACTACATAATACTATTGTAATAATTACAAATACCACTTGACTTTGAAGGTTTTTGGACTTACCGGTGAAAAAAAATCCCTTCTCGGGCTACACTACACACCTGGCTTCTTTTCCGACACGTTATGATAGCGCAACATGGCATAATTCTTTTTTTTTTCTCAGAACTTCGTACGTTGTCACAGTAAGACAAAAAAAAATCGGTCGGTCGGTAAAACAAATTTCGGTTGACATATGATCGTCTGATCACAAGTGCGGTGCGCGTGCCCCGCCCACAAGACCCGTCTAACCTCTTTTATCTGTTCTGTGGTGCGAACGGACCGAATCCGACGACGCGACGCGGTGGACGCGCAACTTTACGGAGAGTTTTTGCCAAAAATTGTAAAGGACTTACAAAGTCAAAAATATTCCTACCTTAACAATCATTCCGTGGTTTTCGTTTAAATGACGTGTTGCCTTAAATGTTTAGCCTCTATATGGCCTCAATCAAACGAATTATGCGTCATTATAACAGAAGTCATAAATCAGAAGTGATATTAATTACATAAGTGCAAATAATAATCAAAACGGATTCGATGTTCTATCGCTGAAAACTGAAGTGGTATTAAATGTTCATAAATTACTTATCCAAAAACAATTCTACCACTTGACAAAATTAATTAATTTAAATTCACGAGAAAGCGAAACCCTAATAATGATTGTAACAATTCCCTACAGGCAAAATTGAAAACAAATATTGAGAGGTAGGTTGGATTATATGGTGAAAATCAAATCTCATAAATTTAATATTTATTCTCAAGAGCAAAAGCATTAGAACAACAGTATCCTAATTGCGTAACACACTTTATTATTTTGCTGTAAATTGCTGTTTGATCACTTTTCAAGATACAAAATTTTGAAAACAAAATTATTCATAGATAGTAGATACGTACTCGTAAGTACATCACAATAACTCAAATGATTTTAACTTATTAAAAATATGCTTGCTTTCTATATGTCTAAAATAAAACTTTTTCGATAAATAAATGAATGAATGAAAAATGTAATGTTCAAATAAATTATAGTATAAAAAACTAAAAAACACGCTTTAATACCATTAAACTGAAATAAAACGGAAAACATTTTTTTTTTTCAATATAGGAATAAAGTAATTAACGAGAAAATTAATGTCATTATAAAAAAAAATCGAGGGGTGCTTTCGAATTACAGTTAGTGTAAGAATGTCGTACAAAGCACCCCACGCTTTTTTTACAATGACATTAATTTTCTCGTTAATCACTTTATTCTTATATTTATAAATTTATTTTTTACCTTTTAGTGCACTTTAATGGTATTACAGCGTGTTTATTAGTTTTTTTTTTAAACTATAATTTATTTTTCATTTTTTTAGAGATAAATCGTTAATCCTGATGATCCTGATCAAAATATACATAGCACATAGTATAGTGTAGTGTTTATAGTATTGTACTTTACATTTCAAATGGTACCCGATTCAGCTTGCAAATTTGTGAATGTACCTATCTGGTATCAATAAACATTTTTTTTTTATTGGTACAAAATTTTTAAATTATTGTATTGTCATTGGCCCCTGTTATGTGTTCAAAATTTCGAATTAATCTGACCATTTAAAGTGGGTAAAAATCGAGTTCAAAGATTCCGTTACTTATAATATATATACATACAGGTGAAGCTAATAAAAGCGTGTTAAAAAGTGCCTTTCTAGTTACCGGCTTGTCAGTATATTCGCTGTGTGAAAATTAATTTGATTAATAATAAAATTATTTAATTAATTTGCTGTTACCAAAATAGTATAATTTATTAAAAAGACGAGTCTACTTAGCTCAAAAAAGAAACAACATAGTTAATTAAGAATGTACTTAGCTGCTTTTCTTAATTTTTGATCAAGAAAATTTACTTATTCGTAGTTATTTATCATAAAAACTTTCTCAAATAAAAAAAATTACTTAAAAACACTACAATATAAAAATTAACTTTAATTTCGGAAGTCGTGGTCTTTGGTTTTGTGTTGTCGTTTTTTGCCACATTTTTAAGAGACAACATGGCGACCTTCTTCTACAAACAAAAAAAGCATCACGTGAATCGCCCCAGTAATCACGAAAACAAAAACCAGTCGAATACATAACCCCATCCTTTTTTAACCAACTTCAAAAAAGGAGGTTCTGTACTATGTAAGTAAGTAAGTAATTTTTTTATTTGCGTAAAACATGGTATACATAGGTGTTATTACATAATATGAGATCATACGTTTTGCTCTTAAAATTAAAGCATGAAAACTGTTTGCAACTGTTTGTTTTTGTGTTTATTCGACCCGTATGTACCTATGTATGTTTGTTAGTCCGCGATTTTCTCAAAAACTAATGAACCGATTTTGATGATTTTCTCACTAACGTGTTCTGCATACTTTCAGTTAGGTTTCAGTATATAATAATTCATTACGTAATTATTCTTATGTACGAAGTTATTTGCATAAATGCACTGTATCTCCGGCATTTCTAAGCGGATTTTGATGATTCTTCTTTTCGTTCGACTTTGGCTTACCTACTTATGTAATTGTATATTCAACTAAAAATGGAAAAATAAATGTACCTTAAAAAAAGTAAAAACCGACCTCAAAACCAATAACGAATAAAATAACTTTCTTAAAACACTTAACAGCTTCTGAAGTCGGTGTCTTCAATTCTTCAATGCACTTTAGCTTGACACCGACTTCAGAAGCTGTTACGAGTAAGTGTTTTATGAAAGTTATTTTATTCGTTTTTGGTTTTGAAGTCGGTTTTTACTTTTTTTAAAGTAAATTTATTTAAGTCAGTTAAAAATTAACGGTATAATACTTGCGTCGTAAGCCATTCTAGCCGTATTGTTGTCGCTATGTTAGATATTTTTTCTGAAGTTTAGAAGATACAAACGGCCGCGTAGATCATGATTTTACTGCTACAGCATTAATATTATTTTATTTAGACTATAAACATTGTCACAGAGGACGTTAGTGTACAGTAGGCCGCACGGCAGTGGTAACACAACTAGTACAAGCTGGTCTCTATTGAAACTCCGTTTTAAGAATCCCCGAAACGATAAATTGCAATTGTCAATTTTTACGTGATTGATACACATTGATGCGCAAATTGATCGTTTGCTAAGTGCAATTTGAATCGATGGTGACAATATTACTAGAATAGAAACTGATGGCAATTTATCGATTGCGATTGATCGTTTCGGGACCAGCTTACGCTTGGCCAGCTCAAGGAGTTGCTTACCATCTTCATGCGGTCAACTGTACCTACATTTTGATCTGGAACAGTTGCTGCTGTTGTTGTTGTTGCTGTTGTTGTGGCTTTTAGCGCGAAAAGTTTCCGGTTGGCATTGTATGTGTGAGTTCATAACTGGAGCATGAAAAAAAAACCGGCCAAGTACGTGTCGGACCACGCACAATGAAGGGTTCCGTAGTTGGGATGAATTTATCCCAAGAACAAACTTAACACTGTAGTTGACAAACATGGTCTCCCATACATTCCAACTGCAAATGTAAGTTGGTTGACAAAATATGGAAACACGATGACCTATTTTGTCTCTCAGCAATCTCATGCAGTCGGAGGCAATAAATAGGTCAATCTGTCTAGCCTTTTCCCAACTATGTTGGGGTCGGCTTCCGGTCTAACCGGATGCAGCTGAACACCAGTATTTTACATGGAGCGACTGCCTATCTGACCTCCACAACCCAGTAACTGGGTAATACGATACCCCTTGATAAGACTGGTTGTCAGACTTTCGGGCTTTTGACGACCCGTAACGACTGTCAAAGATCCACGAATGACAGCCGGGACCAACGGCTTAACGTGCTTTCCGAGGCACGGAGGAGTCTCGGTATGTAAAGATGGCACCCATCCACGGACCAACCCCGGCAATCGTAGCTTAACCTGATGGATCGACCCGTGCGGCTGTTATTACTTAGCCACGAGCTCCGGAGGCTAGGTCGTTATTGTTAAATTTAAGAAGATGCCTCAGACTGCATGAGATTGTTTGGAGACAAATTAAGTCATCTAATTTCCATATTTTTAAAGTTCACTTCTTGCGCAGCCGAGTTTTTCGATTTATATTACATAATTGATAAAGTTATGCCTAACAAGGATAAAAAACGAAGAATCACGCAAAAACTACCGAGTGTATTTTTATGAAACCTTCACCATTTTAAAGATCAAGTATTTTTTTTTAACTTTTAGTAGGTATGTGTTTTAACATAAGTTACACCTTTTATTTTATCTTACCTAATACTATTATAAATGCGAAAGTTTGAAAGGATGGATGTGGTGATAGGTGGGTGTGGTGTGTGGTGTGGTGGTGGTGGGTGGGTGTGGTGGTGATGTGTTGTGTGGTGTGTGGTGTAGATGTGGATGGGTGGTGTGTGTGTGTTGTGGTGTTGTTGTTGTTGTTGTTGTTGTTTGTGTTGTTGCGTTGTTGCAATCACGTCAGAACGGCTGAATAGATTTCGTCAGATAATTTCCGACATCCACGCAGGCGAAGTCGTTGGCAAAAGCTAGTGTATAATACATTACTAATGCGTCTAATTTGGCACAGCTCCTTGATGGGCGAGTCCTATTACTGGGTGGACGTACGACGCGTTGCGTGACCTAAGCACAGACCACGCAAGCTATGCACTCAAGGCCGTTGGCATATATCTACGTCTTAACTATGTGTTCATCTAATCTTTTTGACACCTACCCGTCTATACGTTGAAATTGATGACAACTAAGCCATAGTCAAATTATGCCATAAGCCTACTCCATTCATGAGTTACACTTCGAACTTTTCTAATACAATTCCAATTACGAGTTGTAACTTTAATTTCCCGATCAGGAACCCAAAAGATTTATGTCAAAGAGAGATACAAGTTTCAAAGCTACGATTAACAGCAATGTAATCAGATTTCATTACTATAAGGATATACCTATAAAGGTATTGTGGATTAACACCCGATCAAACCTGATTACAAAGTAATTAATCATTTTCCGCAAAGCTCGAAAAGGTCCACACAAAATACATGATCTTCTTTTTGTTGTTTTCGCTGTCAAAGTAAATCAATTGGATATTTTTGCAGGAGCCAATCTACAATGTTCTCAGTACTTTAAAAACTTCCATTCAAATACATCTCCATATTTGATCTCTATAACTCCATTCTTCCACTAAATATATTGTTCGAAAATCCTCTCTTATTTTTGATGTTGACAGAACTTTTTTGTTTACGCATTCTAATAGGTAATTGTATTTTGCAGTCCCTATTAAAACATCCGCATGCGTGTCCGCTGTCAGAACGTTTGTATTTTGTAAACGTTAATTCATTAATCAGTCATAATAAAGTAAAGAAAATGTCCTGATCACATTTTACCGATCAATTTGTGTGGAACTGCCCTAAATATTGTAAGTAAGTTTAAATATCTTGGTCACATAATTAAGGATGATTTAGCAGATGATGCTGATCTGGAACGACAGAGGCGTAGTATCGCATGTCGAAGCAACATGTTGGCTAGACGCTTTTCTCACTGCTCCAACCAAGTTAAAATAACTCTGTTCAAGGCCTACTGTCAGTCGTTCTACACCAGTCAACTCTACACGGTACAGGTACACGAAGAGGGCTTATAACACTACAATAACGCCTTTAGAGCTATATTAAAGCTGCCCTGGCGGTGTAGTGCGACTGGCATGTTCGTTGAGAACAGAGTTACTGATTCTTATGGGCTCTTGAGGAGACTCAAGGCATCTTTCCTGACTAGACTATGTGCATATACTAATCAAATAGTGTCAGTTATATTTCACTGTGTGTACCTGCTAAGACGCTAATATGCTGAAACAATGTAATTTTTGTCATCTTAATTTTAATTTAATTTAGTTTGTAATTTAATTATAATTTTATGCTATGGGTTAATATACCTGAGAAATAAATAAATAGGTAGGTAATATATTTTTTTATAATGTTGTTTTTTTTTTTAAATTCAGCAAGGCTACTACAATAATCGGGACATGCAAGCGGTTCAGATTTCCAATGTTTTTTTTTGTAAAAATTAACGACATTGAGACATCCTGCGTCAAAATGGCTAAGATAATTTCGTCAAGACGATGAGCAACACCATCTTTGTATATGCTTAGTAATGAAGGTTGCTCCTCAGTAGGTAAACAAACCCCTTAACTAAACGAGACGAGTTAACGTCATGCTGAGTACCGGATGTAAGCCGACTTCGTAATATCCTCAACATAATTGACATCGTGTGTTCTGGAGACAACTACAAGAATTAAGGCTGGTGCACGTTACAGCCGCATTGGGTCGCAGCGCATCGCATTACAATACAAAAACCGGCCAAGTGCGAGTCGGACTCGCACTCGAAGAGTTTCGTACCACCGTACAATATTTAACAATACGAGTACATTACAAAAAATACTTTAGTTTAAAAAATAACACGTTTCTTGTATGGGCCCTAATTTTGTTATAGCGGCAATACAAATACACAATGTGTGAAAATTTCAACTGACTACCTATTCATGAGAATGTTCATGAGATACAGCCCGTTGACAGACAGACGGACGACAGCGGAGGCTTAGTAATAGGGTTCCGTCTGCCACCCTTCGGATACGGAAACCTAAAAAGCGCGTTGCGGCCTGCCTGTGGTATGCGAAAGTGATTTTTTCAATGCGACGCCGAAACGAATACTGCCTTGATGTATAAAAGTGTCTATCACATGGCAACAGTTCTATTTAATAAATTGCCAAAAGAGCTAAAAAATCTACATATTAACTTATTTAAACCAAAACTGAGAAGTTTGCTGTGTCAAAAATGTTATTATAGTGTATCGGATTTTTTATCAGATAAATTTTGGCATGTAAATGTAATTTTTGTAATGTAGTGTAATTTGCTTCTTTGACTATATTGTAATCACAAATCATAATTATTTGAATCTGAATTATTTTTGACATTTATCTAACAAATTATTTTGACATTTACCTAACGAATTATTTTGACGTTTACCTAACAAATTATTTTGACTTTTGTTTCTATAGTAATCAAATAATATAATCATTTATGTAGTTAATTTGTAGTTCAGTACGAGTAAGATCTTTATTTACATCTAAAAATTGTAATAATTCTTTTTGTATGCCTACAATAGGCTGATCATAGCGCACAATAACTTATTTAATGTCCAACCACTGTACCTACCTATGTATCACAAATAAAATATTTCTGATTTCTGATTTCTGACGCGTTACGCCCTAATGTGCGCTACGCTTTAAGAAAAAAATATGTATTCTACTGAAAGGCTACTTCCTAGGGTACATATGTTTATATCCTCCTTCATCACTTTCGTACATATTGGCACCCTACTGGATGCCTTAGTGTGTGCTATTCGAGGAAGCCTATGCCTAGCAGTAGACAAGCTGACGATGATAATACCATAAGTCGACGTTCGCACGAACGTAACAATATCGCGGCGATTTTTTTTCGCGCACTGGATTTTGAACACACTGCTTAGCGCCGAGACTTGAAAATCCAACAGTGTGTTTTTTCGACTCGCTGGGATGCACTCTGTTGTTGTTAGGTTGGATTCTCAATGCTCGGCTCAACACCGAGAGTTGAAAATCCCGTACGCGATAAAATCCCGTCACGATATTTTTACGTCCGTGCGAACGTCGGCTTCGAGTTGATTTTGACCAAAGTCTTATCCATGGAATAACTTTGACGTTTAGTTTTTTTTTTTTAATTCATTCGCAAAAAAATACTGAGTTGAAAAGTTTGGTCGAATTCACGCTAAATAAGACAAAACAGCAAATTTATTTAAAAAAAAAATTGTTTGGTAACTCGTATTTCACACACCATTGCTTTCCTGGTACTTCGATCAAAATAATAACAAAAAAAAAAACAAAATGAACGTTAAATGGTACCTATTCTACTTATTATACTGGTATACCTATTCTACTTATTACACTACCTATAATACTGGTATTCAGCTGCATCCGGTTGGACTGGAAGCCGACCCCAACATAGTTGGGAAAAGGCTAGGCAGGCAGGTGGTACCTATTCAACGTTGTACATCACAATAGTAGGTCATTGAATGGTTCTGTGAACGATATCAAAATCAAAATGATTGTCGGGTGATCAGTCGATCTAAGTGTTACCTATGTTAAAATCTTTCCGTGAATACTTGAAGTGAGCTCTCATTCCATCAGAGGCCTTACTCGATCACGTTATCGTAAACTTCAATTTGTACTGAAACTGAATAAGCGCCGTCTGGTGACTATAATGGGAAACACAATTCCATACAAATTGACGTAAGTTAACTTTAACGTAAACGCGATCGAGTAAGTATAAAAACTCGCACTAACCCCCGTACCCACGGGCGTAATAAAATCGCGGCGGGATTTTGTCGCGCACTGGATTTTCAACTCTCGTTGTTGAGCCGAGCGTTGAGAATCCAACTTAACAATAACAGAGTACATTCTTCGCGTCGAAAAAACACACTGTGGATTTTGCACTCTCGGCGCTATGCAGAGCGTTGAAAATCCAGTGCGCGAAAAAATATCACCGCGATATTATTACGTCCGTGCGAACGTCGACTAAGACCTCGAAACCTATCTTTCTGCAGCGAGGTGTGAGACAGGGAGATGGTACCTCTCCTCCGAAGCTGTTCACGCTGTACTGGAGGATGATGCTAGGGATTGACATTATTGACAACTCACTGTAAGAGCACTTCACCTAAGTTTTCACAGTTATGGGCAGGATAACGATAGATCATAATCATTCTCTTGCCCTTATTCCAATTTATTTGGGGTCGGCGCAAGGTCTTTTTAGGTTTCCGTACCCAAAGGGTAAAACAGGACCCTATTACTAAGACTCCGCTGTCCGTCCGTTTGTCTGTCCGTCTGTCAACAGGCTGTATCTGACCGTGATAGTTCATGAGATATTGATATGATAGTTAGACAGTTGAAATTTTCACAGATGATGTATTTCTGTTGCCGCTATAACAACAAATACTAAAAAATAGAATAAAATGAATATTTAAGGGGGCTCCCATACAACAAACGTGATTTTTTTGCTCGTTTTTGCTCGATATTGATAACGGCAACAGGTAGACGCTTGAAATATTCACATAATATGTAGTTATATATTCATTTTAAAAATAAATAATTAAATTATAGTAAAACAAATATTGAAGGGAGGTTCCCATACCTACAACAAACGTAATTTTGTTGCCGTTTTTATAGATAATGGTACGGAAGCCTTCGTGCGCGAGTCCGACTCGCACTTGGCCGGTTTTTTTCCATATTTCTCTATCAGTCATAATTTCGGTAGTGAGCCCCTTTCTAGCTATATCATTTTTCACACAGTCCATCCATCATTTCTTTGGTCTTCCCCTACTCTTATAGCCATCGACATTCATACTCAAAATTTTTCCCTCACGACATTTTCCTCATTCCTCCGCATCACATGCCCTTACCATGACAACCGATATCCGCACAACTTTTCAGTCACCGGTGCCACTTTCAAACTTCCTCTTATGTATACTCATTTCCTATTCTATCCAATCGTGTAACACTACACATCCCTGTTATAGCATTCTCATCTTAGCTGCATGCAATTGCCTATCATTTATCCCTTTTGTTGCGCAACATTCTGATCCATACAAGACAGCAGGTCTAATCATTGTTTTACATATCTGGGAAAGCGGGAGTCGCAGATTGTTCCCGTAACTTCCCGCCATTTGATCCATCCAGTGTTAATTCTGTGCTTAACCTTGATGATCTATAATATGCATGACTGTTAAAATGTAAATGTAATGTGTTGATGCTATCAAGAGATTTAGTAATATCAAAAATATTACAGAGAAGAATATCAATTTACTGATGCATGCAAAATGTTATCATAAAATGTTTTTAATATAGCAGATAACGATGTTAACATTGTTTTGACAACAGATTGACAACGTTTATTAGAAAAAGAAGAAGCCCCCCATATGAAATTTGAGCTTTATTAAGCTTTATAACCTTATAATCTTGAATAATAAAACTAATAACACGATTTCGTAATAGTTACCTTAGACCTTCGTAATAGTTAAAAATATCTTTTTCATCAATACATCATCATTATTCATCATTTGCCTAGCCTTTTTCCAACTATGTTGGGGTCAGCTTCCAGTCTAACCGGAAGCAGCTGAATGAATACGAGTAAGTATTTTACATGTGTAATTTATTTCTTGATAAGACGGGTTAGCAGACTTTAGGACTTTTAATGACCCGTAACCACTGTCAAAGATCCACAAATGACAGCCGGGATCACGTGCTTTCCAAGGCGCGGCGGGGTCTCGGTATGTAAAGATGGTCACCCATCCACGGATCAACCGCGGAAAGCATAGCTTAACATCATCGATCGACCCGTGCGGCTGTTATTACTTAGCCATGAGCCCCTTTGAACTTTTTCATGAATATCTACATAATATTATTATACTAATTTATTAATAATTAATTCTTATTAATGTAATAATAATATGTTAGTTATTTAAACATCACTTTTAAGTAAAATCCAAAAAATAAATAATAAAATCAACAAGTAGTTCAAGTTCTTCAGTATTTACTAAATCTGCAGGAACCACCTACCTTCACCTTATTTTTTTTATTCTAATTATCTAATCATTATATTAATTTTAGTAATAGTAAAAAATAACTTTAAACTATCTGGCAATTTAAAAAACTTTTTCAAGCATTCCAAAACTAAACATAAAATAAAATACAAAGCCCACTCACCTGTCCAAAGTAAACGCTCCGAAAAAAAAACACAGATTTTAAATAAAGAACTAGGTAATTCCAAAAACAAATTCACTTGAACAGATCAGTGCCACCATTGTTTATAAGTTCCGTTCATATCGGAACATATTCAAAGCCAAGCGTCCTTATTAGTGGCTTCGATACATTCGCTGTGTACGCGCGTCGGCAACCAACTGAGATTCCTCGTTCATTCCCAGCGATTCTGTGGTGATATTATTGATATTATTACTGGAAAACTGGTATGTTTTATTGAGTGTTTTTATTACGCAATACCTTGATTATTCTACTTACATAATGTGCAATGTGAGACTGAATTGGAGAATCTATTTTTAGTGGTAATTTTAAATGTAAAGTGTGTGCGTTGATAAATTGGAGTGTTTTCGGATTGTTCGCGAAAGTTATTTATGTTTTAATGTGCGAGGTTTTTTGCTGGTGATATTGATCAGCTCAATGTCTACCTACTTACATATTATTTGACACATGAATGAACCTGTAATATTTAAACTTTTTTTTCTGGAGTAGTTTCCTCGACAAAAAATTTAACATTATTTAGAAAATAATTCAGTTTTGGAAATAAAATTGTACGAATGAGCCTGCGATTTGATAATTGAAGATACATATTTTATTTTCGTAAATGCTTATTTTAAAATCCACAGTATAGTCACGAACATAAATTAATAAACCTTACAAAATTCAAAAGTAATTTTTTTGTGAAATAACAATTGCAACTTTGTGAAAAGGCCTATTTCATAACAGTAAGGTGTCGAAAACTTATGGGTTTTAGTAGGTTTGAACCCTGACAGACGCTTTACTTTGGGTAAATTATTTCATCACCACTGCTCTGAAAACGATGAAAGGAAAACATCGTGAGGAAACCGGTATGTCCTACAACCAAAAACTCGAAGACATGTGACATCTCCACGCCACATTGGACCCGCGTGGTGTAGTACGGCCCACTACTCCCTCTCAAGAGGAGGCCTTGTCCCAACAGTGGGAACATTATAGGATGATTAGAGTTTCGAAAATGTATCAATATTCTAGAAGGACATCGCTTTCGAATTCGAATGTAAGCGAGGTATTTATGCTTGTGACTGTACAAATATCTAGATGTATCAGTGTTACTGTCAGCATTTCATAGTTACTGCCTCGTTGGTATAGAGTAGTCGCAAGCGCAACTGTTGAGCATGAGGTCCTGGCTTCAATTCCCGGGTCGGGCAGTGTTATATATTGGTTTTTCCATCTGGAATGTCTCAGTAGCAGCTCGGAGTCTGGATTTGTGCCCGGTTGTTGGCAATAGGCTCGCCCCTTGTTACATGGTTAAACATAATTGGCGAAATGTGGGTGCGTAAGGTACACCTCAGCCCAACAAATACGAGCGTGATATCATTTTATGTTATTTCTTAGTTACTTTAAACTCAATTCAACTCTCAAATTGTATAATACCATATTGTAGCATTACATTCTACGAATAAAATCTAAAAAAAAAAAAAATCTAAAAAAAAAAAAAAAAAAAAAACCTCAAATTAAAATAAAAAAAATCTTTTCGTAATAATAAGTACTCATTAGAACAGAAGAGTCCAACATTTTAATCGTCCATATACCTAGAATCTAGTCAGGCGGTAAAAACTTCAAACGAATTCTATCAATCCAATAATGTATTGATCTCCGGCATACCCGTATAAGTAGGTAAAATTGTATTCGTGAAGATGGTACGTATTAAAGATTATCGTATTTATTTATTGGGAACTCATCTTCTTTTTGCTATAATCATTCTCTTTCTTCTTCCGTTGAGATTATAATAAATTAACCTGCGTGGTCTTTATTTCGGTCGTAGATGTTTACGACGACCAAGGTGCAGGTTTCGTCTTCCGTCTTTAATAGTGGTATAGTTGCCGGCACGAGTCGTAAGCACAAACTCTACTCTTAAACCTAACAAATCAAATGTCCTATCACGACATTTTGCACACGGGCAAAAAAAATATCAAAAAAAAAAAACAAAAAAAAAAACAAAAAAAAAAAAAAAAAAAATCATTAGCAAGCATTTTAGATACAAAACAGTATACAAGAGCACGCTGACGAGGGCAGTTAAAGTTAAGATGGAATTTGTGCTCACGACTCGTGCCGGCAATTATAAGTATTTCCTTCTCAAATTCTTTTATTCATTGTAGAATCTGGCGTTTGACTTGATACTTATTCAAAATTTCCATTTAGGCACATATCAAGCCAGATTTCTGGCTCCACCCAACGGTCTTGTCAGCAATTTGATATTAAGTTATGTCAACTTACTTCCCACGCAGCACGCGCTGCGTTGTGGTACCAGCGTCTACGTCTATGCTCCACAGCAGGATTCTTGCCAAATAACCTTTTTGTTTAGTTAATTTTTAAGATTATTTTCATATTTTTCTGATTTTATTTTACTTCTGTGATTAACGATGTTTCTCGTCTCAATATAATACGTAAATACAACGACATTATACAAACTTTAAGCCATGTCCGTATACAGGGTGACTGGTAATTAGTGACCAATACTGAAACACACGGTTATAATATACTAATGATAACAAACAACATTTACTGTGGGACCAAACCTGAAATCGCGAAAAAAAAATCAGCTCCCCATACATTTATGTTCGCATAACTCGGCAAAATGTAGGGAGCAGCTGATTTTTTTTTCGGGATTTCAGGTTTGGTCCCATAGTAAAAGTTGTTTGTTATCATCAGCACAATCATGTGTTTAGGTATCGGTCACTAATTACCAGTCACCCTATTATATGATAACTATTTTTGTCTTAGCGGCCCAAGACGACCTAATTAGAAAGATTGCAATAATCCCGTATTGTAATCTTTCAATTAGCTCGTTATAACCTTGAATAATACAAATACAAATAAGTCGCGCGCTTAAAATTTAACCGATCGATTTTTTTTCTTACAAATAATAACCTAAATATTCATTATATTTGATTAATTGTATTTTCTTTAAAAAATTATGAAAATTTGTTGTATCATACGTCAGAAAATTAATGTAACCTTTTATCTTTTATATTTTTATATATTCTTTTTATTTTATTCTGCTACAATATTTAAAACTTATAGTATAATATATTGAATAATAACAAGAAAAAAAAATAAATGGTTTCCCAGTTGCCAATGAGTGAATCGACAGTCAAAGTCGTGAGTTGCAGTAAATGCAAAGCTTTTTCCTTAATCAGGAACCTTATAGCTTTCTCTTTGTTAAAGAAAATTCTTCCTTTTCTTTCTTTTGATCATAAATAAGGGTTTTGTATTTTAGACAAAAGATAAATTTTCTTTAAATATTTTATCTTTAGCAGATTTAATTTTGTGTACCTAAACATTTTTATTTGAGTACTTATGGAAACAATTTGTATATGAGATTCAATGTATAATTTAATGAATACTTAATTGATAGATTCCGTAGTAAGTACATAATTCACACGAAAATACGAACCGCTTTGGAACCGATAATTAATTTTGTGTAATTAGTGTATTGTGTGTTCATTATTCCGTGAAAAGTAAAACTGAATATTCATGAATTAATAAAAATAAATCTTATACGTATGTATAACATAATTTTATTCAATGTTGTAATTTTTTAATTTAAAATAATACTTAATTTGAATCTCGCAATCCTACACTAAGGGCCTTAGCACATCTCCGCCGCGAAACCGCTAAACAGTGAAACTGCATGATGTTTTGCTGATGTTCCGCTGATGTTCAGCTACTCGAGTAGGGGAACATCATTGAATTGAGCTACTGCGGTTTCGCTGCTATGTCTTCGCGCCAGAGGTGTGCAAAGGACCTTAACTAGCAGTCTTGTTATTTTTAGGGTTCCGTACCAAATTGGTAAAAAGGAACCCTTATGGTGCGACTCAGTCAGTTTGTCTGTCTGTCTATCCGTCTGACACAGCTGGATATCTTAAGAACTACTAATGCTATCAACTTGAAATTTGGAACAGTTTTAGATGACGTTTGCTCAACTATTTTGCAAATAAGAAAGAAATAATATTATTTTTTTGTTTTTGCAATAGGAACTGAAACTCCGTCTTAAAAATTTGAAGTGGGGCTACTAGGGCATGTGGGGTATCACATAAAAGAGCGCTGTTTGCACATTCTCAAACATTTTTCATTACAGGAAAAATAAAACGATGTCTCTAAATACCACACTTTTCAGAAATCGGAACGGAACCCTCGGTGCGCGAGTCCGACTCGCTCTTGACCGGTTTTTTTATATTTGTCTTAGACCTATACTATAGTTTCACCGTACCATGTTAGTTAGTTCAGTCTTCTGTTAAAATGTTAACGGGACTATAAGCCGACGTTCGCACGGACGTAAAAATATCGCGGCGATTTTTTTTGCGCACTGGATTTTCAACACTCTGCTTAGCGCCGAGAGTTGAAAATTCAACAGTGTGGTTTTTCGACGCGCTGGGATGCACTCTGTTGTTGTTAGGTTGGATTCTCGAAGCTCGGCTCAACACTGAGAGTTTAAAATCCAGTGCACGATAAAATCCCGCCGCGATATTTTTACGTCCGTGCGAACGTCGGCTAAGAGTAGCGAGTGTTTCACCATGCGCTAATCCATGTTTAAATATCGGAACGTAAATACCACTATCATCGATGTAAGAATCGTGTAAGATTCAACACTGACCTGCAAATTGCCAAAAACTCAAGAAAATTTTAATTTCGCGGGCACCACTGCGGATCCACCTTAACAACATCTGGTACATACAGCAGAGGGCTTAGTGTGAGTTTTTATACTTACTCGACCGCGTTTACGTTAACGTTACCTTACGTCAATTTGTATGGAATAATTGTGTTTCTCATTATAGTCACCAGACGGCGCTTGTTCAGTTTCAGTACAAATTGAAGTTTACGTTAACGTAATCGAGTAAGTATAAAAACTCGCACTTAGGCCTCTGTAGGTCAAGTTACAAACTGTCAAATTTTCTCATTCGATTTTGAACTTAACTATTAACATTTTAAGGTTTAAAATCATTTGGAGAAATTTGTCAGTTTGAAACCTGATGTGTTGTCTGTACCTAATTTTCTCGAAAATTCTGAATAAAATATACTTGCTTATTACCTTAGTAGGTAACTAATCGAATATTAAATACGTACTTATATAGGTATAAGGTGAGGTAGGCCTTGACTGCCTCGTACGTTTAGTGGTCGCAAGCGCTACAGCTGAGCAAGAGGTTCTGAATTCAATTCTCAGGTAAGCAGTAGTTTTTTCATCAAGAATTTCTCAGCAGCACTGGAGTCTGGATTTGTGCCTGGTTGATGGTAATAGGCAGTCGGTACGGGTCGTCAGAAGACCGAAAGTCTGACAACCAGTCTTAGAATAGAATAAAATAGAATACTCTTTATTATGCACACCATTTAAAATACAGGTATGAATGTTGAAATTTTACATAGGGTGACACAATGGGCGGTCTTACTTAGGGGTATCGTATTACCCAGTTACTGGGTTGTGGAGGTCAGATAGGCAGTCACTCCATGTAAAAACTTTTTTACAAAAAAATACAACCGACTTCCAAAAACAACACTACAAAGTGAAAAATAACTTTAATTTCGGAAGTCGGTGTCTGATTAAATGTTGTTGCGTCGTTAACTTCATTTTCATATATATGTAGGTGCGGAACAATCGTTAAGTTGCCCCGTCATGATCCAGCCTGCCCCGTCTGGCTGTCATATTGATATTAGCGACGCTCAGTCGACTAATAATTTTCTCTAGTTTTAAGCCTGGCCGGGGGCTTTAAGTTCGCTTAAAGAACCCACAGGAAACGCCCGGTTGAGCAGTCTCGACCCTTAGTGGTCAACTGCGAGATGCCATATATAAATAACTAACTAATAACTATAACTATCGTTAAGTTAGTCGCTAATAAACACCTTTGAAGACAAGACGCATTTGTGATTTTCAAACCAGTTTCCAGTACACACAAAAGTGAACCTAAACAACATCAACATATGGTCGATATCTCGCCGGATCATTCACCAGTTACCCGAGTGCACGCGTCGAGCGGCCGGCTCGCGAGAACAATAGGACAGCGCATTCCTGAGCGATAAGGATTTGTAACGATGTCTAATACAGATGAATTATTAAGTGTATTGGAAGATACTGCTTCATTATTGCAAAAAGCTCAAGTTAATCTCAAGAAATGCCCGAAATCACGATTAACTAAAGGATATATTGAAACCCGTATACAGGCGATAGAAGATTATTGGTCTACCTTCAAAACCGCGCATCATTCTTTGGTAAAAATAACGCCGAAGGAACAAAAGGCAATATTACCGTATTTTGCTAATGAGGAGTTTTATATCTATGAAGACTTATATCTTATTTTGTTGGCTGATTTACGTGATATGTTGAATGAACAGAATACATTAGCGCCGACTACGTCATCGCAAAATAACAGTAGTATCGCGACGAATCCTGATCAACAAAATACACTCGTGAGGTTACCAAGAATACAGCTACCATCTTTTAGTGGAAAATATGAAGAATGGCCTACGTTTCAAGATTTGTTTACATCGTTAGTGCATACGAACACAACTATTAGTGACGTACAAAAGTTACATTATTTAAAGTGTAGTGTTACTGGAGAAGCAGAGACCTTATTGAAACATATCCAGGTAACACAGAAAAATTATGAACAAGCTTGGGACATTTTAAAAACTAGATATGGAAACAAACGTTTGATTATGAACTCGGTATTAAAACAGTTAGTCTATCAAAAGAAAATGAGTTCTCAGTCACCTAATCTAATTAAAAGTTTATTGGACACCACGACAGATTGTTTAAATAACCTTCAAAATTTAAATATATGCTTAGATTCATGGGATCCTATAATCATTTTTCTGGTTGTTCAGAAATTGGACCCTGAGTCACACAAGGATTGGGAACAATACGCATACAAAGAAGATGTTGATGACTTACCCAAATGGAACGATCTGAAAAAGTTTCTTCAGTCCACATACCGAACACTGGAGCTTGTCACACCAGCTACACAAAATAAAGCAACAAAAGAGCGTGCTGTTTATATCTCAAGTACGTCGTCGCCACCGTCAGGAAAAACATGTGTTCTATGCAATGAAAATCACACGTTATGTCACTGTAAAGAATTTACAAAACTGCAACCTAATGAACGAGTTAATTATGCAAAAAACAACAACCTATGCTACAACTGTTTAGTACCAGGACATTCATCAAGAAAATGTAGACTACCAGTGTCCTGTCGTATATGCAAAAGGCGTCACCATAGCCTTCTACATCTCAACAAAGAACCTGAGACTTCGGTACAAGAGACCTCCACGCAACCGAAGACTGCTCAAAACAATGTAGAAGAACAAAAGGAAGTTACTGTCAATACAACGGTCGCCTCACACCACAGTACTAGACAAGGCATAGCACTACTAGCTACGGCAACAGTGACAGTACGAAACGAGCAAAACCACACTGTTGTACTACGCGCATTAGTGGACCAAGGTTCGCAGATAGCACTTATTAGTGAAAAAGCAACTCAAATGCTCAATCTGACCAAACGATCAACGAGAGGAAGTATCATTGGAGTGGGCTCAACGAAGACAAATGTAAACCACGTGGTACAGCTGCAAATCGGTTCCCGCTGGAACACGAACTTCAAGATAGATGTCGAAGCATTCGTCATGTCTAAGCAACTTACCACTAAACTCCCTCCAAAAACAATTACTGCTGATAACTGGCCACATCTAGAAGGACTCAACCTGGCTGACTCGAACTACGATACACCAGGCCCAATAGACTTACTCCTAGGTGTCAAACAATACTCTCAAATCGTACAAGAAAAACTTATCAAGGGTCCACCGGGTACACCTTGTGCACAGAAAACATACCTTGGATGGATTCTCTTCGGTGAAATAAATACAAGGTCACAAGATGATTCTGCTCTTGTTCTTCATCACCAAGTAGACATGGATATCATGCTTAAATCTCTGTGGGAAATAGATACAGAAAACAAAAGAAACTTAACAAAAGAAGAAAAATTATGTGAAACAGTTTATGAAGAAACACACACACGTACAGAAGAAGGAAGATATATGGTAAAGTTACCTTTGAAAACACCACAGCCAACATGTCTAGAAGGAAACACAAAAGAAATAGCCAAAAACAGACTGCTACAATTGGAAAGAAAATTTAGAAGAACACCCAACCTGAAAGAAAACTACAAGAAAGTAATGAAAGAATACTTAAATTTAAACTATATGGAAGCAATACCTGAAAAAGAAGTCATAAATGAAAAGGTTGTATACTTACCTCACCATGCCGTCGTCCGGGAAGACAAAGAAACATCGAAGACTCGCGTGGTTTTTGACGCATCGGCGAAGGGCTCAAACCAAGTCTCGCTCAACGATGAGTTGATGGTTGGTCCTCAGCTCCAGGAAGATCTAAGAAACATTATCATGAGATGGAGAATGAAACGTGTTTGTTACGCCAGCGATATAACAAAAATGTACCTGCAAATTTATGTTTACCCAGAAGACGCCAATAAGTATCAGCGTATTCTGTGGCGAGAAGAGGAACATGACAGCATTAAGGAATATCGCTTGCTTCGAGTTACATTCGGAACAGCATCAGCACCATATCTCGCGGTGAAAACACTCCATCAAGTTGCTGATGATGAAGGTCAAAATTACCCGAATGCAGTCAAAATAATCAAAGAAAATTTCCTTGTTGATGATTTGTTAGCGGGTGAAGATACAACAGATCAAGCCATAACATCTGCAAAAGAAGTATCTGACATATTGAAAAAGGGTGGATTCACACTCTCAAAATGGTCATCTAATTGTCCGCAATTCATGAGATCCATTGACACAAAAAAACGAAGTTCTGTTGCACACCTAGAGATAAACAAAATGGATGGCACTGTAAAAGCACTAGGTTTGATTTGGAATTTGGGAACAGACCAATTTCAATACCAATTGAAACTACCAACAACTTCTCAAAACATTACAAAAAGAACAATCTTGTCAGACGTTCAAAAACTATTCGATCCCTTGGGATGGATTGCCCCAAGTGTAGTGATGGCTAAGATGTTTATACAAAAGCTGTGGCTGGAAAAGTTCGATTGGGATGACATAATAAGCCCTGAACTACAAGAAGAATGGATGACTATTCGTGAAGAATTCAGAAATGTAAACAACATTTACATTGATCGATGGCTCGGAACCTATAGCACAGAAATGAAAGATGTACAAATTCATGGCTTCAGCGATGCATCCATGAAAGCTTATGCAGCAGTTGCATACATAAGAATCGAATCTCAAGATGGGCATGTCACAACAAAACTAATAGCAGCAAGGACAAGACTCGCGCCACTAAAAACTGTATCATTACCACGTTTGGAACTTTCTGGATCATTACTTCTTTCAAGATTACTGAATCAAATAGGAAAAGCTATGAGGATATCAACAGCACAAATGTTTGCGTGGACGGATTCTACAATTGTTATTGCATGGCTATCCGGAGAACCACATAGATGGAAAACATTTGTAGCCAATCGAGTCGCAGAAATCACTGAAAATCTCAATAACAACCAATGGTACCACGTTGCATCAGAAGATAATCCTGCAGACATTGCATCCAGAGGCATGTTACTTGCTGAACTGAAACAATCAGAGTTATGGTGGAACGGTCCAAAATGGTTATCTGAAAGGAAAATAATATTAAAACAGCCTGATGTCATCGTCACTGACCTGGAACAGAAAAAGGATAAATTACAAATAAATATTAAAATTCAAGAAGAAGAAGAACATAATTTCACAGCAAAATTTAAGCAATTTGATAACTTACAAGAATTACTTAAAGTTATAACATACTGTCGAAGATTTCTTAATTACAAGAGAGAATTGAATACTTACGGAAATTGTAGAAGTTTAACAACAGAAGAATTACATACATCATTGATAAAATGCATTAAGCTAGTACAAAATGAAGAATTTACAGATGAAATTAACAGATTAAAACTAAATAAAAATGTGAAGAAAAATAGTAACATTAAAACACTTACCCCATACTTAGACCAAGATGGTGTCCTCAGGGTGGGCGGTCGTCTTCGATATGCAAATTTAGACGAAAAAAGCAAACATCCTATAATACTAGGACATAACAACAATTTAATTCCTTTACTCATAGCAGATGCTCATGCTCAAACACTGCATGGCGGTGTTCAGTTAATGTTGTGCGTTTTACGCTCTAAATATTGGATCATTCGAGCTAAAGGATTAATAAAAAACTTCAACCGGAAATGTTTAGTGTGTGCAAAGCAAAGAGCTAGTACACGAACTCAGATAATGGGAGATCTGCCAAAGGAAAGAGTAACCCCTACTAGAGCCTTCCTACACAGCGG
This sequence comes from Cosmia pyralina, assembly GCA_946251885.1. Taxonomy (NCBI): domain Eukaryota; kingdom Metazoa; phylum Arthropoda; class Insecta; order Lepidoptera; family Noctuidae; genus Cosmia; species Cosmia pyralina. The sequence continues at coordinate 15,922,439 of OX276357.1, forward strand.
CGTGGATTATGCTGGTCCATTCCAAATATTAATGTCACGGGGAAGAGGCATGAAAACTCAAAAGGCATACATTGCTTTATTTGTTTGTATGTCTACAAAGGCAATACACCTGGAGCTGGTAGGAGACCTTACATCAGAAGGATTCATTGCTGCATACAAACGCTTTGTATCAAGAAGAGGTAAATGTAGCCACATGTGGAGCGACCAAGGGAGAAACTTTGTTGGTGCAGAAAAGGATTTAGCCGCAGCATGGCAAGAAGCTAACTTGAATTTTGAGAAAGACATTGCACACAAGTTGGCTTTGGAAGGTACACAGTGGCATTTTATACCCGCCTACAGTCCTAACTTTGGAGGCCTCTGGGAGGCTGGTGTAAAGTCCCTGAAGACTCACCTGAAACGCGTGTTGACAACAAATCTCACCTTCGAAGAAATGACAACAGTACTGTGCCAAATCGAGGCGTGTCTAAATTCAAGACCTCTATGTCCTATTGGTGACTCAGATACAGATTCTATAGAACCCCTCACGCCTGGTCATTTCTTGATACATGAAGCCCCAATCGTCGTGCCCTCACCAGATTTTAAAGACACAAAAATTCATAACTTATCACGATGGCAATACACTCAAAAGCTCGTAGGTGACATCTGGCGACGGTGGCATGACGAATATTTAACAAGTCTACAACAACGTCCTGTCTGGCATAAGAAGAAACAAGAATTCTCTGTTGGCGACATAGTTTTAATCAAAACCGATGGAATACCGGCTGGAAAGTGGTTACTTGGCCGAATTGTAGACAAGCATCCCGGTAACGATGGATTCACACGAGTGTATAGCGTTAAATCTGGCCATAACATTGTGAAGAGATCTGTCACGAAACTATGTCCACTGCCTGTTGATACTAACTGATTACTAACTACTTATTATTGTATAACTTTATCAAACGACATTTCAATTTTGCATGCAGGCATATCTATTCGTATTGTTATATGTAACTTAACTTCATTGCAAATTAATACCTAACATAACACCGTAGTTACAGTAATTTATGTTTGAACTTTTCATAATTGGAAACGCTGCATACTGCTTATCAAGTTTTTCTATGTTTAATAATTGTGTTTACAGTCCACTAAGTATTATTTTAAAGGGCCTTGTTGTCCCTTTGGTGGGCGGTATGTTGCGTCGTTAACTTCATTTTCATATATACAGGGTTACTGGTAACTCGACGTATTCCTTGCAGGACGTCATAGTAGGGTTAAAATGCAGCAAATTAGGCCACCAAATGTTCTACCGAAATTCAGTAGTTTTTGAGTTAATTCGATTTTTAGCTTTTTTATGAAAAATCCCAGATTAAATCATTTGGAGCCAATTTAAAAATGATTTACGGCGCGACTGTACTGAAATTTAAGTTAACATCATAGCTGACGCCGTAGCAGATCCTTGTTAATAATTCAAAGTTCAAAAATGCCAAAAACTTTGGCAAATATCACTAAAGAAACATTTAGTTTTTTGTGAATTTTGCTATTACTTCATACAAAATGTTGTCTAGTGAAAATAAAAATTACTACGCCTGATGTACAAATTACTAGGAAAATATCCTTGTCTTATCAGCTATTCAGAAAGGTATGATTGTCAATACTTTTGCATGTGTGACAGGGAAAGAATGAGTCTTATGAGGAGCAGGTAAAATTGCGAGACGGTCAACCTATTGTTTCATATTCGTATTATTCGTAGTTTTTACCTGCGCTTGAACCCCAAACACTCGGCAAGCTTTGTGATTGGTCACTATTGTTCTCCCGGCATGACACGGGGTGCGACTTTACAAAATCTGGTCGTCAGAGTCAGTTAGTTTCAACTCTACGTCGCGCAAGCTCGTGTTTTGTTATCTGGCTATTTCCTTAACTGATACTGCGTATCTTGCTCTTGTGCTGTGCTGTGCCTTCATAAGTGCTGACTATGGCTGCATATTCTAACCTTGAATACGCTGACATAATGTACTGTTACGGACTTAGTGACGGTAACGCTGCTCAGGCGCGGAGAGAATATCAACTTCGTTTTCCCAACCGCCGACTCCCACACGTTAGTGTTTTTGGATCGACTTATCGGCGATTATCTGAAACTGGCAGCGTCCAAAGAAGCAGGCAAATTGACACTGGTCGTTCTCGGAGATACACGGCTGAGGACGAAGAGCTGATTCTTCAACGTTTTATTGACGACCCCAACATATCGACAAACATCGTAGCGCGTGAGCTTGCTATGTCACAGTGATGGAAAGTCTGGTCTGTAGTTCACTTATCAGGCCGACATCCATACCACTATCAACCTGTCCAGTCATTAGAAGAGGGAGATCCGCCAAGACGGCTTGAATTTTGTCGTTTTATGCTAAATGCCGACGCCGAAAGCGAAAACTTTTTAAAAAACATTCTGTGGACCGATGAGTCATGTTTTGACCGTGATGGTATCACAAATTACCACAACTTACATTACTGGGCACCGAAGGCAGAAGCAAATCCTAAGAAACTGAAACCAACCGCATCCCAGCGTAGATTCTCGCTTAATGTTTGGATGGGTATTATCGACGACAAATTAATTGGCCCACATTTTTTACCCCAAACATTAAATGGGGAACTTTATGAAGATTTCCTAAGAAATCATTTAACACCACTGCTCACGGATGTACCGGAAGACAGAAGAGCAAACATGATGTATCAACATGACGGATGTCCAGCCCACTTCCGAATCACAAATCGACAATTGCTGGATGAAACCTACCCAAACCGATGGATAGGGCGCGGTGGGCCAATTCCGTGGCCTGCACGTAGCCCTGATCTTACGCCACTAGACTTTTACGTCTGGGGTCATATGAAAGACCTAGTTTATGTGACCCCAGTAAATTCAATTGAAGAACTAAGGGAGAGAATAAGAGATGCAGCGGACCAGATGAGGGCAACAATCACATCAAGAATCACAAAAACTGAAGTGAGGAAGCGAATAAGAACGTGTATTAGAAACCGAGGGCAGCACATCGAACAAGACGTGTGAAAGTGTAGTAAAAGTTTTTAAACTGATATTTTATTATTAAAAATAATGCTAATATTCACGAAATAGTTTTATTGATTTTCCGAATAATCACCTTTTTGTGAGACGCACATAATGTAGTCCTTAACTTTGTATTAACTTTCATACCTTTCTGAATAGCTGATAAGACAAGGATATTTTCCTAGTAATTTGTACATCAGACGTAGTAATTTTTTTTTTCACTAGACAACATTTTGTATGAAGTAATAGCAAAATTCACAAAAAAACTAAATGTTTCTTTAGTGATATTTGCCAAAGTTTTTGGCATTTTTGAACTTTGAATTATTAACAAGGATCTGCTACGGCGTCAGCTATGATGTTAACTTAAATTTCAGTACAGTCGCGCCGTAAATCATTTTTAAATTGGCTCCAAATGATTTAATCTGGGATTTTTCATAGAAAAGCTAAAAATCGAATTAACTCAAAAACTACTGAATTTCGGTAGAACATTTGGTGGCCTAATTTGCTGCATTTTAACCCTACTATGACGTCCTGCAAGGAATACGTCGAGTTACCAGTAACCCTGTATGTAGGTGCGGAACAATCGCTAAGTTAGTCGCTAATAAACACCTTTGAAGACAAGACGCATTTGTGATTTTCAAACCAGTTTCCAGTACACACAAAAGTGAACCTAAACAACGTCAACAAATGTATTTTCGTTTTTGCCACCGACTTCCGAAATTAAAGTTATTTTTCACTTTGTAGTGTTGTTTTTGGAAGTCGGTTGTATTTTTTTGTAAAAAAGTTTTTATTTTTCACTTTTTAGTGGGTCTGTTTATAATTTGTATAAGTTACAATAGTCTAATGTCAATTGCTCATCACATGTTACAAAATATTGCTTTTCCCGATGCTGGGACGTTAATTTTTGAAGAGTTCTGCTGGTAAGAACCAGGAGAACTCCTCAACAACCACTCACCACACGCATTGTGTGACGAGCGGAAATTGCTTAGCAACCATATTAAAGTAATCGAATCGCAACCCGTGAAATATTTATCATTGAGTAGTTCCGGTAGCCATCTGTGGTCTTCATCATCAGTTCCATTTCACCAAGTGGTGCTTTCCGAGAGCAAATGCACGAGCTACTATAAAAAATACCCAATTTGGAAAGTATACCCTTTCCAACAAAAAAATATTTTTTCAAATCGGTTGGCAAGCGACGGAGTTATGCGCGAACAAACATAAAAAAAAAAATACAAACATCCGAATTGAGAACCTCCTCCTTTTCTAAAGTCGGTTAAAAATACTGGTATTCAGCTGCATCCGGTTAGACTGGAAGCCGACCTCAACATAGTTAGGAAAAGGCTTGGCAGATGATGCAGATGATGATGGCAATAGGCTCGCCTCCATGGGACCTATTACATGGGTCTTAAACTTTAATGGCGAAATGTGGGTGATACTATAGCTAGCTAGGTACACCTCTGTTTAACCCTTTGAGAATAACAGGGCTGATGTTATGTGTTATGTACACTCCGTTTTGTTTACGTTTACCGCAAATACAGAACAAAGTCCTTGAATTAAAAAAAACCGAGCACTTTCTCATCGCAGCTTTTAGTGGCACTCGTGTCACTGTCGTATTTGAGACGGGTGTATTTTTAAAAGAAAGTTGTTTTCATCTTCACTGTCCAGCGTTACTCATTTTCCACCCAGCTCGTTGAAATTTTGCACAACAAAGCTTACAATTAGGTATCTATTTACATAAATACTGAAATTTTTCAGTGAAACGACCTTTGTGTGTAGATTATTATCTGCAAAAGATACTATCATGAAGATATGACTATACCGATGGTCATGAAACAGGCCCCCAAATATGCTGTCACTGAGCACTTTATAGAATAAAAAAACTAAAATTGGCCTAGTGCAAGTCGGACACGAAAGCTTCCGTGCCGTGCCACAGTACAATATTTTTAACACTACATATTTAAAAAACTAGCCAAGTGCGTGTCGGACCACGCACAATGAAGGGTTCCGTAGTTGGGATGAATTTATCTTAAGAACAATCTTAACATTGTAGTTGAAAAACATGTTCTCCCAAACAACAACATGTTCTCTTGTAAATGTAAGTTTGTACTCACAATATTGATAGATTTACCATGTTATTTTAAGACCACAGACTTCTTATAGGTTTTCCTGTAATTTATAAGTAAAGATCTATTTTCTGTATTTTTTTTCAAAATTTTAGGCTCAGTAGTTTCGGAGATAAGGGAGGGAATGGTCAATTTTCGTCTATTTTCTTAAATAACTTAAACAAAAAACAACACAAAAACAAAACAAACAAACAATAAACAAACAACAATAAACAATACACAACAAACAAAAACACAAAAAAAAACAATAAACAAACAACAACAAACAAACAAACAACACACACAACCAATTTATTTAAAAATTATAAAAAAAATAAATAAGAGACCCTCATAGTAAGTCTTTTCATTTGACATGCCACATGGTGTAGTTTGCAAAACATTGTTTTTAAATTTTCTTATTTGCCCCCCAAATGTGACCTCTATATTCAAAATTAATTTATTTACTTTACCTGTCTGTGTTTGGGTCACAGTATATGTGTACCAAATTTCAACTTAATCGGTCCAAATTGTTCGGAGCAAATTGGCTGTGACAGACGGACAGACAGACAGACAGATAGGCAGACAGACAGACAGACAGACACACGAGTGATCCTATAAGGTTTCCGTTTTTTCCTTTTGAGGTACGGAACCCTAAAAAAAACAATTACCACAGACACACACATAAACTCATGCCTTCTTCCCATGGGGGTAGGCAGAAACTACAGAAGCCACCTGCTACGATCCTTACATATTCCTTTTGCTTCGTTTACGTTGTTGTCGTTGTTTGACATCTGGTCAAACACGCACGCCGGTTGTGTGTACCTACTACGCATCTGACCTTTCTGGGGAATACAAAAAAAAAAACAAAAAAACCTAACAGTATGTCTTAAATCCGGTTACTATGGGAGGAATTATCTCACCCCTTTTTAAAAAGTTAGACCGTGATCAACTGGTGACCTTGCTCCAAAATCTGTTCAGCAGTGAAATCTATTTCCAGCATCAGTTAACGAGCCTGTTACTACTTCAATTAAAACATCAAAAGTCGTTTTCATAAATGACAGGCCAAATAGAAAGTTTTACTTTCCTAAAAAGTTTTCCATTACTAATTTTATAATACGAAACAGTGTTTTTGACATCTACGAAGAACAATAAATTTTCTTGAAATCCTAGATCTCGATCAGGTGAAACTTGGAGATTAATAAATTAAAGTTTTGACGCTACATGATTTAAACCGTTAATGATACTTTTGACACTTGACACGTTATCTCTAAAGTTACGCGTCCATCGGGTCAGAATCGGTCCGTCCGCACCGTACGGAGCATTCCGACAGGGTGCGTCCACTGCATTCGGATTTTGCATCGGCAATATCAACCAGTGTTTCCACTTTTAGGGATTTCTCCCTTTTTTAGGGTAAAATTACCAATATTATGCATCGCATAGGGCTATTTTATTTTGATATGTGCCTAAAGTTGTCAGTAATGCTTGCGGAACAATAGCGACAAAATATTTTTAAGTGTTCTATAAAGGCCAGTTCCTTAATCCGTAGTTAACTCAACCAATAGGTAATTAAAAATAGTAACTATTGGTTAAATTTTGGCAAAATGTAAACCAAATTTATCCATTACTTACTATTTTTAACTGTTGGTTGAGTTAACTACAGATCAAGAAAGCGGCCGTTAGTTATTCGTTTGAAAGTAATTTTAATTAAAAATGTTTTTATTTGTTATTCAATTCAATTTGCGCATCAATTTGCATCAATCACGTAAAAATTGACAATATTGCAATTGGTCGTTTCGGGGACCCTGAAACCGTGTACCTGGTAAAACTGGGCGCGTTCTCTGCGGATGACTTCATCGGCAGAAATACAGGTCTCTGCCACAGATTTGCCGATCCAGTGCACGCATTACCCTATAAATCAATATAAAGCAACAAATCCGTACGGTACCGACGCGACGACCGACGGCGACGCTTCGATTTAGACTCGGTAGTCGCGCAACTTAAATGAGAAAACACGTTATACGGTATCAAGTGTTAAACGGCTGAACAAATTTTGATTAAATAAATAAAAGAAAATAAATTTGGTAGACCTGGGTTAGGACATCATCATCATCATAACATCACGCCAGTAATCCCCTGAGGGTTTGCAGAGGTGTACCTATAGTACTCCCACATTTCGCCTTACTGCCATCAACCGGGCACAAATCCAGGCTACGGGCTGCTACTGAGAAATTCCTGACGGAAAAACACAATAACACTTTGCCCGACCTGGGAATCGAACCCAGAACCTCATGCTCAGCTGTAAAAAAAATAAAAAATAAAAATGTTTATTGCATCAGCTTAAATAACTTATTCTAGTTACAATATGGGGAGAATCCTTTTAAGCAAATAGTTTGCTTGTGTTAGGATGCTCCGTCCTTCCCCAGGTTATTTATTTATTTATTTACTCATGGTTTAGCAACAGATGTTACAGCTATACATACACAAAAAATATAACAACAGATCTTAGTTCTACTGCACACCTAATGCAAAATAATGTAATAAAAATAATAATGAAAAAAAAAAAGAAAAAAAAATTAATGAATGATGAATGATGTAATGTGTATGTGTGTAATGTGTGTGTGTAATGTTATGTAATTGCTATTAAGTTATTGTAATTAAACTTATACTAATAAAAACAAATAAAAAAATAATGAAAAAGAAAACGAAACACAATATTTTTATGAATTACAAAAAAAACGCGCTAGGTTGTGTGTGTTATGTATGTGAAATGGTGTGGAGGTGAATGTGTGTGTGAGCAGTAGCGCTTGCGATCAGTAGTCGGGTTAGGACATAGGACTTTTTATCCTGGTAGTACGTCCTTGTGGGCTAACTTCGGACGTCCACGTGGGCGAAGCCATGGAGAAAAGCTAGTGTATAAAAATTCTGTTAAACACATTTTAAGTTAATATAAAGAGCTTTTAATTTTGCTAACTTGCTAAGTACCTATGCACTGATCAATAAAAAGGTCTGGCAGCCCACCAACTAGGGTTTTCATGAAAATTCACACCACCAGTTGGCACCACTTTGACAAGAGGTCTTCCATTTCATCATTCATTTCATTCATTCGTTTATCATTCAGTGACGATTACAGTCCCACCATCTTATCTGTTCAGTTGACAGAGTCGCTAGTGGAGAATTTGGTATTGCCATTTAAGAAATTCAGCAAGAAAAAAGGGAATTAAAAGTCAAAGGGCAGTCTTTCAAGTCAGTCCGTATACATCGTAAGAATATGATACAATAATAACAAACTACAATATAAATACATAAGTCTAGCTAACACGGTGAAGATATAGCTATGAATCATATTAGGTAAGTAATTAAATAAAATAAAAAGTGCAAAATAATAATATTTTATTCATATTTTGTAAAAATAATTGTGGTCATGGTCTCTGAGTTCGAGCGGCTGCACTCCACAAATTCCGGTCGAAGTCGATGTTCCCGAGCCATCTACCGATTCCCAAAATTCATCTTCTGAGTCACTCGACTCGCTTTCACTGTCACTGTGTAATTGAATTATAATAGGTTCATCTAAATACGCATATTTTTGTCTGTATTCATTTTCAATTTTTTTCACATGATCACAATGGTTTTTCCACTCCACCTGTGTAATTTTGCGGAATCCATCTTATTGAGACATTTGTGCACTTGATTTCCCAACATTCTTCTCTGCTACATTCCTCTTCATCGAGCTCCATATCATTTCAATTGGATTCAAATCGCAATGATAAGGAGGCAATCGAAGAATGTCATGACCATGACTTTTGAATAAATTGTCAATTTCATATTAAGGAGTAGGTTTATTTCTTTTTATTAACTCGTAAAGCTGAGGCTTTGTCATTTGTTCGTAAAACTCTACCCTGTTTTCTAATAGCCACTTTTACATATCAGCCTTAGTGTGGTTTGAGTTAGGGCACCTATTTACGCAAATACTGTGATATGGCGCATTATCCATCACAGTAAGCGTGGGTTCACACAGATTTGGCAGTAATTTTTCAAGAACCCATTTTTTTGAAATTACTATTGTTCATCTCGTCGTGATAGTCCCCACTTTTTATGTTTGATTTAAAAACGAGAAGGGTATTCTCCACAAAACCTTCTTGTCCACCTGCATGCACAATGATCCACCTGTTCCCTATCGAAACTGCTTTCAAATCGCCGTCAACTTCAGGACCTTCCCAACATTTGCCAGTTGAGTGAGACGAGTGTATGTAAGTTTCATCTAAATAAACAACAGGCTTTTTTTCTCCTCGCTCATTTTCCTTAATTTTATGCAGATAGGCTGCCCTCCACGCCACTACGTCATTACGTTCACACAGCACTTTTCTATTTGATTTCGTTTTTTTAAAGCGAAATCAGCAATTTTCGAAGTGTTTCGCGTTTTGCTTGGAAATTTATGTCTTCCCTAAGAACATTCGGTAACTTCGGTAAGGTTGGAATTTCTTTTCTTAGTGAATAAAATTCATGTATTTTTCTTCTTATAAACACCAATGTCAAAATCATCAACTTCTAGTTTCCCTGTTTTCCTTTCCCTTTTCTTGCCAGGGGTAGATATTTTAGAATTAGTTTCTTCAGCCTGCTTCATTTCATTGATTAGTTTGTAGACAAATCGTTCGGAAACACCTGTAACGATAAATAAACATTTCATAGGTTTAACCTTAGACGAACAACCCTAACATAAAATACCGCAATCGCTCTTAGAAAATTATGATTACATGACAAAAGTAACTACTTTCAGTTTGTTTTCGATATATGAGGATAATTATAAATAAATCACCACAAAAACATACTTAGGTGGCAATTTTATTTAGACATGTTAAGCTTATTTTAGATTTTTAAAGAAAACCTTTAAAAAAAAGTGTTATTTTAATAATAATAGGTGATTAATTTTTTCCATATCTGGCAGAACTGACCTGTCACAGCAGCAACGCGTTCATTCAGCTTTTCGAATGGTATTATTGGAGCTTGGAGGCGTTTTTCTTCTCTCATAAAATATAAAACTTTTAAAATAACTAGCCGTGCATCACTTTTAAGAGGTTTCGGCATTTTATTTGTAGTTTTCACTAATAAATCAATTAAAAAATACGGGAGCACTCGCACTAGACAGAAACTGACAGCGGAATGATGTTTTCAAAATGGCGGATGACTAGGCCGCAGTTCCAATTTTGTCCACCTGAACAGCTAAGTTGGTGGCACTATAGAGAAAATGTCGGCGCTTTGACACTTTTGACAGGTGCCCGAACCTGACGTCTCAGTGCTACCAGCCACCTAGTGAACGTCATTTCAGAAAACCCTCATTCGATGGCAGGATAATTTGACACGAAAAGTATTTGACAGGTCTACATCTAAAACAGCGCCCCCAAGCGGGATAAATTACGAGAATCGTAATCCATTAAAAAATTAATGAACGGAAATTGTATACCCATCTCTGTTACTCTACATTACGATACGTAAGAGTTTCTTGTCTTTGAATTTTATAACATGACATTTCATTTTAATCGTATTGTACTAAATATCCATGGAGACTAGGTAAGTGGTTTCCATGGAGATTTAATTTATTGATTGACTAGAATGGCAGGATAATTTGAGACGAAAAGTATTTGACAGGTCTCAGCTACAACAACGCCCCCAAGAGGAATAAATTGCGAGAATTGCTGCCATGCATTAACTGTGACGAAAAATATCAACCTTTACACGACAATTAATCATAATAAGTAGACAAAGAAACCTGTCCCACATTATTTAAGTTATTATTTAAGCTTAGAAAACAGTTTATCTCATTTACTCACCTTTAATAAAGTAAGCTTACGCCAATTTTAAGAAGTAGGTTAAAGTAATGACATACTTACCAAGCCGCAGTTTCTTCCGAATGGTGTTTGTCAAACAGATTGCTTACCTAATCCGATTAAACTTTCCGAGTCGACTGAATAATTTGCGATAAGTACTCTCCACAAATAACAAAGAACAACAGTTACCTTACATCAGAACAATACCTGTCCACGAAAGACATTCCAAGTCTACTGAATTATATTTCAAAGTCTACGGCAGCTCTTGTTAAGGCGAGTTATTCGATATACCAGCAAAGTGCTTCAGTAAATTCGATTCGAACTTAAACTGAATAAACAACTAAACGATAAAATTTCGGACTAGAAGCTCTTGGGCTTGTTTTGTAGAAAAAACTTGGTTCTGTTCTGAGGTTTTCACAGTTTCAGGGATGTTTTAAGTTGTTTACCTATTTGTTCCGAGTGGATAAACAAAGATTATCTTACTTCATTTGTTTTTAGTAAAAGGAATATAATGTTTTTACAGCTAGCTGTGGTAAAAGGATTGGCTTGTCAGTAAGACCGAGATGTATAAACGTTACCTACTCGTAGCTCATTCTTTGACTTAGTCCCCGTATCTACCTATATTGCATTGTAGTTTTACAGTTGTGCGACAGTCACAGGAATAACGCTTAACCAAAGTACGTGATACGAGTAGGTATCGTTTATAGATCTTGGCCTAAGATTAGTAGCGATTCTGAAAAGAACGTCTGAGGGCAGAGATAGTAAACTCTTTCAAGGATGTAATTTGTCTATGAATGGAAGGTGCATTCGTAGAGCCGCTATTAAGTAACTATTCTTGTAGCAATTTGTTTCTAATACTAAGTACTTATGTTAGGGCCCATTCACACGTACCACAACACATCGAAGCGTCAAAATGTGGTCAAGCAGTAGTTACGTCTTGTGAATAGAGTCGATGCAGTTTCTTGCAGTTGCGTTGTGATAACTATAAAATTTCGATATGGTCGAGTTGTCGCTAGTGTTTGCAGACAGACAGATCGTTGTGGTTGCGTTGTGGCTACGACGTCGCCTTGATGTGGTAGGTATCGCCCACACGATTGGTTTTGACGGCCAAATGTGGCTGTGTAATTAAGCTATTCATTTTCATACGAATTAGCGCCCTCCATAAATATGTTGTCGTTGTGGTGTGGTTGTGGTCTGATTGTAGTAGGCACGTGTGTTCGGGCCCTTATAAAAAATGTGAGCATTTAATACGGAGTTACAAAAATATTCAATGAGATTATTCATTTTCATCCATTCATTCACACTAAAATTGCTAAATTACGGGTGATTCTTCTCATTCAACTACAAATCGACAGAATTTGATTTGATTCGATTTGATTTGAAATCTTAGTACTGTTGCGCTTGTACTAAATTACCTATAGTAATACTAGCGACCCGCCCCTGCTTCGCACAGTTTTACGAGTTCACGAAAAATCGACATTTGCGTTGTTTGGAAGAACAACGACTGAAAAGAAATAATGTGTTTAAGTAGGTACAGGGTGTATCAGAAAGGTGTGGCTAAATTTAAGGGTGTGGTACAGATGATCAAACTGAACAACTTTCTCCAAGGGACCAACATCGTAATCGAGAATAAATTATCTGCTGTCTCGTACAAAGCTTCAATTTCTACTCAACCCAAAAGGGTATGGGACAACTGATATTTTATTCTCGATTACGATGTTGGTCCCATGGAGAAAGTTGTTCAGTTTGATGGTCTGTACCACACCTTTCTGATACAACCTGTAAATATTAGATATATATATATATATATGTTTATATTCAGAAACTTATAAGTGAGTAAAAACCTTTTCAATTGTCCTCTCGAGTGTCCATGTCTGTATTTAGAGAATGATGCGGGCTTTCATTATTAAGAGGGTCTAGACTGTGGTCAGTAAAGTAACTAAGGTTTAAGCACTTCACTCCTTTTAACCTGATTTGCCTTTTGTTCCTTTGCTTCCTAAGATTTAAACTGGTTTACCAATAGATCTGTTTTTCTGTCTCCATGATTTAGAGTGGGCCGTGGTCACATTCTACTTCTTCTTTCTCTATCGTTAAAAAAACCGGCCAAGTATGTGTCGGACCACGCAGAATGAAGGCTTCCATAGTTGGGATGAATTTATCCCAAGAAAAAACTTAACATTGTAGTTGAAAAACTTGTTCTCCCATACATTCCAACTGTAAATGTAAGATTGTACTTACAATATTGAGAGATTTACCATGTTATTTTGAAACCATAGATTTCTTATAGGTTTTCCTGTGATCTCAGGTAAATATCTATAATCTGCATTTTTTTCAAAATTTTAGGCTCAGTAGTTTCGGAGATAAGGGGAGAATGGTCAATTTTCGTCTATTTTCTTAAATAACTTTAAAACAATTTATTTTAAAATTATAAAAAAAATATATTTGAGACCCTCACATAGCAGGTAAGCCCTTTTATTTGATATGTCACACGGTACAATTTGCAAAACTTTTTTTTTTTAATTTTCTTATTTGCCGCCCAAAAGTGACCCCCATGTTCAAAATTCATTTATTTACTTTACCTATCCGTATTTGGGTCACAGAAATTCATAATTTGTACCAAATTTCAACTAAATCGGTCCATTAGATTCGGAGCAAATTGGCTGTGACAGACAGACAGACAGACACACGAGTGATCCTATAAGGGTTCCGTTTTTTCCTTTTGAGGTAGGGAACCCTAAAAAGGTGTGACCTACTGTATATGTATTCTCCGAAGGGTTAGGCAGGGCTGTAAGTAGCATAGATGTTACACCCACATGTCGCCAGTTTTGTTTGTCTCATAAAATAGGGTCCAGCCTTTTGCCATATTGTATAATCAGCCTATAATGTTCACACTGCTGGGACACAAGCCTCCTCTCTTCGAGAAGGAGTGGGCTGTAATTAATCCACCACGCGGGCCCAGTGCGGGTTAGTCACAACATACATGTCTTCGAATTTTTGGTTCTAGGACATGCCGGTTTCCTCACGATGTTTTCCGTCACCGTTTTGAGAGCAGTGGTGATGAAATTATTCACTCGTAAGTCCCATTACCACTAGCCCACCACTGCTCTATCGCCTTATTGCCGGACACTAATCTAGAACCCAGGATTATGAGCTAAGCAGTCGCCTTTGCGACTACTGCGAAAAGGCAGTTAGAAAATTATACTATCTAACATAAAAAGGAGTTGAAAATACATTTTTTCAGTAAGCCTACAGGCAGACAACATTGTCACCTCGAAAATAATAATTCTACGAAAATTCTTTATAAAATTTTCATGATATACAAAGTGTCTTTTCCGCGTTAAATTTGTGATTACCTATACAAAGCACTTATTCAGCTTAAATTTTATACAAAAAATGAACAAAGAAACAATGTAAAAAAAACCCTCAAAATGAAAAAAATACTGGCATAAAATTACTTACCTATTTACTTTTTTTGTGACAGGAAAACAGGAAGGCCAATGAAACAAATATTTAATGAGGATTAAAATCTGAATTCACGTCATACCAGCATTTTATTCCGCTCTGATTATTTCCTTTGTTTCATTCAACCGTGTGACTTGATGTGATCAGGCCTTAACCGCTCACACGAGCGCGGTGTGAATCGGGTCCGTGGAGTCATTTTACCTAATATTGTACGTGGTGTGAGTTCTATACCCAGAAAATATTTTTTTTATTATTACTTAATAGTAATGGAACAACGTTAATAATAAAAAAATATTTTCTTGGTATAGAACTCACACCACGTACAATATTAGGTAAAATGACTCCACGGACCCGATTCACACCGCGCTCGGCATATTATGATCTGTACCGAATGGTACTGAAATATATTTAATTAAAGGACTGATGAAAGTGATAACTCGTTTGATCCAAAGAATTCAAAGAGAGGGCGAGAGAGAGAGAGAGTTGAATCCTTAGTCCACTTACTCGTTTGATAAGATAACGGGTCATTAGTTGTTGACTACTGGCCTAATTTGTACAACAAAGACAGCAACACAAAAACGATTTTTAATTACCTACTTCAAAATGGGTTAGAGGCAGAGGAGCACCTAGTAAACACACATTTCGCCAGTTATGTTTGTTTTTTTTTTTTGTGTTGTTTCATGTCACAGGGGGCAAGCGTGTTGCCATCAACCGGGCACAAATACAGACTCCGGGCTGCTACTGAAAAATTGCAGATAGAAAATCCAATAACACTTTACCCCACCCGGGAATTGAACCCAGGACCTCATACTTAGCAGTAGCAACTTGCGACCGCCAGACCAACGAGGCAGTTAAATCAAAATGTTGTTAATTAATTACCTCAAAATGTAATAAAACACGCCAAAATACCGGTGATTTAAAAGTCATAGGTAGATACTAGACCATTGAGGGAACTCTGGAATAAAATAATTGTCTATCAATATAATCTGCAAAATATGCCTGTAGGTACCTACCAGGCCCTAATTCATTAGGACCACTTAACAATTCGATAATTCGAAACCACGTCAATTCCTTGCGCTAATCACGACATCTACTAATAACGTATTCTCTATGACACAGTTAACGAAACCGCCTATAGATAAAAAATACTCTGTGATGGGCGCGTGTGTTAGACACGATATTGACGTGGTTTGCACGTGGTAAGATATAAGGCCTCTGCCTCGAATTTTGCGGGCAGCGGCGGCGGCGCGTCTCGCATTGTCCCGCCCCGCTTCCGCCCCGCTGGTTTCGAGGTCCGGTCCATTTGTTTTTACGCATAAAATCCGGCCGCTCCCGCGCCGCCGCCGCTGCCGCCCCGCTGCCCGCAAAATTCGAGGCAGAGGCCTAAGCGGGGAATCTTACAGAATTGGGGGAGTGGCTTATTGAAGGCAGAACAAGTAACATTTAAATCTGTTATTACGCCCTCAAATAATGCAAATAAGTTATTAAAAAAATGTATGTTAAACTAGAACGCGTACACATCAATATTTAAATCTTGTACTAAAGTACTTCATGAAATAAATTCAGGAAGTAATGTCTACCTGAAACATAAAAACGATATTACTTTCGAACTACTTTCATGATATTTTTATTTTTGTGTGATTAGACTATTTTATTATCTATCTATTTTATTACATCTGTGATTTCTTTCAAATATTCATATGTTCGTTACTAAAAATAAATATTCCCTATGCCGAACGGAACGGCATGCGGCGAAAACGCACCGCGTGGTCACACAAGGTCACCAGCACTTGTCGATGCCTTAAACGCGGGTAAAGTTACATCCAGTTTAGAGACTTGCATCTCTAAAGGCCTGTTTCACCCACAACCTACAACTAAGTTCCTATTAACTTACTGGGCAGATAATTTCATACAAATACTGTTAAATTTTTGAATTTATTCGGTGAGTAAGTAGTTGCTATAGATTTAAAAAAGAATATTTGTATGATAGTGGCTGTTCGGATATCGCGAAATAGGCCCTAAATCTCAAGTTTAAAGTTCTACATAGAATTAAACAAATGACAACCAGACAAACTAGATTTTGGGAAGATTATTCTTGTATACTGCGCCACTCTTGACATCGTCGTCTGTTGCAACCAATGTAATTTAATTTATGTGAGAATGCTGGTATCCATAACACAAATTAAATCTTTTTTTGGATACCAGAGTTCATATAGAGACTGCTTATAACACTAGTGGTTATATAATTGTAATACGCTATTTTTGTACACGCATGGTGTTGTTTGCAAGTGTTTGATTGTTCAACCGTTTTGTTCAATAAATCTTTATTTATTTATTATTATTTATTCTGGGAAGAATTTTCATTCAATAATAAAACTGCTAATGGAAGGGCAAATATAAACAATAATAAAAAACATACGTAACTCTTCGATTAATCACTAAAATGTTTAGATAACACGAACTATTTATATCAAAAGAAACTATTTTATAACGACACCCATCACTTTTGACATTCAGAAAGTTCAAAGTGATCTTACTAAAGCCACGAAATAACACAGACTAACCTTGGTACGTGTTACGGAAAAACTGTGTGTTGCTATTCACTTGTAAACACAAAGAAAATATTGGTTAGTCTATGGTGTGTAAGTACACAGACGCGTGTGTAAACACAGACAAACATACTCTAATGGGCTTGGAGTATGAATCAGACGAGCTATTGAGTAGGTACACTAGTGGGCATATCCGTGGTGCCTAAGAAAACATTGAACAACTGAAAGGGTTTCCTTCATCTTTAAAAGGGTAAAGGAGGAAAAGGACCTCTTTCCAAAATCACGCACAGTTCAGTAGATCGTACACTGAACTGCACACATAGATAGTTTTTGGGGGTTCAGTACCCGGAGAGTACCAAACGGAACCCTGTTACTAAGCCTCCGCTGTCCTTCCGACCGTCCGTCCGTCCGTCCGTCTGTCTGTGAGCTGGGGGTCTACTCCCTAAGCTTCGAAGCCCGTAGTTTCAGCCTTCGTTACATGCGTTTCCTACTCCGTATCAACTACGGATGGATGATTGGTTCGGGGCCCGAATGAAATATGAATGACAATACGATTTGACAGTTGTCTCTATTCCCGACGTGTTTTTGCCGACGAAAACCGAAGTTAGGAAGAGAATTCGAACCTGCATTCGTAATCGAGGGGCTCATTTTGAACTAGATGTGTAATTTTTTTTATAAAATTTGACGTACATTTTTTAATGCATTTTATTTCATACAAATACAAATGACCCTTTCTCTCCCCGCGCTGATTCAAACACATGCCATGCCACGAATTATGTATTTTAAAATTGACTTTTATACCTTTTTGGAAAGCTTACAGAATAGGCAAGTTGTTTTAGTTATTTGTACGATTAATGTCATAGTAATTTTTGTGACGAGGCAACATTTTTGAAGCGTAAAATGAAAATATTAATAAGACATTATTCTTAAATCGCTCATTATTTTAATTATTTTGTTAAATTAAGTAGTTTTAATTATGTCAATAGCTTAATTAAAGTGCCAGCTACAATATCATTTTTAATGGTACCCATTCAAATATGTATTTTTTTTTATTTGGAATTTAATGTCAAATTTTGGGTAAATATTGAAAAGCTCTTAAAATTCAAATATCTCGAAAACTATTGAATTTCGGCCATACATATGGGGGGTTCAATTTGTTGCATTTTGGCCCCCTTATAAGCCCCTGACGGATATACGTCGAATTACCAGTAACCCTGTATACCCATACCAAATTACAACTTTCTAAAACTAAGAGTCTCTGAGTTAAGCCGCGGACAGACAGACAGTTACACAGACAGACGGACATGGCGATAAGGGTTCCTAGTTGACTACGGAACCCTAAGAAACCAATGAACTTTGACTCGATAAAACAAAAAAAGTGTAATAAAGAAGAAAAAAAGAAAATACATTAAGTACACTAAAAGACATACAACGTGTACTGCAAATAAACGAAATCAAATAAAAGGTGTAAGGTGCGATATAACTAATTTAGCAGGGATGTGTGTCTCATGGTTGCGCCAAATAGGCTCAGAAGCGCTATACATTGATTTTATTCATAGCTACTCCAAGGCGCAAACAATCTATTATTTTGTGGATCGTAAATAAAGCCAGTTGGCTCGAAGAAGCTGGTTGCTAGCGGGCAAAAGCTCCAAAGGTGTGTAAATTGAGATAGCAAATGAAGTTTTCACACTTTATAAATTAATATAGATTTTGCCCGCGGCTTTGCCCGCGTGGATGTCGGAAAATATTCCACAAGAACGTACTACGGGGAACAAAAGGAAGCAAAGCGATGATCACATATATATGTGATCATCGCTTTGCTTCCTTTGTTATATAATAGTCGAGGAAAGGTCATTATTAACTCCTGTCTTAGCGCTGCACCGGTGCCGCCACGCCGTCAACCATAATTATTTTGCTACGCGTAATTTTGAATCTGTGATATTAATATTTTTATACTTAGTAAAAAGTGTCTCAGTAAGAACTTGAATTTTAAAACTTAAAATATAAGCCGGGTGAATTAACATGACACCTGACTCGTAACTCGATACTCCCTTCGCTACCCCGCGCGGCGCGGCGCACCGCGCGCCATCGCCATGCGAGGGCAATAGCGATATCATCACTCTGCATTACTGTTACCGATGCATGTGTCTGCGCTTTTGAATTTTCAAATTTTCTCTTTTTCTAACCGCCGCGCTTTATGCATATCCCAAGATTTGAGCATATTTTGATTTGACCTTGACTTTTGGGGTGTAGACCTTGACCTTGAAAATGTCTTGACCTTAAATAATATAAGCCGGGCGAATTATCATGACACCTGGCTTGGAACTCAATACGCCCCGCGATACCCCGCGCGGCGCCCCGCCGTCGCCATGCGAGGGCAGTAGCGATAGCATCACTGTTACCGCTGCATGTGTCTTTGCCCTTTAGAATTTTCGAATTTTCTCTCTTTTTAAACGCCGTGCGTTTCGGTAGGACATTCTACAAAAAAAAAAAAAAATAGGTACTTTAAAAATCGCTGGGTTATATTATAAAGTAGAGCGCTTCCAAATGTAGTACTATTCACATAACAAATGAAATCCTTCAAAGGAAAGCAAAAAAAATGTGATAGATGGTACCACATTAGCTCAATAAAACGAACGCGATTTAATCTAACTGAGTGTGTGCGCTGTGGAGCGGGTTATGCTCGGAGTTTCTTTGAAGGATAACAGCAGGAAGAAGTTATCCGGAAAAGAACCGGATTAACCGACATAGCGTGCAGAGTATAAGCAAACTGAAGTCGCAGTGGGCTGGCTATGTTTGTCGAAGGCCCTATGGCCTATGGAGCAGACGAGTTCTGTAAGCGTAGGGTGGGCAGCTAGATGGACTGACGACCTGAAGAAGGTGGTTGGGACAGACTGGATGCGGAAGGCGGAGGACAGGGTGTTGTGATGCAGTCTGGGAGAGGCGTATGTCCAGCAGTGGACTGCGATAGGCTGAGTTGATTGATTGATTGACTGTGTGGGATGAAAACAAGAACTCACCCTAGAAATCAATAAGAATTTTGTATAAGTATTTTGTTTAGGTACTTATGCCCGTGATTTTACCCATGTGGAGGCTCAGACTAAATAAAAAACCCAGACAGTGCTGCTAACAATACAGTGAAGCATACGCAAAACTACACCGCGCTCTGTGCATACACGCCCACACGCAATTATTTATACCAAACCACAATTAAACTACACCACATTACGTGCACACATATTTACAAAATCAGAAACGTGCGGCCTCACGTCACTATTAACAGCGCTATGTCTTGGTTTTTATTTAGTCTGAGGAACGTAGTACTGAAAAAAGAAGTATCCTATCACCTAACCCAGGTCAATACTCAATATCTTTATTGCTTTACTATAATGTGTACTTAGGTGGTAATTATATAATTGAGATCATTTTGGACCTTGTAGGGCACAGCAAAAGGGTAGGAGAGAGGAAGCTCTGTTTTAGTTTTAGGTCATTGGTCTACATATGTGCCAAATTTCATCTAAATCCAACAGATATACTGAGATATACTTATGGTTATTATAGATTAGAATGTATTTAGAAAGATGCAAAGATTTGAGCCAGCTACTTTCAGGTCATTCAAATATTAATTATATTAATGGCGCGAATACTCCAATCTTATTGAGACTTATGTTCGAGCCTTTTCGGGTTAAAAAATTAGGGCCATGGGGACAGAGTGCCCTCTTAGTTTTTCGAGACATCGCCAAGCGGTTGGTCGACTCTACACTTGACCAGAGGGCTGGTCTATTTTTTGGCCAAAGAATTAGCATTGCCATATAACGTGGTAATGCTGCCAGCCTTTTGCGCACTTTTCCTATTGACAGCGATGCGGAAGAATTTTTTGGTGCCCCATGATTATTTCTCCTCCTTTTTTATATACTTGCACACAGTATTATTATTATTATTTTAAGACTTAGATTTTTAATTATGCATTCAAAAACGTAAAGAACCAGTCCAGCAATCTTAGATTATCCTTTAGTTGTTCCAGGCCCGATGGGAATCAAATTTTAATTAAATGCGAAACAATGTTTTAAATTAAATGAAAACGGATTCGGATGGATTCAATTTGTTTGCTAAGCAATGCGACACGAAACTCAACAATCTGAAAACTCTTGAGAACGAAACCTATTTAATACTATTTAAACCGTCCGTACGACTTCCTCGATATATAATAGGTTGGGGAAAAAGTTTCTTCGCATTTTTTAAGAAAATTCAAAACATTTTTTAATATACATTATTTACATTTATCTAAAGTATGTAGGTACCATTTTGTTCGATAACTTTTTGCCATCTTGTAGGTAGGGACATGATCCCATTGCTATAGAAATTTAGGGACTTCTGATCAAAATACTGCGACAAGTGGTTTTGGCAGTCCTCTCGTGATGTTAACCTGACACTGCCTAAAGAATTCTGAAGAGACCGAAACAGGTGAAAATCTGAAGGTGCAAGGTCAGGACTATACGGCGGATGCATTAACACCTCCCAGCCAAACTCTGTTAATTTTTGCTGAGTGGCTAAAGATGTGTGAGGTCTAGCGTTATCATGATGAAAAACCACACCCCTTCTGTTGATTAATTCCGGCCGCTTTCTCTCAACTTCTTGCTTTAATCTCATCAGTTGTTTGCAGTAGAGTTCAGAATCGATGGTCCTGCCTGGTGGTAACAGCTCATAAGGAATAATGCCCTTCCAATCCCACCACACACACAGCACCACCTTGTTGCGAGTTAACCCGGGTTTCGCCACAGTCTGTGAAGCCTAACCGGCCTTTGACCACGACCTTTTTCGCACGTTCTTGTCGTACGTGATCCACTTTTCATCACCAGTTATCAGCTTCTTCAAAAATGGTTCGGTTTCATTACGTCGTAATAAAGAATCACAAATGAGTATACGGTTCATTAGGTTTCTTTCAGTAAGCTCGGGAGGTACCCAAATATCGAGCTTATTTGTGTACCCAGTTTTTTTCAAATGCGCCAATACTGTTTTGTGGTCAATTCCCAGTTCTTCAGCTACGTCGTAACTACTGATATGCCGATCTTGCTCCACTATTTCAAAAATGGCATCCATTTTATCCGTAATAGGGCGACCAGAGCGACGTGCATCTTTGACATCAAAATTTCCGGATTGAAAACGCTTAAACCAAATTTGTGCTACTCTCACAGACACTGCACTGGGTCCATAAACATCGCAAATTTTTTTCGCGGCTTGCGTTGCATTTTTACCTTTTTTGTAGTAAATTTTTAAAATGTATCGAATTTCTTCATTAGATTCACTCATCTTGACAGTACGAAAAACAAATGAAAATCACACATTTTCCTAATTTGAATTTGGAATTATGTTCTTTAAAATTTAAACTTTCAATGATACCAAAACCAGCCAGATACAAATAGTATAGCCAAAGAGATTTTATTTTAAGTTCATACATACTATAATGCGAAAAGATTTTTTCTCCAACCTAATATATTTGAGAAATTTCGACAACCCCTGTTTCTTCGAAGGGAAATCTCCAAAATTTACTCAATAATTAACTAATCAATCTATCAAACTACCTTGAAATCATAAGGGGTGTTATTATTTATTTAGAGATATTTCCGTATCCGCTTGTTTATTAATAAGTATCTGAATAAACATTTATGTAGGGCGAATATTATTTTTGTATATTGACCCAGTGACGTCATCAAATAAAATCACCTTTAATTTAAAAACGAACTGAGGCCTTAGTGCGAGTTTTTATACTTACTTAATCACATTAACGTAAAAGCGTAAACTTCAATTTGTACTGAAACTGAATAAGCGCCGTCTGGTGATTACAATGGGCAACACAGTTATTCCATACAAATTGACGTAAGTTAATTTTAGCATAAACGCGATCGAAAAAAATTAAAAACTCGCACTAAGGCCACAGATCTCGGAAAAGTTTGGCAACGTATCAAAGAGGATTATCGTTTGCTTGAATCTGTCGATATTATTGTTATTAGTAAGGTTTTAAGTCACCCTTATGCAATGGAAGACATCTATGCCTAGCATTCCAGCACTTGCATTCAGATAGGATGTACCTACTCGTAAAATTATCCACGACTATTGACCTCAAACCTCATGATTTCATGAAATCGCTAGATTTGAGGTCAATTCTAACTTATGGAGTTGTATTACTGATTTTAATGATTATAATTCTGTAAAGCCATGTTAGTTTCGGCCGCGAATCATATTTTAATCTACATACAACCTGACACTGACCTGCAAATTGCAAAAAACGTAAGAAAATTTGATTTTCGCGGGCTACCTAATCGCACCCCCTTTAACGTGCTTTCCGAGGCACGGAGGAGTCTCGGTATGTAAAGATGGTCACCCATTCACGGACCAATCCTGGCAAGCGTAGCTTATCCGGATAAATTGACCATTGCAACTGTTATTACTTAGCCACGAGCTTCTCTTGGAATTTAGTACACAAACAACTAAATACAGTCTATTCTTAAAGTTAGGTCAGTAATCCTAGAAAACAACGAAACGAGGTACTAAAACCAATAAGAACTTTTTGATGTGACCGTGAATCACTTGGTTTACGTTGCAATCTTTATCGGCCATCAGCTTCTGAAGTACCTCAGCCGTCAATACACTCATAATTACTTTATATTTTTATCGAAATCCTATATAATGATTTATGATGTTATTGTGTATTATAAATGATACAAAGGACAAAAGTTGTTATTGGAAATAAATCTTCGGCACAATGGGTCTTTGTTTAGCAACGCTTTGATGAAAATATCGGCTCGTGTTATAGAATATATTGATGGGACAACAACCTTACTAGAAAAATAGATGTTTCACCATGTCATCCTGTTATAGCTTTCTACTGTTTGTGGTTCAGAGACTCGCCAAACACACCGAACACGCCGATAATGCTACCCTTTTCAGGCAATTCTGGCATTAGATTTTTTGGACCCCTTGCTTTGGCCCTGCCCTCGTTCGCCAGCTCGTATCGCTTGCCAGCTCTCTGGGTTTATGTGAAAATACCACCGTGAAAACTTAGGACTGACACTATTGGCAGCTCACTTCAACCTCACTATGTTGTCACGGTGAGATTTGACGGTGAGATTAGACAGAATAGACCAGCTGGTCTATTTAATAGTTACTGTTCAATTTATTTTTTTAAACCAGTAAAGTGTCTACTTTACCAACAAATCAACGAATTCAATCCTCATCATCTGCCTAGCCTTTTCCCAACTACGTTAGGGTCGACTTCTAGTCGAAATGGATGCAGCTGAATACCAGTATTGTACATGGAGGGAGTGCCTATCTGTTATACATAACCCAGTAACTGGGTAATACGATACCCCTTGGTAAGACTGGTTGTCAGTCTTTCGGGCTTTTCCGAGGCAAGGAGGGGTCTTGGTATGTAAAGATGGTCACCCAACCACGGAACAACCGCAGCAAGCGTAGCTTAACCTGACCGATCAACCCCACGAGCCCCTCGAATTCAATCCAATCAAACGAATTCAATCTATGTCAATAATAAACAACTTTTAAACAGATGCAAACCGAAACCATAGCTTCCAAGAGACGTTATCAGTCCCTATGCATCTCTGGCTTCGTATGTTATGATAAGAATTATGAATTTATGATATATGTTTATTTATTGATAAAAGTTTACAGCGGTCTTGAAATTAAATGCATCGTTGTTCTAGTGGTCGCAAGCGCAATTGCCGGGTCGGGTAATGTGTTATGGGGTTTTTTCCATCTGGAATTCTTTGGTAGCAGCCCGGAGTCTGGATATATTATGCCCGGTTGATGGCAATAGGCTCGCCCCTTGTTACATGGGATGGCGAAATGTGTGTGTATACTAGGGATGCATCGATACGCTTTCTTGCCGATACGATACCGATACCGAGACTCTTATAAAAATATTGGCGATACCGATACCGATACGCTTACAATTTAAATGAAGGTAAAATATATAAAATAAAAGTTGGGTTATTTTTTTTATTAGTAAAAAATTACAGCAGACTATGTATGACACTATTAGTTATTAATGTTAATTATTAAGGTTAATAGTGTTAGTAATTAAAATTAATATTTTGTTTTGTTTTTATAATGTAGTATTCTCAAGTTTTGCGGAGATGGACGATTTCGCAAGTCTGTTAGAATGAGACCTGCGATCTGCGTTATAAAATAGTCTCCCAGATTCATTTGGAAACTAAAGTATTTCTGCGCCATTTTTTTTCAAGTTTGGGTATAAGGCTTCGTTGTCACACCTCTTTCATTGGCACCTCTGCTTAACCCTTTGGGGAATACAAACGTGATATTTTTTTATGTTATGTTAAAGGCGAAAGCTCCAGGGTAGCCCGCGGAATTCAAATTTTCGTACGTTTTTTTACAATTTGCAAGTCAGTATTAGGTTGTATTATGTTGATCAAAATATGATTTGTGACTGTAACAAGTATGTATTTACAGAATTATAATCATTAAAGTCATCAATACCACTCTTTATGACCAAGTAACCCTATTGAATTACTATTTCATGAAATTATTATCAAATTATCGAATCTATAATTTTGATGGTGTTCTTAAAAAAGAGTACTCAATCTATCAAAGTATAAATAAAATAAATAAATAAATAAATAAAATAAATATGTTTGGACATATCACACAACGCCATCTAGCCCCAAGCTAAGCAACCTAATGCTTGTGTTATGGTAACGAGATGGCTGATAAACTACTTATATACATTTTTTTTTTTTTTTTTTTTTTGTAAATACATACATATTATAGATAGAAAAACACCCAGACTCGGAACAAATACTTGCAGGTCGTACAAATATTTGTTCCGTGCGGGAATCGAACCCGCGACATGCTGCGCAGCAGTCAATCGCTCAACCACTGCGCCAACCGTGTCGTCAAAATATCTATTCTATATCTATTTAACATTAAACTAACAATCATAAAAACAAAAAAATATGTACAAGTATATAAAAAAGGAGGGGAAATAATCATAGGGCATCAAAAAATACGTCCGCATCGCTGTCGACAGGAAAAGTGCCCAAAAGGCTGGCAGCATTGCCACGTTGTATGGCAATGCTAATTCTTTGGCCAAAAAATAGGCCAGCCCTTTGGTCACGTGTAGAGTCGACCAACCGCTTGGCGATGTCCCGAAAAACTAAAAGGGCACTCGGACCCCATGGCCCTAGTGTTTCAACTTTAAACTTGATATCATTTCTAACTAAAGAAGTTGTATTGCTGATTCGAAAGCCGCTGATAGATTTGAACATTCACTTGTAATAGAACATCAAGCATTCGCCGTTTTTGAATTTGTCGAACTGAACAACGAACAGAGCGTAGCATAGCTACGAATATTTTCACGAGCATCTAGTAAATGCTCGTTTTAACGAGCATTTACTAGATGCTCGTGAAAATTTAAATGTATTAACATTTTTAAATGTATTCTTCACGAAGATGTCAGACTTGACCTGAAAATTGCTGGGCTCGGCAGAAAGCTCGAAGCAAAACTGTTGTTTCGCTAGAATTCTCGCTAAAACGCTTCATAATGCTCATTACAAATGAATGCTCAAGTCCCGGCTTAGTGATAATAATTTTGTAAATACATACTTGTTACGGTCGCTAAACATATTTTGATTAACATACAACCTGCCACTGACCTGCAAATTGCAAAAAACGTAAGAATAAATGAATTTCGCGGGCTACCTTAGCGCTATTCCCACTTAAGTAATTTGTGAACGAAATGACAATTTAAAACCGAGGGGTTCCAGCATTAAGGGGTTGTACAAATACGTAGCTAAAGAAGATTAACCTTTCCTTTTTCAGTATTAAAATACATTTTAACAAAAAGGATTGGCGGTTTAGCAAAAGGACCTGACATGTGGTTTTCAAATACGATAATATTGTCCAAAATGTGATATCGCTGAAGACAAAAATTGTAAACATACCATTACATCTCGCCTGTAATCCCCAAAGGGTTAAGCAGAGGTGTACCCTTTTAGTAAACCCACATTTCGCCGTTATGTTTAAGTCCTGTATAATAGGGGCGACTACGTTAAGCCGTTGGTCCCGGCTGTCATTCGTGGATCTTTGACAGTCGTTACGGGTCGTGAGAAGCCCGAAAATCTGACAACTAGTCTTACCAGGGGGTATCGCATTACCCAGTTACTGGGTTGTGTAGGTCATATTGGCAGTCGGTTAGACTGGAAGCCGACTCAAATATATTTGGGAAAAGGTTAGGCAGACTGATTGCTTGATTGTAATAGGGGGCTAGCCTATTGCCATCTACCGGGCACAAAATAATGTAGACTCCGGGCTGCTACCACAGATTAACACAGATGGGACACTTCGCAGTTTAGGTATGAAGCTACAAGTACGCAGCGGGCTCATCTCACTGGGTCAATTCAGTGTGGGCTGCCGCGAACC
The DNA here is from genome assembly GCA_946251885.1 of Cosmia pyralina. Classification (NCBI taxonomy): domain Eukaryota; kingdom Metazoa; phylum Arthropoda; class Insecta; order Lepidoptera; family Noctuidae; genus Cosmia; species Cosmia pyralina. Next base: position 15,949,860 of record OX276357.1, read on the forward strand.
GGCCGGCTCGCATGTGAGTTCGATACTCACACGCGCCGCGTCGTAAAAGAAGCCTACCCTAACGAGTTAGCAGGTATAAGAGTTATGCGATAGAAAGAGAGGCAACTAATAGTTGAATATAACTGTAGGTAATGAAGCGTTGTGCGACCAGAATTTCACTTTATTGTATTGTAGCAAGAGTCGCTTTTTATTTAAATGATTTTGCGGAGTGTCCCGTCTGTATTAATCTGTGCTGCTACTGAGAAATTCCTGATTACACTTTGCCCGATTAAATAAGCCGCCATAGAATATAAAACCTAACTACCCGAGCCATAACCAAATGAGGATTACTGTTATACCCATTGTAGGTACAACGATGGATGGACTGTGTGAAAGATGATATGGCTAGAAAGGGAGTGACTACCGAGATGACGACTAATACCTGGAGAAGTATGGAAGGAAAAGACATGTTGCGCCGACCCCAAATAAATTGGGATAAGGGCAGAAGAATGATGATGATGTAGAATTAGATACAATGCTGAGCAAATTATTAAAGACTTTTTTTTTTTGTAGATGGGAAATCATCAAATGACTTCTCCCACTCTGGGCGGAGCGGAACGGCGTGTCAGACTTTTACTGACCAAAACCCACCCGTGTTCCTTCAGTTGCCCGTGCCAGGGCCACGGTATCTCTTTCGAACAACTCGCAACCCCAGCGGCATCGGCCCTATCGGACCCCATCACCGCTGACATCTCTTTGAGGCGTGCGTGGAACACAACGCGCCGTCGACCCGGGCCTGGTGCTTACCGGACGGCGAGCTACCCATTGCTCGCCGTCCACAAGCCCGCGCCTACGGTGGCCGGAAATTATTAAAGCCTCGGGCAACGAAATCCTTTCTTAGTTCCGAAGAAATCTTAATTTCCTACGAAAAGCTCAACCAAATTATGTTTATTTTACTTAATATTAAACTAAAGATAAATATGCTGTCGTACAAAATAAAGTTTGGTGAACTCAAGAAATAAATGAGATGACTCAAAGTTTTTATTATCTCATGGGCTTTTTCTGATGAAATTGGCGGTTTTCTGATGAAAAGTAGGTCCAAGACACTTGCTCGTGTTGAAAAAAATGATTAAGGTTAGAAACTGGTCGGACATTTTTATTAATCCACTTAACGACAGTCTCCTGTTCTAGTCGTGGCCTTTATAATTTAGCCCATAAAAAAAAATATGATGATTGATGTTACCAACATTAAGAGGAGCTTGTGGCTAAGTAATAACAGCCGCACCGGTCGATCCGTCAGGTTAAGCTACGCTTGCCGGGATCGGTCCATGGATGGGTGACCGATATGTAAACATACCGAGACTCCTCCGTTAAGCCGTTGGTCCCGGCTGTCATTCGTGGATCTTTGACAGTCGTTATGGGTCGTCAGAAGCCCGAAAGTCTGACAACCAGTCTTACCAAGGGGTATCGTATTACCCAGTTACTGGGTTGTGGAGGTCAGATAGGCAGTCGCTCTATGTGAAAATACTGGTATTCAGCTGCATCTGGTTAGAATGGAAGCTGACCCCAACATAGTTGGGGAAAGGCTACGCAGATTGATTGATGTTAACCAACATTATTATTGGTAATGTGATTACAGTGCGCCTAATACAACATAATGCGTGATACTTTGTCGTTTTAAACAGATTTATTTGGAGTTATTACAGTTCTGCTAACCTTATTTACGCACGGCTACAGATCAAGCTACACAATTCCAGTATAAGCTGATCTCGCATTGTATAGGATTCCTTCACTATGAGAAGTCAGTGTAAACTGGAAATGTACAGCTTGATTGTGTAGCCGTGTGTACATGATTGATTTAAAAGAGAGTCCATGGAGTTTCTTTCCCGTTCTTGTCTATAGGAATCTACTACGCTTTAGAACGGGCAACTATAGCTTCATCTTTTTGATTGATCGACTCATTGACAGTTCAAAAGTGCCTTTAATTATTTAAATCAAATGAATGCTTTGAGTTTCAGTTGACTTTGATAATCCTAACTTAATATTATAAATGCGAAAGTGAGTGTTTGTTTGTTATGATTTTACGCTAAAACGGCCGAACGGATTTCGACGACATTTAGCACATGTGTAGACCATGACCTTGGTTAGGACAAAGGATACTTTTTATCTCGATATTACGTTACCGTGGCATAATTTCTGACTTAACGCAGGCGAAGCCGCGGGTAAATGCTAGTCTATAGATATTATAGGTACCCGTAAGTAAAAATGAAAAGCTGCCACTTGAGATCGGCTGAACAAATTTACCTTTTTTAAATTTTAAAATGTTCGTAATACCTAGTTCAAATTCGGTTTTAGAAAAAAGAAAATTAGAAAAGTTGGCCGAAAAATTGAAAAAATCGGCAAAAACTGAAGGTGTATTTTTCTATGGGAATGGTAGGAATTATTGAAATTTTGACAGTACAGTGTCGCGTCGGTCTAAATAACAAATTGACCAGTTAGTTGAAAATAAATATAAATTAGCAACATAAACAAGATTCATTATAGTTTTTTCGATAATTCCATAACAATAAAACAATGCACTTTGAATAGGCTGTTTTAAACCTAGTAGGCAACCAGCAAATTATCTAAATGTGACAGGTGCGACTAGGCGGCAACCCAGTTTAATAGTATACAATAAAACTTATTTTATTAAGGCCTCCGACGAATTCACTGGAACGTTTCCCCACAGTTAGGGGCCTATAAAATTCGTACAGACATTATTAATCAAGTAAACATTGGATAACAAACCACTGATTTTATAACGATGTAATTAAATAGCAATCGCTTTATTAGTGAACCGTGACGTAACAGTGGTTTTATTTCGATAATAAGTTTTATTAATTGTAAAAATTTCGTAAAATAATAATATTGGTCATCTTTATGAAATTGAAACTGTGTGATAATTGAATATCACTCTTCAAAGGGTGCTTGTTATTTTGAGAATGTTCACAATCTAAGAAATATAAAACTAAATCTGCCTAGCCTTTTCCCAACTATGTTGGGGACGGTTTCCAGTTTAACCGGATGCAGCTGAATACCATTATTTTACATGGAGCGTCTGCCTATCTGACCTCCACAAGCCATTAACTGGGTAATACGATACCCCTTGGTTAGACTGATTGTCAGACTTTCGGGCTTCTGACGACCCGTAACGACTGTCAAAAATCCACGAATGACAGCCGGGACCAACGGCTTAACGTGCTTTCCGAGGCACGGAGGAGTCTTTGTATGTAAAGATGGTCACCCATCCACGGACCAACCCCGGCAAGCGTAGCTTAACCTGATGGATCGACCCGTGCGGCTGTTATTACTTAGCCACGAGCTCCTCTCTAAGAAATATAAAACTGTTATATGAAAATTGGTAGGTGCCCACTAGTGAGCTACAGTAGTGTTATCAAGCAAAAAAACGGCCAAGTACGTGTCGGACCACGCACAGTAAAGGGTTTCGTAGTTGAAAAGAATTTATCCCAAAAACAAACTTAACATTGTAGTTGAAAAAACTTTTTTACAAAAAAAAAAAAACAACTGTCTTCCAAAAAAAAACTAAACACAACAAAGTGAAAAATAACTTGAATTTCGGTATCCGGTGTCTTTGGATCTGTTTTTTAGTTTATTGCCACCGACTTCTTATATGTATACGTATAGTATAATAGTACCTGGTTGATCCAGCTCGGGTGAAAATAGAGAAAACGAATTTTCCCAGATATGAGACTTAGCTAGATCGATTTTTCGCTCCCGTAAACCCCTATAATGCAACTTTTATCAAAATCATTAGAGCCGTTTTCAAGAACGTGATTACAAATATAATAATCATCATCATCATCTTCATTTTCCTGCCCTTATCTCTACTCTATCCATTTGGGGTCGGCGCAGCATGTCCATATTTACAACGTGTCGTTCTACATAATAAAATTCATAAGGTATTTTTCTTTCTGTTAACTAGCGTATTGTATACAAATTTTGACAAATAGAGAAAAAGAGCGTTCTCTTGTCATTTTAGCCCTGCTGCGTCCAAACCTGGTCCAGGCCATGGTACGGAGCAAAAGTGCATGGGGGGCCGTCACCTCCTTCTGCGAAGCAGTAATGCTCGCGAAGGAGGAGGCGAAACGCGTGAGGGAGAGGCAACTTTCGCGCCTTCACGCCTCTAGTCGCCGCAGGAAACACCGAGGGCGGTGTGAATCTAATGCCGATTCCCGGCCACGGTAGGCGCGAGCTTGCCGTCCTGTAAGAACCAGGCCCGGATCGACGGCGCGTTGTTCCACGCGCGAAAGAGATGTTAGCAATGATAGGGTCCGATAAGGCCGATGCCGCGGGGGTCGCGGATTCTTCGAAAGAGATACCGTGGCCCTGGCACAGGCAACTGAAGGAACACGGGTGGGTTTAGTTAATAAAAGTCTGACACACCCTCTCGCTCCGCCCAGAGCGGGAGAAATCATTTGATGATTTCCCATCCAAAAACAAAAAGTCCTGCTGCTCGTCGATTAATTGACGACCGGAAAAAACTTTTTTTTTTTTTTAATTTTATTATTAAGAAAATCATTGAGCCAACAAAAATGGGGTTTCTACGATAGTGTTTAACTGTAACGTCCGTTGATCTTCCTGTTCCCTAAGCAAGGCTATTCAAATGTTTTAAAGTAATTTTGCTATATAACTGGAGTCAGTCGTCGTATTTTAACAATTTGTCATTCTTTCTTTCATTTAAAAATTTTTCACTTTTTAGTTGTGGTACCTACCCCACACAAATTCTAATACCACTACCTGCAAAACAAACTAAAACATCATCCATAAAAAAAACGAAAAAAAAACGGAACGGGAAAAAATACGTATTATTGAAGCTAACTCAAAAATTACCAAAGCAAAGTTAATCAATTTTATATGGGACCAACTGTGATGACCAACCCTCTCGAATAAAACAAAAAAAATCCAAATCGGTTTAGCCATCTTCGAGTAATCGGGGAACATACATACAAAAAAAAAAAAGAAAAAAAAAGGTTCCGACGAATTGAGAACCTCCTCCTTTTTGAAGTCGGTTAAAAAGTTGTGAAAGTTTTCATGACAACTTTGAACGAGACGTCCACAAAGCTTGACATGGGTTGGTTAAAGCCATTTTTTAGAGAATTAAACTAAAAGGTACAAGTCACTTATTAGGTATACCTACCTAATAAGTGACTTGGTGCCGCACACGACATAATAAACAGCCCTTATAAAGAAACCAAAAAATAAATATATCACAATTGGTTGTACGGACTACGGATATATTATTATATAATAATTATAATTTAAGTGTAAAAGTAATCACAGAGAAAAAAAAAAAAAAAATTACAACAACACGTCAAATAACCCGCCCCTGCGCCGGCGCAAAGATGCCCATAACATTTGCAGCGTTGCCACGTTGTATGGCAATGGCTAACCTTTTCACCAAGAATGAGTCGGAGCGGATTTATTAAATACACCTGTATACGTGTACATACCTACATCTAATTATGAAAACATGAATTGAATACACAAACAAACAAATAAGCAAACAAATAAACAACTAAACCCTGACCGTGCATAAAACGTGGGTAACAGTTATTGAAAACAGCTAATTATCAATCCATCTGCGACATATACATTATGCGTACAGACGGCTACACATCAAGCTATACGTTTCCAGTTTACACTGACCTCTCATTGTAAGGAAATCGTATACAATGCGAGATCAGCGTATACTGGAAACTTATACCTTGATCTGTAGCCGTGCGTACAAAATTAAACTGAAAAATTATATCATTTCCCCGAATATGATATCGTACTGTGGTTCGTTTTCATATTAATATCCTGTTATTTCGTTTCTCGTCAAATAATATAAATAGGTATAATTGCTGGCACGAGTCTGCCTAGCCTTTTCCCAACTATGTTGGGGTCGGCTTCCCAGTTCCAGCTTTTGAATTAAAATATTTAGGTTTTTCATTCGTCCACAGTTGAAATAAATAAACTATCATGATTTAAAATCCCGGATATTTATTATTTTCATAGAACTGCTAACATTTTAGCAGTAAAAAAAAATGAAAAAAAAAACAAGGGGTCAGCATCGTATTCGCGTAAAAATTACCAAATGCCCCACACCAATTTCTGTGCCCATACTAAACTTCTGTAGGCCATAAAACCTACTCGACCCTTTAGGGAATGGCTGATATTTTTTCATTGATTTGAAATTACGATGTTGGTCCCATGGAGAAAGTTGTTCAGTTTGATGTTTTGTATCACACCCTGAAATTTGACGAGGATGCAAAACGACACGTTGTATATGGTTACCTAAAAGTCGGTTTCTTGATCATAATCATCTTCCTGCCCTTATCCCATGTTACGTGGGGTCGGCGCAACACGTTTTCTTCTTCCTTCTCCCCTGTCAACCGTCACGCTATCATTCACTCCCTTCTCTTTCAAATCATTCCTCACACATCCATCCTTCTTTTCTTTGGCCTTTCGCTGCCTCTCCATCCATCAACATGTATATTCATCACTCTATTAGTCACATGCGTTTCGTCTCTCCTCATTACATGCCCATACCAAGACAAACGATTTCCTTTCAACTTTTCTGTCACTGGCAACACTTTCAAACTTCCTCTTATATAAGTCGGTTTCTTGATACAGACACAAAACATATCGGCAGTTACGCTACTGAATTCAGAAGATTGTAGATGTTTATACAGAGATTTGATGGTGTAATAACAACTGTAGGTTACAATTATTTGTAGTCCCCAATTTCTATGATAATAAGTGAATATTGAAGAAAAACAGTCTGCACCGTTGTTTATCGTCACCGCAGTGATCTGTTATGGAGTTCAGTGGATAGGGTGTGGACCCTATCCACTGAACTCCTTTTTTTTTTCCTTTTTTTTTTTGGATTTTCCAAATTAGTAGATAAGGTCTGGGTTAAAATAAGTCTGGTTTGGGTATGTGCCACAGTACTGATAGTATACAACGTGTCGTTTTGCATCCTCGTCAAATTTCAGGGTGTGATACAAAACATCAAACTGAACAATTTTCTCCATGGGACCAACATCGTAATCGCGAAAAAAATTCCAACTGTCCCATAGAAAACTTCAATACTCGACGCAAATGTACGGGACGGCTGATTATTTTTTCGCGATTACGATGTTGGTGCAATGAAAAAAGTTGTTCGGTTTGATGGTCCATACCACACCCTTAAATTTGACGAGGCTGCAAAACGACACGTTGTATACTATCAGTACTGTGGCACCAGACGGATTATTTTAACCCAGACCTTATCTACTAATTTGGAATACCAAATTTAGGGGCCACTGAACTCCATAACAGATCACTGTGATGACGATAAACAACGCTACAGACTGTTTTTCTTCAATATTCCCTTATTATCATAGAAATTGGGGATTGGAACACTTCAAACGAAATATTATTAGGTACTAACACTTCTCCCTTGGGTAATGTAAATGTAATATGTGACATGAAATTATTAACTGTAATTCTTGTCCTTATCTTAGAAAACACGACCGTGTTTTTGAATGGCTAAATTAAAAATTAATTTATACTAATCGTATGCCGTACATATTATTATGTATATATCGGCGAGACGCAATGGCTTTGTTGTTTTTATTGTGTCTTTATTTTAATTACCCTGGTACAAGTGGTTAAATGACTATTTTAATGAAGAACTTTTATTATTTTTTATTCTGGAAACTTACAGCTACCGTATAAACAATATGAAACTGAAGGCCATGTGGACCCAGCCAACCCCTTGCGTTCCAGGTTCTTTGGAAAGGTGGTTACGGTTAGGATGTAGTATATTTTTGCCAAAAGCCGTTAGGTTCTATCGGCATTACGAACAAAGTCAGTCTGTGGCTGAAAAAGTTTGCGGCGAAGGAGACGCGCGCGGGGGGTCGTTTTTTCACCGAGATTATTGTTCGTATTTCAAAACTTTGAAAGAACAAAGGCAAATATTATGATATCATTTGATTATTTGAAACATGGGCAATATTGTAGGCAAAAAAAATAGGGTTATCGGTTTAGATTTTGAAATAATTATATTTTTGTTTTTTAAATGGCGAAATAAAAACAAGATTACATATTTTGTTTTAGATCGTTAAAAAACTAAGTCATTTCGAGTTCTAAACAAAATTCGTAATCTAGCCTAGTTTAACCACTTTAAGAACAGTCATTAGTTTATTATCTATTCATAGAAATATTTTGCATAGAAGCCATGTATAGGTGCGCATGTGCACCCGTTGCGCGCCGACAAAAAATGTTCAGGGGCGTGGGAAATGAAGTAGCGCGGGGGAGCCGGGCGCGGGAGTGGTTAAGCACAGGATTAACACTAGATGGATGAAATGGTGGCAGGTCACGTGAACAATCTGCGACTGCCGCATTCCCCTTAAACTTAAGGGGAAGATATATAAAACAATGGTTAGACCTGCTGTCTTGTATGGATCAGAATGTTGGGCCACAAAAGTGAATGAAAAGCAATTGCATGCAGCTGAGATGAGAATGCTAAGGGGATGTGTGGTGTTACACGAATGGATAGAATAAGAAATTAGTACCTAAGAGGAAGTTTGAAAGTGGCACCGGTGACTGAAAAGTTGTGTGTAAATCGGTTGTCATGGTATGGAAATATTACGCGGAGGAGTGAGGAAAATGTCGTGAGAAAAGTTTGTAATGTCGATGGTGATAAGAGTAGGGGAAGACCAAAGAAACGATGGATGGATTGTGTGAAAGATGACATGGCTAGAAAGGGGGTGACTATGACGACTAATAGAGAAGTATGGAAAAAAAGGACATGTTGCGCTGACCCCAAATAGATTGGGATAAGGGCAGGAAAAGGATGATCTGTTGTGTAGGTACCTATTATACCCAACTAAGTTCCAAATATCTGTTATTGAAAAAAAAAATCGAAAAAAAAGACAAAAAGTTTGCAGCCCTTTTAAGGCTTTGCACCCAGCTTTCAAACACCCTGCACATTATTATGAGTAGGTACATGCAGCCCCTGATATAAACGAAAAAAATAGAGATGCGCCGAGTACATATTTTACCGAGTAACCGAGTACCGAGTTTGCTCGGTATTGTTTACCGAACTGAGTACTCTGATTTATTTATTTATTTATTTATTTATTTATTAGGAAACTCAACAGCTTATAACTAATTACATGTGTTATGAATGTTCACCACACTATCAATGAACAGCTCAAAGCAGTTGCGTCAAAATTAAAGCATCCTACAGTCTGTATACACTGTTCAATGATAGCGTGATGATGACAATTATCACTTAGCCAATAAAAGAGTTTCACGGCATAGATAAAGCTAGGTAACTAGAAAGTAGCGAGAGAAAACAAATGAAAAAACTTAAACAAGTATACCTATCAATAATAGGTAAAATGCGATTGTTGACACATTACTCACATGAAAATAAGGTTAAAAATATGTACCATGACTATATTAACTGACAAAAGGGAAAAGAAAAAACTAAGTAATTAAATAATTTACCTAAACTTATAAGAATGAGTTATGGCACAACTTGTTCACTAAACAGTATCTGCTTGACTTGTTTACGGTATGATTGTTTGGATAAATGAAATATATCGACACTTTCAAAACTTTCAGAATAGATGCGAGGCAGTCGGGTCAGAACAGCATTTCTCCCGTATTTTGTACGGTAGCCAGGGATACTGAGTAATTTTGTGTGTCTGGTACGTGTTTTCGGGGTACAGAAACCTATACATGATAGCAAATCACTGCTGTCCAAGCGACCTCGCAGGATATCAAAGAGAAAGAGCATATCCAACATCTTACGCCTATCCACAAGGGGAAGCATGTCATAGTGTCTGCAGTCTCGGGCATAGGAATCATGACGTTTCCGGGATTTGTAGTTCAGGAATTTTATAAACTTTTTCTGTAAACTTTCAATTCTTTTAGTGTATACCTCGTATTGGGGTGACCAGATTGGACTACAATACTCCAAAAAACTACGCACATATGCAAAGTATATAATCTTTAGATCTATGAATATATAGATATGAATAGATAGAATCTGATGAGTAACTCGGTTTAGTTGACGCAGGTATTGGGCGCCAAAACAAGTTTAAACTTGCTCGCAACAGTCGCAACGTGTTGCCGGCGAGTAAACGGTACCTCGCCCCTCGCATATCGTCGTTTCTCGCGCTCATCAGACACTTGCCATTTGTTTACTTCACACGCACGGAGCAAGTAACTTTGTTACAAAATTTGTTTTTAGAATAAAATTAAAAGTCTGTTGTGAGTTTGTTTGTAATTATTTGAGAGATGAGTGGGCTACTACGTTCATATTGTAAAGAGATCAGGTTATAAGTTTATGAGTTCATTTTCGAGTACCTCGGCAGTCAAACCGAGTAATTCGGCCGATTACGAATACTTACAAAATGGCCGAGTATGCCGAGTATCGTTATTACTATAAACGAGTACTCGGTGCATCTCTAGAAAAAAATATATGGTAGGCGAGTCTAACTGTCCTGCAAGTGAAGGATATAATTTTGTATCATGCTTGAGAAAGAGCCATATTCTCATTTTATTTTTTATAATTTGAGGATACTTTTCCTAATTGGTATTTTAACTGTGCTTTTTCCTCTTTATCTTAGTAAAATATTCGAGTCGTTGGATTTATGTTTATCAGCTAACAAAAATGTAAATAACAGTAACAGAAAGAAAATAGAATTAGGAGAATAAGAAAGAAATTCTTTCTATTTCTGCTCTATATGCAGTTCTATTATTGGTTACTAGAAATTGTCTGGTCCCAAAATGGACCACCAGCACAATTACCTTTTGTTGTCACTTTATTTTTCTAGCTAATAAAACCTAACAGCAGGAACAGCAAATTACACATTAAGGTACAAGTCCGAGATGGGCTGCCAGACTGCAAACTGCATCGCTAACTGCAAGCGATGCCGCTACTGGTTTCTAAGAATATCTATGAAATTGATTCCGAGCGCGGCAACACTGCCTCTATGAAAACGCTGCGGTTTGCGGTCTGCGGTCTGCGGTCTGCGGTCGCCTTCGGAAGCCGCCTTTCCACTATGGGATATAATATCACACTAATATTATAAAGGCGAGAGTTTGTGAGTGTGCGTGTGTTTGTATGTTTGTTACATATTCACGCTCAAACGGCTGGACCGATTTGGATGAAATTTTGTATGTAGATAACTTATACCCTGGATTAACATATAAGCTACTTTTTATCCCGGTCGACGCGGGTGAAACCGCGAGGCGCTAGTACATTATATCCCGAGGTATCGTCTATCACTCGGTCGATCGAAAAAATATTTATAGTTTGAGATGTAATATAATAATATTATAATATTGTAATATAATATTACATCTCAGTGTAAATGGTTTCATTTAAGTACGGTGAGCGATATTAATTTTTATCTCGAGATGAAACATAAATTACATTATATCCCACAGTGGAAAGGCGGCTTCAGCCGGGTCTTCACCAAAGGAAAAAAAATCCTTTGGTGGAGACCCGGCTTTACCCTAACACGTCTGGAAATGACAAAATGCCAACATTTTGCTTACTAACTTAAATAACTAGGAGTTTCTCTTTGTTATATCAATGTGCGGGAAAATGTGATATTTCTGTCATAATATATTTAGTAGTTTATTTATAGAATGGCTTAATGCTAGTCATATTAGGATTATGTAAAAGAGAACAAATATAACTAAAGGTTCTTTTTAGCGTTATTGCGTAGGTGTGTGCTGAATCATTGCGTCATCTACTTCATAGAATTATTACGTCTCAAATAAGATTTACTGTCTTTATATCAAACTGGCTGCGCCCCGCAGTTCCACCCGCGTAGACCGAGATAAGAAGTAGCCTGTGTGTTAATCCAGGGTATAAGCTATTTGCATACCAAATTTCATCCAAATCGGTTTAGCCGTTTGAGCGTGGAGAAGTAACAAACATACAAACACATACACACACACACACTCACAAACTTTCGCCTTTATAATATTAGTGTGATAAAACGTGAATTAAAATGGCTCCATTCGTAGGTTGGTTTGTTAGTGGGCAAACTAGCCAACCTACAACTTTTCGTAATTAATATACTTAGATAGTGTATTCATGAGTCATGATTACTCATGAATCATGACAAGCTGTTGCTCCTGGTTTTTCTCGCATCGCATCCTGGGGATATTTGAATATGATCCCCGATAAAAAGGATCATAGGATTCTTTCTATCAGGGATCTTAATCAAGTGTCCCTAGAATGTGAGAACCGAGAAAAAATTATCAGCTGTCCCATACAAAGCTTCAATACCTACTCCACCCAAACGTATGGGACGGCTAATAATTTTTTCTCGATTACGGTGTTGGTCCCATGGAGAAAGTTGTTCAGTTTGATAGTGTGTATGGTCAAATTTAAGGGTGTGGACCCTTAAATTTGACGATACCTTTCTGATATAACCTGTATACAACGTGCCGCTGCAATGACGACATTAATTTGACACGCGTATACGGTTCCGCGTTTTCGTTTTATAACGATATTTTAATTTTATTAAACGTTATTATTTATTGATATCACAACATAATCGGCACCATTGACTCACAAGCTATTTTAGCACTACAACCGGACACCACATTTGTATCGGATGTGCCCCGTGTAGGCTTAGGCTATAGCCTTTAGGCTTATAAATAAAACCTTTTGTCATGTAAATGCAGTCCAATGTAGGCAGGTTTCAATGTGACTTTTCAAACATGCCTTGAACCTATTTCGAGCTTCGTTGGTCTAGCGGTCGTGACCGCTGGCTTTTGTTCAGTGGACATGATCATGTTTTTTTTTAAATATGGAAGGCAATTAAAATCGCGGCTCACCTGACGGTACCTAAGTATTAATTTATAACAGGTACTATAGAGCAAGGTCCCAAGGCCGCCAGACTTTACATATTTTCTAATTAACAAAATGTATGGCATACAATAGTATTATTAGTATGTACTTTGAACGCGACGGCCAAGTTTTAGGTATCAGGTACCGAAAAAATATTACTCACTTTTCTTAAAGTCTGTTAGCTGACTTTTATGTATGTTTTGCAGAATATTGTTAATAATTAATAATTAACTGTGTCTGGGGTATGTTTTTTTGACACCTTAATCTATACTTATAATAAATCTGTAGAGAGGTCAATTCTGTACATGATATATATTTTCAAAATAACTATCAGGGGGTAATTAGTGATCGATACTGATGCCAAAAATGCAATCAGTAAAATTTTTGTCTGTCTGTCTGTCTGTCCCTCTGTCTGTCTGTCTGTATGTTCCTTATAGAAACAAAAACTACTCGACGGATTTTAACGAAACTTGGTACAATTATTCTTCATACTCCTGGGGAGGTTATAGTATACTTTTCATCACGCTACAATCAATAGGAGCAGAGCAGTGAAGGGAAATGTTGGGAAAACGGGAGAAGTTGCTCCATTTTTTAAGCTTCCGTCGCGTGTGCAGCCTTAATGGTTAAAGCTACATAGAAATCATTTATGACGGAAATGTTCTACATAAAATTATCTAAAAAATATCCCAGAACAGCATATGTCTATCTTTTATGGTTGACTCACAATAACACGTGTAACTCCCGATAGCTTAGCAGTTCGGAGCTTTCTGATTATATTTCTTTACTCTTACGTTTATAATACTCTCACTCATCCCTAATTAAAAGAAGTTAATATTATTACCTATTCAATAAAAAAATAATCATAGTAATCGGTGTAGAAACACCAAACTTATACATGAAATACGATAATAAGCCATCGCGCCGTCGCGCGTGAATACTGAATCATGCCATAAGGATTATTTTTGTGTAACGGTTGCCGCGCTCGACGCGGGTCGCGGCGGTAGGGTATAAAAAGGCGGGAGGTCCGAGCCGAGCGCGAGCTTCATTCAATATTTGGCTGTTGATGCGTTCAGAGCGTTCGACCTTATTGACAGACAATAATTGATATTAACAAACCGTGCTTATTAGCGCGACTTTTAGTCTTTAAATAGTTTATTTGAATTTCTTTTGTTGTTATTTATTAACTATAGTAGTTATAGGTATTTATTTTTAAGTGAAGTAGGTATAAGTAGATAGCATTGCACAGGCGTTTCAGTTTTATTTTCATTTCTTTTTTTGTTGTAAGTTGTACATATTTCTGGGTATAATTCTATTAGAATATTTTAGTTTAAATAGGCACTTAGATTTTAAGTGCAAGTTAGCTATAGTTAGGACCTCTAACGTAGGTTATTTTGTTAGGTAACTGACAGCCTTTCCGTTACCGTCGATTAAAAATAAAATACACAATGCCACCTAAAAAACGATTATCTTTATGTCGAACTTCGAGTAAAGCTAAGAGAATGAGAATTACGCGTTCTCAAGAATCGGCAGAGGAAAGAGCACATCGGTTAAACTCTATGAGAGTTAGTGCCTCAACTTCTCGAGCCAATGAAAGCTCTCCAGAGAGAGAGATGCGATTAGCAGCTGACAGATCGAGACGAGCTACATCACGGGCGTCTCAAAGCTCTTCTCAACGAGAGCTAAGGCGTACCATTGACCGAGAACAACATGCGTTATCCCGAGAAGCTGAAACTGCTTCACAACGAGAATTACGGCTTGCAGCTGACCGCGAACGGCATACATTATCTCGCGAGTCCGAAACCTTCACTGAGAGGGAATTACGTCTCACAGCTGACCGCGAACGGTATACTTTATCTCGCGAGTCTGAAACTTACACTGAGAGAGAATTACGTCTCACAGCTGACCGCGAACGGCATACATTATCTCGCGAGTCTGAAACTTACACTGAGAGGGAATTACGTCTCACAGCTGACCGCGAACGGCATACATTATCTCGCGAGTCTGAAACTTACACTGAGAGGGAATTACGTCTCACAGCTGACCGCGAACGGCATACATTATCTCGCGAGTCTGAAACTTACACTGAGAGGGAATTACGGCTTACAACTGACCGCGAACGGCATACATTATCTCGCGAGTCCGAAACCTTCACTGAGAGGGAATTACGGCTTACAGCTGATCGCGACCGTCATATTTTATCTCGAGAATCTGAAACTTTTACTAAATATCAAGACCGTTTGACAAATGATAGGGTGCACCATAATATTATTCGATCTCTTGAAGACGAACATGAGCATGAACAACGACTAGAGTCGGGACGCGATTATTACAATTCTTTGAGACAAGAACGATTAATAACTTTGTCTAATGAAACATTAAGAATTGAAAATATTCGGTCTCTTGAAACAGACAATCAGCGAGAGGCCCGTCTTACTGCAGACAGATTTCGACATAGTCTTAATGACTTAGATGTACACATAGAAGATCAATCTACAAATTCGGTGGCGTGGTCCGACAAATTTAAAAGTGGGTTTGCTTATAACCTCTCAATTGATTACAGATCATCTTCTGTAATAGGCGATATGAACGTAGTATGTTCTTTTTGTAATGCTTCAAAGTGGAGTAAGGAGTCTGTTGGTTTCTGTTGTTCTGGAGGTAAAATAAATTTGCCTTTGTTCGAAGACCCACCGGAACCTTTGAAATCACTACTTTTAGGGGAACATGTGCAATCTAAACAGTTCTTAGACAATATTCGAACTTATAATAGTGCATTTCAAATGACATCCTTCGGTGCTCAACAAATCTCAGAAGGTCCTTTCATGCCTACTTTTAAGATACAAGGTCAGCTTTACCATTTGATAGGGTCCCTTTTGCCTGAAGACCAACCTAAATTTCTTCAAATATATTTTGTATCCGACTACAACGAACAGTCGAATATAAGAAATCAATATTTCCCGAATTTAAATACTGAACTCATTTCACAACTTCAGAACATGTTGCATCAGGTTAATTCGTATGTATGCAGTTTTAAATCGGCATTAGAAGCTCTTCCTCAAGATGGTGATAACAATTATAAAATTGTTATAAATGCCGATAGGCGTCCAACTCAGGAACACCCTGGGCGTTATAACGTTCCATCCACGAATGAAGTTGCTGTAGTATTGGTCGACCAGGAATGTGATAGGCGTGATATCGTTATCCGTTCCAGAGACAATCGTTTGCAACGTATTTTCGAAACCCACGGGGCTTACGACAGTTTGCAATATCCGTTGATATACTGTCGAGGCGAAGACGGTTATAATTTCGCTGTATACCAAACTGATCCGCGTACAGGCGCACCTAATTATAATAAAAAGGTGTCATGCCTTCAATTTTATTGTTACCACTTGCAAGTGAGACGGAATAGATTTGTATACTTTCAACGTTTTCGTGGCATATTTAATCAGTTTATTGTTGACATGTACGCAAAAATTGAAACCGAAAGATTAGTTTATATACGATCTAATCAAAGGCAGCTGCGCGCTGAAGAATACGTGCACCTTCGCGACGCCATGCAGCAAGATAATGATACTGTGAATATGGGCCGTTTAGTTATTTTACCCTCTTCTTTTACTGGTGGTCCACGCTACATGCACGAACGTACTCAAGACGCTTTTTGTTACGTAAGAAAATATGGACGTCCCGACTTATTTATTACTGTAACTACCAATCCCAAGTGGGATGAAATCACTCGGGAGCTTCTTGAGGGTCAAGCACCGCATGACCGCCATGATATTATCGCAAGAGTTTTTCATTTAAAATTAAAATCAATGATAGATCTACTTACCAAAGATAACATTTTTGGAGAAGTATTGTGTTATATGTATAGTGTTGAGTGGCAAAAACGCGGCTTACCTCACGCACATATCTTGCTTTGGTTAAAAGATAAGGTTCGACCTAATGATGTAGACAGTTCAATCAGTGCTGAAATTCCAGATCCGATTGCAGATCCCCTGTTATATGACATTGTTAAAACTCATATGATACATGGTCCATGTGGTGCATTAAACAGGAATGCTCCTTGCATGCAAGACGGTCGTTGCACTAAAAGATATCCAAAAGCATTAGTAGATGAAACTGTAACAGGACATGATGGATACCCATTATATCGTCGCCGTTCAAGAGACAATGGTGGTTTTACTGTTGAAAAGCGAGTGTCTGGACAACAGGTTACTTTAGATAATAGGTGGGTCGTTCCGTATTCGCCTGTGTTGTCTAGAGCATTTCAAGCTCACATAAATGTAGAAATGTGTAATAGTGTAGAGTCAATAAAATATATTTGTAAGTATATTAATAAGGGCAGTGACCAAGCTACGTTTGCGTTGAGAAATGAACATGATGAAGTTACTAGATTTCAGTCAGGCAGATATATCAGCTCTTCAGAAGCTGTGTGGCGGATTTTAAGTTTCAACATTCACGAAAGATATCCACCTGTGACCCATCTGGATGTTCATCTCGAAGGCGGTCAACGTATATGTTTCAACGCGGAAAATGTTACAGAACGATTAGAGAAACCTAGACAAACAACTTTATTAGCATTCTTTCGACTTTGCCAAACTGATAATTTTGCAAAATCTCTTTTGTATGAGGAAGTTCCGTCGTATTATACCTACGATAAGCAACGAGGTGTCTTTAACCGTAGACGCCGTGGCAGGCCTGTAGATGGCGAGTCAGGTATTTTCAAAGAACATGTTCTTGGTAGAGTGTATACCGTTCATCCTAACAACGCCGAGTGTTTCTATTTGAGATTATTATTACATACAGTGCGAGGACCAACATCATTTATAGATTTGAGAAAAGTAGACGATGTTGTTTATCCAACTTACCATGCAGCTTGCCAAGCGCGTCGTTTGCTTGAAAATGATCAGCATTGGGATGACGCTTTAGCAGAATCCTGTGTTAGTGATAATCCACGACGGTTACGCCATTTATTTGTAACATTGCTCACATTTTGTAATTTGTCAGATCCTGTCCAATTATGGGAAAAATATAAAGAAAAATTTGCAGAAGACTTTCTTCGGAATATATCTCACAATGATGAAGGCGCAACTAATGATAATTTCCGTGATCTTGCCATAAATACGTGCTTATTAGCTCTTCAGGAAGACTTAACAGCAGTAAGCGGTAAATCACTCTCTGAATATGGTTTGCCAACACCAACCTCAGTCGGAGAGGTTACCAATAGGGAATATTCCGCAGAGATTGGTTACAACTCAATGGAACTGCTGGCAACATTAGAAAACGGTGTCCCAATGATGACTGCAGAACAGCGTTCAGTCTATGATCGCGTGTGCGAGAGTGTTCAAAATAATTTGGGAACAATATGGTTTTTAGATGCACCTGGAGGAACTGGGAAAACCTTTTTGACTAAATTAATATTAGCTTATGTTCGAAATCAGCGTAAAATTGCTCTTGCCGTGGCTTCATCAGGTATAGCTGCAACATTGCTACCAGGAGGTAAAACTGCTCACACTATGTTTAAAATACCAATTGATTTAGATCGCACGGAAAGTCCAACCTGTAGTATTTCAAGAAATAGCGACAAAGCTAAGGTATTACGTGAGTGTAATTTAATCATATGGGATGAATGTACGATGGCCCATCGAAAAGGAGTAGAAGCGGTAGACAGAACTTTAAGGGATTTAAGACAAAATGATCGGCCAATGGGCGGTATCACAGTTTTATTTTGTGGTGATTTCCGACAAACCTTACCAGTAATACCACGGGGAACCCGAGCTGATGAGGTTAGGGCTTGCCTGAAAAGCTCTTATTTGTGGCGTGATATACAATCGGTGCATTTGACTATAAACATGCGAGTGAGAACTGGAGATAACCCGGATGATCGTGAATTTTCTGATTTATTATTAAAGATTGGTGAAGGTACCTATCCACAACTACACCAAGGAAAACTTATTCTGACGCCTGGGTTATGTTGTATAGTGCAATCCCAACAACATCTTATATCGTCGGTTTACGGTGACGTAACAAATATATTAAATAGGCACAATTCTTGGCTATGCGAAAGGTCCATTTTAACTCCTCGCAATGACCAGGCATCTGAGATTAACAATAAAATACTGTCGAATATCCAGGGGGAAAGCAAAGTTTATAGTTCAATAAATAGAATGGTCGATGAACAAGAAACCACTAATTCTATTTCTACAATAGCTACAGCTTCAAAGTGACATTGACATCATCACGTGACATTTCGACAGCTTATGTCAACCCCATTCATTTTTTGGTTTTTCTACTAGCGTCATCGCTAATCGAATGTTACTTTGTCTAGGCCCTCTAGTTTCCTAACTATCCAAGTTTTAACGTGTCTTTTAATTTTCATCAATTGTTGACAGATTTCGATTTTTTTTTTACTTATATTATCATTCAGCTAAAGACATCGCAGGTGCGTTGCCTTCCGATGAGAGAAACAGTTTGATGTTTTATGTCTCTGTCACACGACACCCAAACCTTTGAAACCAGAATATGGCAAAGTGCCTCCTCGAACCAATTTCATCAGTTCTCAGAAGTGGTTAATGAATATAGCTTTGAACTCGTTTGAACTTTGACTACAGTGAGATATTATTTGATCAGGTGCCCTCTTTCTGAAGAATTATCATCATATTCCTGTCCTTGTTCCAGGTAACGTGGGGTCGGCGCAACACGTTTTCTTCTTCCATTCTCCCCATTTCTTCTGTCAACCGTCACGCTATCATTCACTCTCTTCTCTTTCATATCATTCCTCGCCCTCTTTCTGATGAATATTGATCAGCTATAAAATCTTCATAAGAAAAATGTAAAAAACTTTTAGTTGTTCTAAGTTCATGAAAGTATGAGTAAGCTTGATGATATTTTTCATGATTTATGCTCATCGGTAAACTAAAAGCCAGATAAAAAGGTAAAACTCGACGTTTTCCAAAAAAGAGTCACGTTAAATAACCTGTTTCACTGGAAATAAAAATACTCTACCACGTGATTCTATTACAAACTTGAAGATTCGCAACATTTGACGTTAATAAATTGTTGGAATAATACCTATAACTGGTACAGTCGGCAAAACAAATAAGTAGGCTGGCGACCTGTGAGGTAATTGCGTAACACACATAAAATGATAATTTTATTGATCGAAATGATTTTCATTTTGACAGTTCAGCCACATTCATTGTGTTATTTATCTTGTTGAGCAGACGATTCTTTCAAACCTATTAAGCAGTGAATTAAGAATTTCCTTCAAAATCCTTGGATTGTGATTCAGAGTGTATTGCTGAGGGTGCAGTTACATAATACATAATAAACAAGTACAGTCTCCCCAAAATCATTTAAATAATTAGCGACTCTTGCTACGACACAATAAACTGCAATTCAGGTCGCACAGCGTTAATTACCTACAATTATATTTAACTAGAAGTTTCCTCTCTTTCTAACGCGCAACTCTTATGCCTTCTGACTCGTTAAGGTTGCCTTCTTTTACGACACCGCATGTAAGTGAGTACCGAAATAACGTGCGAGCCAGCCGGTGCGCGGCAGCCCACACTGAATTAGCTCGACAAGTCGAGCCCACCGCGTACTTGTAGCTTCATACCTAAAATGCGGAGTGCGCCTGGCCTGGTGCAGTTCTCAATCAGTTTAACTCTTTATACACAGCGGTAGTTAAGTCTTTGTCATCACTTTTCTCATTGTGTTATTTATAAGTTATATATAAGGTCTACTCACAATAACAATGAATTTCTCAGTAGCCCAGTCTTTTTTTTTTTTTTTGTGGATGGGAAATCATCTAATGACTTCACCCGCTCTGGACTGAGCGGGAGGGCGTGTCAGACTTTTGCTGACTAAAACCCACCCATGCTCTTTCAATTGCCCGTGCCAGGGCCACGGTATATCTTTCGAACTACCCGCGACCCCGGCGGCATCGGCCCAATTGACCCCGTCACTGCTGACATCTCTTTGAGGCGCGCGTGGAACACAACGCGCCGTCGACCCGGGCCTGGTCCTTACCGGACGGCGAGCTGCCCATTACTCGTCGTCCGCAAGCCCGCGCCTACGGTGGCCGGGAATCGGCAATCGATTCCCGCCGCCCAGGGCGTCTCCTACGGCAGCTAGGGGCGCGAGGGAGTAGCCCAGAGTCTGGATTCGTGCCCGGTTGATGGCAAATAGGCTCGCCCAATATTACATCGGACTTAAACATAACTGGTGAAATGTCGGTGTACTATAGGTACTGTAGTGTATCTATTTAATAGATATGTAAACACTGTCTCACACACACACGTGTCAGGTAGCTGTCGCTAATGTCAACTGTCAGTCATGAGGAATGCCGGGAAGACGAACGTGAGGCGTACCGGGAACTACGACGTGGATGTCCTGGTGAGCCTGTGAATAAACGTGATAATAGCCCTGATATTATAATAAGCGGATACTACAGGTACACCTCTGTCTGCCTTACCCTTCGGAGGGACCAAGGCGTGATGTTATGTTACAGTGAGTTTGTATATAGCGTAGTGAAAACAGGTTAATTTTCTTCCTGTATAGGTAAGTACCTAACTCTTTTGTTGACTGTACTTACCATGCTATTGCCTAGGGAATATGTTTTACTTACTTAAAGTGAAGACAACCACTTTAGTCTTCGTCCTGCCCTGACACTTGTTCATACAGGGTGTTAAAATTTTAGTTTGTTCTATAGGTATCTGTATAGAAACAAAATGAAAAAAATATGCATAATGTATGTATATGCAATGTGTGTACTATATATGTGTAATGTATGTATGTGTATGTAAAACCGGGTCTCTTGCGCGTGTCTTTTCGAAACTTTACACAAAAACATCGAAACAAAGAGGCGTGGCTTACATATATTTGAATACGCAGAAGACAGCTTGTCTAAGAAAACAATAAAACTTTTTTATAAAAAAATATAACCGACTTCCAAAAACAACACTACAAAGTGAAAAATAACTTTAATTTCGGAAGTCGGTGTCTGATTAAATGTATTTTTGTTTTTGCCATCGACTTCCGAAATTAAAGTTATTTTTCACTTTGTAGTGTTGTTTTTGGAAGTCGGTTGTATTTTTTTGTAAAAAAGTTTTTATTTTTCACTTTTTAGTGGGTCTGTTTATAATTTGTATAAGTTACAATAGTTTAATGTCAATTGCTCATCACAGGTTACAAAATATTGCTTTTCCCGATGCTGGGACGTTAATTGTTGAGGAGTTCTGCTGGTAAGAACCAGGAGAACTCCTCAACAACCACTCACCACACGCATTGTGTAACGAGCAGAAATTGCTTAGCAACCATATTAAAGTAATCGAATCGCAACCCGTGAAATATTTATCATTGAGTAGTTCCGGTAGCCATCTGTGGTCTTCATCATCAGTTCCACTTCACCAAGTGGTGCTTTCCGAGAGCAAATGCACGAGCTACTATAAAAAATACCCAAATCGCTATAGGTGTGCCTATAATATTTGAAGAGTTCCTTAGATTTCTCCGGTATCCCATCATCAAAACTGGATTTTGACAAAAATGGGACCATTTGGCAAGTATACCCTTTACAACAAAAAAATATTTTTTCAAATCGGTGGGCAAGCGACGGAGTTATGCGCGAACAAACATAAAAAAAAAAAAAAAAAATACAAACATCCGAATTGAGAACCTCCTCCTTTTTTAGAAGTCGGTTAAAAATGAATATGTGTAAGATTTTTTGTGTAATGTTTCGAAAAGACACGCGCAGGAGACCTGGCTTAATGTATGTATACATTGTGGGCTAAGACCACCACAACATGGATTCCTGAAAACGTCCAACGGCATCGCGGAAGACCCAGGCGAAGACGGCGGGACGAACTTGACGAATAATCGTTATCGTTATCGTCGTTAATCGTTATCGTTATCGTTAATCGTTGTCGTTAATCGTTATCGTTAATCGTTATCGTTAAGTTCGTCGTCGAATATGGACCAAGTTGAGTGGAAAAAGGAAAGGGAGGCCTTTCCCCAGCAGTGGGGCAATACAGGCTGATTATTATTATTATTATATTATAATTATTAATTAACTTGGCATTATTTCATATAGTATAATATATAGTATTATTTGACATGTATTTAATCGAACCTAAAGGTGAAAAGGAATTATTAAAATAATTCCTTTTTGCGGTCCTAAAATATTATTTAACAGTGTAATAATATGATGATTGCTTCAAAGAATTCCTATTTTGGGGTCCTAAAAATCCTACATGGCCAACATGGGCCTACATGGGTATCTGCGACCAACTTGGCGCTTGTAGCGCTCGCCGTCCGTGCCCTGCCGCGGCACCGCTCGCTTCGCACGCTCGGCTCGTGTACAGTTTTCATAATTGGTCCCGCCCTAGCTTAGTTACTGCCACCAACTGTGAGAAGAGGTCAGAAAGTTAAAAAGAAGCTCAATTATTTAAAACAAGTGTCCATCATAGAAGGTCATTGGAGGATCAGTTAAAAATTTCCCGTATTCTTTTATGCTACATTGCATACGGATTTACAAAAAAGTTTGCCTGGTTGCCGATAAAATGTTTTTCCGATGTTTAATCCAGATTTTTGTCAGTACTTGATGAATATTTTACTATAGGAAAGACTTGCCTCGCAAATAGCTCATTGGCATAAAATCTACCTTAGTAACACAAATTTTGCAGAAAAATAAAAATCTATCAAAGAAAATCTTCTTAGCAATCACGGCCAAGACGTGGGCTGTAAACATGAATTGAATAGTAAGTAATTATCTTAAATTTGAACACGGGTCGATCTTCAAGGTTAAGCAACGCTTGCCGAGGTCGTTCCTTGGATGGATAACCATCCTTAACACACCGTCCCTCCATGCCTCGGAAAGCACGTTCAGCCTTTGGCCCCGGCTGTCATTTGTAAGTCTTTAACTGTCGTTACGGGTAGTCAGAAGCCCGAAAGTCTGAAAACCAGTCTCCAGAGTATTTCTGCCGATGACGTTCATCCACAGTTAACGCGCACAGTGTTTCCAGGTACACGGTTTAAGGCTCCCATGAAACGATCAATTACAATTGTCAATTTCTACGTGATTTATGCACATTGATGCGCAAATTGAATTGAATAACAAACAAAAACATTTTTAATTAGAAATACCTTCAAACGAATAACTGAAACGCATGTGACTAAAAGAGTGATGAATATAGATGTTGATGGATGGAGAGGCAGAGGAAGGCCAAAGAAAAGATGGATGGATTGTGTGAGGAATGATATGAAAGAGAAGGGAGTGAATGATAGCGTGACGGTTGACAGGGGAGAATGGAAGAAGAAAACGTGTTGCGCCGACCCCAAGTAATATGGGATAAGGGCAGGAAGATGATGATGATGACCTTCAAACGAATAACTAAGGGCCGGTTTCTCCGTAGTTAATTCAACCAATAATTAAAAGTAGTAACTAATGGTTTAATTTGGTTCACATTTTGCATTAGTTACTATTTTTAACTATTGGTTGAGTCAACCACGGAACACTTAAAAATATTTTATCGCTATTATTCCGTGACCTGCCGCAATGCACAAAACTCTACTATAAATCCCTGTCAAAATAAAATAGCCCTAACTAATCATAATAACGGTAATATTACCCTAAAAAAGGGAGAAATCCCTAAAAGTAGAAACACTGGTTGATATTGCCTTTGCAAAATCCGAATGCTGTGGACACACCCAATCCGAACGCTCCGTCCGTTGTGGTGCGTACACTCCGATTCGGACCCAATGGACGCGCAACTTTAGTCTAAAATAAGCATCAATTTTGCGGTTTCATGTTGAAAAATAAACAGCAATTTTATGACTTTAAATCAACAAATAAACTTAGAATTCGTGGAATCATATTTTAATCATTCTCGTTTTAACACCCTGTATAGACCGACCACAAAGTACGTGTGAGAATGCAGACATCCGTTTCCGAGTAAATAGTTATTCGCATCAACTGCTAGTAAACAAAGCGAATGAATTATTGCGTTTACACAGTCTGCTACGAATACTAGCGGGGCTCGTGGCTAAAACATAACAGCCACACGGATCGATCGAAGGTTAAGCTACGCTTGCCGTGATCGGTTCGTGGATAGGTGACCAGCCATTACATACCGAGACGCCTCCGTGCCTCGGAAATCACGTTAAGCCGTTGGTCCCGGCTGTCATTCGTAGATCTTTGACAGTCGTTACGGATAGTCAGAAGCTCAAAATTCTGACAACCAGTCTTACCAAGGTGTATCGTGTATCCAGTAACTCGCTTGTGGAGCTTACTGAAGGAAGCCGACCACAACGTTGTTGGGTAAAGGCCAGGCAGGCAGATTGACCTACTGTCTGCTGCGAATACACTAGGCACCTAAAGAACTACGTGTTTTCCAGACTTTTTTGAAGGTATTCAAGAACTCATTAGTTTTATATCGTTTTGTTGTGTACTTAGCTGTACTATGAGACGTCCGTTAGTAAAAATCTAAGGAAGTCACACTGTGAAGTTTAATAAAAATCTAAAGATAATATCAAAATAAATTATGAATTTTCGTAGCATTTTGCATTTTACCTCTTCTGTCATGGTCATCCATAACATAGCCAGGTACACGCACGCAAATTCTATAGTTTATTAGATAGTTTATTATTTAAATTTTAATAAGCTTTGTAAACAGTATATACATCCGTTCCTAACTAGCGTGTCGTCAGCCAGGAAGTGCTTAAGCCGTAACTTTTCTAACTAAAAAATGCTATGATGGTTGTTATGCAGTGCGAGCAGCATAGCAATTATGCTGTTTACTTAGTAACTGGGTGTGAATGTCCTTAGAATTTAGGTTCTTTCTTTTCCGTTTTTTAAAACTTTTTTACAAAAAAATACAACCGACTTCCAAAAACAACACTACAAAGTGAAAAATAACTTTAATTTCGGAAGTCGGTGTCGGTGTTCGTGTTAAATGTATTTTCGTTTTTTGCCACCGACTTCCGAAATTAAAGTTATTTTTCACTTTGTAGTGTTGTTTTTGGAAGTCGGTTGTATTTTTTTGTAAAAAAGTTTTTATTTTTCACTTTTTAGTTACCTACCCCACACAAATTCTAATACCACTATCTGTAAAACAAACTAGAACATCATCCATATAAAAGTGGGGAAAAAATACGTTTTATTGAAGCTAACTCAAAAACTACCCAAGCACAGTTAATCAATTTTATATAGGACCAACTGTGATGTCCCCTCGAATAAAACACCTCTCGAATAAAACAAAAAAGACCCTCTCGAATAAAACAAAAAAAAACCAAATCGGTCCAGCCATCTTCGAGTAATCGGGGAACATACATAAAAAAAAATTAAAAAAAAAAGGTTCTGACGAATTGAGAACCTCCTCCTTTTTGAAGTCGGTTAAAAAGTGGATTAATGTAATGTCCTTGATCTGTTTGTTAGCTGTAAGTCTCCCATACTATTTAAATAAATAAATAAATAAATTAGATATTTTATTGAAACCAGTTTATGCTGCTTATACTAGTTGCAATAAAATACTTAGTTACTACGCGCCAGCTACGTTACGTTACGTACGTTACATTACGTTACGTACGTTACATTACGTTACGTACGTTACATTACGTTACGTACGTTACATTACGTACGTAACGTTTCGTTCGTTACGTAACATTAGTACTGTGCTAGGCCAGCTTGTTGGGATTGTTGTATTCCTGAGTATTCGCCGATAGAGGGAAGAGGTTTTTTTTAGCATAAATTAAACGATATACCATTTTATTACATTTTTAGACACAGGTGATGTTCGCGACGATAGATCTTAGTAGAGGTAATTGAAATAGAGCGGACTGTATAAAATGTATAATATGATAGAAATAAGTAAATACAACGGTGTCGGTTTAAAGGCAAACAGGATAATTATGACGCTAAGAAAACGCGTTAGCGCAGTCGTGCGTGGAGGCGTGCAACAGCTGACTCTTTACTGGTGCGTGCTGCGTGGCGCGGGGGTAGGCGCGCTGCGGTCGCCCGGCCGGCTGCCTCGCCGCTGCCCCGCATCCCTCGTTCACTGCCGCCAGCACGCGGCGATGTTGAGAGTAGCAGTCTCAACAGGTGACAATATCAAATTGTTGTCAGGTGACAGTTAAAAGAAGAGAGTCAACGCAGTGTTGCTAGAAAAATATTAACTAGAATGTTGCCACTGTTATGTGGTCAACTGTGCAATGAAAGAAAAGAAAGAAAGAAAAATATTTTATTTGGGACACGCACAGGAAATAGTTAAGAAGAAGCATAAATAAAAGTAACAAAATAAACATTAAAAAACTAAAAAAAAGACCTGTGCGAGGCCAAAAAGGCTCCCATTTCAGCATAAAGCTGTGATATAAAAAAAAAAAAAAATACCGCAACGCTGGTATTCTGATAGGGCCTGTGTGATGCCACAGACACATCCACTGATAACTAAATATATATAAAACCCTAGGGGAATAAAATAAAATACAAATACTAAAATACCTAATAAAAGAAAACAAAAAAACAAAAACCGTAAATAAGTGCAATGATCGACTCGCGCCTGACGCCCGACGCTACAACCTCACTTGTCTATGCATAGACTATTGTCTACATAATTATAGTCTATGACAAGCGATGGGACGCGGGCGCAGGCGGCCGGCTGTCAAATACTATCAATGCTAGTGCAAGAAATTAAAAGCATTGATACAAACAATGAATCTGTTAATATACCTAGGTATTATTTATCATCCGCATCCTGTCAAAACAATACGTTCCATTAAATTAACATTTATTACGTTTCTGTTTTAGATTTTCAGAAATGCCTGTGTTTCCCATTTTCATTTTTATTTAATTTTTTATAGTGCTATAAAAAGCTCTTGGGTACTTTATCATTTTGTGCTGAGTGGCAGTATTTTTTTTTAAAAAAGGTAAACCATTAATCACTACAACGAATTTTATTACTTTCATAAAAACCAAACGTGCGGTCGTCTGTATCTAAAGCCGGATTTACATTACGAAATTACTGACCAATGATTAATTTGTTTACAAGAGGCATGAGGGACAGGGTGTAAAGTTCACTCATCCTTCGTAGAAAAGGGAGGATCCTCCGACCAGACGGGTGTCGTGTACTCGTGTCTGGTGGGCAACTGCCCAAAGGTTGATATCGGGACGTTATATAAATGCTAGACGCGCGTTAAACTCCAATTGCGCGATGCAGGATTTGCGTGATGTCATGTCATTGTGATGCGTAGTTCGTATGTGGCGATGTAGATGCCGCCACAATTTCATTAACAACTACCCGTGTATAGGTACTTCTAATTCATAATGCATGCATTGATTTCATGAAATCTAAATACTATCTAAACTCTAAGCCGACGTTCGCAAGGAGGTAAAAATGTCGCGGCGGGATTTTATCGCACACAGGATCTTCAGCTCTCGTTGTTGAGCCGAGCATTGAGAATCCAACTTAACAATAACAGAGTACATTTTTGCGCGTCGAAAAAACACATTGTTGGATTTTGAACTCTCGGCGGTGAGCAGAGCGTTGACAATCCAACGCAGGAAAAAAATCGCCGCGATTTATTTACGTCCGTGCGAACGTCGACTAAATGTTTCGGACAAATAAATAATATCGCTCTCTCTCTTTCTGTCTCTCTCTCTCGTGCCAAGCCCGAGTTAACCTATAAGTAATGTAAATGTGTGCCTTTTTTTTTTTTTTTTTTTTTGTTGACGCTGGGAAAAATGCATTACGCATGCCCACCCGTCGGGGGACGGGTGGGGTATGTGGGACTCCCCGGTAAATCCGGTATACCCACTAAACGACCCAGCGGCGCTCCCGCATCGCCGTGACGGGAGGGTCATGGGAAACTGGCTCAGCCTTTACATCCACAACCCTCCCGGCGCATGCCCGCCTAGCTGGCGGGCCCCGCTTGCCCCCCAGCAGGTTGAGGGGCTACGGGAATGGCCGGGAGCACCTGACCATTCCCGTCCGGCACTGGTGGAGGTCCGTGCGATACAGGCAAGGGTGCCCCCGCACCCGTTGCCTGCTGGCCTCCACCTGGGAGGAGTCGGAGATGAGTATCAAACTCACGTCTTCTTTGACCCCTCCTCCGCCTTCTCGACCCCTCCTCCGCCTAGGAAAAAAATCGCCGCGATTTATTTACGTCCGTGCGAACGTCGACTAAATGTTTCGGACAAATAAATAATATCGCTCTCTCTCTTTCTGTCTCTCTCTCTCGTGCCAAGCCCGAGTTAACCTATAAGTAATGTAAATGTGTGCCTGTCCAACTCGCAAGTGCGTGTAACTCGCGAGTTTCTGCACTGCAGCTACTTAGTAGGCCGACGCGCAGTCTATCTCGCACTGTGAAAACTAGCCATTAGAAGCTTTGCTTCTCTGAGGAGTTACACTGCTGCGCGATGTTCGTGCTCATTCGGAAACACAAGCTTACCTACCGAAACGCATATACTCTTTCTGGCTGATCTACAGTACAATCAATCTGCTCAGCCTTTTCCCAACTATCTTGGGGTTGGCTTCCAGTCTAACCGGATGGAACTGAATATCACCACCAGTATTTTATATCCACTAGTACGAAAGCGGCTCTACACAAAAACAGTCCGTAGTACAGTCATGCGTACGCGCACCGTGACGTCAGCCGGCACTTCGCACGTGTTTACAAACAATACTGAAGCGACGAAGATTCTTGGAATCTTGTAACGATCGAATGTTTTTAAGGATGCCAGAGAACTGGACTCTATCGTAGTGTATGTTTTGTTTGAATGTGTGATCGTATAAAATTCACAAAAATGGGTATGTAAAGAGCAAACACTGTTAGTTTCAGATTTCTAGATTCTAGATTTTCTACAAAGAAAAAACAAGCGATGACCTATATTTTTTATGGTTTAAAATGCATGCTGTGTTAACTCTTAACGTGAAACATAAATAAAACCACTTACCACAGTACAATATTCATTATTTAAAAGCTTCCAAAATTGCGACAAATACTTGTTATTGTTTACTTTAGATTTTATGACAGCGAAAACAATATTTTTTTAATGTCATAGAGTAGTTCAGTGAGTGTTGTCGTATCTTATAAGGTTCGGATACGGATAATCTATCACAGTAAATGCATGGAATTGGATATTACTACTTAATAGTGGTGGAACAAGGTTAAAAGTAAAAAAGATTGTCTTGGGAACTTAGTTCCCACGGACAATCTACTGTTGGAGAACACACTTCCCGCGGTCGCGCAAGTGGATGTGGATCGACTGTCTAACCTCCACAAACCAATTACTGGGTAATACGATACCCCTTGGTAAGACTGGTTGTCAGACTGTAGAGGATATTACGCATATAATAAGAATGCAATAATGCCAACAGAATACACAGTCACTGAGCGAAGTGCGGACATTTGCGGTGATCCACTTTTTAACCTTATTGCCTTAGTGATAATGTCGAAAAGTAGTCGCGATAGTACAGAGGCCAGCACATCAAGCTCCCCAATCTGTCAAATTTTCCCAATTGAATATAAACCTTATTCCTTTGCGGTAAAGTTGAAAATCTATCAAAGAAATTTGACAGATTCGGGTAGCTTGATGTGCTGGCCTCTGATGTAGGTACGTACCTCAAGTACCAAAGTAGTAGAACCATCATCATTATCTAGCTTTTTCCCAACTATGTTGGGGTCGGCTTCCACTCTAACTGGATGCAGCTGAAAACCAGTACTTTACATGGAAAAAAAGTAGTAGAACCAGAAAATAAATACCTAATCGAAAAGAAAACAACAACACACGTTGACTAATCCTTTTGTTAGTTGTTACATAAAACAAATGTTTCAGGAAACACCGATTTTCCCTTTCATTTTAACAGTATGGAAAAATACGTGGGTAGGTACTTTTGTATCGTAAAAACAAATCGAGGTTCATTCACTTCATTACTTTCACTTCTGTGTTAACGGAAACAATAGTATTTCCCGGGGGTAATGACAACTCGTGTTTTCGTCAGCTCTTGTGACAATAAGAAAACAACAAAAGCTAATAAATATAATAACTTCTGCCCACGCTTCTATTTTTATCATGTAGAATAAATAACAAAATAATATGTGAGGAGTGACTGATCAAAATCATTACGGTGGGTAGAGATCATACAGGGTTATTTTAAATTGGCTAGCTAAACTCTGCAGACGCGATGGGTATGTTATAGGATATCTAAACATGATAAAATAATAAATACTT
The DNA here is from genome assembly GCA_946251885.1 of Cosmia pyralina. Taxonomy (NCBI): domain Eukaryota; kingdom Metazoa; phylum Arthropoda; class Insecta; order Lepidoptera; family Noctuidae; genus Cosmia; species Cosmia pyralina. The sequence continues at coordinate 15,980,969 of OX276357.1, forward strand.
AAATAAATTTGATGATGTGGGGTCATCGACCGCTATTATTGTAGTCAATTGAAATATCAGTTTTAAAAATCCGTTTGTTTTTTGTGTTAACTTCACAATCGTGATAGTTATCGATATCAAAACACGATAAAACTTAAAAAAAAAAACAGTTTTCTCTACTCTTACTTTTAAAAGTAACAACACTAACAGCTATCGTTGACCTCCCAAAAAAAAACATCAAATCTTTTTATTTTTTATTTTATCGTGTATATGTAGATATCGATACCCATCGCGTCTGCGAAGTTTAGCTAGCCAATTTAAAATAACCCTGTATACAACATTAGTTTTAATATATGCCAAAACCATACACATGTCTAGTATTTTTATGTAAAGAATCTATGTACAAAATTTCAAAACTGTATCATGAAAAATCACAAAGTTATAAGCTTGTTATGTTACCTGGTTGTCCGTACAAAAACATGATCACCACGCGGAATAATGTTGTATATATCTGTCTCCACCAGTGTCTGTAGGCTTTGAAAATTATTCCATAATTTCTGGGAAATAGCGATTTTCAACTCAACACTATAGGTTCTAAGAGCTGAGCGCGCTTATAGTACCGGAATCTAGTATGTTGTATGGCGCTGCTACATAAAGAAAATAAGAAGCAATATTGAAATTTCGCTATTTATTTCAAGAGGACGTGCTCACGTTTACGCGTGAGCAGTACCAGACAATCACAGACATACCTGTTGTTTTATGAAAGCAATCAAATTAAAGCATTCACGACTCAAAAATACAGGAAAAGTTAGGGCTTTTAGGTATGATTATGACCCTAATCGCGTAACACACTTTCAATCACAACGTGCATAATTTTAAAGGATATTGCTAATCCATTGCTTCATACGATTGAAAAATTTGTCTGCTCAACAACGTAAATAACGCAATGAATGTTGTTGAACTGTCAATATGGAAGCCATTGCTACTGTTAGTGTGTTATGCAATTACCCCTCCGAATCAATGCCGAAGAAAACACATTTTTATCGTAATGTCTATTTTAATGTTTAAAAATCGAAACAGACATTCCCACGAAACTTACTCGGAGAGTTTATTTATTTCAACATTTCTTCGGAGAGACTGTCATTTAGGCAACGTTGTCGGCGTAAGTCGACGTTCGCACGGACGTAAAAGTATCGCGGCGATTTTGTTTCGCGCACTGGAATTTCAACGCTCGGCTCAACAACGAGAGTTGAAAATCCAGTGCGCGATAAAATCCCGCCGCGATATTTTTACGTCCGTGCGAACGTCGGCTTACACTGTACACTGTACCAGACGGCACCTAAATCTATACAGGGTGAAATTTAATTCATGAGCAATATTTTAAGGGGTCATTGTACTCATCATTATGAACAACTTTTACTGTGGGAAGAAACCTAAAATCACGAAAAGAATCAGCTGTTGCAGACATTATTCTAGCAAAACTCGTCAAAATGTAGGGAACAGCAGATTTTTTTTTCGCGATTTCAGATTTGTTCCCATAGTAAAAGTTGTTAATACAAGGACCCCTTAAAATATTGCCCATGAATTCAATTTCACCCTGTATAAATAAAAAGAGAAGTCCTGACTGATTGACTGACTCATATAACGCCCAGCCCAAACCCTTGGACCTAGAAAGCTGAAATTTTGCATAGAGGTTCCCTTTATAATGTAAACAAGGAATAAGGAAGAAATTCCCGGTAGTACGTTCCCGTGGGATATGTTCCGACATAAACGCGGGTGAAGCCGCTGGCAAAAGCTAGTACAACAATAAATATTTCATTTATTTCATCATTTCAATGTCACGGGTATTCATACCAGCGCGCGTCTTTTATAAGCCATACACGCTATGGGTGTCTGGAGAAATCTACAGGGTGTCCCGTAAATAATGGATAACCTCTTAAGGGGTCATTGTACTCATCATTATGAACAACTTTTACTATGGGACCAAACCTGAAATCACGAAAAAAAAATCAGTTGTTCCCTACATTTATGTTCGCGTAACTCGTCTAAATGTAGGGAACAGCAGATTTTTTTTTCGCGATTTCAGGTTTGTCCTAAAGTAAAAGTTGTTTATAATGATGAGTACAACAACCCCTTAAAAGGTTATCCTTTATTTACGGGACACCCTGTATAAGCAGCCTTTGTCGCCATTTTTTTCCAAGGAAACCGTTGACAAACGTCACGTTAATGTCAATACATAATGTCGCTCGTGTTTCACACCCCTAAGGTATTTACTTTCCCATTCATTTTATTAACATAAACATTTGAATATGATCCCTGAAGCGCGCGTGCTTACAATATATATTTTGTTTGAAATTTGAACCGAAACAATGAGCAGAATTTGAAATCAACCGTTGTTTTTGACACAAAAACAACGGTGTTCTGGTGCTTTTTGTTAAAAATGCTGGGTGTTGAATAATATTCAATTAGGCGACGTGTCATGAGCGTATTTTAAGTACTAAGGATATTCTGCGAGTTGTTAATAACAGTTTATATTTTCGTAATTTTCTACCTTGCACTACGAGGTTGAAATCCGTATTTTTATTATTTCTAAAGCCCTCAAGTTTTGCAGCCATATTTCCGACTGCTGGTAAATAAGGCACCTTATTGTTTATTATTTCCATCAATAAACTATAAAATATTATATCCACCATTCCACCAATAACGTTAAAAGACTGCCAATATGAGATATTATGAAATTTACAGCAGCTATAAAATATAGGTAAGTACCGAGTTTTCATTCACAAGGTAATTTTAATGATTAAATTCATTGCTCGTAAACTTATGAGAAAAGGTTATATCTTCATAAGATTTGATTGACTTCAGGATTTTGAAGGTGTGAAAATTAATTTCTAGAACAATCATTTATATTTTGATGACGATTTGGTAGTAAAAAATTGATTGCCCTAGAGTAAATTGAAAAGAAAGATGGTTGCAAAAGGACTGTTGGTGACGCTTGCAACAAGGAACCTAAGGAAGTAAGTAATTAGTACCTACGAATTATTTATCAATCTATTAATAACGTAATGTCCCACTGCTGGGCAAAGGTCTCCATTTCCCTTTTCTACACACGTCTGTTCACTGTGCAGTTTCAGGCCTCTATCTTCATCTAGATCTGCCGCGAAGTCAACTAGCATAGAACAAAAAAACCGGCCAAGTGCGTGTCGGGCCACGCGCATTAATAGGGTTCTGTAGTGCACGCCGCCGCCCGTCGTTATTCGAGCATAAATATTATTAATTTAGAAATCATTATTAATAAGAATGTTATGATTTTATTTTTGTATATTTTTACATGGTTCATAAACTTATATTTACTACCTGTTTTACACAACTAATAACGATAAATAAGTAATTTATAATGGAATTTGTACAAAATTTTTACTGTTCGGAATTTTATTTTACCACTTTGTCGGCGTGATGAATATGTGTATTCATGCCAAATTATAGCTTTCTAGTACTAAGAGTCTCTGAGCTAAGCTGCGGACGGACAGACGGACAGCCAGACGGACATAGCGAAACTATAAGGGTTCCTTGTTGACTACGGAACCCTAAAATAGATAAAGTGGTAGAGAAGTTCCTCTAATCTAGAGCTTAGATCAGTAATCGGTAGCCAGTACAAAATAAAAACAATAATGATTAGAATACAAGAACTAAACTCCCGTTCGCACGGGCGTAATAAAATCGCGGCGGGATTTTTTTTTTTTTGAGAGGACATTCTAGCGCGTCGAAAAAACACACTGTTGGATTTTGCACTCTCGGCGCTAAGCAGAGCGTTGAAAATCCAGTGCGCTATAAAATCCCGTCGCGATTTTATTACGCCCGTGCTCGGGGGTTTAGGTACTTGTCGATATTGGTGATACAAATCACAATATTAAAAATGTAGTAGGTAAGTAAGGTAGGGTGTAATGACAAGATAATTTTTTAAATACAATTAATAATACTTTTTGCATTTCGTCGCGCTGTTTTTGTCTAATTGTACAAAGTTAAGTCATTAAACGCAACGAGCACCGCTGCTGTACAGAATAATGGAACTTACATTAAACTTAACATTGTTCTACTGTACTTGTGCTACGAGTCCGGAAGACTATCTACAATGTAATTTGGCTTAAACTTTCTTGTAGTACTAAAAAGATGAAAGTTTTCTTAATTCTGAACCAGCTATTAAACAGAAACTTAATATATTATACGTACTAAACAAAAAAAAAAACAATTAAAGTTCTCAATGAAACCTGTTTGCGATCTCGAAATAAAATACCCATTGATCAATCTACAGTATTCTATAGTATGAATAAAATTGTTCTATACACATAAATACGTGGAGCAAAATAACAAAAGCCTCACCAAACTTGTATTGTTACGCCCGATACCTACTCATATATTAGGTCTTTACCTATGAAATTGCCGTTCTGCAGTACAGGCCATTTCAAATCAAAATAATTTTTGTTTGGCTAAGAATTCAAATTTCAAATTAATTTTATTTTAAAAACATGGATTTTTTTTTCCAAAAGTAGTCAATTTGTTTATTGATTAGTGTTACATTTTCATCGCATTTCAATCTTTTTCGTCATCATGGATACGTTAAAAATTCGAGTAATTATGGAATATGAGTACCGTCGTGGCAGCAACGCGGTACAAGCGGCACGCAACATCAACGACGTTTACGGAGCTAACACTACAAACCAACGCACCACTTGTTAATGGTTTGCTCGCTTCCGTTCTGGAAATTTCGACCTGAAAAATGAACCTCGCGGTCGTCCGAAGACTTTGGTCGACAATGACGAATTAAAGGCGATTGTGGAAGCTGATGATACACAATCTACGGCTGAATTAGCAGCAGCTTTCGACGTTAGCGTCAAAACAATATTGGTCCATTTGCGTCAAATTGGCAATGTAAAAAAGCTTGACAAATGGGTGCCCCACGAACTCAATGATCGCCAGCGCGAAGTACGCGTCGAGACGTGCCTTGCACTGCTCAACAGACACACAAATGAAGGAATTTTGAACCGCATTGTTACCTGCGATGAAAAATGGATTCTGTTTGATAACCGCAAGCGCTCAGCAAGTTGGTTGGATCCTGGTTCAGCACCTAAACAATGCCCTAAACGAAAACTTACCCCTAGAAAAGTGATGGTCACTGTTTGGTGGTCTAGCGCCGGTGTGATTCATTACGGCTTCTTACCAAACGGGGTGAGCATTACTTCAGATGTGTACTGTGAAGAACTGAACACAATGATGGAGACGCTGGCACATCTCCAACCAGCATTGGTCAATCGCTCGTCTCCGCTGCTCCTGCACGACAACGCGCGACCTCATACTGCACAGCAGACGGTCTCCAAGTTGCAAGAACTGGGGTGGGGTTGGAAGCTCTCCGTCATCCGCCCTACTCACCAGACCTTGCGCCTACAGACTACTACTTTTTCCAGAATTTGGATAACTTCTTGGCGGGAAAAAAATTCAATACCCGAGAGGCAGTACAAAATGCCTTTGAAGAATTTGTTGCCTCCCGTCCAGCTGATTTCTTTAAGAAGGGCATCAATAAACTGCCACTGCGTTGGCAAAGATGCATTGATTGCATGGGTGATTACTTCGATTAATACAAATAAAAAATGCATGAAAAAAAATCGTTTAAATTTTTTCATACAAAACGGCAATTTCATAGGTAAAGACCTATTATGATTTTTTTAAATAATTACAACGTGAAATTCAGAGAGAAAGAAAATTTTTCGCGGAAATGTGTGAAATGAATTGCGTTTTTAAATTCCTGTTCAAAAATCTCAAAAAAGTATTAACATAATATGAAAAGATAAAAACATTATTTTACTAAAAGGTAACATAACTAAAACTATTAAAAAACTAAAATATGGCGTCGAAAAATTCCTCCGCATCGCTGTCGACTGGTAAAGTACCCAAGAGACTGGCGACATTGCCACGTTGTATGGCAATGATAAGCCGCTGGCCAAGGTAAAAGCCAGCCCTTGGGTCACGGGAAGTGTCAACCAGCCGTTTGGAGATTTTGTTGAACAAACTATGTGCACTCGGACCCCACGGCCCAAGGGTTTCAACCCCAAACGGCTCGAAAATATAATTACCGATAAGGTATATATACTTCCGCCGCTTGAGGTTTTCCGCAGCGGCAGCAGCAGTGCCAGCACAGCACGCAGAGCCAGGAAGATGGGATGGCGCAAGAGTATCGACACACGTTGCGTCCCACACTAAAGGCCTTCCCAATTTCCATGGAAATAAAGACATGCGTCCGGTCTCTTGCCATCGTCGCGTGCCAAGCCATTGGGTTCTAATACAGCTGGAACGCCGACGGTGACAAGGGCTCGTCGGAAGATGTCATTGATGTTCGCGTGCCGTGCTAAGCGACCCGCACTTCGGCTGCAAGACAGGCCGTGGTGTCCGAGGCTGTTGACAACTTCGCCACAGTGACAGCGATGAGGAGAACAAGAAGGAGCTCCTAGTCGCAGGGAAGCAGCGAGGCGGAAAGTAGTGTCGTCGAACAAAGTGCCTATGTTCGACGACGATAGTGCATGAAGCCACAGACCCGACTCCCACTTACCCACAGCCAGCAGACGCGCACGCTCCGCAGTAGTAGCAGACGTGTCAAGTAAATTGTTCTGTACTACTCTGCAGAGCGGCTCATCCCACCGTCTCTGGGAAAATGGATTGTCAGGTGGGTCTGAATTCGGGCAAGCTAGTCTCCAGGCATCTATAGCCTCGGTGAAACAAGGCACATCAAAATTAACCAGTGTGGAGGCTAGAATTTTCCTGATTAATTTATCTGTGCCGTGGACCGAGGATATGAATGCCAGTAAACTAATACTAGAAATTTTGCGGAGATATTTACATAATATGTAAATATCGTTTTGCGGTTAATTTTTTTTTTGTTTCTACCAAACCAAATTAAAGTTATTTTATTAAAGTTAAAAGCATTTGTTTTAAAACTATCAACATCAATATCTATCATCATTGGTGTCGTGTTCAATAGATACTCATTCGTTTTTGTTAATTTGATCATAATTTTACGCAAGGGTATATAGATACTTAGGGACAGAGTGACTGGTAATTAGTGACCGATACTTTAACACATGATTGTACTTATGATAAAAACAACTTTTACCTACTATGGTAAAAGTTGTAGTAAAAGTTGTTTGTTATCATGAGTACAATCATGTGTTTTAGTATCGGTCACTAAGTATTTACCAGTCACCCTATATTGTTAGAAACTTTTGGCGGGTAGTTTAGGTATTTTCGATATTTTGACATATTCCATTAAAACTAGTGATGTCGAGCCCAAATAAATAAAAACCTAATAAAAAAGTTTTTCTTCCAGGAAGAATTAAGGGTCGGCCTCATAGTTTTGTAGTTATACTTTTCACGATTAAGTAGTTTAATTACTCGTACTAACGTATTTTTTCCTATGAACTCCTTCCTCAACTATCTCTTCGTACCCACAATTTATTGGTATACATAGTGAAATTGAAATCATGGGCAATATTTTAAGTGGTCATTGTACTCATCATTATGAACAACTTTTACTATGGGAACAAACCAGAAGTTGCGAAAAAAAAAAGCTGTTCCATACATTATGCTCGCATAATTCTTCAAAATGTAGGGAACAGCTGATTTTTTTTCTTGATTTCAGGTTTGTTCCCATAGTAAAAGTTGTTCATAATTATGAGTACAATGACCCCTTAAAATATTGCCCATGAATTCAATTTCACCCTGTATATTATCTACAGCGATTTTCACCTCACGCAGGGCCTCCCTACGCCATTACTCCCAGTTTATCCAAATCTTGTATTTCCGACTAACTCAACTAAGTTATCAACTTCCGTTAAGTAAGTATGTATTATCACGGTCTATATACCTACCATAAACACGTATTTCCTCGTGCATACTATGTGACACAATTTCTAGCTTACAGCCATATTTACGCGGCACATGTTCCTGGATCGTTACAGAGCAAAAATCGTATGTATTTCCATAAAATTGCATACTTGAATCTGTGCTACCAACATTGCGTAAAATCTATGAAAAAAATCATGTTAGACTAGATGTTGTCACATTTTAACTCAAATTGGATTTTACTTAGTCGTCAGTTAGTGTTTCACGAAAGGTAGGTCGACCACTGACGCGGGAGTAAAACTCGTCAGTCACATCTAGGATGGAAGGACGTGCGATCGTGGAATTGGTCGCACTTGGTGATGGGGCCCGCTAGCCGTTAGGCATGGCGGGCTGATACCAGTCGGGGGTGCGGCGAATGTACAGTATCTCCCGGAACCCTGACTCATGGTACTAGAAGGAACAGTGGGGTTTTAGTCGGCAGAAGTTCGACATAACCCTCTGTTCTTCCCAGACAGAGGGTATTCCATGCTTTACATTCATGAAATGTTTTTTGGCCAAATTGTTGATAGATGTGCATGGTACGATCCTGAACTAAAAATAAAATGTTAAATAGGTACATTTTCTCAATAAATGTACCGAAGTAAAAGAATGCAAAGCATTATATTTAATAAACATACTTTTGGGTAAAAAAGTAATGATTTGACTACCCATTTTTAACAGCGTCCTTAATGACAACTTTATTACTTACTTACTTTAGGCAAGTATTTGTGCCAGGTTTCAAGTTAATTAACCAAATTAATAAGAATTTTCATATAAACTAAATTCCCTGTTTTCACCCCCACAGGGGTGGAATTTTAAAAAATTGGGGTATTTCCGGAACTTGACTAAAAGATTATTTACACCAATTTTCGAGTAAATCAAACCCCGCAGTAAAATCCTGCCCTGTAAAATCGACTACCCCTTTTCACCCGCCTAGGGGTAGATTTTCGAAAAACTGTGATTCATGTTATTCTTAATTTTTGGTCTCAAGTATAAATGCTGAGTTTCGAGTTAATCGAACCGCGCGTTAAAATTCCTCCATACAAACTTTGAGACTACGCAATTCCTCCTTAAAGAGTAGTTTAGGAAAACTAAAAATGTCAAACTTTATAATTTACTTAGATGAGTATTCGTGCTAAGTTTCAAGTCTATTAACTTTTAAGATTTTTCATACAAACTTTCATCCCCTATTTAAACCCCTTAAGGATGGAATTTCCAAAAATCCTTCCTTATTCCTCGTCTACGTTATAAAGGAAACCTCTATGCAAAATTACATCTTTCTAGGTCTAAGGGTTTGGTCTGGGCGTTGATGAGCCTGTCAATCAGTCAGTCAATCAGGACTTCTCTTTTTATTTATATAGAAGATAGATAGATTAAGTAGATTTAAAAACATCTATTTATACTCAGAAATGAGACTAATTTCCAATTTCCGTAAGAATTACATTTTTATTTAACACAGATCTTTACATATTGACAATCAGGTATCTGCTATCCAGTTCCCAAATGTAGGTAGAATGCACCATTAATCATTCCCTCTGTACACATTTTGGCGTATTAACTCTGGAACTAGACTGGACAGGTACTTGCCGAATGACTCGCCTTTAATTGCAAAGTAAATATTTAATTCAGGTCCTAGATACACACGGCTACACATCAAGCTATACATTTCCAGTTTACACTGACCTCTCATTGTGAGGAAATCCTACAATAAGAGATCAGCTTATACTGGACATGTATAGCTTGATATGTAGCCGTGCGTACTAACATATGACTTTTAAAACATAACTGGCCAAAAGTGGGTAGTTCTACTAAGGGTGGGTTGCACCATCTTACTTTTAACATCGAACTGAAGGTGCGATGTTTATTATAAAGTAAGATGGTGCAACCCACCCTTGTTACAGTTCCTGTTAGACAAAAAATGGGTTGTTCCTTTTGACAATTTGTTAGCTGACGTCATAACTTTAACTGTAACCTTAACCGCCCACGCTTCGCTGGTTAAAGTTATTGTTAAATATCTGTCACTTCTGTCAGACGCGTCGAATGTCATGTCCCTGCTCCGAACTTTATCTTTTACATTTGACGTGACGGTGCAACAGCAGGTAGTCATTCTATGGTCATTTTAACTTAAACCTAGCCCTTGGTGCAACCCACCCTTAATGTGTCATTTGGTTCCAGCGCATTGTTGCGCTCTCTTTTTTTCGCATGTGGAAGTAATTGACTCTGTCACTTTCTTTTCCCATCCAGTTCGCTTTTTACATATCACCTTAGATTGCCAAGTAACCAGAAATAGCTGCCTAAAGCATTGTGCTATAAACTTCCGCATAACATTTAAGTTTCGCGAACTGCACATAAGTTCACGGATCAAGTTGTATGTTGAACATTCGCAGATGCTAATGTAACGTTTCAAACTTTTGGCACAAGCTTAGGTACAGTCAACAAAAGAAATATCTAGGCAGGGTATACTAACTTCATTGTATGTGAATTGCTTCAAGTCCAATTTTATATATATTAGTTTGCAATACTCTTACATTGTAACACACCAACACAGAATTGTATATTTTCACGAAATTGCACTTGAAGCAATTCACGTACAAATATGTTAGTATACCCTGCCTAGATATCTCTTTTGTTGACTGTACATTCAAATAAATTTGTGCATGAAAATGTGACGTAATTAGTTCTGCTTAAAGTGCCTTGTTGCATAACATATTTAGTAATTAGTAGCTTGTTCGGTAAATGTTAACCCGGTAAGCCGCTGATAATTAAAAGTAGGTAAATAAGACACCTTAATCAGTGAATTTTTTAAGGGCAATTATAATCTAATAAATAATATTTTTGTGCTAGATATCTAAGACTGTAATTGAGCAACAGAAACAATCAGTTACACTGGTACTTTATTTTAGCTAATTTTACAAAAAGAGTTGTTCCACACATGAAGAAATTGTTGAAGTTGATTTTAAACAGTAACCAGTAAGTAACGCCATCTATCATCGTCAACATGAATTATTGAGTCCGAAGCTTTCCCAACGTTGCCAACATTAGTTGCTGAAACAATGTTCCCATGAAGAAACTAATAGATACCGCTATTGACCTTCCATTTTACTTTATTTACCTAAAATGTGTATTCGGATGAGCATAAGCGTAGTTGCGTAGACACAATGGTAAATAATATAATGGGGAATACTAGGCTTTTCGCTTCTTTTGTATTAGTGTAAGTCTCATACTTTATGTTTATTTTATATTGTGCGTCTTATTTGCGCAGAACAAAAAAAAGATTTTTTCTTTTTAAATCAATCAATCTGCTTAGCCTTTTCCCAACTATATTGAGGTCGGCTTCCAGTGTTAGATAAGTATGTGTAATAAAGCTTTTAAAGCACAGATGTTTCGATGATAAGTAATGTATTATTTTGCGCTTCTAAATAAAGAAAGAAAGAAAGAAAAACGTTTATTTGGACACACTTCGTGAAACACAAAAACAAAAGAAAAAAAAAATTAAAATAATTTAATAATTTAATATATTAAATAAATTTGTAATTGCGCCTCTTTTTGTGAACCCCAAATAATTCCTATCTTGGGGTCTTAACCATACTAAACAGCCAAGTAACTGTGATCAACTTGAATGTAGCGCTCGCCAGCCGCTGCCGCGTCAAAGGCCAGACATAATCGTGTGCATCATCAAAAAAAAAAAAGTTTATAGAGGTTCATTAATTTAAAAAAAAAGTCTATGATTAGAAGGTCAATAAGTTTTTAGAGGATCGGTTAAATTTTTCTCTTTTAATATAATATGTCGCCATTTACATCCGTGCGAAGCCACGTCTACGTCGTCGTCGACGTCGTCTACTCTCTATGCCCGGTTTCTGAGGTTTTTAAACGGAGTTTATCCATTCGATAGTGATTATTGGTTCGCTGTCGTGTTACTGAACACATCTATATAGAATAACTAGCTGACCCGGCAAACGTTGTTTTGCCATATAAATATTTTTTAAGTTCACTAAGGGGTATGAAAAATAGATGTTAGCCGATTCTCAGACCTACTCAATATGCTCACAAAATTTCATGAGAATCGGTCAAGCCGTTTCGGAGGAGTACGGGAACGAACATTGTGACACGAGAATTTTATATATAAGATTTAGTTTAAAAGTCTAGTGAATTATTATCCAGGGCTTATCTGAGGACCTCAAAAATCGGCATAAGAAAGAAATTCGCTTAAATAGATAATTTTGTCGAATCAATAGCTATTGAGAGATTAAACTCCGTTTAAGAATTCTTCAGAAACCGGGCATTTGTCAGTTACCAGACGCGTTAACGGATACGGGCCCGTGCGAAAGTAGTAGAAACCGATCTAATCAAGTCCGTAAGTGATACAGAGTAAGAAACACTCGTAACTTCGGACGAAACTAAGGACTTCGTGGTTAGGGACCGCTGGTACTTCCCCTGGGGCGGATCGGTAGTATAAAAAGTTTTATACAATAAAAGTAACCTGTACATTTAAAAGTTTTAAAACATTTTAACATATTTGCGCAAGGTTCTTTTTTCAATGTCAGAATTTTCAGAAATCACCAATCTGTCATAAAGAATAATATGGTTATAAAAATGTAAAATATTCATAGTTTCACAAGCCAATCATGTGTCAATTCGATGGATTATATTTATTGTTGCACTTGTGTGATGGAAATAAAACATTCAGAAATATGAAAAAGATATGAAGACATGTGTATAAATTGAATTGAATATTTTATTGCATGCCTACAATTTCAGTACTGTTTGGAGCGACTGAATGGAAAATATCAATTCAATCATGAATTTCGTAAAATATGATGTCACTACCTGAAACTTTATTCAAATACATATTTTTTTTTTTTTTTATAGCAAGCCAAAATCTTCTTATATAGAGAAAACATGAGCTATGATCACCATCCTTATGTTCGTGTTGCCGATTTCAGACCAATCAATCTGCCTAGGCCTTTGCCCAACTATGTTGGGTTCGGCTTCCAATCTAACCGGATGCAGCTAAATACCAGTATTTTACATGGAGCGACTGTCTATCTGATCTCCACAACCCATTAACTGGGTAACACGATACTCCTTGGCAAGACTGGTTGTCAGACTTTCGGGCTTCTGACGACCCGTAACGACTGTCAAAGATCCACGAATAACAGCCGGGACCAACGGCTTAACGTACTTTCCGAGGCACGGAGGAATCTCGGTATGTAAAGATGGTCACCCATCCACGGACCGACCCCGGCAAGCGTAGCTTTAACCTGATGGATCGACCCGTGCGGCTGTTATTACTTAGCCACGAGCTCCTCCGATGCCGATTGCCGATTTCAGACCATAATAAATTATTAATGGTCTAAGTTTAGTGACGATGATTTCTCAGCGAGTCTAAAACTTAGAAATACTTAATCTCTAAACATATTATAAATTTAAGCATCGTCTACATGTCTGTCTGTGTGACCGCGTTGTTCTTCTAAACTACGTAATCGATTTTGATGTGGTTTTCACCATAATTTAGACAATTTCTTCTGGAAGATTTGTATAATTATTATAACATCATAATAGGGTTAGGTAGAGGTGTACCTATTGTACAGCTACATTTCGCCAGTTATGTTTTAAGTCCCATGTAATAGGAAGTGAGCCTATTAACATCAACCGGGTTGCATATTTCCGTTTCCGTGTTCACCAAGAGTAGGTACTGCCTTGAAACATGCACGGGTTTGTTACGCTAACTCCCTTTCCAAATTCGTGTTCAATTTAATTCACGTGCCCTCCAATCGCGCATGGGTTGTAACGCAACTGTTCTTCCAAACACGTGTTTAAAGCGATGCATGGAACCCGTGTACCAAATTTGTTCCAAATCCGTTCAGCTGTTTTAGCGTGAAAGCGTTAAAAACAAAGAAACAAACACACTCATTATCGCATTTATAATATTAGTTAAGATAATGAAGAAATTTCGATGTTTTGTCTAGTAGTAAAAACCGTGCGAAACAGGGGCGGGTCGCAAGTATTTCTATAAAATTTTACCTCGAAAACGAGAAAAAATATTACGGGCAATGATAATAGGTAACCTATGAAATTGCCGTTTTGTATGAAAAAATTTAAACGAATTTTTTTCATGCATTTTTTATTTGTATTAATCGAAGTAATCACCCATGCAATCAATGCATCTTTGCCAACGCAGTGGCAGTTTATTGATGCCCTTCTTAAGAAGGGCATCAAAGCCAGCTCCAGGGTCCAGCTGATTTCTTTAAAGAAATCAGCTGGACGGGAGGCAACAAATTCTTCAAAGGCATTTTGTACTGCCTCTCGGGTATTGAATTTTTTTCCGGCCAAGAAGTTATCCAAATTCCGGAAAAAGTAGTAGTCTGTAGGCGCAAGGTCTGGTGAGTAGGGCGGATGACGGAGAGCTTCCAACCCCAGTTCTTGCAACTTGGAGACCGTCTGCTGTGCAGTATGAGGTCGCGCGTTGTCGTGCAGGAGCAGCGGAGACGAGCGATTGACCAATGCTGGTTGGAGATGTGCCAGCTTCTCCATCATTGTGTTCAGTTCTTCACAGTACACATCTGAAGTAATGCTCACCCCGTTTGGTAAGAAGCTGTGATGAATCACACCGGCGCTAGACCACCAAACAGTGACCATCACTTTTCTAGGGGTAAGTTTTCGTTTAGGGCATTGTTTAGGTGCTGAACCAGGATCCAACCAACTTGCTGAGCGCTTGCGGTTATCAAACAAAATCCATTTTTCATCGCAGGTAACAATGCGGTTCAAAATTCCTTCATTTGTGTGTCTGTTGAGCAGTGCAAGGCACGTCTCGACGCGTACTTCGCGCTGGCGATCATTGAGTTCGTGGGGCACCCATTTGTCAAGCTTTTTTACCTTGCCAATTTGACGCAAATGGACCAATATTATTTTGACGCTAACGTCGAAAGCTGCTGCTAATTCAGCCGTAGATTGTGTATCATCAGCTTCCACAATCGCCTTTAATTCGTCATTGTCGACCAAAGTCTTCGGACGACCGCGAGGTTCATTTTTCAGGTCGAAATTTCGAGAACGGAAGCGAGCAAACCAATAACAAGTGGTGCGTTGGTTTGTAGTGTTAGCTCCGTAAACGTCGTTGATGTTGCGTGCCGCTTGTGCCGCGTTGCTGCCACGACGGTACTCATATTCCATAATTACTCAAATTTTTAACGTATCCATGATGACGAAAAAGATTGAAATGCGATGAAAATGTAACACTAATCAATAAACAAATGACTACTTTTGGAAAAAAAAAATCCATGTTTTTAAAATAAAATTAATTTGAAATTAGAATTCTTGGCCAAACAAAAATTATTTTGATTTGAAATGGCCAGTACTGCAGAACGGCAATTTCATAGGTAAAGACCTAATATAATATTTGATTTATTTTCCAATCTGAGTGAAATTATTTCACTGTAGTTCATAAAATTAAAAACAGATTGGGAAATATATCAAATAGCTATTATTAGGTATATCAGCCCGCAAGTAATACTTTTTACAATAATAATTGTTCTGAAAAGTGAGGTTACTGTTTTTTTTTTTAAACAAGGCGAAAATATAATTTTCAATACACTTCCTCGAAAACTGGTTCATATCGCACTACGATTAGGTTTACAATGCAATGTATTTCCAACACGTGTGCGGGAATAAAAATTGCCACAGATAACTTATAAATACCTATACTTAGTCCAAATTAGTTCAATGCCTCTATTCACACCGGTCCTCTCTATTCGGAGGTGAATGTTTTTTTTTTAATCTCGGCAGAGTTAAGCGTCTTTAATATTTTTTGAATACTTAAATAATGTTTCTATATAGAAATATCATCAAACACCACGATTATTGCAATAAAAAAAACGCTTATGAACAAATTAACATTTATTTGTGTTCTAAACTCAAAAATATTTGAATTTTCAACTTTTCATATCAGGCTGTTTATCGGCTTTATACCTTTGCTTCTCCTTCAACCTGGCGAAAGCAAAGCGCGGAAAAAAAAAAGAAAATTTAAATCATAGTTTCCTAATTATTCATGACAAAAAAATTTTTCGTTATTTTATTTCTTCAAAAGTTTGTTGAAAAACGTCGCTTGATACACGTGGACATTTGTTATTGCAGTTCTCGGCTCAAAAACAACCTCGCCTACGGCTCGGGTGTTAATTCTGCCTCGAATGTAATAACAAAAATTCTTCACTTGTATCAAAATGTACTATTGCTTGTACTTTCGGTTCAGCGAAGCGGAATCGAAAATATTTAATAATAAAGAATGAAGATCTAATATCGATGGAAATATTAGCTGCAACAAAAAATAATAAAACTGAAATTATTTTTTTCTAATAAACAACCGCGCCTCGCCGTTTTTTAATAACGAATAATATAGAATCTGTTGACAAACAGCGACCCAATATCACTTTGTTATAACTGTTCAAATTAAGTCCTTGTGTTTGGAAATCGCACTTAATATCTCGAAAAGTGTAATGCTAATGCATAAAGAAAAGTGTAATGCTAAGATTTAATTTAATTATTAATTTATCTGAAGACGTTCAAATTAATTTACCATCATCAATTTAGAAAGAGAAATAAGAAACCGACAAGCGTGTTACACACTTGTTCGGGTGGCACAGTCAGGAGGCAATATAAAAAAAAAGGAAAATGTGTGGTCATATTTAAAGGTGTGGTACAGACCATCAAACTTTCGCCATGGGAACAACATCGTAATCGCAAATAAAATCAGCTATCCCATACGTACAAAACATCAAAACCTACTCGACCCAAGTGTTTGGGACAGCTGATAATTTTTTTCGCGATTACTGTTGATAGATAAAGTTGTTCAGTTTGATGGTATGTTCCTATGATCACACAGTTCTGATATATGATGTATATTCGATTTTACCGGCCTGCTGTGTATGTGTGGTGTGTATCACCTTAGGTTGGCTTAGGTAGTCTGTTTGTCTTTATCTCAAGGCTTCTGCCTACAAACTTTGTCGTCTCTTACGGTAAGCAGTACAACTACAGTACCTCCACACTAGAACTTACTTCTGGAACCAATTGGACTGGCCTTAGGCTGTGAAGATAGGTAAGTTTACCAGTAAAGAAGAAGCTTAGTTATGGAGTCCCACAGGGTAGTGACCTTGGACCTACTTTGTATAAATGACCTCTGTAAATAAAATTATGTTAATATTAATAGAACTCTAAAATGATAATGTACGCAGATGACACTGTAATACTTGTGCATGGCAATTATTGGCTTGAAACTCGTTCTTATGCGGAATCTACCTTACATGTTGTTATGAAACGGCTAACTACTAGCAATCTCCTTACCTTACCTGGATAAAACTAAATTTATCACATTTGCGCCAAGAACAGCATCCCAACCAGCTTCGCCCCAGCCTAACTGCACACAATTGCTGTTCGATATGAGATCAGTGGTGACCCAGTGGTAACCTCCGCAACTTACGAGCCGTAGGTCGTAGGATCGAACCCATTATTGGAATTGTTTCATCACCACTGCTCTTAAAAATGTGAAAGAAAACATCGTGAAGAAACCGGCATGTCCTAGAACCAAAAATTCGAAGACATGTGACATCTACCAACCCACATTAGGCACGCGTGGTAGATTACAGCCCACTCCCTTTCGAAGAGAGGAGGCCTGTGTCCCAGCAGTGGGAACATTATAGGCTGACAATGCTGTTCGATAACTAGCACTTCCTGTAGCTGTAAAGTGATTATGCGAAATGACAACATAAGATTACCTTGGTGTTATTACCCACAGTAATAGGTCGTGGAATGAACAGCTCGACATTGGTGATACAGGTCAGGAAATTAATATATGTATTAAAAAAAATTGAGATCTTCTGCTAACTTTCATACTCTAAAAATAGTTTACTCTGCCTTGATGCAGGTTATGATAGAGTAACCTACTGTATAGTGGCTCTGGAAAGTGTTTACTGCTTCAATTGGAACGGGCACAAAGGGCAGTTCTTAAGTTTATGCCACACAAACCTCCCATCGAACTCTATGCTCTCTGTAAAATGCCTACAGTGAGCCACGGATTTTTCCTAAGCACTACTACGCAAGCACTACGCGAACTTTCTTGTGACCCTAATCAGAGTTAAAAAAAAAAACGAAGGGCGTACAGCGTGTGCTAAATTGAGCCAGCCAATGTTTTCCAAACGTCGTTCGCGCGCTTTGTTGGCGTTGAGCGGATATAATATCTATCCACTTACCTCACGGAGTGTAAAGCTCTCACGGCCAAATAGCTCCAAAGCCTGACGTATGAGGAGTTAGAAAATCTGGTGACACATGACATATGATTACGATTATTATGATTTGATTATGATTATGGTGACCTATGATTTAAATGAATAATCATTTGTTTTGAATGTTTTAATAATTAAAAATAACAGGAATTAAATGTAATTTAGCTGATAGCCTATACCTATTTTTTTACTTTAGGTTTTATTATAACTATTTTTTTTATTGCTTTAGTAGGTACCTACAAATGTTGGAATGCCGACGTCTTTCGCCTCGGAGGTGGGCGCAAATGGCTGCAACTCAGTTTTTTAAACTAATTTAGCTGTTAACGAACAATAAAAAATTGTGAACCTGTTTTTTATTCAAATGAAATATTTGAATTGTTTTGAATTGAGTAGGTACCGATGCTTGCTACAACATATAGACAAAATTAGTATCATCTTCGTTTACTAGAACCTTAGGTGCTATTTATAGTAGTTTTTAACCGACTTCATAAAAGGAGGAGGTTAATGCATTGCGTGATTTTTTTTTTCATAATGTAAACCGATTTCTCCGTGATTGCTGAGCCGATTGATTGACATGATTCTTTTTAATTTGGTAGGGGAAGCTTGCGGTGTGGTCCCATATTAGTTTTTATTAATTTTGCTTGAGTAGGTTTCGAGTTAGCTTCAATAACGCGTATTTAATCCACTTTGTGTATGTTGATGATGTTATTATAAAGTTCCTGTCACTGTTGTTTACATAGCAGGAGTGGTATACGAATTAATGTTATTTATGTTCGCATAAATCGTATGAATTTAAGGAACAGCAAAATTTTATTTTATTCGCGATTTCAGGTTTGATCCCCAAAGTAAAAGTTATTCTTAATTAATTATGAGTACAAACCCATGAAGAGATTTCGTGTAGGAATAGATAGACCTTGCATACATTCTATATTTTATTTCTACGACATACGCTGGTCAGCGGACGGTCTAATCTATTCTTATTATAAATCTAACTTAAATGTTTGTCTCGTATTCATGCCATCAACATAACCTCGCGAAGGTTGCATGATAATAACACGTCAGTTTGCTACGGTTTCCTAGAAGAGCAGTGGCCGCACTTAACGGCCGCAGTGACGGCTGTCATGAAAATGATGACATCGGCAAAGATTTAAATCGTTAGATTCGCCCTACCGCGTCAAAAGATAGTCGCATTTCTGTTTCGTTTTGACACGCAATTACGCAGTGACTTCACTTGATTATCATAGAAATGCTGTTTAATAATGTATGAGCTCACTCTTCTCAGTACGGATATCAAATCTGGTGATTTAAATCTTTGGGAGCGGGGTTTGACTTAATGTCAAATACTGGTGAAAATGTCAGAATTTCATGACGGCCGTTACGGCCATTTTCCTAGGAAACCGTAGCTTAAAGTACCTACAACAACTAAAAAGTGAAAAATTAAAAACTTATTTATAAATAAACCTATAAGCCTATTTTATTAACACAACTTTTGTTTATATTCAAATATGTATGTTTAGGTTAAGGTATTTATCTATGGGCCGTGTCGCCTGAAATAAATGGTTTATTATTATAAATAAATCAGTAGTGGAGTCCGATATTCCCTTTACCCTCCCCATGAGGATTTCAACACAAAAAGGTTTGTTAGTTCTCTGCATGATAGATTTTCAATCAATCACTCAGCTGATCTTATCGCAATGTAGGTACTGTAAGATTTATTTATGTCTTTTCGACTCTTAAGAGGTTATTGGAATCTGCATTTTGCATTTGTTTAATAATTTATTATCAGCACATGAACATTTTCCATAAAAATGTAAAGCGTTCCACAGATTATGCTATGCACTCGTACGTCAACTTCTAAGCATAGCAAATATAGGAAAATACGCTTTTCTGTTTTCAATTGTCATGCCAATTTTATTTTTAAGGCTCAACTCACTTTTTTATTAAATAAATACTGACAATTTGTGACATGCAAATAAGTATTTTCTACTGTAATAATCCTGTAAACTCCGAAAACCTCAAATTTGTTTTAAATACCTTTAAAGTTACAATTATGTTACCTAATCATGAAAGGTAAGTAAGGTATTAGGGTTGTGGTGAAATAACACAAATTTTGGGATATCTCCATTCTTTAGCGAGGTAATTAATTAATGATGATGTCCCTGTGTCCACCTATTTTATCTATCCACTGGCAAAGATTAAGAAAATGTCTGAAAATGGAATCATAAAATATTAAAATGAACTCAAATAATACAATAATGTTTCGTTGGTATTATGGCAGATAATAGAAATTATAAGATGTAATAAAATAGTTTTACAACGCAATTGAGGTGACGTCAAAAAGAGGTAGGTAGGTAGTTATGTACATTTTTTTTAATTACTAGTTCTCCACGCGTGGTGTTTACAAATTACATTTTTAAAATTTACACATAACCACAGAATACATAATAGTACAAGTACAGAAGATTCACTCCGCAAAATCATTTAAATAAATAGCAACTCTTGTTACGACACAATAAAGTGCAATTCAGGTCGCACAGCGTTAATTACCTACAGTTATATTCACCTAGAAGTTGCCTCTCTTTCTATCGCGTAACGCTTATATCTTCTGACTCGTTAGGGTTGTCTTCTTTTACGACGCGGCGCGTGTGTGAGTATCGAACTAACGTGCGCCCCGGCCGGCGTGCAGCAGCCCGTCAGCCCACACTGAATTAGCCCGACAAGTCGAGCCCGCCGCTTACTTGTAGCTTCATACATTAAATGCGGAGAGCGCTTGGCCTGGCATAGGAACATCACGTCTGAGGTATTCGCGGAAGGGTTCGGCAGAGGGTTACATCAACATTTCCCCAGTTCTGTTTAAAGTCCCATGTAACAGGGGGCGAGCCTATTGCCAATAACCGGGCACAAATCCGGCCTCAGAACTGCCACTGAGAAATTCCAGATGGAAAAACCCAATTACACTTTGCCCGGCCCAGGAGTCGAACCCAGGACCCATGCTCAGCCGTAGCGCTTGCGACCACTAGACCAACGAGGAAGTCAAAGGTACACAAAAAAAACCCGGCCAAGTGTGTGCATAATGAAAGATTCCGTAGTTGGGATGAATTTATACCAAAAACAAAGTTAACGTTGTAGTTGCATAACTTGTTATACATATGTCGGAACGTCAGGATTTACTCAGTTAGATTTAGACAGACACGTGGGCAGAAGATGGGTTTCGTGCAATGAAAACACACTGGGTGCCATACACTGTGTTTAAAATCACAATCTAACACAATCACTAAGAACAACGAATCGAATACAGTTCCGTGGCGTAGTAACCCCGATGTTGCTCCGATGCGATCCGACCCTAGACTGTTCTGCTCGCCATGAGGTTAGAACATCACGACTCTATAGAAGCGCGCTGTAGGCGTGGGCACCTCACATGATGTCGCCTGTGGCGCGCTTGCGATTCGTTACGCGTCCGTACTATTGACCGGATCCGACACATGTATATACGTCACAGTCAATTCTCCAACTGCAAATGTAAGTTTAAAATAGCAAAAAAAAAAAATTGTGATAGAACTACAAATTAACGATTTTACAAATGTGTCCTTTATTTTGTTGACTTTGCCAATTTAATTTGTAAGTAGTAATGAACTTTTGTGTTGTGCTTTGTCTTATTTTTATTTATTTTTCTAATATTTTTTATCTAATTTGTACCTAATGCGATCCAACTGTTGGTTGAAATAAAGGAATTGAATTTATTTGTGCTGTGAGACCTTGCCTCTCGCCAAACATGATTCTAGGTGAACAGGAAGTACCCTATCCTACAGTGAATGAGAATAAATGCGTTCACTGACCCTATACGCTTTGATTTATGGCCGTATTTTTATTGCGTTGACTTTTTTAAGGCTCAGGGACCATAGACCTACTTATTAGATATTAATTTCAGCTTGATACCTCTACGCGTTCATGAGAAAAAAGGTCTTGACAGACAGACGGACAACGACTTCAAACATTGTTGAGTAGGATTTAGATTTTTTTTTATTGTCTACCAAACCGTGAGTGATGAACAAGAGGAAGGTTTTTTTTTGTTTTAGAACAATCGGAGAATTGGTTTTGTTACAGGACGGTGATGTGAAAAGTCGGGTGTGATATTTACTTCATAATCAGCCTATTATGTTCCCACTGTTGGGACAAGGCCTTCTCTTGGTGAGAGGGAGTGGGCCGTAATCCACCACGCGGGCTGGTAGATGTCACAATGTCTTCGAATTTTTGTGTCTAGGACATGCCTGTTTCCTCACGATGTTTTCATTCACCGTTTGGAGAGCAGTGGTGATGAAACAATTAACATAAAGTAAAGCGCCTGTCTGTGCTCGATCCTAAGACCTACGACTCGTAAGTTGCGGAGGTTACCACTGGGTCACCACCGCTCTTTAACCGTATAGTTCGGAAGCGCCCCCAATTGGACCCGAACACACGAATCTCCGTCGACTCTTTATCGCACCCAATTGGACCCCAAAATGACGACATACGACACTCTAATATAATTATGCTACCCATCAAATTATATGAATATGAATTAATTATGAGAGTTGGATAAAAAACTCACATATTAACGCCTTTAAATCTTTCTTATATAACACGCAAGTTTACTAATTTACCTTTATAATATCCAAGTCTGTAAATGCGATAATGCCATTTTGTTGACAGTGGTGGTCGAGGCTAGTAAACATAAAAATTGGGAATTTAGAAAACCCAAACTGCACCACAGGGGCAGTGAATCATATATCATTTAATTATTTGACGAATTCATCCATTTTTCAAGGTAATTAAGTAGTGGTAATGAAGTTTTTTGATATCCAAAGGCGAAGTTTCGCGCCAATCGAGTCTGTTTACATTTTTACTTTTCACAAATATCACACACACACGTAACTACGATTTAAAATGTGACAAATATTATGCAAAATATTATAAACAACAAAAAATTGCCCACATCTTAACGTAATATATTATAATACAAACACTGGTCCAATAATACGTAATATTACTCACTACACAATTTGTGTTTAAAATCGCCGACCATTATTGTTTTTTTTATTGTAATGATGTGTGATAGCGATTATCCCAAACGATTTTTTTTTAATTCGATTTACTCGAGTAGGTAAATAACACGACGAATTTCAGAAATCGATACTTGTTGTTTGAAATAATTTTTTTTAAGCATTAAATGAAATAAGCATTGTTTAACACTATGAAAGTGTAAATTATTATTAAAATAATATTTTTTTTTCTTTTTTTTTTTCTTTACACTTTACACCCCTTTTTTCCCTTTTTTTTTTTTTTTTTTTACTTTTTACACTGTAATTTTAATCGTTTTTAACCAGGCCTATGACCGCATAGGTACCTGATTTTTCGAATTTCGCGCCGAATTGTTTCATACTTATTTGAATTTAAATTTGGAGTGCGCTCGCTGTACAAAATCGTTTTAATTTATTGGACAATTATTTATTGTGGATTTTTTTTTTTTGCTACAGAATGCCTAGTATACATTTTGTAGTAGTAGGTAGGTTTAGCAAAGTTTTGTTTGGGACTGATGATAAATTAATTCTATAAGTTGGGTACCTATTCCGCAAACACTTTTATATGTCAATATTTTTGTTAGTTGTATGAGTTTGGTAGTTTTTGTTTATACTAGGTATTAGTTGTTTTAATAATAGAAATAGTTTATTTTTTGTAGAAGATTCCAGACATATCATCTTCCTGCCCTTATCCCATATTACTTGGGGTCGGCGCAACACGTTTTCTTCTTCCATTCTCCCCTGTCAACCGTCACGCTATCATTCACTCCCTTCTCTTTCATATCATTCCTCACACAATCCATCCATCTTTTCTTTGTCCTTCCTCTGCCTCTCCATCCATCAACATGTATACTCATCACTCTTTTAGTCACATGCGTTTCGTCTCTCCTCATTACATGCCCATACCATGACAAACGATTTCCTTTCAACTTTTCTGTCACTGGCGCCACTTTCAAACTTCCTTTTATATACTCATTTCTCACTTTATCCATTCTCGTCACTCCACACATCCATCTCAACATTGTCATCTCCGCTGCATGCAATTTTTTTTCATCCATCTTCTTCACTGCCCAGCATTCCGATCCAGAAAGTAGGTCAGGCCTTGTAGAAGATTCCAGACGAAATTTAAAAATCTGGCCAAGTGTGTATCAGACCACCCACAGTGAAGGGTTCCGTAGTTGGGATGAATATTTACGCATGCACATTGCACAGCATTAATTTTATCGATTGCAAAAATAAGCTTGTATTTCAAAGTAGGTATTTCTCGAAAAAACTATGGAAAATAAAGTTAATTCTGCGGTTGTTGCCGAAAATTTCCCATTACTCAGAGTTTAGACACATCTTTATCATTTAAATTATGAGGTCCAACAAATCTACCCCACACGCTTATATGTATTTTTTTTTTCATCCCTCATTACATTAGGTACATGTATGGGGTATGCCACCCCTAATTATGTTTATCTTAATTTCACTACAGTAGTGCTATTCTGTAAACATCTCACCCTGATAACTCAGGTGAAGTGAGCGTGCAGTGAGCCTTCATTCCAGCTGATGCTAGGGGTTGACACTATTGACAGCTCACTTTAAAATCGCTTCACTCATGTTTTCACGGTGAGATATTTACAGAATAGCACTACAGTACCTACGTCACCATAATTTAGCGACGCAAAGAATACACATTCTTTCAAGTTTTCATTGAAGTCTCCGAATATAATGGCTGTATGCCATTCGGGCGCTCGGACAGGCGGACATGACGAAAATAAAGATTGTGTTTTTTTACGGTTTTGTATACAGGGTTACTGGTAATTCGACGTATATCCGTCAGGGGCTGATAAGGGGGCCAAAATGCAACAAATTGAACCCCCCATATGTATGACCGAAATTCAATAGTTTTCGAGATATTTGAATTTTAAGAGTTTTTCGATATTTACACAAAATTTGACATTTAATTCCAAATAAAAAAAAATACATATTTAAATGGGTACCATTAAAAATTATGTAGTAGCTGGCACTTTAATTAAGCTATTGACATAATTAAAACTACTTAATTGAACAAAATAATTAAAATAATGAGCGATTTAAGAATAATATCTTATTAATATTTTCATTTTACGCTTCAAAAATGTTGTCTCGTCACAAAAATTACTATGACGTTAATCGTACAAACAACTAAAACAACTTGCCTGTTCTGTAAGCTTTCCAAAAAGGTATAAAAGTCAATTTTAAAATACATAATTCGTGACATGGCGAGAGAAGGTTGTTTATGTACATATTTTCAGCGAATCTAAGTTGCCTACCTTTTGGGTAGGTGTAGTAACACAGGATTTTATATAACTTTCGCAATAGACTGACGCGGTTTGAAGACCTCAATTAATAATTAAATATATTTTCCACAAACTTATTGTATAAAATAGCTCTGATAACATATTTTTCTAAATAAATTCTAATGCTGAAAGTTGATGTAAATTCCTGAATTTCATGACGTAATTCGTAACATCCCGCCGAGTCAGCTGGTATGTCATATGTCAAAATATTGTCGAGCAAAGAGGTTAATCTGTTTCTTCATTACCATGCTTGGGAATTAAACTGGAAAATTCAACAACCAACTAAATTGAAGTACATTTATACAAATAAACTTCTCCCCAAGATGCTCTGGCCATACAGTCCGGAGTTCAATTTAACTAATAATCTAACTTATTTCCTTATATTGTACTTGTGAGGATACCAGCAAAGTTTGAACTTCTGCAATCAACTGGATAAATATCCGCTTCTGTCACGAAAATTCATTATATATATTCTCATTATAATTAAACCATGGTTTTAGCCGGAGCGGCGGGAGCAGACATTTTCCAATATAATTATTTTCAAATTCAATATATTTTTTTTGTTTCAAATAGATGCCTCCAACAAAAAAAATCGGGAAAATGTTTTATGCTCAATACATCTGTAATCGATGCTTATTAAGAAAAGGCTTTTAAATATTACTACTACACGAGACTACGCGTTCGTAGCACAAGCGAGCTACGCCGTAACACACCGTAAAATTAAAAGTAAAGTAACAAAGTAAAAGTTTTTATTTTGGAACGACAACTTTACAAAGGCAACGATAATAGCGACAAAAGTTAAAAACTGTGTCGCAGCTATTAACACCCGTCTAAACATATTAATTAATTTATTAATAATAATAGTTAATTCAAAACATATAGACACCAACTCCGTCATGTCTGCCTCTCAAAGTGGATGTAGGAATGGGTCCCGCGGTACTAAGGAGCTACTCCTCATTGATATGGCCATAAGCCAACAGGTTCGTTGTTCTCGAAAGGATCTATCGACATGTTGGATAGATTATTACGACACGGTTGGCGCAGTGGTTGAGCGATTGACTGCTGCGCAGCATGTCGCGGGTTCGATTCCCGCACGGAACAAATATTTGTACGACCTACAAGTATTTGTTCCGAGTCTGGGTGTTTTTCTATCTATAATATGTATGTATTTACAAAAAAAAAAAAATGTATATAAGTAGTTTATCAGCCATCTCGTTACCATAACACAAGCATTAGGTTGCTTAGCTTGGGGCTAGATGGCGTTGTGTGATATGTCCAAATTTATTATTTATTATATTATTATTATTATTTCGTTTATTAATTTTTCTTCTTATCAAATACATTTTTAAATATTTCTTAAAAAATATATAAAAAACATTTAAAAATATAAAAAATAGTAGCCCACCGGTATCAGGAACAGGGTCCAAGCTACCGGCGGTCAGGGCTCCAGAGAGAGGAACCTCCTAACAATGCGGGCCGTGTCCAGAAGTACTGCTTTCTGAATCAGGCCCTTGATCCAGCCACCTAACGAGAGCCTCTTTAGGTGTTGGTTGAGGCTCTTGGCAATTAAACCATTGGCTGATACAACTATCGGCACAATGATTGCTGAGTCCACATCCCACATGTCGACAATCTCGCGAGCCAAGTCAAGATACTTGATTTGTTTATCTTTCTCAGCTTTCACGAGGTTCCCGTCATGTGGGACTGTTACGTCAATAATCATTGCGCGCCGCTCTATTCGATCCACCACCACTATATCAGGCTTATTGGCAACAATAGTCCTGTCAGTGATGATGGATCGATCCCAGTACAATGTGATATTTCCATTTTCGAGAACTGGGTCGGGCACATACCTGTAGTACGGCACTTCCGATTCCGCAAGGTTGTATTTCAGTGCAAGTTGCTGATGGATAATCCTGGCTACAAGGTTGTGTCTATGCAAGTACTCTTCGTTAGCAAGACGAGAACACCCGGAGATAATGTGTCGGATTGATTCTCCCGGACGGTGGCATGCCCGACAGATGTCAACCGTACCGTCCTTCACAATATATTTCCGGTAGTTGTTCGTCATCATAACTTCGTCCATAATTGCACAGACAAAACCTTCGGTTTCCCCAAAGAGGTCACCGGAACGCAGCCAGGCTACGGACGCTAACAAATCTACATCGGGTTCATATAGGGCCCGGAAAAAGCGTCCGTGAAGCTCTTTACTCTGCCATACCTCCCTGCGATCGTTAATTTCAAGCACTACAGGTTTGCGCCAGTTCTCTTTAGCCAAGGAGAGCGGAGTGAGGCCCTTGTCCACCGCGACCACATCGCGATGCATCCCCACGTCGGCTTCTAGGAAATATTCCCTGAGACTGCATATCTCGCGGTTGTGGAGAGTCTTAGCGTTTAAAAAGCCTCGGCCTCCACACTTGCGCGGGATATACAGTCTCATTACCGATGACCGTGGGTGATGCATTCGATATGCAGTCAACAGCGTACGGACCCGCCGATCCAGGGCGTCGAGTTCCGTCTGAGTCCATTTGAGTACGCCGAAAGAGTACATCAAAACCGGCATGACCCAACCGTTGAAGGCGCGCACCTTGTTTCCGCCTGATAGAAGACTATTAAATACTTTCTTCAGGCGGCCAAAGAAGCGCTCCTTCAACGATTGCTTCATGTCAGTAACATTGATGCCCAACGCTTCCGACATACCCAAATACTTATAGGTTTCGGGTGCGGAGAGGGCTCTAAGGTTTATGGAATCCGAGAGTTGGGTTCCCACGGATTCCACAATCTCTCCTCGCTTTACATGCATGACCGCACATTTGTCCACACCAAATTCCATCCTGATGGCGCTACTGAAAGTTTCAGTTACTTTCAGTAGCTTCATCAGTTGCAAATTGTTGGGGGCAAAGAGTTTTAGGTCATCCATGTAGAGGAGGTGGGATATAACCTGACCACCTCTCCGCAGCCGATAGCCTAGACCTGAATCCTCCAGCAGTGTGCTTAGAGGATTCAAGGCTAAGCAGAACCAAAGCGGACTCAAACTATCGCCCTGAAATATGCCTCGCTCGATCCTTATCGGTTCGCTATTCCTCTGGATATTTCGACATCCTGGATAGCGAAGGACCGTCCTCCATTGCCCCATACATGACATCAGGAAGGTGCGCAGAGTTGCATCTACTTTATACAACTCCAACACCCTCATGAGCCATGTATGTGGCACCGAGTCATAGGCCTTCTTGTAGTCTATCCAACATGTCGACAGATCCTTTCGGGAACGACGAACCTGTTGGCTAATGGCCATATCAATGAGGAGTAGCTCCTTAGTACCACGGGACCCATTCCTACATCCATTTTGAGAGGCAGACATGATGGAGTTGTTGTCTATATGTTCGTTAATTTTAGCTCTCAAAATGGATGTAAGAACTTTATAGACCGTCGGTAAACACGTGATCGGTCTATAATTTTTGGGTTCCGCGGTGCTACCTGATTTATGGAGCAGGTGGGTAACTCCTGTCGTTAGGAACTGGGGTAGCGAACCAGATTCTAATGCAGACTGGTACTGAGCCGCCAAACGAGCGTGCGACCGAAGAAACCATTTGATCCAGAAGTTGTGCAGTCCGTCCGGCCCTGGAGACTTCCAGTTAGGTAACGGACGGACTGCACGAGCTACATCTTGGGGACAGATGGTAATAGCCCCCATTTCTGGTATTGGATCGCAGGCTCGCTCGACTTCCCGAGCCCAATCACCTTCGGTGTGACTGACAGGCGCCGACCAGATACTGCGCCAGAAAGAACACATGGCATCATCATCCGGCAGGCGCGTGTCAGTCACACCTTGGTCCGGTCGCTCCCAACCCCTATAAACCCACCTTTCATCGCTCTGGAAGGTGCGATTCTGAGTGTATCGGTCCACTCGCCGCTTATACCTACGAATACGGTTTGCCCATGCATAGACTTTCTGCTTCAGGAAGTCGATGCGCTCTGTGACACGGGACATATAGTCCTGAGGGCTGACATCAGTCCCTGAGAACGCCCGCCTCACAAAGCGCATCACTCTAGGGCGAGTATTGCCCTCCCTGAAGCAGGTTAGTTTGCCGATGAGCGCTCTGGCCCCACCAATACGGCGCTCAATTCTGCACTGCCAAGCTGGTACGGCTGGTTTCGGTCGTGTAGCTCTACAGTCATTAGCAAATTTGACGTGAGCTACACGACATGCCGCTACAGCCGCGCAGTACAGAATCGAATGAGTATCGGTGAGGTCTTCGCAGTCATCAAAATAGTTTGACAACTGCGAATCCAGAGCCGCCATAAGCGCCCTATTTTTGTTATGCATGGGCAAACGAGGTAAGCGTGGTCTAAGTTTGGGAGACACGAATCGATATTCCCGAATCGCACCTTCCAAAGCACTCCTCAATTCTTCATTGCACTGGGTACTTACGTTTGTAGCCCTGTCATCACTTCCCTCGTCAACTCGGTTTGTGTCAGACCGTGGTGGTATTATATTAGTCTGCGACGGCGGGGGGGCAATGACATGGCTACTCTGCATTTCAATTCGCAGGCGATCAAGTACAGTGTCATCCAACATATGATTACGCTGGATGACCCGCACCTGATCCGACAGTCGTTGTGCCGAAACGTTGACAGCTGGTTCAAGCACCTGAAAAAGAGAGAGCATCCGAACACGGTACGCGGTCAGATTGTTTCCTCCCTCTGTAGCCCCATAGTATGAGCGCATGACGTTCTCATTAATGGATGGCGTCCATCTCATGCGCTGCACACTTCCGCCGGGAGCTGGGACCCTTTCAGAGGCCGGTGGGCCTCGAGATCCTAAGCCATCCGGCGGCCGGCGTCCTCCCCGTCGGCGAGCAGGTGGTGGCGTCGTGGGCGGGGAGAAGTATTCGTCGCTCGAGCTCGACGCAGCTACCGCAGCCGGTGTCGTCACAGCGCTTACAATGGGGCTGGGTACCGGCGGCGGCGAGGCGGAGCTGAGCGACGAGTCCGGAGGTGGTAGGCGTGCTCTTCGTGTAGCTGATCTTGTCAACATTTATACTTTATTTTCATCCTGTTTTCTTTATTTCATTTTGTTTTGTTGTTTGGTGACATCTGTCATGTCACCTCCGATTCGGCATTATTTGATGATTACATTATATAAGTAGGTTGATTTCAATATTTTTAGGTTGTATATTGATTTATGGACTTCTACATTTAATTGGGGTTTCTGATAAAATGAAAAACTGCGTCTAAAATAAATAAAACTAAGATAATTATGAAAACAAATTATGTGACTTGTTGACGTCAGTGTTGCCAGCTTAATATTGGCGCAGTGGTTGAGCGATTGACTGCTGCGCAGCATGTCGCGGGTTCGATTCCCGCACGGAACATTATTATTATTATTATTATAAGAAGGCCTATGACTCGGTGCCACATACATGGCTCATGAGGGTGCTGGAATTGTATAAAGTAGATGCAACTCTGCGCACCTTCCTGATGTCATGTATGGGGCAATGGAGGACGGTCCTTCGCTATCCAGGATGTCGAAATATCCAGAGGAATAGCGAACCGATAAGGATCGAGCAAGGCATATTTCAGGGCGATAGTTTGAGTCCGCTTTGGTTCTGCTTAGCCTTGAATCCTCTAAGCACACTGCTGGAGGATTCAGGTCTAGGCTATCGGCTGAGGAGAGGTGGTCAGGTTATATCCAACCTCCTCTACATGGATGACCTAAAACTCTTTGCCCCCAACAATTTGCAACTGATGGAGCTACTGAAAGTAACTGAAACTTTCAGTAGCGCCATCAGGATGGAATTTGGTGTCGACAAATGTGCGGTCATGCATGTAAAGCGAGGGGAGATTGTGCAATCCTTGGGAACCCAACTCTCGGATTCCATAAACTTTAGAACCCTCTCCGCATCCGAAACCTATAAGTATTTGGGTATGTCGGAAGCGTTGGACATCAACGTTACTGACATGAAGCAATCGTTGAAGGAGCGCTTCTTTGGCCGCCTGAAGAAAGTATTTAATAGTCTTCTATCAGGCGGAAACAAGGTGCGTGCCTTCAACGGTTGGGTCATGCCGGTTTTGATGTACTCTTTCGGCGTACTCAAATGGACTCAGACTGAACTCGACGCCCTGGATCGGAGAGTCCGTACGCTGTTGACTGCATATCGAATGCATCACCCACGGTCATCGGTAATGAGACTGTATATCCCGCGAAAGTGTGGAGGCCGAGGCTTTTTAAATGCTAAGACTCTCCACAACCGCGAGATATGCAGTCTCAGGGAATATTTCCTAGTAGCCGACGTGGGGATGCATCGAGATGTGGTCGCGGTGGACAAGGGCCTCACCCCGCTCTCCCTGGCTAAAGAGAACTGGCGCAAACCTGTAGTGCTTGACACTAAAGATCGCAGGGAGGTATGGCAGAGTAAGGAGCTTCACGGACGCTTTTTCCGGGCCCTACATGGACCTGATGTAGATTTGCTAGCGTCCGTAGCCTGGCTGCGTTCCGGTGACCTCTTTGGGGAAACCGAAGGTTTTGTCTATGCATAGTTATGATGACGAACAATTACCGGAGATTTATTGTGAAAGACGGAACGGTTGACATCTGTCGGGCATGCCACCGACCGGGAGAATCAATTCGACACATTATTTCCGGGTGTTCTCGTCTAGCTAACGAAGAGTACTTGCATAGACACAACCTTGTAGCCAGGATTATTCATCAGCAACTTGCTCTGAAGTACAGCCTTGTGGAATCGGAAGTGCCGTACTACAGGTATGTGCCCGACCCAGTTCTTGAAAATGGAAATATCACATTGTACTGGGATCGATCCATCATCACTGACAGGACTATTGTTGCCAATAAGCCTGATATAGTGGTGGTGGATCAAATAGAGCGGCGCGCAATGATTATTGACATAACAGTCCCGCATGACGAGAACCTCGTGAAAGCCGAGAAAGATAAACAAATCAAGTATCTTGACTTGGCTCGCGAGGTTGTCGACATGTGGGATGTGGACTCAGCAATCATTGTGCCGATAGTCGTATCAGCCAATGGCTTAATTGCCAAGAGCCTCAACCAACACCTAAGGAGGCTCTCGTTGGGAAGCTGGATCAAGGGCTTGATTCAGAAAGCAGTACTTCTGGACACGGCCCGCATTGTTAGGAGGTTCCTCTCTCTGGAGCCCTGACCGCCGGTAGCTTGGACCCTGTTCCCGATACCGGTGGGCTACTATTTTTATATTTTTAAATGTTTTTTATATATTTTTTAAGAAATATTTAAAAATGTATTTTATAAGAAAAAAAAAATGAATAAACGAAATAATAATAGTTAATTCATATTAGTTAATATTAATTAATTATCTTGACTTGGCTCGCGAGGTTGTCGACATGTGGGATGTTGACTCAGCGATCATTGTGCCGATAGTCGTATCAGCCAATGGTTTAATTGCCAAGAGCCTCGACCAACACCTAAGGAGGCTCTCTTTGGGCAGCTGGATTAAGGGCCTGATTCAGAAAGCGGTACTTCTGGACACGGCGCGCATTGTTAGGAGGTTCCTCTCTCTGGAGCCCTGACCCGGGGTAGCTTGGACCCTGTTCCCGATACCGGTGGGCTACTATTTTTTTATATTTTTAAATGTTTTTTTTTTTTTATATTTAAAAATGTAAGTTATAGGTATGTAAATGAAATAAAGAATAGCTGCAGTGTAACACAATCGCCTTGTTGAAGTTTGTCCAACAATTCCACACCATACCTTTGAAAGCCTTTGATATCTTCTGAGATATAGTTGAATATAAAAAGCCTACTATACTATAACATTTATATAATATATAAACTAACAGACTGAAAATAATAATATGCATACAAAAATAGAGTGAAAACAATCAAAGGGTATCAAAAAATTCGTCCGCATCGTTGTCAACACGAAAAGTGCCCACAAGGCTGGCAGCATTGCCACGTTGTATGGCGATGCTGATTCTTGAATCCACTTGAATGTGAATTGCTACTATTAAGATAATGGAGTAATTAAGGTAATCACGGTAAGGTACTCGTACTTAATGAAAGGAATCGGTGTCGTGATAGTCTTAGCGACGGCGACGTTGTAATGTTCGTTTTGTGTTCGCTCCATTGGGATTAGTTATCTGTAATTGTAAATTTTACTCTCTTTTAGACTGTTTAAAGCTGAGCGCTATCAATCAGTTAGCTAAAATAAAAAGTTGCTCTTTTCATACAGGGTGGCCAACTCGAATTTACACAACTTTAAATTAAGATTTTTTTATTACAAATTAGCGTTTTAGAAAATATCCCATGGAACCTACTATCGGGATTAAAAGTACTATATGTGTTAATCTAAGTTATAAACTATCTGTGTGCCAAATTTCATCCAAATCCGTTAAGCCGTTTTTACGGCAATCCTGAACATACATCCAAAAATATGTAAATAGTGGATATCAAATCAAACAATCGTATCCAAATGGTGGCCAATAAAATAAAACGTTGTAGGTAAACTGTATTTAGATAATAGTTTCGATCTTAAAGAAGCTTAATTAAAAACAATCCTTCATCTATACACACATATCTATACTAATATTAATATACTGATAATATATAATAATAATATAATAAATTAAATGAATATTATTATATAATAATAATATTATAATATTATTATTAATTAATTAATAAAAAATCTATACTAATATTATAAAGAGGAAAGATTTTTTTGTTTTTTTGACCGAATAAGCTCCGAAACTACTGAACCGATTGTAACAATTTTTTCACCAGTAGAAAGCTAATTCATGAGGAAGTAACATAGGCTATAATTTATTTAAAAAAAAAATTAGAGATCCTTAAGAAAATTGCAATAAACAAAGTAGCAAAATTTTGCCTATAAAATTCATTATTTGGCGTGCGCTGAGAAAACTATTGATACATAAAAAGTATGTACTACATGATTAAAGTACTCATTATTACCTTCAAACAAGCCCGCGAGGCAACATATCTAACTATCATAGCAGCTTTTGTGTTCTAATATTTAACTAGATCGCCGGTAGAAAAAAAAGTTGGTTACATTCGTATCGTAGTTAATTGTTATTCAAATAAATAGTTTTATCATCTTGGGTATTTATGTAGCAGTAAAATACTTTTTAATTCATTCAAATCGGACATTTAATTCGAATGAATTGACGAAGCCGCGGGCAGCAGTTAGTTATAAATTAAAGTCGCTTTTAGTGCCTATCTGAGTGACCGCGTTGTCCTTCTAAACCATGCTGCCGATTTTAATGCAGTTTTTACCATCAGATTTAGAGCATTTATTCCGGCAGGTTTATGTGTATAATACATTAATATTACCTAAACTTACATAATTATAATAAAGAAATCGCGATATTTGGTCCAATCGTAAAAACCGGGCGAAGCAGGGGCGGGTCGCTAGTAAGATCATAAATCTTACGCAAACTTACCAGACACATACTATGCCCTCCCCACTTATGCATTCAAACTTTTTCTCGCCGTTCAATCTGGATTACCCCAGTTACTCGCCGACATTGAAGAGCACGTTTCAGTTTATATACTCAGTACCATACATATACATACAGATACATATTTTCCTAAGCGATATATTGATGTGTATACTCGCTTAAGCCTGATGTGACATCACATAATTAGACTGTCTCTATGAGGGAGAAGAAAATATAGATTTTGCGACTTTTGAAGATTTATAAACAATAAGATGAACCCAATACCAATAATAATAATTTGAACATCCTGCATGCCCATTGTATGTAACCGCATGTTTTGACAAATAAATCATCTATATCTTTAATACTTTTATCTACCCGGAAACCGGACTCACATCCTAAGGCATTACCATGGCATTACACATACCTAGTCAAAACAATTTAGTCTAACGTTTAGTTGTCTGACCTTGTGGCTAAGTAATAATAGCCGCACGGGTCGATTCATCAGGTTAAGCTACGCTTGCCGGGGTTGGTCCGTGCATGGGTGGTCGGTATGTAAAGACATACCGAGACTCCTCTGTGCCTCGGAAAGTACGTTAAGCCTTTGGTCCCGGTTGTCATTCGTGGATCTTTGACAGTCGTTACGGGTCGTCAGTAGTCCGAAAGTCTGACAACCAGTCTTACCAAGGGGTATCGTATTACCCAGTAACTGGGTTGTGGAAATCAGATAGGCAGTCGCTTCATGTAAAATACTGGTATTCAGCTGCATTCGGTTAGACTGGAAGCCGACCCCAACATAGTTGGGAAAAGGCTAGGCAGATGATGATAATGTTTAGTGGTCTTGGTCTTAATCTTTTTATTTTTTAGTGATTTCATAAATTCGAACAGAATGGAAAATTGTGTGTAATTTTCCTATAAAAGTTTTCAAAAACATCAGTTTATATTCCCTTAGCAACGCCTTCTTTACGTATTCTGTTGAAGAGTGATCTTTATAAATTCCCTTAATTTCAGACTCTCTGGCGAGCGTTTAAAAATATGGAGCCATCATCTTGAACATAAAAATGAGATTAAAAGATGTCGGGACTCATTTAAACTTATTCTAACATCATTAAGAGCTAACAAAAGAAGACAAAAATAATACTTTTAAACATTTTAGCATAATCAGCTTATAATGAGAGGGAGTGGGCCGTAATCCACCACACGGGCCCAGTGCGGGTTGGTAGATGTCACATGTCTTCGAAAGTTACGCGGGCGAAGCTGCTGGCAAAAGATAGTAAAAAAATAAATACACTTTCGACCGGTTTACTAAATATATGTAAAGAAAATTACCTATATTTAAAACCTAGTACATTTTCCCTGACGTGAGTTTTACCAGCTGTTATTTTATAGTGTCTATTTTAATGTCAGCGGAAAATTGAAAGTAGGTCACAATAGAATTAACTCACCTAAACCTAGGCAGGTGTATGCTGAAAGATACGATGAGCGGCAAGCAATTATTTTATAATTAC
This sequence comes from Cosmia pyralina, assembly GCA_946251885.1. NCBI lineage: Eukaryota > Metazoa > Arthropoda > Insecta > Lepidoptera > Noctuidae > Cosmia > Cosmia pyralina. Next base: position 16,017,484 of record OX276357.1, read on the forward strand.
TGGAGGTCCCTCTTCGCTTTAATAAACCGCTTAAATTTTGTGACCTCATATATTAAAACTTTCAAATTATCAACATTTTAAAATTTACAAATTAAGAAGTACCCATTTCGTTTTAAACCGGCACTAAAAACCGACACTTGCAACGAAGAAATAATGAGTTTAATATTACAGTATTTTACACATATACCTTCCGGAATGTATTGTTTTGTTGAGTCTATACTAGATGCTGATGTAGACTAGATGTAGTATATAAGCTAGGTTTGATGCCCATGTGCACATACAAATTATTGTAAATATTGATATGGCGCTTTTAGCAGCGGATGTGTCCTGAACACAATTACTATTAATACCAACTTTGTTGCTACCATATCCGACGAATAAATATCTTTGTATTTGTCTACATTCTCTAAATGATGGGGACATCTACATAAAAATCCGTTGCGGAGTTTAGAAGAAACGACGCGGTCACACAGACAGACACGAAACGCCACTTTAATTTATAATATGTATAGATTCGAACCCAGACATGCGCTTTACTTTGTGTAAATTATTTCATCACACATAGCTCTCAAAACGGTTAAGGAAAAACATCGTGAAGAAACCGGCATGTCCTAGAACCAAAAATTCGAAGACATGTGACATCTACCAACCCGCACTGGGCCCGCGTGGTGGATTTCCACTACCTCTCACCGAGAGGACGCCTGTGTCCCAGCAGTGGGAACATTATAGGCTGATTATGACAATAATGATGATGATAGAAATCCCAAGGCTCAACTAACGTCATCAACAGTTATAAGATTGGATCAAATAAGGTTGAGCAAAAATAACATTTCTATATTTATTTTTACGCGACTGCTCCAGAAGGAGAGTAATGTTTTTCAGTGTCTTTATTTTAGTCAATTGCATCTTGGTAACTATGGAACATGTTTAGCCTCAAATTGGTACAATACCTTAGTTCTGACTAATAAGCTAACGTTGGCAAAGCATGTTCTCTAGTAATTGGGTTGTAGAGCTAACAATACGTGCATTTACCTACTAGCAGTTATGTTTACTATGGAGCTCTCGTGGCTATTAATAACAGCCGCACTGGTCGAACGCTAAGCCGTTAGTCCCGGCTGTCATTCACAGATCTTTGACAGTCCGAAGCCCAAAATTCTGATAACCTAACCTAACCAAGGGGTACCCCGCCAGTAATGGGTTGTGGAAGTCAGATAAGCAGTCGCTCCGGTTAGAGTGGAAGCTGTCCTCAACAACGTTGAGAAAAGGCTAGGCAGATTGAGATAGGTAAATACGGTAGACACCTCATTGGTAACAAAACCAGTATAATCTGGCCTCCTTAAGCTCCATTTACACTGTGCTAGTTTCTGGAACGTTCATGAGCTATAATCGCATGCCATAAAGCACCTTCAATTTTATTACCATTCACGAATTGTATGAAATGCTACATTTTATCGGTAATCTCTATTAACGTAAAATTGTTTCTTAACGTTAATTTTATCGTTATTTTTAAACGGTTAAACTTGTGATTATGAATTGTTCAATGATTTATGGCAATTATACTAAAATATGATCACCAAAATGTTGTTTCATTATGTACCTACCTAGCACCCCGCCCCGGCTTCGCACTGGTAGTACTGTTGTCCCAAATCTAAGTAGATGAACTGTAATAAGTACTTACTTATGAATAGGAAGTGATAGTGATTACGGTATTCTACCATTCCAGATGTTTTAATTAGCTAAACGTTAATTATTTATTTAATAAAAGCGGCCAAGTGCGTGTCGGGCCACGCGCAGTAATAGGGTCCCGTAGTTGCACAATAATGCGGACTAACAAGAGGGCTTTTTATTGTTTCAGGAATATTTGACTATTACTCGTAAACTTGAATACTACTTACGTACTTAGCTGTGATAGTTTTACTTTTAACTTCGTTATATATACTATTACCGTGAATTTTTTCACCCATCCAAAACTAACCGTTTAGCTGGCAGGAGGGAGGGGACACTTCAGTCTAACAAAAATTAGCACTTTAAAGCTTAATATTTCAAAAACGGATCACTAAATCGAAAAATTATTTTCACAAACCCACAATATTTTTGAAAGACCCATCCAAGAACACCCCACACAATGGGGTAGACGAGAAAAAAAAAACATCCCCATTTTACGTGTGGGTACAGCAGGCACCCTAAAATTTTTTTTTTTTTCATTATCTTATTTTACCACTTTGTCTGTGTGGTAAATATGTAAATCCATGCCAAATTATAGCTTTCTAGTAGAGAAAAGAGTCTCTGAGCTAAGCTGCGAACGGACTGACAGACAGACGGACGGACACAGCGAAACTATAAGGGTTCCTTATTGACTACGGAAGCCTAAAAACGTGTGCTATTTAAACTTGCCCTAATAATTAATTTCTGTTATTTTTCTGTTACAATCATACAATATTCATAATCTGTTTCCTATCCGTTACTTAAAATTATTTTGAATATGACCCACCTGCTTTCCTCATAGTCGTGAGAGAGACATTATCAAGAAGGCTATATTAACGAAAAATAGAATAGAATCGAATTTTATTCAAAAATAAAAATTGGTAAAATATAGTATAAATCTTAGAAATAATGTAGGTATTACAAAGTATGATGCCTGTACTAGGATAAACCTGTATCACAGGCGGCATGAGTTCTTACAATTTACTACTAATTTCTTAACAATGGTGCCGATTCTGTTGTGCACAAACTAAACTTAATTTAGGCTATTGCTAACTTTTTCTCTCTATTATGACAAGAAAGGGACGGAAGTAAATTAGAGCTGTCAAATTAGTTAAAACTAATTTTTCCATAGACATTTAGACGACACGTAAAAACATGTCGACTAAAAAACACGGTGAAGCGCAAGGCGTGAACTAGTTTGACATCTCCAACTTAGTTCATAGCTATAGCCGTCCTTTTCTCGCGCTGCCTGTTAGTAAAATATAGCGATTCTCTAATTTTAGTTTAGTGCGTTCACAAGAGAACATTAGTTTTGAGAATAGTGGACATACACACATCAAAAGTGTCTAGGGATCAACATATATTTTTGCAATAACTTTTCTCCTGATTGATATTAATTAAAATTTTCTTTAAGGATTCATCAAATAAAGTGTTTTCGTTTGTCACAGTAACGATAAACCAAGTCACCTTTGCATTAATAAAGAAATTTGCCATTTCCCTAATAAAGGGATTTTTGACATTTGAACCACTAACATTAAAGTTCGAAAAAAATACTGAAATAACAGCTTTCTTTAAAATTTTATTGGGTAACTTAAACAATTAATAATCCGTGTTTCTACCGCGAACACTAACAACACAAGAACATCGGTTTGGCATACTCAAAATGAGTTCATCCAAATCACGCTGTGGAATGGCCGCCCATGTTCGTTGCAACAACAAAAAAAGGTCTTCTTGCGACTGGATACCCTCCATATTCGGCAGAGCTCTTCTCTGTAGCATATCCCATGCATGCTCAATCGGGTTCAAGTCTGGCGACTGAGCAGGCCAGGGCAGGACATTGATGTTAGCTGCGGCGAGAGTCTGTCTTACAACTCTTGCGGTGTGCGGTCGTGCATTATCATGCATTAACTGAAATAAGGGACCGATTTGCACTTGTAGAGGAACGATGACGTCTGATACAATCGTCTCAGCATAAATTTGAGCGTTGAGGTTGCCTCTGATCCAAATCAACTCAGTTCTTCCGCCGATCCAAATACCCGCCCATACCATGATGGTTCCACCACTATAAGGATGGACTTCCTGGCAGGATTTTAATCGCTGTTGGCGTCCAGGGGTTCTCCAGTGTCGTATACGTCTTGTATCCGGTCTCATACCAAAACGAGACTCATCAGAAAAGCACACGAAACGCCATTGTTCTTCTGCCCAATTTCTGTGTTCAAGAGCCCATTGATATCGAATCCTACGATTGTGCATTGCTATAGGTGGTACCCGTAGCGGTCTTCGGGAATGAAGGTTCACTTCATGCAAGCGGTTTCTGACTGTTTGGTCGCTAATTAAGTTCCCTGAAGAGTGATGAAGCCTCACGGCTAACATCATGGCGGTTATAGTTGGAGCTCTTCGAGTTAAGATTTGAATGTATCGGTCTTGTCTCCGTGTGGTGCAGCGATACCGTCCTCCATGGCGCTCAGCCACGGTACCAGTGCTTCGGTAACGTGTCCAAAGTCGACTGATAACACTCTGACTTGTATTCAGAGCTAAAGCCACAGTACGTTGCCGGGAACCAGCTTCTATCATTCCCACGGCTCTGAGCATTTCTTCCCTGCTTAAATGACGTCGCCGCTCCATAATAACGTTGGTTTTAATCAGTAGTAGGGAAACAGTAGCACTAATAATGTCTTCAATGCGTTGTATGTTTTTATAGGGAAAATATTGACAGCTGATTTTCATCTTTTACTCGAATTTGATTCACAGTTCCTGATTCAAATTATGAAATGCACCAAAAAGGATCCATATAAATTTATAAAATCATAAATTTATTACAAAGCCACATCTCAATCTCAAGAAATCCGCATAAAAATGCTTGATCCCTAGACACTTTTGATGTGTGTAGTTATCTATTTTATTATGTAAACATTTACTTATACACTAATAATTAATGTCATAAACATGTAGATAATTTCTATAATCATTACAGAAAATAGTTCTTATCACTTAGTTACACGATTATGATTACGAAGAAGGTTCCATGTTGTATGTATTAATTAGTATAGTACATACGAGCCAAGCCGCTGTCAAGCCAACAGACAGACACCCATTAAATTAATTACTTGATTACTTACGCTATTAATCCCCTTCAGTCTAAAACTATCGACAGGGAAGACCAAGAAATCAATTTGTGATACTTTGACAAATTGTTCTAAGGGAACTTGGGTATTTATCAAGTAGGAACATAGAAATATAATAATAAACGCCGATTTTGTTTGTCTGTCGGTATTTTTTTCTCAAAAACATTTTTATTAATACTTTACAATATAAACACAACAATTAACAAGAAATTGAAATATGGTACCTAGATTCTCAAACTAGCTAGGTTTATTATTTATTTAGTTAACAGTTTAAGTACACACATATAAACAGACAACAAGAAAGGAACAGAAAAATACAAAACTAAAATTAAGAAATCTCTTCCAGCATACCTGCGACAGGAAAGTTGTTAAAGAACGCGTGTTTGTGTTATAGTAGCAGGACAGGTGATTTTCAAAGCGATAAGGCGAAATTACGATGCTTTCGATTTCATTCAATATTACGTTCTACGGTTCTACGAGTGTTCGAGGAGCTCGTGTCTAAGTAATAACAGCTGCACGGGTCGATCCATCAGGTTAAGCTACGCTTGCCGGGGTTGGTCCGTGGATGGGTGACCACCTTTACACACCGAGACTCCTCCGTGCCTCGCCGTTGGTCCCGGCTGCCATTCATACAACTAGTTTTACCAAGGGGGGGGGGGGGGGGGGCGTCTTACTAGTATTACCCAGCCACTGGGTTGTGGAGGTCACATAGGCAATCGCTCCATGTAAAATACTGAAAAGGCTAGTCACATTGATTGTGTCTCCGGAAAATGAGCAAACCGAACAAATTAAATTAACTTGGCTCAACGCAAATTATGATCAATTACGCTCGCCCCACACCCTTACCTTATATACATTATATTCATATTTATGACATTGCCCGTTGCATAAGTATTTAACTGACATAAAGGCTCCTTCCTATACACTATGCTGGCAGTCACAGCGGGCGGGCATGCCGTTACCAAGGCCAGCGGTATTCCCGGGTGGGTATTTGAGCCAGCGGGCTTGCCAAACAATTGGCACATACCCGCACGGCAAAAACCCGCAGGCATAGTGTGTAGGGGCCTTAAAGGATGGTATCATATTAAACAAACAACAACAACAACTTCCTTAAGACATATAATTGTTAAAGATAAACAGGCGACTTAATGTGCTACTCACCTTATGTCAAATATTATAGGTACAAAGGTACAATAATTGGAATAGTTTGCATTTAAATCTTAAACTATATATTTACAGGAGTAGTACCTGCTTATCTTATTAATATGTAATTGATTATCATTATCTTTATAAATTACTATGAGTATCATTTATAAACATAATCATGCATTTTTAACCGACTTCAAAAAAGGAGGTTCTGTTTTCGACCCGTATGTATGTATGTATGTATGTATGTACGTATGTTTGTTTTGTCCGCGATTTTCTCAAAAACTAATGAACCAATTTTGATGATTTTTTCACTATCGTGATCTACATACTTTCAGGAAGGTTTTAGTATATAATACATTATGTTATTATTTTTATGTACGAAGTTATATGCATAAATGTACTTCCGGCATTTCTAAGCCGATTTTTGATGATTCTTCTTTTCGATCGTCTTGTAATTGTATATTCAACTAAAAATGGAAAAATAAATTTACTTTAAAAAAGTAAAAACCGACTTCAAAACCAAAAACGAACAAAATAACTTTCATAAAACACTTAACAGCTTCTGAAGTCGTTGTCTTCAATTCTTCAATGCACTTTAGCTTGACACCGACTACAGAAGCTGTTAAGTGTTTTTGGTTTTGAAGTCGGTTTTTACTTTTTTTAAAATAAATTTTGCTTTGGCATTACAGTCCATACTAATATTAGTTACTAGCTTTTTCCCCCGGCCTCGACCGCGTGGATGTCGGAAAATATCCCACGGGTACGTACTACCGAGATTTAAAGTACCCTATGTGATATTCGAGGCTATAAACTGGGTATCTGGATGCTAAATTTCACTCAAATCCGTTCAGCCGTTTTTGCGCCAATCCGGAATATACATCCAGACAAACAGACAAAAGGACAGTTAAGTAGTTGGTCCCAGCTGTCATTCATGGACCCTTGACAATCGTTACGGGTCGTCAGGAACCCGAAAGTCTGACAAACAGTCTTACCAAGGGGTGTCGTGTGAAGGTCAGATAGGCAGTCGCTCCGTGCAAAATAGCTGCATCCGGTAAGACTGGAAGCCGACCCCAACATAGTTAGGAAAAGGCTAGGCAGATGATGATAATAAACAGACAAACGGACAAAAATGATAAAAGTATATTTTCGGCATCGGACTCGTTCCCACACCTTGCTTCTTTTTTTTTTATATTGAATGTACAGTTTTGACTTCGTTACTATTTTAATATACAGTGTGACAGGGTAATTCAACCTATTCTTTAAAATGGGTTATAGAGGTCATTAGCAACAAATTAAGTCCAGTTAACTAGGGGTCAAAACTGGATGGTTACCGAGCTGTGAGGGTTCTTTGATTTTCTGAAATTATCTGACTTGTTACCAAAAACAATTGTGAAAAACCTACTCCACTCTAAACAGTTAATTGATGATTGATTACCGGAAACTGAAAATATAAGTTACATAACCTCAGAAAGAAAAGGTCTTTATTAGTAATAATTTTTATTATTACAAATTAGTAAAATGACTAACTGGTTTCATAAGCTTTCCAAAAAGATACAAAATGTTATTAACTTTCCCAGCGGTTTTTTTTTATGACCCCTATTTAACTGGACTTAATTTGTTGCTAATGACCTCTAATATAAGTATTAGGTCGAACTTCGCTGTCACCCTGTATGTATACAGATTATTTAAATTCGAAAGTAACTCTGTCTGTGTTTTATCTTTTTACGTCTAAACCCCCCTGACGCCTGAACCGATCGTTATCAAAGACAGATAGAAACCCTAGAACCTGGAAAATTGATGATTGACAGATGAAGTCAAATCTATACTTCAAATCTATTTATTACTACGTCATTCCTAAAAACTATTCCACAGTGAAAAAAAAAACCAAATGAAAAAAAAATATGATTTGAAATTGTAAAACCAAAATCTATTGTTGAAATGTTTTAAATGCCGTCATCATTATGTCATCATAACATCAGGACATCACATCATCATAACGTTTTACAAAAAAAAAGGATTAGATACTTCAACGATTTTATTGCTGTTTTTAGGGTTGATTTTTCCAACGTCAGAATTTATCCGTGGAATAAAATTGACGTCTGACAGTTTTTGTACATATCAAACAACTGTCAAAAATTCCAAATTATTCCTCGCATAAAGATATCTGGCATAGGAAAAATTAGTCCAGTTGTGTTGTAGAGTTTAAACTCGAATTTTGGACGTGTTGGGTTGGGGTTTTAGAAAACCCATCGTTAACAGTTACTATTCTGTTAAGTCTTCAATAATATTTCTGTCTCGAATAAGACTTAAACATCATAAGACATCTTTAAATTCCCATCAAAATTGTACGTCACAAGTTTCATAAGCAAAAATAATTTTTGAAAATCAAATGATGAAAATCGATGAAAATGAGATAAAAAAAATATGCAGACGAACATAGAAGAACCTTCTATTTTGAAGTCGGTTAAAAAGGCGGCATCTACATCGCCACATGCGAACTATGCATCACAATGACGTCACGCAAAATCCTGCATCGCGCAATCAGAGTTTACCGAGCGACTAGCATATATACAACGCCCCGTCATCAACTGTTTGTTGGGCAGTTGCCCACCAGACACGACACCCGTCTGGTCAGAGGATCCTCCCTTTTCTATGGAGGATGAGTGAACTTTATACCCCGTTCCTCATGCCTCTATACTTTTGGAAGTCTATTTCACTGGTTTCGGCTCGCTGGAACCACAACTGGCACTGGCAAGCATCGCAAGATACACGACTCAGCCCACTATCGACCTCCAGTCTCTGGACATATAAAAGATATTCTTGATGAGTTCCCGATTCTAAATTCGTTTTCCTTACATACATACACATGTAAGTCACAAATCCTCTCAGGAATACAATATTTTTGGTAAACGTAATGTTGAACAACGTTCTGACTCAACGTAAAAACACTTATTTCGCTAACGATGTCTCCGTGATCAAACATTCTTCGCTATGGTTTATGTTTGTCTTGCTAAGCATACATTCTCCATAGAAGGTTGTCTTATAGTACCTACAGACCTATTAAGTATGCTTGAATATTCTGAAACTTCAAGAGCAATAATCGCATGCCATAAAGCACGTTCAATTATTGCCATTAAAGAATTGCATGCAAGTGTTTACACGCATGCCATTTCCTTGAAATGCCATACAATAATTGAATGCAAGTTTGTTTATACGGTGCCAGTTAATTGCTGCTTTAATTTTGTATAAATGGGGCTTTAATTATGCTAGAGTTTGACAAGTTCTCAACTTCAAATTCTCAATTCAGAAATCGGGTGTATATTGAACACCATTTACTTAAAGTTTTGATAACAATAGAACGGGTCGGTTTTCAAAACTTTTCAATATTTTAGGACAATCCGTTCTGTTTTTATTTGACCCAGAAGGTTTTCGTCGGCCGAACATTTCGAACTATCACAAAGGCGGGACCGCCGGATAGATAATTTGAGTAGTTGTAAAAGTCGACACCAGTTGGCGCATCTGTCAATGTAGACTTGTCAAAACATCGTTTTCTTAGGTTTTATTTCTAAAATGTGTTCAAATTCAATGATTCACACGTAAATAACCACTAAACGATGCCTTCATTATGTGTTGTGCCACATTGCTCTTCAAGAACAACAGGGCTTTGTTTTCCAAGCGATATAAAAAGGAGAAAGACGTGGCTCGTTAAAATACGTCGAGAAAAATTTGAACCCACACCATAATTCTCGCATATGCAAAAATCATGATCTATTTTTACTTCAATGCAGTCTAATAAGACAGTGCTGAAGCATTTTTGACCCTTTACCTTCATGGTTTCTTCAGCAACAAACATGAATTGGAAACCAAATTTTTAGTTCCTTAAACTGACAAAATAAAAAGTTAATCCATGTTATGTAAATTCGAATAACTGATGTTCTACTAATATCAAATTTGAATGCCAATTCTTTGTTAATCATATCACGTCTTAATTTAATTATTGTTAGGAAAACATTGGCAGGTGACAACATAATGTATTTTTGATTCGTTAACTATGCCTGAGTGGAAGTATGTAAGATGGTTTATAGCAGGGCCGAGTATAGAATGTGGCTCAACACTTAATGAAGGCATAATTGAATTGTTGATTACGAGTGAATTTATTAATTATATCACATTTTAGACTAGTCCACTGCTAGACATAGGCCTGCCCCAAGCACCGCCACTTCGTCTTCGAGTACGCGGCCACCACTCCAAACCTTTCGACCCCATCCGCCATCTGTTCTGCAAGCAATGTGCGCTGCCCACTGCCACTTAAGTTTGGCAATTCTTCGGGCTATGTCGGTTACCTTAGTTCTCCTGCGGATCTCTTCATTTCTGATTCGAGCACGCAGGGAAACTCCAAGCATAGCCCTCTCCATAGCCCTTTGGGTGACATTTAGCCTTTTAATAAGGCCCTTTGTGAGCGACCACGTGTCAGTGCCGTAGGTCATCACTGGCAACACGCACTGGTCAAAGACTTTCATTTTGAGACACTGCGGTATATGCGCTTTCCAGCCGAGTCGGATTCGACGATTGACCTCTTTCTCGAAGTTGAACCTACCTAACTGGACAGTTTGTCCTAGGTAAACATACTCGTTCACACCTTCCAGTGTAATGTCTCTGATCTGTAAGAGAGTGGGTGCTACATGGGCATTTGAGAAGACCTTTGTCTTATTTTAAGACCCACTCTTTCGGAAGCTCTACTGAGGTCATCGAGCATTGTACTGAGTTCCTCCATAGTTTCAGCTATGACTACTATCGGCAAACCGAAGGTGAGTGACGTACTCGCCATTGATGTTGATGCCTAGCCCTTTCCAGTCCAAAACCTTGAAGACATCCTCCAGTGCAGCGGTGAACAGCCTCGGAGACATAACGTCTCCCTCGCCGCAGAAGGATAGGTTTCGAGGTTCGGTTCTGGAGTTGGACTAACATAGTGGCGTTTTCGTATAGGTACTTCAGCACCTCAATGTACCCATAGTCGATCTGGCACCGTTGAAGAATTTTTAGAACTACTCAAATTGTCTAGCAATTATGTACAGTGGGCTACATCAATTAGGTACCTGAGTTGTACTAAAATTTTAATACAACTGGGGTACCTAATTGATGCAGCCCACAGTACTTATTTGACAAAAGAACTTTGGGAGTTAAAGAGGACGTTAATGTTCATAAGATCGATATCGATCAAAATTTAGACCTAATAACGTTGGTTACGATCACAATGCTAAATCATCACAAGCCAATGAAAAATCGGAGTGAAGGATAAAACGTAGGTACGGCTAGTTTATCCATAAAAAAAATATTAGATGGAGTCTCATTTCCTAAGAAATGTGAAAACTTTTTTTTTGCGATTTCTAATAATTATTGCAGATTTTTTCAAAATCTATGAACGCAGATCAAAATTTATCTTAAATTGAAGGACAGCCTCCTAAGACCGTTCCTGTAGCTACAGAGACTAAGGTATCCCTTACTGACTCTGTATTGTACGAACTTTAGTAATAATGTTCTGGTATTCAGCTGCATCTGGAAAGACTGGAAGTCGACCCCAACATAAGAATAAGAATAATTTATTAGCAGAAAATACTGGTTTTACCAGATGTAAAAATCGGTGGTTTAAGCACAGTCCATATTTTGGCTGATTAGGGCATGCAAATTAGTTATTAAAATAGGTACCTACTACTACCAGGTACTTACTCGTATTTATTTTTAGTAGGATTTACAACATGAAATATACTAAACAAACTATAAAATATACCTAATCTATATAAATTACAAGACAACCTAACAACCTTAATATAATCTAATACACACAACCTTAATATGATCTAATATAAAATTACAAAACCACCTTAAAATACCAATTTTTACGAGTATTTGCCTAATATTTATCTTAAAATAATGTTTTTTTCTCTATGCTGCAGAAATTCTTGCAGTGTATAAAAACAATTTTCGACTAACCATCTGCGCAGTTTTAATCTAAAATATTTAAATGGGAGTTCTCTTATATACTTTGGTAATTTGTAAAAAATAGTAATGCACATATGATAAAAATTATTTTTAGTTGTATTATAAAATGGAATTAAAAATTTATTGCATCCCTTGGTCTTTGTTTGGTATAATTTTCATCTTTGAATCTAAAGAATTCTCTATGCTTCCTTACAAAGACTGATACCTCAAACAAAAACCTCTAAGCCGGTCGAAGTCAATAATTTCAGCTTTTTGAATAAAGGCCTACAAGATTCAGTGGACCGACTCCGCGTAATTATAGCTCTTATACATTTCTTTTGTGCAATTTTTTTTTTATCATTATCTATTCAATTAATATATCAAAATAGTCAGGGAAAGGCTAGGCAGATGACGAGTAATGATGTTCTGTGGGTACGAGTTCCGTAAAGGTATAATAAAGGAAGATGATTTATACTAGACCGAGCCAGTTCTGGACGGAAGTGCATTGTACGTACAATCCCAGACGCATCACTGCCACTGGGCAGAATGAATGCACTACCTACCTACCCAATAATAATTCATTCAAAATGATCATACCATTTCAAGTCTAAATCATGCAATGCGCTCATTAAACATAATTAAATGCGTTGAATCGGTGGAAAATCGAATACCAACAGCTCTAGCCTACTATAATAATAAATCGACAGTAGATCGTTTGAGTAATCCAAACGATATTGGCAACATGAAACACACAATAATTATATCTCTATGTGTATGGACATGTCGCATTAGCAACTAATTAGATAGTAGGTAATATCAGTTCCCAGAATTGGATTTACCTGAGGAGCTCGTGACATAACTACTTAGTCACGAGCTAAAAGAGATAACAGCCGCACGAGTCGATCAATCAGGTTAAGCTACGCTTGCGGGTTGGTACGTGGATGGGTGACCATCTGTACATACCGAGACTCCGCCGTGCCTCGGAAAGCACGTTAAGCTGTTGGTCCCGGCTGTCATTCGTGGATCTTTGACCGTCGTTACAGCTCGTCAGAAGCCCGATAGTCTGACAACAAGGGGTATCATAATACCCAGTTACTGGGTTGTGTTGGTCAGATAGGCAGTAGCTCCATATAAAATACTGGTATTCAGCTGCATTTGGTTAGACTGGAAGCCGACCCCGACATATAGTTGGGAAAAGGCTGGGCATATTGATTGAGTATTGGATAAAACTACCCATAATTCAGTCAGCTAATGGAATATGGGTACGAAACGTTTGGGCGAAGCCCACCTGGCAACTAATAACGACCATTCGATGTTGCCAACTGGATATAGGGCGCCATTTACTATGTTATAAACCCATAAACAATGACTGATGGTTGTTTGACTTCATAGTCTATTGATGGCATTTGATGGATTGGCAACTCCCCATAAAAAGTGACCAATGGCTAGCACAATGTTGCCATACTTCGTCTATTCATTGATCGGTTATGACATATTATTACATTGTAACCGTTACCACAGAATAATAAATTTACAGTAGTTTATCTGCGCAGTGACCTTGAGTTCATTACCCGCGGCCGCTCGGAAGATAAATACGCGTCCGTCCCGTCCGTGCGCTACTGCTGAGTATGAGGTCCTGGGTTCGATTCCCAGGTCGAGCAAAGTGTTATTGCGTTTTTTATCTGGAATTTCTTAGTACCAGCCCGGAGTCTGGATTTGTGCCCCTGTTACATGGGACTTGAACATACTGGCGAAATTTAGATGAACTATAGATACACCTCTGACTATCCCTAAGGGGAATACAGGCGTGATGTTATATTATAACTAAACTTAACTAAATAAGTGTATTATTATTCTCTGTGTAGATCTCGGTTTGCTTAAACCCTCAAACAAAACATGCGTTTGCCAACCGATTCTGTGTATTTTTAGGACCTTTTCTGTATAATAGGCTCAACAAGGTGCTAAGCCTCTATAGGGTAAGCTATACAAAATGTAGCATTATGTTATCAGAATATTTAGCGATACTCAATTACTCAGACACAGAAAAACTTCTAGAAATTTTGTCATGATGATAATTTTATTCCCTTGTCAGTGTGAGTTCACTTTTGTGTATTTACATAATTATGCTAGTTTTGGGTATTTATGTATCAAATATGCTTTTCTCATAGTTGTTAATAGATTATTATCGGTTTTACTTAAAATTTTAATGTCCAATGTAATTTAACTGTAAAGTGATGGCCTGAAACACAGGTTTGTTTAAACCTAGATTGGGCGGGTCGCTACCTATTGTTCTAACTCCGAACCATCATTACTTGTACCAGTAATAAAAAAATATTTTAGCTTTAGTTTATTATTAGGAACTTTATTTGTATAGGAAAATTTGATTACTGTTTGGCTAAATGTACACTTTTTTGTAAACATTTTATTATTAAATAATTTTAATTTAAAAAAAAAAAAAAAAAAAAAAATACTACGCTCACACAGGTTTAAATTTAAAAGTTGACATTGGTGCCGATTCTCTTGTGAACGCACTAAACTAAAATTAGAGAATCGCTATCTTTTACTAACAGGCAGCGCGAGAAAAGGACGGCTATAGCTATGAACTAAGTTGGAGATGTCAAACTAGTTCACGCCTTGCGCTTCACCGTGTTTTTTAGTCGACATGTTTTTACGTGTCGTTTAAATGTCTATGGAAAAATTAGTTCCAACTAATTTGACAGCTCTAATTTACTTCCGTCCCTTTCTTTTCATAATAGAGAGAAAAAGTTAGCAATAGCCTAAATTAAGTTTAGTTTGTGCACAACAGAATCGGCACCAATGTTGCTTCTTTTATTAAACACTAGTTGCTGTTGTCCGCAACTTCGCTGCGATCCAGTATGAAAAGTAGCCTATGTCCTTCTCTAGGTGATGGTGTACAATGTGCCAAATTTCATCTAAATCCGTTCAGCTGTTTTAGCGTGAAAGCGTAACAAACAAACGAACTCACTTTCGCATTTATTATATTATTTAGGAATTTAGGATATTATTATCTCAAGCTAAAAACAACTCATTCATACAAAAGTCCTTCACCTATTCATACTCATTCTCATAAATAATTTTCGTTCGTGCGTCCTATTTGAGGCAAAATTCCCTAATATATCATGGCAGTGCTTGTATCCTGATGTGGTCTGCATAACAATTGGTAGAAAAAAGCACAATATTGTGCGTTAACAATAGTATGCTAATTCTATTGTCGGTTTCAACCTATTTTCGTAAGCTACTTTCGCTTGAGGAAAAATTTAGATGACAGTTTCATGTGTGGAATTAAGTAACGTAAGGGTGCTGCCACATCAAGGTCTATAATAGCCACAGAACAGATAAAGAGATTTATCTTTTCTGTGATAATAGCATAAGCATAATCAACCTAAGTATAACGTTCCCTCCACCGCTGGGATACAGGCCTCCTCTCGGTGAGAGGGAGTGGGCTGTAATCCACCACGCGGGCCCAGTGCGGGTTGGTAGATGTCACATGACATCGAATTTTTGATTATAGAACATGCAGGTTTCCTCACGATGTTTTCCTACACCGTTTTGAGAGCAGTGGTGATGAAATAATTTACACAAAGTAAAGTGCCTGTCAGGGTTCGAACCTAAGACCTAACTCGCAAGTCACGGCCCTAGGCCACCACTGCTAGGACTATAATAATAATAATATGAGTTAATTCACGGAAGAGTTGATGAAATGTATTTAAAACTCTACTGTAATTTAGTTCCGATAAAAAACACAAATTTTTCAGGAAACACTAAAACTTTTAACTGAAAAGTTGTGCGGAAATCGGTTGTCATGGTATGGGCGCTTGTAATACGGAGGAATGAGGAAAACGTCCTGAGAAAAGTTTTGAGTATGAATTTCGATGGCTATAAGAGTAGGGGAAGACCAAAGAAACGATGGATGGACTGTGTGAAAGATGATATGGCTAGAAAGAGGGTGACTACCGAGATGACGACTAATACAGAGGTATGGAAAAAAAGTACATGTTGCGCCGACCCCAAATAGATTTAGATAAGGGCAGAAGAATGACGATGACAAAAACTTTTAACAATTTTTTAGTGGGAGTCGGGTCTGTGGCTTCATGCACTACCGTCGTCGAACATAGGCACTTTGTTCGACGACACTACTTTCCGCCTCGCTGCTTCCCTGCGACTAGGAGCTCCTTCTTGTTCTCCTCATCGCTGTCACTGTGGTGAAGTTGTCAACAGCCTCGGACACCACGGCCTGTCTTGCAGCCGAAGTGCGGGTCGCTTTGCACGGCACGCGAACATCAATGACATCATCCGACGAGCCCTTGTCACCGTCGGCGTTCCAGCTGTATTAGAACCCAATGGCTTGGCACGCGACGATGGCAAGAGACCGGACGGCATGTCCTTATTTCCATGGAAGTTGGGAAGGCCTTTAGTGTGGGACGCAACGTGTGTCGATACTCTTGCGCCATCCCATCTTCCTGGCTCTGCGTGCTGTGCTGGCACTGCTGCTGCCGCTGCGGAAAACCTCTGGCGGCGGAAGTATAATAACCTTATCGGTAATTATATTTTCGAGCCGTTTGGGATTGAAACCCTTGGGCCGTGGGGTCCGAGGGCACATAGTTTGTTCAACGAAATCTCCAAACGGCTGGTTGACACTTCCCGTGACCCAAGGGCTGGCTTTTACCTTGGCCAGCGGCTTATCATTGCCATACAACGTGGCAATGCCGCCAGTCTCTTGGGTACTTGACCAGTCGACAGCGATGCGGAGGAATTTTTCGACGCCATATTTTAGTTTTTTAATAGTTTTAGTTATGTTAGTATATAATTTTGTTATTTTTATTTAGGTTATGTTTACAGTTAAATGTAAACGATGTGTATACATTTAATAAAAGTACTCGTATATTTTTTACTATTCATGATTTATGATAAAAGGAGAGGAGCTCGTGGCTAAGTAATAACAGCCGCACGGGTCGATCCATCAGGTTAAGCTACGCTTGCCGGGGTTGGTCCGTGGATGGGTGACCATCTTTACATACCGAGACTCCTCCGTGCCTTGGAAAGCACGTTAAGCCGTTGGTCCCGGCTGTCATTCGTGGATCTTTGACAGTCGTTACGGGTCATCAGAAGCCCGAAAGTCTGACAATCAGTCTTACCAAGCGGTATCGTATTACCCAGTTACTGGGTTGTGGAGGTCAGATAGGCAGTCGCTCCATGTAAAATAATGGTATTCAGCTGCATCCGGTTAGACTGGAAGCCGACCCCGACATAGTTGGGAAAAGGCTAGGCAGATTGATTGATGATTTATGATAAAAAGTTACAAAATATTAATAGAAGAAAACATTTTCCGAATAGGGATGATGACCAAAACTTTTTGTTTGTCCGTCGTGTAGATTAATAAAAAATATTGGACACGTATTGTCTTTTTTTTTCTAATCAAAAGATTACGGCGATATATTGAGTTAAAATGTGGCATGACGTCACTCCTTGCTAGATTTTATACGTAGTTTGTTACAGTTGTGACGTAGCGAGTCCCCACTTGAAACGCATTAAAGTTGTATGTATTTTTTTAATAAGATAAAGCAAAAATTACGAGTCTAATATTTTTTTATGTGCCTATTGTATGACTTTATTCTACTGGTCAAAATGTATTAACCCATAATGTGACGACACCCTAATCATTTCAAGTTATTTTGGGTCTAGACGTAAATAATAACATTACTCCAATTTTGGCTTGTACGAGTATAATCGAATGTCACCCAGTTTGACAGCGCGACGAGGCTTGAGCTCCGTATGAAATGTGGTATGAAATGTTTACTTGTAGAAGAAATACCTAAGTCTTGTGTGTAAGTAATAGAACGGCCATTAATATTGTTGCTTTAATTATTTATTTTGTTTGGTTCTTGTTTATAATAACTGGCGAAATGTGAGTATAGAAGTATATACCTCTGCCTAATATCCTCGAGGGACACAGGCGGGTTTTTATGACGTATTGTTGATATTTTTTTTTTTTTTTTTTGTAATGAATACACTCTAAATGTCTAATGTCTATTGATTTACGTTCACTAATAAACAAACCATTGTTACAACAAAAGATCCATACGAAAAATACGCGCATTGTCGTGGAGTAGCGCATACCAGCCCGTATTAGCTACGACAAAAGATTCAAACGACTTTCATTGTGGTTTCATTTCAAATTATAATTATTTGAAACTAGATGTTACCCGCGGCTTCGCCCGCGTGGATGTCGGAAATTATCCCAAAGGAATCTACTACCGGGATAAAAAGTATTCTATGTGTTAATCCAGGTTATAAATTATCTGTGTGCCAAATTTCATCCAAATCCGTTCAGCCGTTTTTGCGTGATTGAGTAACAAACATCCAAACTTTCACATTTATAATATTAGTATTAGTTTTGTTGATTTTTTTTGGTACAAAAAATAACATTTTTCCTTAAGATTACTAAGAAAATGTTGTTTACTAAAACTAAAATTTTTACAAAAAAGACTCGTGGAAACATTATTTTATAGACTGTTCATTTAATGAGTTTCTCATTTAATCGTAAAACGTACCAATATTTTGTAGGGTACGAATCAACGTTATTTGCCCTCGTAAACAATTTGGAAGGAAACCTGCAGGAGATGCCCTAGGAGGAGATTATAGTGACCTTATCGATGATGTTCTTCAGAAAGGTCAAGTGCGTAGTATTCGCAACCGGCGTGCGTGTATGAACGTAAACGAGGCAAAAGGAGTTGGTATGTAAGGACCGTAGCAGTTGGCTTCTGTAGTTTCAGCCTACCCCCATGGGAAGAAGGCGTGATTAGAACGTATATTATGTAAACAATCTGGTTTCACATTATTCACGTTCTAATATTAGAACATTTGAAAAGTTTGTGTGTTGCCAATATCGCGGAGGCCAAATGGTCCTGCTCGCCATAAAACACCAATAAAAACCTTATATCTAGTATTTAAAGGTGAACTATTCTCGACTACTTTATTACCTATTTTTATGCGCATTTCTGTTGAGTTTTATAGGTAACTTCCTCATTATGAGGGAAAAGGTACTCTGGTTTATAGTTGGGAAAACAGTTTTGAAGCGATTTTAAAGCAAACTAGCTGCGACCCGCGGTTTCACCAGCGTAGACCGGGATAAAAAGTAGCCTGTGTTAATCCAGGGTATAAGCTATCTACATACCAAATTTCATCCCAATCGGTCCAGCCGTTTTAGCGTGAAGAAATAACAAGAATACAAACACACACACTCACAAACTTTCCCTCTTGTAATCTGAAGCTGGTTTAATTCTTGTTTGTGACATTAAAATTTTCTTGAGTTTTATTAAAAATGTCTTTACTTTTGAATGCTATAATATTGAGGGGCTTGTGGCTAAGTACTTAATAATATCCGCACGGGTCGATCGATGAGGTTAAGCTACGCTTGCCGGGGTTGGTCCGTGGATGGGTGACTCCTCCATACCTCGGAAAGCCCACTAAGCCGTTGGTCCCAGCTGTCATTCGTGGATCTTTGACAGTCGTTACGAGTCGTCAGAAGCCCGAAAGTGTGACAATCAGTTTTACCCAGTACTGCGTTGTGGAGGTAAGATAGGCAGTCTCTCCATGTAAAATACTGGTATGCAGCTGCATCTGGTTAGACTGGAAGCCGACCCATAGTTGGGAAAAGGCTAGGCAGATGAACATTCGGTGTTTTGTCGACGATTTAGCAGTCTTGCCTAAAATACGGCTAAGTATGTAGATACCTACCTCGTACCTTTGACTTCCTCGTTGGTCAAGTGGTTGCAAGCGCTACTGCTGAGCATGAAGTCCTGGTTCGATTCCCGGGTCGCGCAAAATTAAAATGGGTTTTTCCATCAGGATTTGCTCAGTAGCAGCCCGGAGTCTGGAATTGTGCCCAATTGTTGGCAATAGACTCGCCCCACACACACGGACACACACACACACACAACACACACATGGGACTTAACATAATTGGCGAAATGTGGGTGTACTATATGTACACCTCTGCCTAACCCTTCGGGGAATACATGGATGACATACAGGCGTGATGTTATCTATAATATGCTACTGCATCACCTCTTGGGGTGGAGCTCAATTGTACTTCGTAGCACGACCATGAACGCATTCATTATAACTTTAGATTGTAATAAAATCCTTTTAATTTGTACTATTTTAGACCACTAATTAGGAATTATATTCCTTTCAATTATCGTAGATATGCAGGTCGTGCTGGAAAGATTCCTTCCCAGCATGACCACGCTAAAATTCCAGCTGGCATAGAAGTTGATGAAACGGGAGCGTACCTACCTAAAAATTTGTACTCATTATGTACCTACTCATTACCTACTCCTATTTCATTACTGATAAATTGTAGTAAATTGTTATAAAAGCAAAAAAACTTTTTTCTGCCTATAAGCCTGTATATGATTTGTATACTTGACACTAGATGGCGTTAGGCAGGCAGAAAATGTTTTTTTGGCTTTTTTAACAATTTACGACAATTTATCAGTAATGAAATAGGAGTACCTACAAATTTTTAGGTATGCTCCCGTTTCATCAACTTCTATGCCAGCTGGAATTTTAGCGTGGAAAGATTCCTTCCCAGCACGACCTGCATATCTACGATAATTGAGAGGTATGAAATTTCTAATTAATGATATAAAATAGTACAAATTAAAAGGATTTTATTACCATGTAAAGTTATATTGAATGCGTTCATGGCCGTGCTACGAAGTACAACACCAATACCCTAATAGAAATTGAAAGAGCCCAAAGAGCTATACTGAAAGTGTCGTCTTTTCGACCGTATCGCTACCCCACTGAACAGGTAAACAAGGAAGGTAACGTACTGACAGTGCGTCAGCTGGTTATATTGCACATTCTGTTGAAACAGCATACTCTCTTGGTTTATAATCCAACGCTGTCCAGGGGGAAAAGACGATAGGTATGACCCAGTGGAGCGCCATCACCTACGTTACAAAACTATTTTTGCAAGGCGTTTCTTTTGCCATCTAGGTGGCTACTTATACAATAAAACTCACAACGTGTTATATATCTTTAGTCTCACAAAGAATAAATGCAAAAAGACTCTAACTGACTGGCTACTAAAATTAAACTATAATGATAATGAAAACATTCTCATAAAAACCTAACCACTCAATCACACACTCTCACACCCACACACTCGCACACCTACGCAATCACCCATACTACACATCTACTAACATTAGTCTCGTAACCTAGCTATATTAATAAAAAAAATACTTTTAAAAGTGCTTAGTACATAATTTATAAAATGAAAATGTAAAAGGGGTGGCTGTCGAATCTGACCAATGTAAAATAATTTATGTATTATATTGTAGTGAGAAAATAAAGTTGATTGATTGATTAACGTTTTGCTATGAGCTTTACGTACAAAAACACAATAATTTCTGGTTTATAGATACCTACATAATTCGAAAATTAAATACAAAAATATTGTTAGCCAATCAACATACTTTTATTCATAACTAAACATTTATTTACAAATATAACTACGCAAAGGTGTTTGTTATAAAACGTTGTATGGTTTATTATAATTATGATTAATACAAAGCAGAGTTTGTATACATCTCAAACGTTTATTATATTAGCGGTCGTCGGCCAACTTTTCTATGAACGTATTCACCGGTAAATACATAAAAATCATAAAATATGGGAAAAGCAGACTTGGCTTATCTTTACTTGGCCTTGTATTTACAAGACGTGATGCAGAACTATATCTGGTAAATGTACAGATAAAGTAGGATAAAGGTGACCGTGGTGTCGTTTTGCCGTCTATTCAACTAAGGTTCACCGGAAAAAAAACGGTTCACGAAACGTCCGCGATACCTACCGCGCGTTCTGTGGTACCTACCATCGCGGACGATTCCGGTGAACCGTTTTTTTCAACCTTATTAATAAGGTAACAAGGTTCAAAAGTGGTTCACCGTAAATGTCCGCGATGCTACCTGTCCCACTGCCGCGACGAGGAAGCGCCTTTATCTACCTATCATTAATTTTTCGCTTAAGGCGAAAGCGCCAGGCCCGCGAAATTCAAATTTTCTTAGGTTTTTTGCAATTTGTAAGTCAGTTTTATGTTATATGTTGATAAAAATATGATTCACGACCGGAACAAGTATGTATTTACATAATTATAATCATTAGAATCAGTAATACAACTCCAGTTAGTATAAAATCCTCAAATGTCAAGATTTCATGAAATAGTCATTCGATAGATTACACTTCTACCAACTTATCTGTGAAATGGCGAAAATTGGAACTACGGCCGTCATGTTGAAATGTCTTCGATTGTGCCGACGCACGTCATTCGATTGTGTCGACGCATCGACGACGGTGGCGTCCTCTTTCAGTTCACAGATAAGTTGGTAGGACTGTACCTACCTGTTGTCTTGATGACTTTGATGACCGGTTTTCAGACTATCAAAAATCCACGAATGACAGCCGGGAAAATACTTAGTCGGTCACCCATCCAAAAAACACTACAAAGTAGTTTTTTTTTTTTTGAAGTCGGTTGTTTTTTTTTCCAGGCTTCGAAAAGATATTTTTAAAACAAAAAAATTAAAAAATAATCTAAAAGCAACAATAGGTCCTACCTTCATAATCATCTTCATAACATCCTAGAGGTCGGACAAGCAGATTCCAATCTTGTCATGGGTTCGAGACCCCGCAACTGCAATTCTTTTTGGTTATTTTTTCAATTTTTATTTTGTTACTTTCAATCAATTAATAAAAATATATGTCTATAAAGGCTTAATGATTCCGAAATAAAGGAAAAAACAGACTTAAATTGGAATTTAAACTCTCCTCAACTGATGAAGCATTCAAAACGTATTGGAGTCCTGAATCGCGCAATCAAAGTTTTCGTACAACTTTGCATGAATACCTTAACACTTCACTTGAACATTGGGGGTCAGTCGCCTCGAGGGAAGCCAGTACTCGCCAAGCTGGTCTAAATTGGCGATCATTCAGATGGACCTCACCCGTAAGGGCGGTACACTGGGTAGACTTAACGAGAACGATTGAACTTAACCGCGCCCAGCACCCACCACCTCAGAGGAGACTAATAATCTCACGATTCACTCGACCCCTTTTTTTTCTGGTTTCGAAACTGGATTCTGTATTTTAACCTGTAGGTACCAATATAATATTACACAAAATGATAATATTTTCTAGGGTTCCCAAACCCCGGGTACACCGGGTTTTGGGTACCCAAAGGGTGAAAACGGAACCCTATTACTAAGCCTACTAATAATCATCCATCTTACTAGTAATACTAGTAGGATACCGGCTGTATTATTTAAATCATCGTGTTACTAGCCTGTGTAAAAATGTAGAAAAAAGGTAAACTAAAAAAGTATTACGGAACCATTTGTGAGCGCGTCTGACTCGCACTTGGCAGGTTTTTATGTCTTTATTTACTAAATGGTAGTTACTTGTAATTAGATTATAAAACATAATTTGTGCCCGTATTATTTAGGTAGGACCTGATGTTGGACCATAACGATGCGGGAAACTGTCCTTTTCAAACAATAATCATGTCATGGATTCGAGACCCAGCAACTGTAATTATTATTGTATATTTTTTACTTTTTATTTTATTTTATTTTTATTTTTTATTTGAGGAGCTCATGGCTAAGTAATAACAGCCGCATGGGTCGATACATCAGGTTAAGCTAAGCTTGCCGGGGTTGGTCCGTGGATGGGTGACCATCTTTTACATAGCGAGACTCCTCCGTGCCTCGGAAAGCACGTTAAGCCGTTGGTCCCGGCAGTCAATCGTGGATCTTTGACAGTCGTTACGGGTCGTCAGAAGCCCGAAAGTCTGACAACCAGTCTTGCCAAGGAGTATCGTATTACCCAGTTATGGGTTGTGGAGGTCAGATAGGCAGTCGCTTCATGTGAAATACTGGTATTCAGCTACATCCGGTTAGACTGGAAGCCGACCCCAACATAGTTGGGAAAAGGCTAGGCAGATTGATTTTTTACTTTTTATTTAATTAGATACTTTCATTGAATGAATAAAATGATAATTATGTAAGGGCTTTATGATTACAAAATAATGATAAAACAAAATCGAATTCTAATTTGAACTCACTCTGACTGATCAACCATTCAGAAGTCCTTAATCGTGCATTAAAATTTTCGCACGTCTTTGTTTAAATAGTTTATCCTTTTCTTCATGCATCGGTTGTCAATCACCTCGAAGGAAGGCAGTATTTGTCAAGCAGGTAATTGACGATCAATCAGAAGTACCAGTCTCGTAAGGGCGGTAAATTGGTGAAGTGTGTTAGTGAAGAGTTTGGGTCAGCATGATCAAATAATATGAACAGTAAAAGTCACGCCTGATAACAGGATACACCACTTTCGAGGAGGATGTTAAAACCACCGGTTCTGATTTACTTGCGAATATCAAAATATGTCGCATAAATTGCCGTATTTTTGTACTGCGTCCACTTAGAAGCTTGATTTTTTTAGAGCTCCAGGGGACCATAGACCTACGTATTTGATATTAATTTCAACTTGATACCTCCACGCGTTCCTAAGAAAAAGGCTCTTGACAGACTGACAGACAGACAGACGGATGGACAACGAAGTGATCCCATAAGGGTCCCATTTTTACCTTTTGAGGTACGGAACCCTAAAAAATACCTAAGTAGTAAAAATAAATTTATTAAAAAACTTTTTTCCAAAAAAAAAAACAACCGTCCTCCAAGAAAGAACACCACAAAGTGAAAAATAACTCTAATTGAAAATACAAAACTAAAGACACCGACTTCCGAAATTAATGTAATTTTTTACTTTGTAGTGTTTTTTCTTGGAAGTCGGTTGTTTCTTTTTTTTTTGGAAATAGTTTTTAATAAATTTATTGTTATTTATGTTTTGTATTCGAATTTGTGTGCGGTGGGTACCACACTCGAAAATGTAAAATAGTTTTTTTCCAAAAAGACAACACTACAAAGTGAAAAATAAGTTTAATTTCGGAAGTTGGTGTCTATAGTTTTGTATTTTCTATTTCTGCTACCGACTATTTTTCACTTTGTAGTGTTGTTTTTTTGGAAGTCTGTTTTTTTTTACACTTTCTAGTGTGGTACCCACCGCACACAAATTCGAATAACTACTACCTGTTAAGTAAATTACAGAGTTCAAAAACTACCCAAGCAAAGATAATAAATTTTACATGGGACCAACTTCGAGATATTTATATACCCTCCCGAATAAAAAAAAGAATCGTTCAAATCGGACTACACTGTAAGTCATGCGTAGAAAAAAAAAATATGTATACGCGTCGACTTGAGAACCTCCTTTCACATTTTGACCGACTTTTCAAAAAAAAGGAGGAAGTTCTCAATTCTTCGCGTATATTTTTTTTATGTATGTAAGTACACCGATTTTTCCGTCAATTGTTGACCGATTTTCAAAATTATTGTTTTGTTTGAAAGGGTGTGCTCTCAAGGTGGTCCCATTGTCACCAAATCAGAATCTAATTAAAGAATCCCATGGAAATCGATGGAAACCCTCAAATTTTATAGGCACACCTATAGCGGTTTAGGTATTTTTTATAGTAACTCGTGCATTTGCTCCCGAAAAGCACCATTTAGTGAAGTGGAATTGATGAGGAAGACCACAGATGGCCATCAGAACTACTCAATAATACGTATTTCACGGGTTGCAATTTGGTTACTTTAATATGGTTATTTTATGCTCGACACAATGCATATTGTGAAGTGGAGCTGATGGCGACTTCACATCAGTTCCAGTTCTTCTGGTTCCTTACTAGGAGAACTCCTGAACAATTACGTCTCTGTATCGGGATATACAATATTTTATAAAAGATGATGAGCAGTTGACATTAAGCTATTGTAACTTAGATAAATTACAAACTAACCCACTAAAAAGTGAAAAAAAAAACTATTTTACGAAAAAAAACAACCGACTTCCAAAAAAAATACTATAAAGTGTAAAATAACTTTAATTTCAGAAGTCGGTGGCAAAAAACTAAAATACAGATCCAAAGACACCGATTTCCGAAATTAAAGTTATTTTTCACTTTGTTGTATTTTTTTGGAAGTCGGTTGTTTTTTTTTTTATTGTAAAAAAAAAAAAATATTTTTGTTTTCTATCTGCTGTACTTGTACCTACTGTGTGCCTTTTTAGTTGTGCTAAAGAAATGTATTTTCTTTCTTTATTTTCCACCTTTTTCTTCGTCGGTTTTAAAGAGTGCTCGCTCGGCGATGCTCGCTTGATGGGCAGAATACTCGTTGATAGACTCACGCTGGGTAACTCGTCTACTATCTCGTCTACTATCTACTAACACATACCTACTAACCCGTCGCGCGCCGTCGCGTACTCGTTGCTCGGTGCTCGCCAACTCGTGTTTAGTTGCTAGCTACTCGCTTCTCGTTTATATTTGCCGGCGGTGGAGCAGGTGCTAAACTCTCTAATAGTCCTTGGTGTATGTATATTCGTACTCTTGCGTTTAGTTCTACCAATAGACATGCTTAAACACCGTACAATCCAAAGAAAAATTTGAATGGAATAGTTCTACCACGATTTCCAAGTTCTCGATGTTAGAAATCCAGGAAAAAACATCGCTTTAATTCAAAGAATTTGATGTATTTAAGTTCTTAATAAAAAGTGTTCATTAGGGTGAAGTCAGACGAGCGTAATTTTTTGAGTTGTGTGTCGCGTAATTTCTGCTACATTCGGTTGCTTACAAAAATCCTGTTTCGTTCAAACGGCGTCCCAAAATGAGTTGTCTGCCGACACGCGCCCCACACACGCCACCGAAATTACGCGACTCACAACTCAAAAAATTACGCGAGACTCGTCTGTCTTCACCCTTAGCTAGTAAGTACGGCAGTCTTTATGTTTTGCGGAAGCTGAGTTTTTTTTTTATTTTGCCTCCAAGCTTCGCAATAAAATGAAAATCCGTCAGAGCTCTGGACGAAAAGCATTTTGTTACATCAAAAAGAGTCATGACAGCCTTTACTCGACAACGACACGCCATTTAAGAAGCCCTCGAGCCATTCTTGCAGAAATATATCCTTACAAATACAAGTTTCGTCCGCAAATATGAATTTATTGTAACCCTACTATTTTGCACGATGTGCAGCAATACCGCACGATCGTTGCGAACATGCAAAACATACCTAGAATTATACATTACTTGGGTTCTATGCAAATCATTAGATCATAAAACAGTAACCCTGAATACATAGTGACTTATGTAGGTAAGCATTTACATTTTAGTTGTCTTTGCTGAGTAAGCAGAAACAATCCCTTCATAAATCTTTGCAAAGACACTCCCCTTTAGGTATTTATGAGAGGAAAGTCGTACAAAAAGGTAGATATTTCTTTTAAAATTTTGCCTTTAAAGAAGGAAAATTTACCTAGGGATACTTTTAAATAACGAACGGTCCCGAAACAGCGTGTATAACAATTCGCTTTTACGTTTTCGTTTCTGTTTCTGTATATTATTTTACGCAGGAATGAGTCGTATCTACAATAAATCAGGGACGTAGGATCGTGAAATTTGTGAATTTATTAAGGTGTCTATTATTTGCATACTAAAATATGTACCCTCATTAAATTATAATGGTAATCGCTGACAGGTTCAGGATTAGGTACCTTACCACATACAACCATGATTCTCTAAAATATTTGAAGCTAGCTAGGTGCCATATTGCATTGTTATTTATGTTAAGTAAATAATTTTGAGAAAAATAAAAAAGCTGTTACTTTTATGGTTATATTCCTCACCTCTCGAGACCTCTTTATCTTTTCTGTGATATTCCTCTATCGGCCTTGTTTGATTTATTTACAATTGTAAGAAACGTAGCAATATGAATAATTTGCCTCTGTCCGCCACTTCGTTGCCGTGGAAGTTGTAAGACACCACCATAATAGGTACTTAGCTACACTAATTTAATAAAGCGTCTGAGCTGCGAGATGGTTGGTACCTCGTTGACCTAAGCATGCACAGTTCGGTTATTCTTGGTAATGCTCGGTTCTTGACGTACGGCCGTCCTCGGACTCCGACCAACCGCGTCGCGTCGCATCGCCCGCCCGCACTTTACTCTATTTCCGATTAGCGTTCTTTCTGACTTTTAAACCGACTTCAAAAAGGAGGAGGTTCTCAATTCGTCGGAACCTTTTTTTTTTATGTATGTTCCCCGATTACTCGAAGATGGCTAGACCGATTTGGATTTTTTTTGTTTTATTCGAGAGGGTATACATCACAGTTGGTCCCATATAAATTTGATTAACTTTGCCTCGGTAGTTTTTGAGTTAGCTTCAATAATACCTACGTATTTTTTTTCCCACTTTTATATGGATGATGTTCTAGTTTGTTTTGCAGGTAGTGGTATTAGAATTTGTGTGGGGTAGGTACCACAACTAAAAAGTGAAAAATAACTTTTTTACAAAAATATACAACCGACTTCCAAAAACAACACTACAAAGTGAAAAATAACTTTAATTTCGGAAGTCGGTGGCAAAAAACGAAAATACATTTAACTAGACACCGACTTCCGAAATTATATTTATTTTTCACTTTGTAGTGTTGTTTTTGGAAGTCGGTTGTATTTTTTTGTAAAAAGTTTTTTATTTTTACTCGGCTCCTAACCGTACCGTGTAACTGGGCTATCAAATGCAAAAAGATTGTTATAAATCCGACTGGCAGTTCCAGAGATAAGCGAGTTCAAACAAACAAACTCTTCAGCTTTATTATTAGGTCTTTACCTATGAAATTGCCGTTCTGCAGTACTGGCCATTTCAAATCAAAATAATTTTTGTTTGGCTAAGAATTCTAATTTCAAATTAATTTTATTTTAAAAACATGGATTTTTTTTCCAAAAGTAGTAATTTGTTTGCAAATGCGATGAAAATGTAACACTAATCAATATTAGTGTTACATTTTCATCGCAATTCAATCTTTTTCGTCATCATGGATACGTTCAAAATTCGAGTAATTATGGAATATGAGTACCGTCGTGGCAGCAACGCGGCACAAGCGGCACGCAACATCAACGACGTTTACGGAGTCAACACTACAAACCAACGCACCACTTGTTATTGGTTTGCTCGCTTCCGTTCTGGAAATTTCGACCTGAAAAATGAACCTCGCGGTCGTCCGAAGACTTTGGTCGACAATGACGAATTAAAGGCGATTGTGGAAGCTGATGATACACAATCTACGGCTGAATTAGCAGCAGCTTTCGACGTTAGCGTCAAAACAATATTGGTCCATTTGCGTCAAATTGGCAAGGTAAAAAAGCTTGACAAATGGGTGCCCCACGAACTCAATGATCGCCAGCGCGAAGTACGCGTCGAGACGTGCCTTGCACTGCTCAACAGAAACACAAGTGAAGGAATTTTGAACCGCATTGTTACCTGCGATGAAAAATGGATTCTGTTTGATAACCGCAAGCGCTCAGCAAAATGGTTGGATTCTGGTTCAGCACCTAAACAATGCCCTAAACGAAA
Source organism: Cosmia pyralina (assembly GCA_946251885.1). NCBI lineage: Eukaryota > Metazoa > Arthropoda > Insecta > Lepidoptera > Noctuidae > Cosmia > Cosmia pyralina. The sequence goes on from OX276357.1 coordinate 16,046,979, forward strand.
ATTACCCCTAGAAAAGTGATGGTCACTGTTTGGTGGTCTAGCGCCAGTGTGATTCATCACAGCTTCTTACCAAACGGAGTGAGCATTACTTCAGATGTGTACTGTGAAGAACTGAACACAATGATGGAGAAGCTGGCACATCTCCAACCAGCATTGGTCAATCGCTCGTCTCCGCTGCTCCTGCACGAAAACGCGCGACTTCATACTGCACAGCAGATGGTCTCCAAGTTGCAAGAACTGGGGTTGGAAGCTCTCCGTCATCCGCCCTACTCACCAGACCTTGCGCCTACAGACTACTACTTTTTCCAGAATTTGGATAACTTCTTGGCGGGAAAAAAATTCAATACCCGAGAGGCAGTACAAAATGCCTTTGAAGAATTTGTTGCCTCCCGTCCAGCTGATTTCTTTAAGAAGGGCATCAATAAACTGCCAATGCGTTGGCAAAGATGCATTGATTGCATGGGTGATTACTTCGATTAATACAAATAAAAAATGCATGAAAAAAATTCGTTTAAATTTTTTCATACAAAACGGCAATTTCATAGGCAATTTCAAAGACCTATTATTGCTCGTATTATTACATATTTACATTTTTAATTGTTCTGTGTTTGTCACCTAACTCTTCCTAAACGGCTGGACCGAAAACTGAAACTGAAATGTGTGTATATATCAATGGGTTCCTGGATGGTTTGAAAACATAATTGGACCCGGTAGGTGGCGCTTCAGTCGTGTTCTAGAATCGTTCAAAAAGGACAAACAACGTCTGTCGGATCCGCTAGTATTAATACTAGCAGAAATATTTGATATGTGTCAGTTAATTAACTGAAATATATCAAATATTTCTGTTTTTATGCGGCCATATTCGATAGAAGATCGAATAGTGTTTCAATCACTATCTCGAATATAATCGATTGGGTTTGTCTCTGTCGTGGTCAGTTCATGACCAAAATGGATAAAGCTATCTATCACCCTTTTTTATAAGAGAAAAGAAAGATATGCTTCATAAAAATCTTACGACTTTACTGGCGACAATATTTTTCAGACAGTTCGAAAGATCTAATTTTAGTTAGTCTTTATTGCATCATTCATAAATTAATTCTTCCTAAAACATTTAAAAACGTCTTATAGTGTCTTGCTCTCATCTCACTTAATAACATAACAAGGATTAAGGGTAGAAATAAGTAAAGAGTTTATGTAAGTGTCAAGTTTTCAAGAATTATGTAGGTATCTACAGTATGTATGTGATCAGATAGTTTTGGTTTTCCTTCGAGTCACGTATTTGTGCTGCCACTTGTATACATCTTCCACAAATGATAACATATAGGTATATTTGCCGCAATCTTTAAAATCAGCAGGCCAATTATCGTACCTAAAAACGTTCAAATTGTCAAGTCGCAATCTCATGCCAGCGACAACCAAATGTCAAAAATGTACGTAAACGCTATACTTACAATTTTGACAGATTGAGACTGAGATGAGATTGCTAAGTTGTTAAAAATACGGGAATTACCCCTCTGATATGATTTCCGAGCTGTTCAAGTAATTTTATGCTCGTGACTACACCGAATTTTAAAAAAAAACGGCTTGCACTTGGCTTGCTTGGTTTGTGTACTTGGCGGCTTCGTCTCTGTCATTTCAGACAGACGACACGCGACAACACGATGGGACTCTAGTAGAACATTTTCTGTGAAACTTCGCGGAAATTATTCTACCAGAATCGCGTAGCACCGTCGCATCGCGCCTGTCTGTCGGAGCCTTAAATCTCAAGATGTCATATTTATGCCCAGGTACTATCAATAAAATATTAGGTACCTACCCTTGCTATTTACTTGACAACAAAGGAAATAGGCAAAGAAATATGTAGGAAGTAGGTTGTCGTTTATTTACAAAAAATCTTTTGTTTTTCAGAAGGTTTGACAAATAAAGATTTAACTGATTGATTACGTATGTTGTACTTATAGGTAAAGTCAGGGAAATTATTTATTAAGCAAATTGACTACCAACTTAAATTATTCCTATATTGAAATCACAACTGACATTCTTTAACAATTGTATTAAATGGCTATAACACGGTAAATTGGCGTTAGATGCAAATTTGCTTAATAATTAATTTCCCTGACTTTACAACTCTAACACCCCTTTTCAAACTTACTTATCTTAACACGGAATACAGATAATTCACGCACACAAGTTTTAATAACGTTTTACAAATTGTAATTTCCTTTGAGAAACACTCAAAGCTTCCAATCCACAATTTATTGGTATACTACACATGTAGGCCATAATATTACACTAGGTATACATGTAGGCCTGTTTTCAAACAGTGATACCCGACTAACAATATTAGGTGGCGGTGGTACCCTAGCTTTCATTCTCAACAATCAACAACATTTGTATTAACAACACTCCAATTAACGCAATGGATATTTTTTTTCTTTTATCAAAAAAAGCTTAGCATTTTATACAAGACAAATGGCTAAACTCTAAGATGTCTTAATTGTCCATAACACACTTTAAATTACTTAAAATAATGGCCATAGTCCTTTTAGTTCACATTTTAGACTAACACTAAGCCGACGTTCGCACGGACGTAAAAGTATCACGGCGGGATTTTATCGCGCATTGGATTTTCAACTCTCTGTGTTGAGCCGAGCATTGTGTATCTGACCTAACAACAGCGTGCATCCCAGGGGGTCGAAAAAACACACTGTTGGATTTTCAACTCTCGGCGCTAACCAGAGTGTTAAAAATCCAGTGCGTAAAAATAAATCGCCGCGATATTTTTACGACCGTGCGTACCTCGCGTCGGCTTAAACACAACGTTTTCAAGCACAAATATGTTTGCGTTTCTAATTATGGGTTCCAAATGTTCCAATTGAGTTCACAACTATTCAAGCCCATATACTTAGCCGTTTTTCCGAACATCACTGTCTTTCACTATAAATCAGTAATACACACTTATCACCAAAGTTATACATACGTAGTCTGTAACTCAGTATGTGAATTCGCTCTCTGGGCTGGCGCAAACCGGCTCCGAATCATCTGCCCGAAGGTTGTCCGAAACTGGCGTGACATGGAACAGTATAGCACGAAGTTGATGGCCCCGTTCAGAAGGGCCAGGGCATCCATCAGCTCTCCGAAGAGGTCGTAACACTGCTTGAAGAAACATCTGCCTAGGACGCCGCTTAGAAGACCTGGGGAGAAAAGGATTTGTTAAATACTTTTAGGGTTCCATATCCGAAACGTACGTGCTAAAGGGAACCCAATTTCTAAGCCTCCGTTGTCCGTCCATCCATCCGTCCATCTGTTTGTCAGCGGGCTGTATCTCATGAACCGTCATAGTGGAGGTTTGTAAATGGCTTTAAGTGAATAACCTCACTGTTACTTTTGTATTGATAGCTATAAGCCACCCAAAATAATAAAAAAAATAAAAATAGGTACAGTTGACATTTTCATAGATTATGTAAGGTTCCCCCACCCCATACACGAAACGTGTTTTTTTTAAATATATATTGTACGGTGGTACGGAACTCTTCGTGTTCGAGTCCGGCTCACACTTGGCCGGTTTTTAGAACTCATTAGCCAAGAGATACACTGCTACCAGCACCCTAATTGCTTTACATACTAATATCAATCGGAATCAGAATAATTTAGAAGCAAATTGCTAATCCATTGCTTCATATTACGTTCGAAAAGTCTGCTCGCCAATGTAAATAACGCAGTGAATGTTGCTGAACTGTCAAAGAGAAATCGATTCCGATTGATAGTGTGTTACGCAATTAGGGAGCTGGATCTTTTGGCGCTCGGATGACATTGACAGGGGGGCGGCGCTGTTTGTAATCATTTAAAAGGCATTGAAAAAACAAGATGGCGGCGCCACGCACCAAAATGATTCTTGTACCTACAGCTAAAGGTTAGTGAACATCCGCATTTTAGCATGACATACATCATTGTACTTAGTGATTTAAACTCCGGTGGAGATACTAAATTACCGAAAGTTTTGAAGATGGACACCAAATCCTAGGGGCTTCCAACCGAAAACTTTAGAAGAGCAAAAAATAAACCACAATTTTCTAATACACCGTTACGCTTGTCGTAGTCAAAGGGGTTTTCTTTTCGCTTTCTTAAAATATACGACTAAAAAAGCTACGAACAAATTGGTTTCATCGTTATTCCAAGCATTCTAGCATAATTAAAAGATTCATTAGTATTTGACACCCCCACCCATCAGAAGTAAAGAAGAAAGAGTAAGATTTTTCTTATAAAATAACCAAATCATAAATAAGTACCTACACTACATAATAGGGATAACGACAATTTTTTTTTTGTGCGATAAGTATGTTACCTATTAAAAAATATTGGACACGTATTTTTTCTTTTTTTACGTAATCAAAAGATTACGACGATACATTAAGCTAAAATGTAGCATGACGTCACTCCTTGCAAAATTTTATACGAAGTTTGTTAAAGTTGTGACGTAGCGAGCCCCCACTCCCCAACATTAATGCGTTTTATATATTATAAGTAATTTTTTAAATAAAACGTGTAAGGTAACCAAATAAAACTCGTTTATTAAGACAACAGGAAATCCGAAGATGTAAACAAAGATATTGCTTTACAGAAACACGAGCCGACGTAATTATAAATAGGTAGGTACTCATTCTACAGGTTCAAATTAAATTAACTAGCGAAACTCCGCAGACGGGACGGACCACATAAAAATAAAAAAGATTTCATGATTTTTTTTTTGGGTCGATGACCGCTGGCAGTTTCGATACTTGAAGTGTGACTTGATAAAATCTGTTTGATAAAACTAAAAAAAAAGACTGATACTCGACCCCCAAAAGAAACGTCATCAAATTATTTAATTTCTTTTTGTTTTATTATGTTTAGATTTCGATACCTATCCACGTCTGCCTGGCTAATTTAATTTTACCCTTTATACAGCCAATGTAACAAACACACCCACATGGTTTTATTAGAGTAGGTCAATTTTATTATTCGCTGTTTTCTGTCTGAAACATTTATCTAGCTAGCCTAAGTATTTTATATTATCTTATGCCAAGAAGATGCATTAGCAATTTGTTAAAAGTTCGTCCGTAAATCGCAATGTTTAGTTACAAACTTACAAGCTAAAAGAAAAGATGTTATGATTTATTACTGAGCCATAAAACCCAGTGACTGATGATTGTTTGTATGTTCAACATTATAAAGTACAGATTTATTAACTACCGCAATTATGTTTACTAAACATAGATTTCGCAATAAATCCGGTACAGAACAATCCAGAGGTGGGCCAACTTTTTTCATTATGGGCCAGAACAATTAAAGAAATTTCAGGAGGGGCCAGAAAATTAAATTAAATGTATTGAAATTTTTCAAATTTAGTTATTATTAAAGTATTTAAAAAAAAGCGAATTTAACTTTTGTTTGAAGGCCCTGCCATGGTTTGTGTGAAATATGGAACCGCTTTAGATTTGCCATGATGTTCCCGTATGCAGGTTCGAGCTGAAGAGGTGTTCATCAGTTAACCTGCTTCGAAAGCAGTTGTTCCGCATCTTCATGGCAGAGAACATCTGTTCACACACAAATAATTACGCAAACATTGCCATAGTTTTCTGGGCATGAGCAATAAACTTTGGAAATTGGTATTTGGGGAGTGTTGTATAAAACTCAAGTTTTGTAAAAATTAGGAAACGTAACCCCAGGACTGAATTGCCTCCTAGTCTAGTCCTCTAGTCCTACTTTAGAAGGGAGACATTGGCGGGCTGGATTAAAGTCCTTCGCGGGCCGTACTTTGCCCATCCCTGGATTAAACACTAAAATGAAATACTGACCTAGTATTCCTTGGGGGAACTCCGTGAGTAAAAACAGCAGTAACACAGCGACTAGCATCTTTGTCGTTCTGTCGGTCCGTCGCTCGGCTTTCGAGCGCTTCGTCGATTTTCTCGTGAACACATTCCCGTTGACAACCGTATTTGCAGGACAAGCGCTATATCCTTTCAGAGCTTTCTTCCTACTATTCGCTCTGTATAAAGCTCGAATCAACCAAGCGCTAATCACAGTAAGAATCACACAAGGAAGAAGCTTTATAAGTACTGAGTGTACCCAGAAGTTAATCTGGTATAAGCTGCCGTTGTAGTTCGAATCGACGAAGTAGACTTTCGTCAGCATATTCCCGCTTTTGTCAAACGCGAAGTCTTTGTGTATTGTGAATACCTGAAAGAGAAATAAATTTTGTTAGGTTTTGAAAGACTTCTTTTGCATGTCCAGGTCATAATGATTGAATTCAGAAGTCGTTTCTAATAGCCCTACTATGTATTGAATATCAATTTTCATTGCGTTTCAAAATATCATTTCTCATAGTCAACAGGGTTTCAAGGGAGGATTATAAAAGCAATTTCTTGTTAGAAGTTTCTAAAAATAGCACCTCCAGCCTTGAATTGAAACTTTGGCCTTCATTTATTGATTCGTTATCCGTAGAAACATCAATCATTTCCTATAACAATTTAGCAGAAAGTATTGATAATATAAGTCCACGTTATCTCGCTTTTTGCCTGACCGAACGCATAATTAGCAATTCCACTGGACTATCGTAGCAATTTCACTGGGTAAAACTTGTAATTCATGAGTCAATGTTGCATCTGATATGGTATTTTTATAGGACACAACAACATACTTATACACCTGTGAATAGAAATTTTAGAAAATATTTACAAAAGTTGACAGTGACACAAGTGGAAAATTGGGATCGGGAAAAATGCTGCAATAGTACATACATTACATAAATAGAATAGAATAGAATAGAATAGTTTATTTCCATCACTAAATGTTACAAATATCTCTTAGTCTAAGGATAATATGTGACAACAATGGGTGACATTAAACAAGAGAATACGTTGACGTTGTAGGATTAAATACATATATTATTTACATAATATATATGTCGGATCCGGTCAATAGTACGGACGCGTAACGAATCGCAAGCGCGCCACAGGCGACATCACGTGAGGTACCCACGCCTACAGCTCGCTTCTACAGAGTCGTGATGTTTTAACCTGGTGGCGAAGAGGACAGTCTAGTGTCGGATCGCATCGGGGCAACATCGGGGTTACTACGCCACGGAACTGTATTCGATTCGTTGTGCTTAGTGATTGTGTTAGATTGTGATTTTAAACACCGTGTATCGCACCCAGTGTGTTTTCATTGCACGAAACCCATCTTCTGCCCACATGTCTGTCTAAATCTAACTGAGTAAATCCTGACGTTCCGAGATATATATGTAATGAGAAAGGAGGTCTTTAAACCTATATATATTTTATTCATATTTCATTGCTAAGCTGTGTTCCATCGCTTTATTTTTTAAATAGATAGGTATCTACGGAAAACCTTGTAACTGATTATCATTTAACAGGCCAAACGTGTAACAAGTTAATCTCAGTTCTTAAGCCCTCTTTTTGCTTTACACGATCTCCTCGGAACAATCTCTTAGCCTTTCAATTTCGGTAGTACGCAGAAAGCGGGTCAAAGCGGCTATTGTGTAGCAACATGAATACGGAAGCTGTCTGTATGCATACAATAAGGGTCTAAGTCAGAATGCAATATGGGTCACGATCCTCGACGTAAAGTTTTAATATTCACAGAACAGTTGCCCTTTTCTCTCTACAAAATAAATAGTGATCAAATACAAAAACACACGCCTTCTTCCCGTGGGGGTAGGCAGAAAGTACACAACGCCACCTGCTACGACCCAAAAAAAAACCTCTCTTTACTTGGTTTACGCTCTTACATCATGGCCCTATTTAATAAACCTTACAAATTGTAAATTGTAGATGACAGGTTACAATTCTACAAGTTTCTATTTAGTAAATATTACAAATAATTTTGTCATGGTGGAAAATTTACAAAATTATACGTAATTTCTTTTTAATAAACATTTTCACTTTACAGGTGTCAGTTTACATATTTGCTGGGAAAACTAATTTATTGAACTCGTAATTGTAATTACAGTTTTACACTTGTAAATTGTAGTATAATTCTGACAGGTGGTCTAGCCATGTGTCAAAACTTTACAATTTTGTGCCTCAACCTAATAGCTGAAGAAATTAAAATATGACATGCAAAAAAATGGTTCTAACAACGAGTAGTGATGTTAGTGATAAGAACATGTGATTGAACGGCAACGGTGAGTTTTTCGTAAAAGGATTCATTTTACTTTTAATGTGACAGATTTTACGTTCAACGAAAAATTTCGGGTAAACAAGACTACCGTCGAAGATTTAATAACAAAAATAGGGCATAGAGGGGATACTATACGAAGAGAAATTCAGTCCTTACACTGATTGAGCAAATGTGTGTATTGCACTAGATGTATCATTATTCATTACATAATATTAGAGACAGAACCGAGAATCGTAGTTTTGTTTGTATTATATTTAAACTCATGACTAAGAAATTTGCCCTCGTTTATTAAGAATCTGCACCATAAACTTACATTTTATGTAAATTGTATATTGTCATCAAAATCGACCGGTGTTTTCTATAATATGTAAATGTTCATTAAACAGCACATGTAGTAAAACTTAACAAATATATAATTTTTTTACAAAATTGTAGGATTGTAACCCTGGTCGTACACGCACACCGGCTACTACGCACCTGACGTACTACGCACCTGACCTTTCTGAAGAACATCACTAATAAGTTCACTTTCTCCTATAGGACGTCCCCTCCCGGCGTTTCCACTCACATCTAACTTGTAACACCTTTTGTTGGTTGCCTTTCATTCACCCATCCTCTCAACATGACCAAACCATCTAAGCACGATAACACTGATAAAACATCTCCAAATAAACAGAAAGTAATATAACACAAACTCGGAGCACGTAAAAATCAATTAATTAAAGGCGAGGCTAACCTCGCTTCTCGCTTCCTCTAATGGCATAGTTTCACGCAACTTGAACTCACATCAATCACGGCTGAAATATACGCGTATCGCAAATCATTGTGAAGGAAATAACACTTCATTCAAGCGGAAATAGTAGGGAATATTATACAGAGTCAAATTAAATTAGCTAGCGATACTGCGCAAACGTGATGGGTGTCGATATCAAACACGATAAAATAAAATCAAAAGAGATTTGATGCATTTTTTGGGGAGTCAACGACCCCCCAGTTTAGGTCCGTATTGCAGAACGTCACTCAATACTCAAGCATTACTTAAAACTAGATTCAAGCCATTTGATTGGTTGAAAACAGTTTTAAACTAGCTTTAAACAAAGATCAGTGCTTGAGTTTCCTTCTGTAATACGGACCTTAGATTACTTGAAGTATGAGTTGAGAAAATATGTTGTGTTTTGTTTTATCGTTCCATCACCTCTGTGCAGTTTATACATAAAAAAACGGCCAAGTGCGTGTCGGACCAAGCACAATGAAGGGTTCCGTAGTTGGGATGAATTTATCCCAAGAAGAAACTTAATATTGTAGTTGAAAAACATGTTCTCCCATACATTCCAACTGAAAATGTAAGTTTGTACTCACAATATTGAGAGATTTACCAAGTTATTTTAAGACCACAGACTTTTAATAGGTTTTCCTGTAATCAACAGGTAAAGGTCTCTGATCTCAGGTTTAGGTATTCTGTATTTTTTCAAAATTTTAGGTTCAGTAGTTTCGGGGATAAGGGGGCGAACGGTCGATTTTCGTCTATTTTCTTAAATAACATAAAAAAAATATTGTTTTAAAATTATAAAAAATATATATTTGCGACCCTCATAGTAAGCCCTTTCTTTTGATATGTCACACGGTATAGTTTGCAAAACATTTTTTTTTTCTTATTTGCCCCCCAAAAGTGACCGCATATTCAAAATTCACTAACTTACTTTACCCGTCCGTGTTTGGGTCACAGAAATTCATATGTGTACCAAATTACAACTTAATTGCTCCATTAGATTCGGAGCAAATTGGCTGTGACAGACGGACAGACAGACACACACACACAGAGTGATCCTATAAGTGTTCCTTTTTTTTTTGAGGTTCGGTACGCTAAAAACGAATTTTCTCCTTGATTTTGAAGGGAAGTCATAATCAATAATGTAAGCTTCATATGCTAGAAATATTCTTCTATTCGACTGTAAAATTGACAACGCAGATTTTTTTTAATTCGTTCCACCACTAATTGTCTTCGACGATGTCCTTATGAATATTGCTCAGTTGTAAAAATTATAGGGAGTTTTATTATGAAAATCATGAGGCTGATGAACAGACTTTAACACCTCTACTAGCTGTTCTTGGATCTGCATGTATTTTAATTATAAACCATACAACAATGACGCAGGTAAATTACAAAGCTACTACACGCACGCACGCAATTTGTTTAAATTCGTGCATTGACAGGTTTATTCCCAGCTAAAACGAACAAAGTATTTACAGTTTTAAAATGTACAAAACGGAATTTTCCAAATACTAAATGCTGTATGCTATTAGTCTAGACTGGGTTATGCAGAGGTTTGTAGTCCACCCACATTTCGCTAGTTCTGCCCAACACTTCGGTGAAAACGCGTAAGTAGTGTTATGTTAGTCTAGACTGCATGTAATAAACCCATCCGTTTACATTATGGTCTGAAGAGGTAATTTACCAAGAGATTCCATAGAGAGAATGTGAATGGAGAGAATCGACGTATTGTAAGCTAAGAAGCACATAGATGCATAGATACATACATATACTTGATAAGGAAATTCACCCTGTTGTTTTTATGATGACTGATATGAATGACAAATGAACAAAAACGAAGCTAAACCTTTTTCATGGACCTAGGATAGGATAGGATACAACGTGAATAGTCGTCATATACCGAAACAAATCGAAACACGCTCGACTCAAAGTAGAACATTGAAATGTGAGCTTTAAACCGTGCCACGAACAGTGATGAGCATATGCGAAGTTCACAACAATATAACCCCCACCTCACACATACCCCCCCCCCCCCCCCCCCTCCCCATACGCACACAGAACACTGTGCGCATTCCTTATTTAAATATTTTTTATTGTTTTTGTTTTGTTAAAAACCTTTGGCATGTTTCAAATTTTTTTCTCAACTAAACTGGAAGAGCTGGAATACAAGCAAATCTTTGCTTAAAAGGTTAAGGTTAGGTAAAGGTTAAGTTAATAATGTAAATTACATAAGTTGATGAAATATTTTTTTTTTATAATATACTAGCTGCGCCCCGCGGTTTCACCCGCGTAGACCGGGATAAAAATAGCTTATGTGTTAATCCAGGGTATAAGCTATCTACATACCAAATTTCATCCAAATCGGTTCAGCTGTTTGAGCGTGAAGAAGTAACAAACATACAAACACACACACAAACTTTCGTCTTTAATATTAGTGTGACAGTGTGATTAGTTCTTTAAAAGAATTTTAAACCTTTACCCCCGTTTTTTTTGGCGACACCTAAATAAAACAAAAGCACCCTAATAAAAGCGCTCTGTTGTATTTTCAATTTTCTTTTGCGCACTTTTCCAAAGAACATTCGTTAATAAAAAATAAGCATTTAGCATGTGTCGTATCAATCATTATGAATATAACAGAGTACGGTGTGTTGTAGACCCTCGATTTACATATTTTCTGATAATCACACCGGAAACGAAGGCATGAAATTAACAGATGTTACATATCCTTCCTAAACGAGGTCATTAATTTTGAGCTAAATACAAGGTGTATCAGAAAGGTGTGGTCAAACTTAAGGGTGAGGTACAGACCATCAAACTGAACAACTTTCTCCATGGGATCAATATCGTAATCGAGAAAAAATATCAGCTGTTCCATACATTTGGGTCGACTAGGTATTGAAGTTTTGTACGGGACAGCTGATAATTTTTCCTCGATTACGGTGTTGGTCCCATGGATAATGTTGTTCAGTTTGATGGTCTGTACCAGACCTTTAAATTTGAACACACCTTTTTGATACACATTTATATTGAAAGTGCCGGCCAAACAAAATAATTTATATTCCATTAGAACGTCTTATTGTTATTCTGTTCACTTTTCATTATGATACCAATCATTAGGGCGCTGCGCTGTTATACCTACGAGTTTGAACATTACTGTTTTCAATATGTATTGTATTATTTAAAAGAAACTTAATATAAAATAAAAGAAAAATAGAAATAGGATTGGGGAAAACGTATTCTTTTGGGAAATAGCTTTTTTTCGGCCCAAAAATGTATGGACGGTGAATGATCTCCTTTTAATACTAATAACACGTCGGACGAAGGTTTGACAGTAGATTTAATATAAAATCACCTATATCACTGACATCCCAACATCCTCATAATAGTGATACCTACATTTAAAACCTAATGCTGTTTTACTCAGAATGTTTATTTTCAGATTCGTATCATCAACGGCAACATCCTACGGCTACTACTTTAAAAAAACCGATCAAGATCGAGTCGGACTCGCGCATCGAGGGTTCCGTTCCGATTTCTGAAAAAGTGTGCTATTTAGGGACATCGTTTTATTTTTTCTGTAATCTTTGCATAAACTTCTATCACATAGAATAGTTTTAGATTTTTCTCTATGAGAAAGCTTCGGAGAAAAAGGGGGGGGGGGGGGGGTATTGTTTTTACATTTTTCATTAAAAGTCGAAAACTATGTAGCCTAAAAAAAAAGAAAAAAAAATGTTTGAGAATGTGCAATCAGCGTTCTTTCATATGATATCCCACATGCCCAAGTGGCCACAATTCAAATTTTTAAGACCCCCTTTCAGTCCCTGCTTCACAAAAAAATTTTTTTTTTTAATTTTTTTAATTTGCAAAATAGTTGATAGAATCAGTAGTTCTTGAGATATCCAGCTGTGACATACGGACACACAGACAGACAAACTTAGTCGCACCATTATGGTTCCTTACCATTTTGGGACGGAACCCTGAAAATGCAATTCCAGTTTTCCGAGAAAATCTAACTTATGGTTCCTTTGATCCCGCTTCGATATACGTCCTGATGTCCCATCACAAAAAATCACTCATTATAATACTTGATGTAAACAGAGCCAATATCATTATCAAGATAATTACTTAGTTCATAACTTTTCCTCAAAAGATTTTCACATCGTCGTCTTTCGTTTTCGCATCGCGTCGTTTCAGAAAAAAATCGACTCTTTGTGCACCAACGCTTCGTAAATAATCCAGTCGTCATCATCTGCCTAACCTTTTCCGAACTATGTTGGGGTCAGCTTTCAGTCTTACCGGATGCAACTGAATACCAGTATTTTACATAAAGCGACTGCCTATTCCTGACTGATCTCCACAACCCAGTTACTGGATAACACGATACCCTTGCTAAGACTGGTTGTCAGACTTTCGGGCTTCTGACGACCCGTAACGACTGTGTAAGATCCACGAATGACAGCCGGGACCAACCGCTTGACGTGCTTTCCGAGGCACGGAGGAGTCTCGGTATGTAAATATGGTCACCTATTCGTGGACCAATCCCGGCAAGCGTAGCTTAATTAACCTGATGGATCGACCGTGCGGCTGTTATTATTTTAGCCCGTACAATCCAGTCTTACGTAATAAATTAATATCCGATACATTAATATTTAACACGTGGCTTTCTGTAATTGGATCATGAATAGTTAAATCTCCGCATAATATCATCAATGCAATGAATTCGTAATTTCATAATGTGGCATCAATCATTTCATTCTCCTGCCCTTATCCCAATCTATTTGGGGATTTTGGCATCGATAACGATCGTAATTAATATTATAAAATAATTCGAAAGTGAGTTCGTTTGTTTGTTTGTTACGCTTTCATACTAAAACGGCTGAACGGATTTGGATAAATTTGGCACATAGGTAGGTCTACCTTATGTGCCAAATTTCATCCGTCCGATCTGGATTAGGACATAGGATACTTTTTATCCCGGTAGTACGTTTCCGTGGGCTAATTTCCAACCTCCTCGCGGGCGAAGCCGCGGGCAAAAACTAGTTTTATTTAATCCTAATCCTAACTAATATTATAAATTGGAAAGTGAGTTTGTTTGTTTGTTTCTTCACGCTTTCATGCTAAAACGGCTGAACGGATTGGGATAAAATTTGACACATGGGTAGACAATGACCTAAGTTAGGACATGGATAATTTTTATCTCACGGAATCGAGATTTATGCGGGTAAAACCGCGGAGCGCAACTAGTGCTTGATATTTTTAATCAATATTTGTAACATAATTTGGAAACTGTGGATAATAACATCCGCATCATAATTATACAATTACATTAATTACCTACTAATATATGTAGGTACGAGTAACTGCAATGAGAGCTCCACCACTGTTACTTGGTTTAACTATGTTTAACCAAACAAGCAGTACAGTGGTGGTCCAGTGGCAACCGTCGCGACTTACGAAGTAAGTCGTAGGTTCGAACCCAGGCAGGCACTTTACTTTGCGTAAATAATTTCATCACCACTGCTCTCAAAACGGGGAAAGAAAACATCGTGAGGAAAGCAACATGTCCTAGAACCTAAAATTCGAAGACATGTGACATTTACCAACCCGCACTGGGCCCGCGTGGTGGATTACGGCCCGATCCCGTTCACCGAGAGGAGCCCTGTGTACCAGCAGTGGGAACGTTATAGGCTGATTATGTAACCAAACACACACACACACACGCGCGCTTGCGCACCACACATTCTTGTATTGGATTTTTGTTATTTTTTATTATTATTATTTTTTTTTATTGTTAATTTGTTCAAAATTTTGATAATACTGTAACAGTCTAATCACTACTTTTGTCTTATTTTCGGGAAATGAGCGCTGATTGTCCTTAATACAGGCTACTAAGTAACCTATAAGCTAGGACATCAGATCGTAAACTTATATGTGTATTGTTACCTACTTATCTCAGATGTATACTAATCCTAAGTTGTCAACCTACTTTTTAACAGACTGTACCTCTTGTTTATGAAATAAATGTTTTTTTTTAATGTTTTTTTAAACAATAACAAAACAA
Source organism: Cosmia pyralina (assembly GCA_946251885.1). Taxonomy (NCBI): domain Eukaryota; kingdom Metazoa; phylum Arthropoda; class Insecta; order Lepidoptera; family Noctuidae; genus Cosmia; species Cosmia pyralina. The sequence goes on from OX276357.1 coordinate 16,061,993, forward strand.
ATGTGAATATTATATTGTCATTTGATTATTTGACACATAGGCAATATTTTAGGCAAAAAAATAGAGTTATCGCTTTAGATTTTGAAATAATATTTCAATTATTATATTATTATTGGCGGTAATAAAAACAAACATTTTTTTTTATTGAAAAAAAGACTAAGCCATCTATTGTTCTAAATCAAAATTCGTAATCTAGCCTAGTCTATCCACTTTAAGAAACAGTCATTCGTTGAATGTCCATTGATACAAATTTTTTGTGTACAAGCCGTGTATAAGTGGCTAGGCGCCCCGTCGCGCGCCGACAAAAAGTCTCTGCGACGTATCGACAATAGGGAAGCTACACCACTTGTGACCATCCATAGCACGCATCCATAGTGCATCCACAACTCGCATCCATAGCACGCATCCTTCCATAAAAAAAAACGTAGCTTTATTTAATCAGTTTCCACCAGTGCTATGCTATGTGGACCAATGAATATGATAGGTAGATATCAAACGCATCCATAGCAACGTTGCTTAGCACATCTCTGGTGGAAAACCACCCTTAGACTAGCATTAGCTAAGTAGCTTTAAATGTAACATTCACTGCTCAACATAAAGTAGCACACAGATTTAATCAGTTATGAGGTTACCGAATAATCTCTGCGTTTGGTAAACCAGATTGGTTTTCGTAGATGTTATCCTTAATGAAAATCAAAAGGTATCATCTTGTAACAATTCCCTTGTTCCCTTTACGACAAAAGAATTACAAAAAGAAAGTTCGTTCACATACAGACATGTTTGTTAATTCTTATGAAAAGGTAATCCCAAGAAATGTATCTCATATGTCGCCGTCGTGGAAAGTTAAAGGTAAGTGCTTACATCAAGACGTTTTTATGATGATAAAGCATTGTGAACCATGATGACGACGCAATTTGGGTTGCCCTTTATCGCGAGTGAAGTTAACTAACTTGGTGTGTCTGTCCGAAGTTAAGACAAACTGATTTTGGTCTGAATTATTGAACATTTCAGGACTATCAAAATGATAAATTAATTAAGGTAAGGCATTTTATATACTTTTCGAACGTTGTTGAACCACCATGGTTGGTGGGTACTTATTTGGTATTATTTTTAAATATGTAGAGGTCACAGAACTAGTGATTTCTGATTTATACAATGTTAGAAATAAAGTACATTTTATCCGAGAAATACTGAAATAAAACTCCATTTTTCTCCATTATTCTTCATAAACTTAAGGGCACGCTAGTCGCTCATTCTTTAGGTATACAAACATAGCTTGGTGATTACTCGCCTGTTTGATGGTGTACGTTCAAAACTAAAAATTATTTCAATTTTTCTCGTTATTATCTAGCCCTGTATGGAAGCAGAATCGAAAAAAAAATATTGGTTTGGAAGTTATGAGACTTCCATATTTCAACACTAATTTCAACGTATGAAGATGGCCAAATTGTTACCATACAGTGATAGATAATTTATTGAAGAATTCAAATAACTTTAAATAAGTTCATCCAGTACCTAGTTTTTTCATAATATCTATGCGCCCAAAGGTCTGGTAATTTATTTATTTATTCATAACAATTTTTACATTGTGTCGAATATTAGAAACCATTTTTAACTCAAAAAAATACAATTAAAAAATAATAAAATAAAATACATGCCACTTAATTACTATGAGGAAGAGTAAGTAATAATAATAATAAATAAATGTCATTTAAATAACTAGAATAATAATGCCACAAATAATTAAATATAGGCAATGTCAGATATCCAAAGTCAACTACTTACATAAATGTCGTGAATGTAAATGAACAATAAAAGATTTTTAGACTAATAGTAACAGAAATAATGATCATAGTAAATTTCTAGTATAATATGTATGTTTACAATTTAAATGTCATTAATAGAATAATAGCAGCCTTCCAGTAGGTAACGCTTCAATTTAGTTTTGAAGTCCCTTTTGTAAAGTGATAATTTTATATCAACGGGAAGTTTATTGAAGATTTTCACTGACATGTAACGAAATTTTATGCACTCGTTTTCTTTATAAATCATCCTACATAAAAACTAAATAAATAAATGCTAAAAATAAATACTAAATAAATAAAACTAAATAAATAAAGTAACTAAATACCATGCATATTAGTCACGCCACCAACGAGTTCGAGCCGACAACTAGGAGAGGAGCTCCTTATGGGATTACCAAAATGCATTTTACATTATTCTACGATGTACAATATAGCATATTTTATCCATCTCACAGCAAAGTAAATTGAAATTTTGATAGCCATGCTAAAAGCTTTCATGAATAGCCATGTGGATTCCATCGTTTTCATTTTTCTGTGTTGCACTTTATGTTTTTTATTTACAAAATAGGTACAAACAAGCAAGTAATTTATTCGAGAAAATGACGAGTAATTTTCCTGTAACGGAAAAACATTTACATGAAGGATACGGGTTCGACAGACTGATTTGTTTACCCGGCATTATATGATAAGTCAAAAAGCTCTATTTTGACGTAATTCAAAATGGCGGCGCAGTATTGAGACAAGGGTAAAAATTTTCATACTCAACGAAACGTGAAACGGAACAGATTGTTTATTATTAGCAATCTATATAAAAAAGAGAAGTCCTGACTGACTGATTGATTGGTCCAAGGACCTAGAAAGCTGTTCCCTTTATAATGTAGACAAGGAATAAGGAAGGAATTCCCACGGGAACGTTACGGTAGTACGTTTCCGTGGGATATTTTCCGACATCCACACGGGCGAAGCCGCTGGCAAAACCTATAGTTTGTCATAAATGTTTGTTTTGTCTTTTGATTCGGAAAGGCTTTATATTCGTCAATTAAACACTAAGCTAATTAACATTAAGCTTCTGAAGTTACATAACACGTACCTACTTACTACTTATTTATAAAACTTTTTTTTTTTTTTTTGGGAAAATTGAGTGGAGATTTACTTAACAGATTAACGTTACGTTATGCAGGAATACTTAACGCTATCCATTTCGCATGATGACTTTGACAATTCCCTACTTCTGACTGTTCACTGTCATACAAAAACTGTAGTTAAAATAAGAAAAAAAAAATTGGCAAATCCAACAGTGCACACCTCACACACTTATTTTATTTTATTACAAATTGAAATTAATTGACTAGAAGGAAGGGAAACATAATGAAAAAACAAGTTTAAAAAAAAAAATAAAAAACGCAGCAAACCGTGTCTCGATTGGTTGATTCGTTCAAAAATATCGGAGATCGAAAAATTTCAAAAAACTGTTTTTTTTTTTTTAATTTGCAGGTATACATAAATATAAAAATACGTAACAAAGACAAAGAAGGATGCAAATGTTCATGTAATAGGAGAGAGATGAAAAAGTGGCTGATAATTTTCACGAAAGAAACCCAGTAAATAAACTAAATTTCATAAATATCTGTGAAACGGGTAACATAACAGTTCAAATACGATAACAAATAGCATTATCTTATCATTCTTATCAATCTTCTTTCAAGATAAATTAAAAATTATTATTCAAAAGGATTTATTACAATTAATTGCATCAATTTTCTAAAACGAGTAGGTAAACAAACAACGGACAGCCGTACTAACATTTTTTTAACTATATTTTTTGTTATTTAACAAATAATACGTTGCCTTTATAATTTAATATATCTAGTTTTCAAAACAACGTTTTTTTTATTGATCTGTCTGTGTGATTGTTTTTATTGATCTGTCTGTGTGATTGTTTTTATTGATCTGTCTGTGTGATTGTTTTTATTGATGTGTATTTTTGTGTCTAACTTGAGTTATGAGAATGATATTATATTGTAAAAAACTGAGGAGCTCGTGGCTAAGTAATAATAGCCGTACGGGTCGATCCATCAGGTTAAGCTACGCTTGCCGAGGTTGGTACGTGGATGGGTGACCATCTTTAGATACCGAGACTCCTCCGTGCCTCGGAAAGCACGTTAAGCCGTTGGTCCCGGCTGTCATTTGTAGGTCTTTGACAGTTGTAATGGGTCGACAGAAGCCCGAAAGTCTGACAATCAGTGTTACCAAGGGGTTGTTAACCACTAACTGGGTTGTGGAGGTCAGACAGGCAGTCGCTCCATCCCCCCCGGAGGGTTCCCGCATTGTCGAGGCGGGGGGGCTCAGTAGCCGTGGCTTGGTCACCCACGGTGAAGCGAAGAGGAACCCATGCGGGGGCCGCTCGTCAGGGCTTTTGCCGATAAGCCGACGACGTAGCGGCCAGCGGGTAGGTTGCGGTGGCCGTATGGGCGACACCGCAACTGAGGCGGGCCGCGGTGTCTTATGGGAGGCATCGCGGCTGAGGCCGCGGCGGGAGAGGAGTGCCGGTATTGCGGTGCGCCGCTCTCCCTACCTTCCGCGGCCTTGACGGGGCCGCCACCGTTTGATGGCGGACGCGGTGGGGCCGCAGGGGAAGAGGAGTGTCGGTATGACGTCGGCCGCTCTCCCTATCCTCTGCGGCCGAAATGGCGGCGGAGCGCGCGCGGGAGGACGACCCTCACGCGGCGCCGCTCCGAAGGCGGAGGAGGGGTCGGAGCAGACGACTCCTCCCAGGTGGGGGCCAGCAGGCAACGGGTGTGGGGGGCATCCTTGCCTGTATTGCACAGGCCCCCACCAGTGTCGGACGGGAATGGCCAGGTGTTCCCGGTCATTCCCGTAGCCCCCCATCCGGGGGGGCACGCGGGGCCCGCCAGCTAGGCGGGCATGCGCCGGGAGGGTTGTGGACGTAAAGGCTGAGCCGGTTTCCCATGGCCCTCCCATCACGGCGATGTGGGAACACTGCTGAGTTTTAGTGGGTATACTGTCATTCTGACAGGAGTCCCACATACCCCGTCTCGTCCCCCACGAGCGGGGATGCATAAAGCATTTCTCAGCGTCAAAAAAAAAAAAAAAAAAGGCAGTCGCTCCATGTAAAATACTGGTATTCAGCTGCATCCGGTTCGACTGGAAGCTGACCCCAACATAGTTGGGAAAAGGATAGACAGATGATGATGATTATATTGTAAAAAACGTCACATAGCGGCTAATTGAGAGTAGAGCACTCCCACACGCTCACGCGTTGTGGGGCGTGCAACGTTGCCTAGATTTAAGGCAGAGGTCAGATTTCTCGTGAAATATTGAGCGGTAGCCAATAACTTAGAAAACGGACCCAAACTCGTTGACAACATTGTTTTCGTGAAACTTAGTGGTTCATTTGACAGTTTCTTCGTATCTCTCGTGGATTCGGATATCCCATACCAGTTTAAAAAAAAAAAACACTCTGTATAGTCTCTCTATGTACAGGTTGAATCAAAGTAGCCAAAGGAATCATGAGCTCGATTTGTAGATGATTACAACTGCACCTTTTGATTTTGAAAAAGGTCCTAATTTTGTAAGGAAAAGAGCCCGATTATATTTTCTTTAAAAAATAACAGTCTGTACGTGATAGTATTGCTGGTTAGTATCAAATGAAAAGGGTTATGAGCAGCAGTGGTCAGCAACATAGGCTGATGCTGATAAAACTAAACAAAATTGCACTAAACAGTTGATCTCGGCTGTCACTCGTAGATCTTTGACAGTCCTTAGGGGTATCCAGATGCCCGAAAGTCAGTAGGTAACTGGATGGTGGAGGTCAGATAGGCAATCGCAGTGTTTACATGAAGAATACAGGAACCTGCATCCAGATAGACTGGAAGCCGATCCTAAAATAGTTGGGAAAAGGCTAGGCAGATGATGAGATAATGATAAATGAAATGATTTTATTTCTGTAAGTTTGTACAAACACTTTTACCCATCAATCATATTTTTTAAAAACTAGATGAGGTCGGCGCTTCCTATCTGACTACTCTGAGAAGAAAGGCCGAAACTAACTCAGAGGTCACAGTCTCTTTTAAAGTCCCCAGACATAATCTTGGTCAGATCATGAAAAGACCATGTAGATTGAAGTCTGAAATGGTCTTTTGAGGAAAGAACCACACAGATTGAGTGGACCTGAATGTGATCATACTTACAAAATACGAAGGTATGCAGAGTATAGGAGGTAGGACGAAGCTCAGCAAGATGGCGATCGTGCATCTTCGATCCGTGCATAGTGATGGGCTGTATGTAGGATACCTGCGGACAAAATAACTGTTAGGCAACTGAAATATATCACACAATATTATAAAGGCTAAAGTTTGTACGAGTATGTGTTTGTATGTGTGTTACTTCTTCACGCTCAAACGGCTGGACCAATTTTAATAAAATTTGCAATGGAGACAGCTGCCATCCTGGATTAACACATAGGCTACTTTTTATCCTGGTCTACGCGGGTGAAATCGCGGGGCGCAGCTAGTTTATGATATTTTGATACTCGCAAGTAAAAAGGTTTTACCTTTAGAATAATAATGAAATTTGGCAAGAAGCAAGGTCTCACAGCACAAGTAAAGGAACAAGTCCGAAAATTGATAATTTGTAATTATATTATTATTTTTTTTTGGGGATTACATTGTTAAGTTTGTTTTTGGGATAAATTCTTTTCGACTACGGAACCCTTCATTGTGCGTGGTTCGACACGCACTTGGCTGGTTGTTTATATTAGTTTTAAAACGTTTTACTATACCCTCATTTAAATTCAATAAGTGTATCGGCATCGGTATCGGCATCGCTGATATTAAATAAATTATAAGAATATCGGTATCGGTATCGTATCGGCAAAAAGGCGTATCGATGCATCCATAATAACAGTAAAAGTATTACATAAATACAGCGATTTTACACAAATTACGAGTATTAGTAAGCCCCAAATAGACAATTAGTCTGTATCTTGGCACTCAGAATGTGATTTTCTAGAGCTCCTGTTAACTAGGGAATACTCGTAAATGTCGCGAGAAACGTTGTTTCGACTCGTCAGAGATCGTGCGAAGTCGAGTGTAATTTGACGACTTCTCCTTCGAATTCGCAAGCGACAAATAATCTTCCAATATTTATTGGTTCCTTTGGGGATTTTCTAGAAAATAAGTGCTTTGAACATTCAGCAAGTTTTGAAGGAAAATATACAGAAAAAAATGGCGACCTCGTCACGTCCTCTTGATTTTAATTGTGGTGGAAATTTGTGCTTGACTTATTTTTATATTCCGTTCGAGCCTATACTACCTCAGCTTTTTATATCGCGCGCTCGATACTGCTCGCGGTGCTGGGCGCGGATAGTTTAGGTAATTGATTTTTACCGTGAAAATAATGGTAATTTAAAAAAAAAATAAAAATCATATAACTGCTTTATATCAGTCAGATTTAGTTCAGTTATTATTAATAGGCAAAGTTTCATGATTTAACTTGGAGTATTTTTTTAATACTAGCGGTTTATTGTTCGGTTTGGAGGTAACTTTGTAATTTTTTTCTATAGAGAAATTTCTTTGGAGTCGTGTTTTCGTCAAACATAGTACCCTCAACTTTACCATATAGGTATTTACTTCAAAATGAATGCTGCAGTATTTTGACAGAACAGAGAATCATTGTAAGCAATTTGAGGTAGTGTAGGCCCTTAGGAGTTTATCGAGGGAACTGTAACATCCAAGGTGTCAGTTCCAGTACCTAATAATAAACAGCTAGGTTTACAATATCTACGTAAAAAATTCAAATGAGACTATTAATTTACATTGTCGTAAGCACCAAAATAAATCATATTTTTTCACAGAAAATGGTCGTAATTTACAACTTTAAAATCAGTGTTCAGGTTTCAGAGTTCCAATTTCTCATCATTTTATTTGTACTGTAAAGCTGTGCGTCCACTGGTCCGCGCCGGCCGCAACGCTCGCACGGATTTTGGTTCTTTGTATGAAGAAATGAAAATGCGGGCGGTTCCGGTAAAGGACGTAATGCTATAAGAATTCATACAAAGCAAACCACAATCCGTTGCGTGCCGTGCGTGCGTTGCGGCTGGCGCGGACCAGTGGACGCTCACCTTTATGCACGCTGTGACTGACTTGTTTGGTAAACGGGTACACAAAAGTTTGTGCTCTGATCAGAAATGGTAGCAACCATAGAAAGGAAGAAGACAAACATTATAACGTCCACCTTTACTGCCGAATTTAAGTCAGCAGGGTAAGCCTTAGTGATTTCAGCGAATTGGTTGTCATTAACACAACATTATAAATCAATCATGGTAGACTTGTCTGACTCAGATTTGGGCGTCGCAACGGCATTGCAAAAATCCCCCTACATTATATTCGTACGTTTTCTATTCACACACTACATGCGGTTATGCATTCAACGGTTTTTTTTTCATGTTTGCACACCGATTCCTCAGTGATAACTGGACCAATTTACGTGATTATTTCTCCATGAAGACGCCTGCGGGTCATCTCCCACTCCCATGTTGATTAACTCTGCTTAGTTAAAAGCTTTTTAAAAGCTTTTATTTAACTTGCAATGTAATATATGTATGTATGTATGTATGTTCGCGTGGAATCTTGCTACTCAATTTTGAAGCAGATATCTTCAACCGATTGAGCTGAAAGGAGATTGAAACGATTACATACAATCTTGGGCCTAGGTGTAAGAAGATGAAAGTAGTGTCAATTAATAGCTTCTATATTGTCAACCATTCACTAAAAATTCTGCGGATTTTGTCAATCTGAGAACAGAGATATAAGAGATTATGTAAAAGTGAGGTTATGTTACAATCTTTAACTAACAGCTGATTCCCGAAGTGCAAAATGTGTCCTTTTGCACTAATAGTTATTATATTTACTAGAAAATGTTTGAAAAATCATAGGTATGAATAAACGTCAACGACTTCAAGCGATAGGTAGGTAACAGGTAAGGAGATAGGGAAAGGATGTCTAAAATAAAATAAAAAATCATTTAATATAGTGTTTTATTCGTCTTCGATTATAATTAAAATGTCGTCTAGAAATTGTGCAGGTGGTACTATATGATCTTGGTACCTAGCCCAGCTAAGGTACCATATAATGCACATTATATGAGCGAAACAGCCTACAGTTCATTTCCCTACAATACAATTACAGTAATGCATTACTATAGCCTCCCTTCCTCTACGAGACCCGTCGACTAAAATATAAATAAAATAAGTTTTTCGACTTATATGTCGGGATTGTATGCGACCCCTAAGTAACCAGGAGGTATTGGCAGCCGCCAGCTCTCGAAGAAGGCTATTGCTGACCTCCCTGCATACTTCTATATTAAAACCATCATTTCCTCTTACATGTTCACCGTAGTAGGAACGTGCCTGCTTGATTTGGTATGTTCCTAAAGAAATCAATATTAGTTCACTATCGGAGAGCTGTGGAAAATCGTTAAGGTTATCATCATGTACGGTGATAGCTTCAAAATTAGCTCGGAAAATACAAAGCAGTGGTCGTGAAAAATGACGAATAATCGGGAAAGCACTCAAAACGCATCGGAAAACACGAAACGAGTGAGCAAACAAGAACAGTCGGCAACTGTCTAGTGTCAATGTCAGTCAGCTGTTATGTCAGTGACATAGACTAAAAATATAAGCGAGATTTGAATCGATATGAAATCGATAATCATTAATATTGGTTTTTCAGTAATTAATTGATATTTGATTTATTAATATGACTGTAATTATATGCACTATATTGCATATAAGTATATATAGTGCATTTAATTACTTTGAGTTAATTGTTTAGTGCAAAAGTTTTATTTTCGTAACTGTGTAATCGATTACTGAATCGATAATCTCACGAACACTATCTTTCTCATATTTCTCCGCTTCCAGATTGAGAATTGAAGTGATTTTTAATATTCTTAGATAAAAAAATATGACTCATTTTTTAGATCATATCTCAACTTATTTACATTTGGGCCCACCGTTTTCCATCTCCTTTTGTATACACGTTTAGTTTGGATGACAATACACGATAAGTTTTGTGACGTCATTCTAAATCCAATATGGCGGAACATTCAAGATGGCGGAATAGTTATTTTTAATGCATTTCTACAATATGGGTATCATATGAAAGGGCTTGTTGAGAGTAACTCGAAAAATAATGTGATGTCATTCTAAATCCAATATGGCGGAACATCCAAGATGGCGGAATAGTTATTTTTTATGCACTTCTGCTATATGGGTATAAAATGAAAGGGCTTGCCGAGAATAATTAGAAAAATATTATGACATCACTCTTAATCCAATGTGGCGGACTTTTGAAGTTTTTTATGCTTTTCTATAGTATGGGTATTAAATGAAAAGGTTCGCTGAGAATAAAAATGCAGGTAAAAAGATGGTGATTATAAGCTCCATTGCTGTAATCCACCTGAAATACAGACTCAGAAACCTAGGCAGCGATAACTAAAAAGTAAAAAATAAATTAAAAGCAAAAAAAAACCTTTTTTAAAAAAAGCTTATTTTTTTTAAAAGAAGAAAATAAAATTTTCATTTAAAATTTTAACTCTCAACTTATAACCTCATTATACACAATTTATATGATCATAAAAGCTTGTCGCGAGGTTTGCGTAAGTACCTATAAGTATTTAATTAACCTGAAATTTAAAAAAAAATAACTTAGCAGATTAAGTTACTCAATTAAATAGGTACTAGTTTATTTACACAAATAAATCGCGCGACAAGCTTTTATGATCATATAAATTGTGTATTGTGAGGTTATAAGTTGATAGTTAAAATTTTAAAAGAAAATTTTATTTTCTTCTTTTTAGAGCATTTAAATAAAAGCTTTTTTAAAAAAAAGGTTTTTTTGCTTTTAATTTATTAGTTTTTCAGTTAGATTTATATTAGTAGGTACATAGTTGTCAATCCTACTAAACATAAAAAAGTACCTACGTAGGTACCTATTTTAATAACTATTTTGCATGCCCTAAACAGGCAAAATATGGACTGTGCTTAATGCACCAATTTTTACATCTGGTAAACCAGTATTTTCTGCAAATAAATTATTTTTATTCTTATGTTGGGGTCGGGTTCCAGTCTTGCCGGATGCAGCTGAATACCAGTATTTAACATGGAGCAACAGCTTATCTGACCTCCATAACCCAGTAACTGGGTAACACGATACCACTAGTAAGATAATTGGTAAGGGTGCAAACCATAGATATATGAAAGAAGGAGATATGCCCGGTAGTTGAAAATGTATCAGAACCCGATGTCGCTAGGTTGGCCCCACCACCGCGCCACTACTACACATGTAGTTCAATAAAAGCAATAGATACAAAGTCGCGCACACACTTGCAATTCATAAATCAGAACATACTACACAATCAATTATTAACCTTAACTCGTCACTCACAGCGTGCATTTACCATGCACCGTAAAACTTACTCACACAAAAACATCTGGCGCTATTATTGTGTTGTGCAAAAAGCAATTTATTTTCATATACGCTAGTGATTGACTAAATCGGAAAGTTATCGATACTTCCATTTATTAGTACAAGAAAAATTTGGGGTCCTGAAAATAAAATAAAAAATGATATGTCCAGAAAGTATTATATATTTTAAATTAAAAAAAAAATGTATATTAAAAAAAAACACGAATCGATAAATTAAAACAATCCGGTTAAGTTGGTTTAGGCTGTGAAACCATAGGAATTGTTGAACCCTGTTATGATGTGTTTACTGACTGACCTGTAAAGTGGAGGTATTTGTTCAGTACTTGACGTAGGTACTCTTAATTTTGGGATTGCCCATTCAAAAAGCCTGTTTGCTTTAGAGGCTCGAGTTTTCTTAAAGTAAATTGAGCATATGGTGCTATAATTTGTTGGGAACCAGTTAGGTGACCTTCCTGTGGCATCAATCCATTCTTTTTTTGTATTTGTATCTTTTGGGAAGCTAAAAAGGTACTATAAGAACTTATTTATCATTTACATAATAAGTATTTTAAGCTATAGTCTAGGAACTAGTTGACCGCTGAGACAGGGGTGAGGCGGCGGTTCGCAACGCACGTACTGAGTAATGCGCCCCCGCTCCTCCATCCCACCGCTCACATACCGGCGCGGTCAACTAGTTCCGCGCGGTCTATACTTCTTAACCTCACGATGAGTAAGCAGGTAGCAGGCAACAGGCGAATAGGCTTTTGTTATTAAAAAAAAAACCCTTAGTTAAGAAATAGTTAAATATATGAAAACAAACACATGCCATACTCATGCATAACAAATAAATAGCATGAATATGTTGACTTATTTTAAGCAAAAATCACTAATATTTTATCTGAACCATACCGATTACTACAACGCATTCGAATCTTGTGGTGCATAGTTAAAGACTTTAGCGGAAGTAAAATACCAAAACCAAAAAAAAGTAAGGAAATAGCACGAAGATGCGATAATTTAAACCCAAAAACACTCCAAAAAACTAAACTAACTAAAAAAAAAAAAAACTTACTTTACGACCGTTGGTTATGCATTTCTCAACTAGGTAAAATAATCAAAAACAGTAAAAAAGATTATTTTACATTCTCAAAGGTTTTCCAACCGTACTTAAACGTCATCTTTTCAAGTGTTCCAACAGGGCTAAAACGGTTGACAAATTGAAAAATAAACTATAATAGCAATATAATATTCGTTGGGCAATCGACATTATTATCGATAGCCTACTTTAGTGGATCTTAACCTCATCACTATCTCGCCGCAAGACACAGCGGCTGTACTATGCGACGCTCCGCGTAAATGAAGTATCGTTTTGTTATTTTTACATTGCTTGTCCAGTCGCTTAGCGACATACTTAAGACAGTGGTTAAGGAGCAATGTATTTGCTGCAAAAATAGTACAACCGCTGCGATATTTGAAAACAAAAATAACGTAGTAAAAGAAAGAAATATTTTACGATTTGTTGTTTTTTATGATTTTAAAGATAAATACAGTAAAATACTTTTACTTACATATGGTAAGTGATTCCGTGAGATACGAAGTTTTTATTATCACTTCGGTTTTTGCAGCAAACCACTGAACAACACGGCATTTTTATAATTTATCGTGACCACGGTCGAAAGCGTACTAGTTCGCGGAAACGGCCATTTGGCGAGTAAAGGCACAGCGTGCGCATAACGCGTGGACACAGACACGCCTCCATGCCACTTCTCCTGTTTTTTATATTTCTATGGTGCAAACATAAAGAAGCCGGTTTCCGGTAGGTACAGACAAATCTGTGCGACAAGTTTAAACCTGTTTCTTTATAAGTGAGCGCTCACTTATAAGATAACAGAAATTAATACCTGCACCGATCGATACCGACCCGCCCGTACCGGAAACCTGTTTTTTTATGTAAGCACCCCAAGACTGGTTGGCAGACTTTTGGGCTTCTGACTACTCGTAACGACTGTCAAAGATCTATGAATGACAGCCGAGATCAACGGCTTAACGTGGTTTCCGAGGCACGGAGTGGTTTGCAAATGTTATGTATTGCACCCATCCTCGATCCGGCCGCGGCAAGGCTAGCTAAACCTACGATCGACCCGTGCGGCTGTTATCCTTTTAGCCGCGAGGCCCTTACGAGTTAGCTTCAGTAATAAGTAGGTTTTAATCCAGTTCGTCTATGTTGATGATGTTGGTTTTTCCCACAGATATCTTTATCTGTGGTTTCTTCACATACTCGTATAGGTACGGTCAGCAACAGAAGTCGGTTAACACTGCTACTTTTTGAACTCATCTATATTAACACAAAATGATACGATATCCTGCTTTTAACATTTCATTTATAACATAAGTGTTAATTTTCCTTAACATCTGTTCCGATTTTAATGAAGTACTTTTCTCAATAATTAAGATTTAGAAAACTCAAGTGTTAATCGACTTTTGTTGCTGACTGACTTTCAAAAGCATAGTAGAAGTCGGTTGTATTTCATTTGTATTTTTTTTTATTTGTATTGGAATGCGCTGCGCTGCGCTGCGGCTAGGTGCGACTGTAGTGTGCGCTTAGCTTTAGACAACTGTGCCAGTAGATATCCCTTGTTGACCTAATTTAAATGAATGAGGGCAAGTTCATGACTCAACTTGTTATGTCTCGCGCTGAGCAATTCGATTTAAATATTTAAGTCTTCGTAGTTAAAGCGATTAGCCTCCAAAGAAATGTGAAGTAAGTAGACAGAACGTTTCAACTTTATTAGGTATTACTTACTCTATTTTCTTTGAAAGGTGAAGCTAACTTTTATTACTAAGTTCAAGGAAATAGAAAAGGGTACTACAAAAAGATGTTTTCATATTGTTCTGACCTAACCTAACATTACGTTTGTATTCCCCGAAGACTATAGATTTACAGGGTGACATTAAATTAGATAGCGAAACTTCGCAGACGTGGTGCGTATCGACATCTGAACACGATAAAACAAACAAAAAACCGGCCAAGTGCGTGTCGGGACACGCGCAGTAATAGGGATCCGTAGTGCACGCCGCCGCTTTTCTTTATTCGAGCGTAAATGTTATTAAATTAGAAATCATTATTAATAAGAATACTATGATTTTATTTTTGTATATTTTTACATGGTTGATAAACTTATATTTACGACCTGTTTTACACAACTAACAACGTTATATAAGTAATTTTTAATGGAATTTGTACGAAATTTTTACTGTTCCAAGTACATTTTACAAGTTGGTTGATTATTTATTACTCGTAAACTTGAAAAACCTACTTAGCTGTGATAGTTTTCCTTTTAATTTAGTTATATTTACACTACTACCGTGAATTTTTTCACCCATCCAAAACTAACCGTTTAGCTGGCAGGGGGGGGGGGGGGGGGACTTGACTCTAACAAAAATTTGCACTTTAAAGCTTAATATTTCAGAAACGGATCCCTAAATCGAAAAATTGTTTTCACAAACCCACAATATTTTTGAAAGACCTATTCAACAACAGCCCACACTATGGAGTAGGTAGACGAGAAAAAAAAAAACATCCCAACTTTACGTATACAGAAGGTACCCTAAAAATTTTTAGTTTTATAATTTTATTTTAGCACTTTGTCGGCGTGATGAATATGTATATCCATGCCAAATTATAGCTTTCTAGTGCTAAGAATCTCTGAGCTAAGCTACGGTCGGACGGACAGACGGACGGACACAGCGAAACTATATGGGTTCCATGTTGACTACGGAACCCTAAAAAGAAATTAATTTGATGAGTTTTATTTTTGGGGTCATCGACCGCATGTAGTTTAGACACTTGAAATATAAGTTTAAAAAAACTGTTTTTTTTTTGTATACTTCACAGAAGTGATAGGTGTCGTTATCTAAACACAATAGAACAAACAGATTTCCTCAACGCATACTTCAAGTAAAAACACAACCAGCAACGTTGACCCCAAAAAAAACAGTAAATCTTTTTTCTGTTTAGAAGATGTTGAGACCCATCACGTCTGCGGAGTTTTGCTAGTAAATGACCCTGTTTAACGCAGAACGCTACAGACAGGTACACACATACAAGAAAAGAATAGGTACACGCCTATTCTTTCAGATTTGATCATTTATGTAGCCGAGAATGCTGACTCAGAGCTAATAGAAAATGCCTATGGCATTAAATCCGCTTCTGTACATTTATGTGCTTCAAGTATTGATTATATACTGAAAAATATTCTTATGGAAAACCCAATATCTTTGAACGACCGAGCCTAGAGGGTCTGGACAAGTGACAATGACAATGCTTACAAAGCGTTTCGTATTTCAACAACGACTTTCAAGATTGACATAATGCTACGGTCAGACCTGAGCGTTAAGTAGCGGGACGCGGGACGCGAACCCGGAGCGTCTCACCGCGACAGCGCGAACCGCTAACCTCATTTTTAGTGAATAGTCACTGAAGCCGCACGTCTATAGCTTAGCTTAACACCTAAATTGTTGTCCAACAATAGAAAGTCGCTTGGCCCTTTGTTTTCGTCATTCGGAGCTGACACACACACTTTTTTTTGCTAACCCGGGTATTTGAATCACGAAAATTGTGTGATATTTAAGGGTTGACATTGTAAAGCGCTATTGACATCATAAGTGGTACAAATGATAGTCACTATTCATAATATTCTCGTTTTGTTCGGAGTAGACAAGCTCTACACACGTCTGACTACAAGACGCGAGCGTCGGACTGCGTCCCGCTTTGCGAACGCTGTCTTCCCGCGTCGCGGTCGCGCAGGTGTGCAAGACGCCATAAGATAACAGACAGCGACCGCCGCGCGACTGACGCTGCCGCTTCGCAGTCGCTTTGGTCGCTCAGGTGTGGCCGAAGCTTAATACTTTTTGGTAGCTTTTATTTTTATTTCTTATTTGTTTTTCTTTCAGAATACAACACAACATGAACAGAAACATCTCAAAAACCTGAATAGGTTTATTCGGATGCTGAAACACTCACCACGCGGGCCCAGTGCTGGTTGGTAAATGTCACATGTCTTGCGCTTGGTGGTTGCAATTCAAGGAAGAGACTATACGAGGCAAATGTTGAATCACAATTATTTTCTATGATTGATATACAAAAATTTTTTTGTGTATCAATGTTCTCGACACACCCTACCCTATTAACAAAGTCCGTTAGAATTATTCAAGATCCGCGGCAGCGGGTTATATTGTCATATTGTTAACATCTCTGAAACCTGTCTAACAAATACTTATTAATTACATACAAAACATCTAGGTCTATTTATACAAAAACAGAAGTAAACTGATTAAAAAAAAAAAGTTTTTAGGGTTCCGTAGGCAAATGGCAAAAAACGGAACCCTTATGTATTCGTCATGTCTGTCTGTCTGTCCGTCTGTATGTCACAGCCACTTTTTTCCTAAACTATACTGTTGAAACTTGGTAAGTAGATGTATTCTGTGAACCGCATTAAGAATTTTCACACAAAAATAGAAAAAAAAACAATAAATTTTGGGGGTTCCCCATACTTAGAACTGAAACCCAAAATTTTTTTTCATCAAACCCATACGTTTGGGGTATCTATGGATAGGTCTTCAAAAATGATATTGAGGTTTCTAATATATTTTTTTTCTAAACTGAATAGTTTGCGCGGGAGAGACTTCCAAAGTGGTAAAATGTGTGTCCCCCTCCCTGTAACTTCTAAAATAAGAGAATTATAAAACTAATAAAAAAAAATATATGATGTACAGTCAACAAAAGAGATATCTAGGCAGGGTATACTAACATATTTGTATGTGAATTGCTTCATGTTCAATTTCGTGACAATAAACAATTTTGTGTTGGTGTTTTACAATGTAGGAGTATTGCAAAAACAAAGTAATATATATAAAATTGAACATGAAGCAATTCACATGCAAATATGTTACGCTACCCTGCCTAGATATCTCTTTTCCACCAATAATTGGTTTGAACGAGAACTAGTAAGTAGTTTTTTTTTAATACGTCATAAATCGTAAACAGCAATTTACCTTAATCCCATCATTCAGGTACCTAATTAAAATGTTTACTTATCAATAACTTAATTTAAAAAAAAATAAACTATTATTAAAACATCGATCAAAGTTACAACGAACTACAAGAACTTTTATATTATGTTACTTGCTGCTACGGAACCCTTCATGGGCGAGTTCGACTCGCACTTGGCCGCTTTTTTCATGATCCTGGCTCGGAACAGTTATATTTTTGTAATAATTATTAATAATAAAAAATAATAAATAATATAATAAATATGTTTGGACATATCACACAACGCCATCTAGCCCCAAGCTAAGCAACCTAATGCTTGTGTTATGGTAACGAGATGGCTGATAAACTACTTATATACATTTTTTTTTTTTTTTTTTTTTTTGTAAAATAATTAATAATAAATTAATAATTAATTATAATTTTGTGTAATAATTATTGTTTGTTTAACTTATCTGTGAAATGTGGATGTACAGGTACAATTCTGAGCAGCCCTTCGGGGAAACAAGGTAGCATGTTATGTTATTACATGTTTGGTTTTTGCTTGGTAATAGGTTGGTCAACTTGTTTGTTTTAGCTGTAAACCTTTTGTAAACAACAACGTGCCTATGTAAATTCATTTACTGAACTGAATACGTAATTCACTATAAACAAATAAAGGTGCTGTTAGACGGTGTTATAGAAGTGCTTTATCTTAATTTTTTTTATCGGTCTCCGGAGGGGAGCATTGTGGCGGCATCTACATCGCCACATGCGAACTATGCATCACAATGACGTCTTGCAAAATCCTGCATCGCGCAATCAGAGTTTACCGCGCGACTAGCGTAGGTATATACAACGTCCTGGCATCAACCGTGGGGCAGTTGCCCACCAAACACAACACCCGTCTGGTCGGAGGATCCTCCCTTTTCAATAGAGGATGAGTGAACTTTTCACCCTGTTCCTCATGCCCTCCGAAAAAGTAGAAAAGTAAAATAGGTAAATGGTTGGAAAGAGTTCCCACATGTTGCAGTAAAAGTCTTAAGTGATTTTATGTTGATGCTATCACTATGTGCTAGCGACCGTTTCCGGGAGCCCATTATTGAGTGTGCAAGTCACTCCCTGCCATTTTATCCGTGTATTACTCGTACATAACATTGATCAGGCATGGGACAAAGTCCTTCCATAGTTCTAGGTAACCAATCCACTACAGCTACCCAAACCCGTAGCCCAATATGTTTTGTTTCCTTGTTCTGCAATAGTCCTGCACCAACCGGGGGTTGTCTTTGGGTGCACTTACATATAGCAAATCGTTGGTAGGTACCTCAACACTTATAAAACGAACTTAGAAAACTACATATATAGCTGATAGGTGGGACAGCCCTATACTGTGACATTGAATACGCCTACATCCAAATGTGGCGTAGTGATTAATAGTTTGTGTTGTTTTTCTGGTAGATGTAAGTACTAACACTAGTTTCTAAGTCGTGTATATACTAGCCAAATGGACTGTTCAGTCCGACTTTTCTTTTTATTATCAAAGGAGTCTCTGCGAGTTGGCTTTGGCTCCTCGTACACCTTCCAAAGGTCCGGGACTCCAAGGTCCCGAGAAATGTCAACGACAAAATAATAATAAAAACTTCACTTCACCTTGTTTTCACGGTGAGTTTTTACAGAATAGATCAGCTGCTAAAAGAGTGTTTGGAAACCTCCCATCAGTTACACCCATTAGGCGATCGATAATTTCTTTAGTTCAGCGATTTTACAAACAGCACCCAAATTGCGTAACACACTATCAATCTGAATCAGTTTCATTTTGACAGTTCAACAACATTCATTGCGTTATACGTTGTCGAGGAGGCTAATTTTTCGAACACATGAAGCAATGGATTAGCAATTTGCTTCAACATTATTCAGATTCCGATTGATAGTGTGTTACGCAATTAGGGTGCAGTTGTTGGTAAACTAGCTATAGAACTAGAAACATAAATGATAAATGAAATTCAACACTTACTTGATAGCGATATATCGCCAGACCGCTAGCGATAACGTGAGCAGTATGGACGCAGTGTGCAGTATCTGGGTGAAGTGACTGTGGAACAGCATGTAGACTGCCCAGGAGTATGGACGCTCTTCTTGGTCTGGGAACAGCTGTGGAAAGAGAAGTAGTTGAATTGGGAATATTTTACTAGTACATCGTACCTACTCGTATGAAACTGCTTTTTGGAACGGGCAACTTGAATCAATTCCTATTTTAAACCAATAATGTCAGTAGTCACGAGAGGAGCTCGTGGCTAAGTAATAACAGCCGCATGGGTCGATCGACAAGGTTAAGCTACGCTTGCCGGGGTTGGTCCGTGGATGGGTGACCATCTTTACATACCGAGACTCCTCCGTGCCTCGGAAAGCACGTTAAGCCGTTGGTCCCGGCTGTCATTCGTGGATCTTTGACAGTCGTTACGGGTCGTCAGAAGCCCGAAACTCTGACAACCAGTCTCACCAAGGGGTTATCGTATTACCCAGTTACTAGGTTGTGGAGGTCAGATAGGCAGTCGCTCCATGTAAAATACTGGTTTTCAGCTGCATCCGGTTAGACTGGAAGCCGACCTCAACATAGTTGGGAAAAGGCTAGGCAGATGAATGTCAGTAGTCACGAGATTTGATTACGTTTCAAATTGAATAGTTAGTTGCCGGCACGAGTCGTGAGCACAAACTCTAATCCTGAACCCTTCCATCAACAATAGCAACTGCGGCTATTGCTAATCGAAGCTTAAACCTAACGAATCTTATTTCCTATCACGGCAGGTTGCACACGGGCGGGAGCAATCAATATAAATTATCAAGCATTTTTAGATAAGTACAGATAGAAAACAGAATACAAGAGCACGCTGACGAGGGCAGCTAAAGTTAAGGTGGAATTTGTGCTCACGACTCGTGCCGGCAAAACTATACCTGGCATTGAATCAATAGAGCGCCCCGTGGACAAGGTATAAGCCGGGTCCAGACGTCTGTAATGTAATGTATCGTGTAAGTAATGCGAATAGTGTCGACGACTCACAAATACAAACTTAACGCGTATTCTGATGTGTTCGAGTTGTTCAACGCAGTTGCTACGAACAGAGCGAGAGTGCCTCTGAGTTCGCGCTAAAAACTGACAGCCGATAGATCAGCGCGAGCGCCAACCCGAGTGTTACATTACTTACTCGCTTGTAGTGCCGACCGCATGCGTAATTCGCATTACATTACACATTACACACGTCTGGATCCGACTTAATAGAAATCGAAATTTAATTTAACGGAAAATTAATCAACCAATGGTACAATAAACGTAAAATTAATTTAACTAAAGTGATTAGGTACTAGAGTAATTATGTTGCTTCGTATAGTACATGATTTAAATTACTCAAAGCCGCTCTACGTGAAATTACTTGAAATTAGTCTCTTGATCCGAAACGCTTAATTGAAATAGTACACCTATTGCTTAACACGCTTTCAATCACAATCCGAAGGATTTTGAAGCAAATTCCAAATCCATTGCTTCATATGATTCAAAAATTCGTCTGCTCGACAGCATAAATAACGCAATGAATGTTGTTGAACTTTTAAAATGAAAGGCATTGCCATTGTTACTGTGTTATGTTCGTACCTTGTTTTACACGAAATTAAAATGTTCAGCTGTTTCCAAAAACATAGCCAACCAATAATCTATTTTCGTTCCGATATAAAACAAGAAAGAACGTAATCAAGTTTTTTACTACTTCTTTTGTTACAAATTAAACTGGTCGGTATTGAAACTTTAGAAATAACTGAGGGGCAATTCCCGTATTTTTATAACAACGTTCGCAATCTCATCTCAGTCTCAATCTGTCAAAATTGTATAGAGTTTGCCTACATTTTTGACATTTGATTGTCGCTGGCTGACATTGCGACTTGGAATTTGAACGTTTTTAATTACGAGAATTGGCCCTCAGATGTTTGAAGAGCAGACAAATTATTACTTGGGAGTTTTATTACAAATAAACTCTTTATAACAAACATATTAAACATGGTTTTAATATCACAAACTAAACAAGAATTTGGAGTCTGCGCAACATGTCTTCTTTTTCCAAACGTCTCTATTAGTTGTCATCTCGGTAGTCACTCTCTTTCTAGCCATATCATCTTTCACACCATCTATCGTTTTTTTGGTCTCCACATCCACATTCTTAATCATTCAAAATCATATTATGCGAATTTATACACATATTGTGCAAACTAGTATCATCTCATCGAACAAGGTGGGTTTGGCAGGTGCAAATACGATATTGTGTTACTTCAATGACTTCAATATCAACCACCACCTCCACCAACCAGCACCTCCACCAACCAGCACCTTCACCAACCAGCACCACCACCACCACTTCCACTTCCACTTTCGAATAATTAGATAAATAATATTTATTACAGTTACACTTACAATGTAGTAAAAACTTCGTCGACCTTATCCTCAAGCGTATTATTATATAGGTAGGTACTTAAGAACCTTATAGGTTGATGTCAATGTATGCTCGAATGTCAACCGAACCCATGGGTTCTCAACTACTGTAAGTCCGCGGTCGCCACTGAATGATAGTATTTTACGTTCATATTAGTATTATATATTTGTGCACTTCGAAAGTGTTTCCTTACGTTCAAATGAGAAGAAAGGTGTAAACAAATTTGAAGCAGACGGTGACAAACTGGATGCAACTTGGGCGAAGCCTATGTCTAGTAGTGGATTATAATATTCTGAGTTGATGTTGGGACAATATACTCATCAGCGACCTTGAAATCGCAAATGCCCTTCACCATAACAATAATATCACCAAGCCCAAACCATTTCAGTCGCTATTTAATAGCACTTACAGCAAGGTTCCTAAAGCTTTCGAATAAACACAAACAAGATTTAGTAATATTCGATCCAGCTATGACTCACTTGGTAGCCGAAAATCGTGAATAGGCCACATTATCATCACAGTGACATCACCGATCTTTAACTATTTCAGTCATATTGCTTTATAAAAATGTCCTAAATGTTGCGAATCTTATCATCGATCATATCCTCCTACTCGTCTTCAATGCATTAATTGGGGTTGGCAGTGGCACTAACATACTTCATCCATGCATCTATGTCAGTCATCATCTCTGTATTCATTAATTTCCTACCCATATTGTTATTATCTTTCATAGAATCCTCCCATCGTCTCATTGGTCTTCCTCTAGCCTTAAAATCATCATCATAATTCAACGAGAAAGACGTCCACTACTGAGCATAGGCCTTACCCATGCATCGCCACACCAACAGTTCATGTGCTCCTCACATCCAGCAAATTCCCGCTACTTTCATCAGGTTCTTATGCACTATTCTTATAGCCATCCACATTCACACTCAAAACTTTCCTGGAATCTTTTTTTTTTAGTAAAGACTGTCTTTATACCCAACTAGCTGCTGCCCACGACTTCGTCTGCAGTATTTCAATGAATCATTATTTAACACATATTCGATCCAGTGTGAAAAGTAATCTGTGTCATTCTCCAGGTTCCAGGCTATCTGTCAAATTTCATTACGATCGCTTCAGTGGTTTAGGCGAGAAAAGGTAACATACATACAGAGTTACTTTCGCTATAATAATAAATAATATAGTGCAGACTACAGATGTAGTTTAGACTCACCAGGTATCTGTAGATGGCGAAGGGCACGTACTCCAGCATGACAAAGACATCAGCCACCGCCAGCCACTTCAGCAGCCGGTTGATTGGAGTTACTGCTAGATCCCGACGGGTCAAAACAGCAACGTTCAGCGCATTGGCTAAACTGCCGAATAGACACACCTAGAGAGAGAGAGAAAATAATATTTCGTATCAAAGCAATGGGGAAATTATAAATGTTCATCTGTGTAATGATAAAAATAATAGTCTCATCAAAATTAATCAAACGTAAAATTAAGTCAATACTGTAACAGAATCCCATCATACATCTTATAACAAAACATAAATCTACAAACTGTGTGTAGCCCTTCAAGCTTTCTATTAATTACTAGTTCTCTCATATCATAATTAGTAACAGATGTTAGGAAAATTGCTTAAAGCATGGTTGAGTAAATAGGTAGATATATTTAGAACTCTGAAATTGTCAAATAAAGTGAGAAACTCATTATATTAACGCTATTATTTTAATTAACTGGGCTGGACTTGGATGTAGTTAAGCGAGACAAATCTTCACTAATTGAACGGGTCTGTCTCAAAATTCATTAGGTACTTGTTAAATAAGTATCAAAATATTATTGCCCTTGGGAAACAAGCCTGAAGTACCTAAACTGAATTTCACTGTAGCTAATTCTAATAGGGTAATAATTATTCCTAAAATAAACAATTCTAAATAGAATGGGCTAGTCTACGTGATCAGAATATTTATTAACGAACATAAAATTGTGTAAAGTAAACATGATTATTATACCTACTACAAACTAGCTTAAATCAAATGCGATAGCAGAAAATAATAGTTTCAAAACTGAGAAAGATATCTATTGATTTTTTTTTTTATACAAAAATTATAGTCCACGAAAAGTGAAGAAAATACTGAAGAACACTTACCAGTAAACTAACATATCCATGTATACTGTTGTAAGCGAGAATCAAATCTCGAAATTCCCCGGAGCAATATTCCGACTTCTCACATTCTTTTACAACGGAAATGTTATATCTACTCCGCCAGTCTTCTAGAACTTTAATAACATCACCAATGTTATTTGTATGGTTCGATCCTCTATGTTTTAGTATCGATATGAATCGTGGGTCTTCAAAGAAGAAGTTGTATGTGCCATTCGCTCCAGCGCCGTAACTGTGGGTGTCATTGTCCGCAAGCATTGTGCCGGCCCTTTGTTCATTACTTAAAGCAACACGAACTATTTCTGCTCCTCTGATCTCTGACCAATTTTCTCGTTGTTAGATTCCTCAAACAACTCAACGGTTTTCTCATGTCGTACAGTTTTCTTTCTGAAACAAACAACATTATCTGCTATAGTTTTCGAGTAAAAAAATCTTAATATTTTTATCAGACCGTAAATTATATGTTATCATTTTAGCAGGCAAAATATTCCTAGATAATTTATCAGTGGGGAAATCTTTTGCTAAATAATAGCCAGACGCTACATAATTATAAGACTTTTCCAATGCAGGTAAACTAAACAAATACAGTAGTACTTATGGTAATACTTTGACATCTGACAGATAGTGTTTGTCAACAATTATGTAAGCGAATTCTACGAAATGTTTTAGAAAACAACATAATTAACTATAGCACTAATACTGCCTACTGGCTGAATTATGTAAACCCAGTCCCAGCATTTTTAGATTCTTACTTTGGTTCACTACAATTTTTAAACGAAAACTGAGAACATATAATGTCAGAGATTATCCGAATATATATGTTCAAAGGCCCGAGTTTAGACGCTGTCTTTAAGATTATACGTAAATGAATCCGGTGAAATCCTCTACACCTAAATAAATGATAGTGGTATTTTTATACTGCAGAAAAGGCAAAGATTTAGTTTAGATTTTAGTTCAACATTTAAAATATAAAATAAATTAGTTTTACTAGACGAATTTCAGCTGCAATTTTCTAAAATTTCCTACAGACACGTATGAATTATGACGCTCTTCATTAACGAAGTTACGTAGGAAATGTTACACAAGCGCTAGTTTTTATTTATTTATTTATTTATTTAGGGAAAACAAACAGTAGCACAATAACAAATAGACAAAATAACTTAAATATTACATTTAACAATTATGCTACCCACTACGTTCTCCACAGATTACAATTTATAGTAGGTTTTAAAACTAGCTAGTAACACAGTTATATATTGTCCTAGAACTCAAAATGGATTTTTACATTTAAAAAAAAGAAAAAGTAAATTTGTGTGCGTACATCATTATTAATTATTAAATATTAAACATTACGTTAAATACTATTATTAAACATTAAACATTACCTTGCTGATCCTTTAAGGTTGCTTGGATTTGTTGCCTAAATGCATTTTTATTGAGAAAAAGAATATCAATTGAACTAAACTCATTGTTATAAGTCTTAACCAAACGATGAAGTGGTGAACGCGAGCCAGCGTTGGATTTACAGAGACTAGTAGCAAATAGACGTCGAGTACGTACCTCACGTACATGAGCTGTTCGAGGAATCAGGTAACTCAGACTCCTAACTAAATCTGGACAATCAAAATGATTGCGGCACACATTGAACAGAGTCATAACATCCAGAAGTTTCCGTCTCGACTTTAAGGTCAGAAGATCATACTTTTTAAGAAGTAAATGGTAAGACATTTTACTCCGAAAACATCTAAAATTCATAGCACGAAGGTACTTACGTTGTACTAGTTCCAATTGTTCACTATATTTTACGTAAAAAGGATTCCAAATGGGTACAGCAAACTCTAACTGTGGCCTAATTATTGATTTGTATAAGTGCAAAAAGGTAGAAGGTCGACGAAACTCCCTGGAAGATCTCATGACAAAACCAAACATCTGGTAGGCTTTGTTAACAATTTTTTCTAAATGAGCATCCAGATGGAGCTTCGAATCTAGCAGAACACCAAGATCCCGGACAAAACTAACTTTACTAATTGGCGTATTGGCAAGAAGGTATTCGAACTCAGTAATATTTTTCTTTTTAGTAAATGTCATAACATGACACTTTGGAAGACTAAGGTAAAGCTTATTGGAAGAGCAACAGCAGTTTTAACAGTCATAAAAACCGGCCAAGTGCGTGTCGGACTTCGCACATTTAGGGTTCCGTACCAAATCTTATTTATCAATATATTGGTATTTGTTAGTAAAATATACGTAATAATAAACATTATTGCCAAATTATAAGTTCATTGGACAATGGAAAGTAAAAAAATTCTTCGGAACAAAATTTTGTAAAAAAAAAAGCTGACTGGTGGCTTCTCATTCCTTTGTATTCCAATATGTTTTGTAACAAAAAAATACTGTATTTATCTACTCTACGAGCTCTTAACAACGATACCTCACTCGATGGAGTAAGTTAATATTTTTTTCGCGCCCCCCTTTAACTGTAGGTAACAGGCCCCCTTAAAAACATTGAAAAATATTTTTTGATAATTTGTATGGCTTTGGGTCAACAAAGTGCTTGAAAATTTGAAGACTAGCTCCAATCGTTTGGCTGTAAAACCTGTGTGACAGACGACGGACAGACAGACGGACAAGTGAGTGACACCAATAGGGCTCCATTTGGACCTTCGGGTACGGAACCCTAAAAATGAAGGGCTACACGACGCAAATGTTATCTATTCACACTCCTACACGTTTTCACTATCTATCCGTTTCCTTTTTGAGTTTCAGTTGTACATTTCTCCAATGGAAAATGTATTCTCATGAATACAGAGTACTAAAATAGAACTGAAAAATATATTTGAAAACCACCTTATTTCCTTCCTCGTGCTCTCAATCACGTATGGAATTATATCATAATTCTTTACAATGTAACAAAATAACGAAATGAATTCTGATTATGACATTTAAAATCGTTCATACCCCAATTCACGCAAAATTCCTGCTCTACTAAAAATAGGTAAAAGAAAATATAACACACAAAAGATTTGGCATATAATACGACAAAAGAATAATAACCACTTCAAGAACACAAAGAAAGTCGTAACATTTAACAAAATATCAAAAGACCACTTTAACGTAATCACTTTAGGCCGCAATAACATCTCTGTGTACAAAATACCGACTGCAAATCCAACGTTAAAACATTCTTCAGCACGACGTTAAATTAGAATTAATAATTCAAACTCAAACTTAAAGCATTTATTTCAATTAAACCATTTACAGGCACTTTTGAACTGTCAAGGAGTCGGTCCGTAGTAAATACCTAGGGAGAAGAACGGGCAATAAACTCCATGGAAACGGTGGCTTATTCTGTACCGTTACCGGCTAAATTGTAAATCGCTCAACGTCTGTCAACTCAGAACGATGGCGACGTATAATTCTTAATTTATAGTCTGCCTGAGCTCATTATCTACATCTGAAGGCGGCCATCCCTTTTCTTGTTATTCGATTGAACAGTAATATTTGCTACAGTTGCAATTCGTGAGGTGTCGATAGATTTATGAAGACAGTACATGACTCACTCTCAAAAGAATATCTAATAAAAGGATTCACAACTAGATGGTTGGTGGGGATGTATAGAACTTACTTATAATTTGGGATGAAGTAACACTAGATAGAAAAAAATAGTCATAAAAATGACTTAAGAGGATACATCGAAGCGAGGTTTACCTCGGTGTGTACCGGGATGTGTGATGTGTAAGGGATGGCGATATGGCCGTCTAGTTTGACACACGAAATAGAAGACTCTCACGCGCACTGGAACTAAACACAAAATAGTATAATTAAATCAATTTTTAGCTTCGTAAGTTCTTAATATATTTAAATACCTTCGATTCAAAGCAAATTTACTGCACAATAAGGAACTGTTTGCGGATTAATCAGAAAATAGACGTTGCTACTTTAGAATTTTTTTCTTTCGAAAAAATTTCAAATACCTAATCATGTTTCGGTTTTAGTACAGCAGTAGACAATACAGTTAACCCGTCGCGCGCCAATTAGCAGACACAATTGAAATTCTATTGTTATCTGTACACATGGTGTACAATCGACATTTTAAGAGTTAAATAACACATAATGGTAAATTCAAATTATTTAACCATATACCTACATTTGGTTTTGTAGGAATTTTAAAAACACAAAATTTATCTACCCCTTAAGCAAAATGATCTGCATTTGAAATTCTAACTCCGCCCCTAAGACGACCCACTGACCGAAATTCTAGACATCGGTCTAGAATTTCAGATGCCGATGATTTTTCAATACCTATATTTTAATATGTTCTAACTCGTAGGTAACAAGCCTTATGTTTAAACACATTTTTAACCGACTTCAAAAATGAGGAAGTTCTCAATCCGTCGGAACCTTTTTTTTTTTTTTTTTTTTTTTATTTATGTTCCCCGATTACTCGAAGAACTTTTATATGGACGATGTTCTAGTTTGTTTTGCAGGTAGTGGTATTACAATTTGTGTGGGGTAGGTACACAACTAAAAAGTGAAAAATAAAAACTTTTTTACAAAAAAAAATAACCGACTTCCAAAAACAACACTACAAAGTGAAAAATAACTTTAATTTCGGAAGTCGGTGGCAAAAAACGAAAATACATTTAACTAGACACCGACTTCCGAAATTAAAGTTATTTTTCACTTTGTAGTGTTGTTTTTGGAAGTCGGTTATATTTTTTTTTCCTTATGAATGGGTAGCCACTTACATGAGTAATGTATTCCTTCCATCGTTTGCAAAACATCTACACAATATTACATTAAATTAATACACTAATAATAAATCGTATAAATTACACCAACCGTCTAACCTGGCAGACTATTTAATTCTCGCTTATACTCTACTTAATAAAGCAAATAACATTGTCATAATTACATCACAGTATGTCACAGTCGTGTACTTTGAAGAAATTTGGGTAAGTACATATTATATTCTGGAATTTGCATTTGTCACGAATGGGTTTTTCATTTTACCAGTGTCCCGAATTTACTTGGGGTATTAATTACTTCGCGCCATATTGAAGCAATAACAACATTGTCATTACTTTTTTGCCCGAAACATGACTAACCGAATTTCAGTTCAAAGTCATATTTTTCATTCCTTACGACAGGTGAATTTATCATCGCAATTTATATTCACTCAATTGATCAATTTATCACCAGGCCATATTTTTCCATCGTTTTCCATATTCTAGATATTTTTTCAACATTCACCGTCGTCATCATATTGATTGTTTTTATATCGTCGTATAAAGTGACGATTGTAATAAACTCGTATCTAAACTCAAGAGGAAAACACTTTTGCGTTCATAAAATAAAGGATAATACGATCTATGATACGACAATATCGGTTAATTCTGGTTCAACGGTTGACTGTGTAAGTTTCATCGACACTGTATTTTGTAAATAGATCGTTCACCTCATAGCGTCGGTTAACATGGTAAACAACATTACTTATTCCGTGAAAGGTTTAAAAAAGAAGACGTTTTACGTCAAGATGGTTTTTGAATAATTTATGAGGTCCTTCATTAATCTGGCCTATGGGGTAAGCCCCCGGTTCGGTAGCGGTCGCCTATGCAGGCTTGGGATGCCATGTGTTTTAAAACATTATTTAAACGTCGCGTTTCGTCGGTAAAAAGGCAAACTGATAAAAACCTTCAAACTACCTTTGATCAAAATACAGTTTTATGCAGTCAGGGAACTGTAAAGATTCTAATTTGATATGGGAAGCCTTTTTTCTTTGGCTACATTCAGACGGCGACTATAGGTACGATTCGATTTTGATTTGATTTTAACGACAGTTGTTCACACGATGACCATTTCATGCAACCGGCTGCAGCTACGTCACAAGGACAACTGCAGCGTGCTCGCGTGCGAGTCTCGAATACGAGAGACAAGTTTGTTCGTGTTCATGAACGATACAACATGAATACAAGCGGCACTGCGTATCGTATTCGATAAAATCGTTTCGAGATGCGGCCTCCTCGGTGACAACTTCGGTCGGTATAGGTACGGGAACACATATTTCTCGAACACGATATTTTCCCGCATAGACTCCATGTGTTTTCTACTGTAAGTTCACACGGACGTAAAAATACCGTGGCGGGATTTTATCGCGCACTGGATTTTCAATTCTCGGTGTTGAGCCGAGCTTCGAAAGTCCAACCTAACAACAACAGAATGCATCGCAGCGCGTCCAAAAAACATTGTTGGATTTTCAACTCTCGGCGCTAAGCAGAGCGTTGAAAATCCAGTGCGCGAAAAAAAATCGCCGCAATATTTTTACCTCCGTGCGAACGTCGACTTACTGCTCTATTCGATAAAATCTCGTGTAAGGTATACGGGAAAAAATGGCCGTCATTTTTTTATTGAACTGCAAAATATATTGAACCACATTTTAACGTTTATGGTAGGTATAGACCATAAACGTTAAATGCGGTTCAATATATTTTTTGCGGTTTTACTACAGATTTTCCTGTAATATGATTAGTTTTGTTTCCTTCTTTTATTCCTATGCTCATTGATTATCCTCAATAGTTCAATCCGTGTGATTGCTATATTTTAGTACCTATTTATGGCATGCGAATTAATTTTTTTTTTACTTAGGTTCAATAACTTTGGTCTAAGTACACAAAACCGTTAGCGTTTTGTAATCATCCAGAACTTTACACGGGTTTCCATCGTAAGAATTATATCTTCATACAGATTTATATTTTTATATTTATTTAAAAACTAGCTTTTGCCCGCGGTTTCGCACGCGTGGAAGTCGGAAACTATAAATACTTGAACTAGAGATAAAAAGTATCCTATGCCATAACTTTTTTCAAAATTCATCCAAATCCGTACAGACGTTTTAGTGTGAAAGCATAACAAACAAACAAACTCACTTTCGCATTTATAATATTAGTTAAAATTTAATTGATTTCCAATACGTTCCGATATGAATTAAGTAGTAAACAATAAATAATATGGTACGTAAATAATATGCAAAGACGTTTGACGATATATACAGCTAAATGCGGTTCCGCCGGCCGGCGCCCGTCCTCTTTGAATATTCATTATTATGACATTTCACTGATAATTTCCATTCTGTTTAATGTTTGAATTGAAATCTTCCATTAATATTACTAAGATTCAGGATAAAGGATTCCTAAGACGTTGTAGTGTTTCACTACAGTTCTGTGAAACTCGTAGACAGAATAAATGATAAGAAATACCTACTTATTTCCGTAAATTGGTTCAAAAAAACACTTTTACATATCAAAATTAAATAATATCTTAAAACTAGATGAGTTCCGTGTTTCCTATCTGACTACTCTGAGAAAAAAGGCCGAAACCAACTCAGAGGTCACAGTCTCTTTTAAGGTCCAGACATAATCTTGGTCAGGCCATATGCGTACCGTACAGATTAATGTCTGAGATGGTATTTTGAGGAAAGAACCATATCTACAAAAATTGGAGCTGTTCAGTCAGTGCACGCATTTGTCACTTATTGTTTGGAATCAGAATGAACAATAGACAAGTCACTAAATAATAGTAATGAGAGCAGGACACCCTTATTAGATCCAGTAGTAAGAGTAAACGAGACAGAAATAAAATGTATACTAGCTGCGCCCCGCGGTTTCACCCGCGTAGACCGGGAAAAAAAGTAGCCTATGTGTTAATCCAGGGTATGAGCTATCTACATTCCAAATTTCATTCAAATCGGTTCAGCCGTTTGAGCGTGAAGAAGTAACAAACATACAAACACACACACAAACTTTCGCCTTTATAATATTAGTGTGATTTCCAAAACTCCAGTTGTTAGCCAACAACTGAGGCCCAACAAAACGGCTGTCACTATACAATTTATTTATTTTAAAAGTATTACGGTGAATGTCACTGGTCTACACCGGCCGCAATGCTCGCACGGCACGCAAAGTATTGAACGGATTTCCCGATGGCAATGCGTCCACTGCATCCGGATATTATCTCGACATTGCAAATTTGAATATTGCCACAATTCTTCAATCTTTTTATTAATATAATTAAAAGTGAGTCATCCATTTTATCATTTTTTGGCGGTTCTCATCTCAATTATAAACAAAACAACGTGGGGTAGCGAGTGATGCACTTGCCCGAGGCTTCGCCCGCGTGGATGTCGCCAAATATTCTACGGGACCGTTCTAACGGGATTAAAATACCATATGTGTTTAATCCAGGTTATAAATTCTGTGCCAAATATCATCCAAATTCGTTTAGCCGTTTTTGCGCCAATGCCGAACATACATCCAGACAAACAGACAAACGGACAAAAATTCTTCCTTACTATTTTATTATATGGTATACATACAGGTATAGATATACCTACCCATATGAAACAATAAGAATGAATGAAAACAGTTCAGCCTGAATATGTGTAGATACCAACTGTTCACGTTCATTTATTTGCAGAAAGTAAATATAAAATGCTGGACTGCTCCACAAATACAATTTCATATGTATAAAATTATATTTTTCTTTCATCCGGCGGGTGTGTTAACATTATACTAGGGGCAGCCCTCCCAAATCTCAGCTTCGTTTATAAATCTGCAAACATTGGTATAATATAACCTCTCCTATCAGAGCAAACACATTCTCAGACGTTATTAAAGTTCCTTTACAAACTACATTGAGGAATTTACATTTTATATACCAGTAGGTACCTATTACGTACGTACTGCTATTGTAACCCTGTGTACACTGTAAACAAACGTGAAGCTAGCGTTTTATGTCCCTTGCTCCATTACTAACGACTTTGATGGACCCATTGTATACATGGACGCCATTGAATGTAATCCTAGACGTTGGTACACGTGACCTGGCTATTGTGATAGAAGAGACAGGTTTTATAGTGCTCGGGATAGTTTTGAACCTAACTGGCCACTTGAGAATGTCTGTGATGCAATACTTTACAGAACATACTAATTCCATGGATGCAATAAAAAAAAAGAAAAATATCGTGCATTTGACAGAACTTCAAACATGGAACGAATGTTGATTTTAGAGAGAATTTACTACCAGAAGCTACTTTGTTTTCCCAATTTTGTAGATACAATACCCAAAATAGCTGAACCTACACTGCTAATATGAGTTCTCTTTGCACCAGAGAACAGAGATGACTTTCATATTTGTTTGGAACACCTTACCTTGTTTGTGAAGGTAAACGAACTGCAAATGGTATCAACATGAGATGCGTATTGTGCTATTCCGTAGACATTAAACTCGGGAATAGCAACAGGTCAAATCTATCATAGAGGAATTTATGATCTTATAAAAGATGCTATAAAAATATCTGCCACGGCTGCAATTGGAAACAGTATTGTGTAAGTATTAGATTACAATAGTGAAGATAAATTATTGATTCTCATAAAAAATATTTACAAAAAAATGTGCGTTTAGAATCGATTTATTTGTATGAAACCGTCCCGCAGTAATTAGAGTTCATTCACAGAACACTTAGAAAGAGGTAACAATTGTTTTCATTGACGTAGCGACACATCGCACGTTGTTTGTGAACCACGTCATGCAGAATAAAGTAAATGTTTATTTAATTACTTTAATTTCTCAAATTGATTACTACTACTCCGGGGTACGAAATTTCTTCACTATTGTAATCTAATATACACACTACTATCTCCCATTGAAGCCGTGGCAGATATTTTTTTAGCACCTTATTATGCAAACATTGAAAGGAAAAGTTTTCGAAGCAAAAGGTGCTTTATTCTTGTTAACGTTTAAGTATTTACAGTTCAGATACGATTATAAAATATTAGATCAAATGGTTGTTTATCGCTAAAAAAACCTTTCAGGGGTTACTATAAAAACCACTTACATTTTACCCGTCATTTTGTAAAACGTTGATCCCGCACGAAGTTATGAGCCCCTTAAATCTTCAATATGATTGAGTATATGCATAATCTATGTC
The DNA here is from genome assembly GCA_946251885.1 of Cosmia pyralina. Classification (NCBI taxonomy): domain Eukaryota; kingdom Metazoa; phylum Arthropoda; class Insecta; order Lepidoptera; family Noctuidae; genus Cosmia; species Cosmia pyralina. The sequence continues at coordinate 16,095,926 of OX276357.1, forward strand.
ACGAGACTCACGAGGAAAGCCTTATTTTAATCGAATAAGCTATTTCGCGTGGATCCCTAACAAACAAACTCTCATCTTTATTGTTTTAATATTATATACTGAAGCTTATATTATGAGCTTCAACTAAAACACAGGTTGGTAAAATGTTTACCCATTCGCGTAAAATTATTTTTCGAACAATTTTTTTTTTCTTTTCTTATAAAATGTTCCGACTTTTGAGTTGCGAATACTTTTTAGGTATTCGGCATATATTCAGGGAAGATCTCCCACCTCAACATGAGTTGCCTTGGGTAACCTGGAAGTCTTTAAACAGACTCCGGACTCAGGTTGGCCGAAGCAAGGAAAACCTTTTTAGATGGAGGTTCGTAGACGACTCCCTCTTGGAGTGTAATTTGTGGTGCTGTTACACAAGCAATGGGACACTTAATATCATGTTCTGCGTGTCCTGTCAGCTGCACGTTACAGGAACTGATGGACGCTAGTGATGGCGCCAAACACGTAGCCGAATTCTGGGCCGAGTCCGTTTAGATTGCCATCGACACGCTCAGAAGAAGATATAGGTATTCGGCCATTTCGTGATACTCAATATTTAATTCTAAAATAAATTATTTTTCGAACAATTATTTTTTTTCTTTTCATAGAAAATACTCAGCAAGTTCGTGATACTCAATACTTAATTCTTTATTGCAATTTTAGAATAGTTGCACATTCATCATTAATGGATCCTGTCGGGTACAGCTCAGTATAGTAGGAGTTTTAAATAGTTCTAAATTATAGTACCTACTTCACAAAGCGGGACTACTGTTTTAAGACCTACCTATATTTGTTACAGTTTTCTGACAACTTGGTATCATGTTCCTAAACTATAAAAGTGAATATGCTGAAATTAACTCTGAGTCACTTTTGTGAGCTCTCACTCGTTTATTATCTTACCAACTGTTAGGTTGAAAGCGTTAAGCCTTTATGTTTCAGTTTATAGACAGTGTAAACCACGAAGACGCACCCTACAATAAGCAAGTAAGCTTCTGCCAATGTTTGAGTGTTATCGGTACACACTAATTACCGTGTAGCTATAGTGTGTACCGATAACACTCAAATATTGGCGGAAGCTTGCACACATATACTATAAACGGTTAGGAGGAATAGTGGGGCGCGTCTTCGTGGATTGCACTATCTGTAGATTGATTATTATAAAGGAAAACTTTTACTTCTCTATTGTTCAAACCATGCAATGGAATTCATAGCCAGATAGGTGAACATCGTTTCAAGATGCAAAGCAAGATAATGACAAAGTTGCTAACCCCATATGTTACAAAATATTAAGTTAACAATCATTATTATTGTGTTATGTGTTAATATTGTATCCTAAAGGCGGGTCATAGATGTACTTCATAATATAAACTGTAACACCATATTTTTACCTGTGTACCATAATAAACAATTTGAATTGAATTCTTATATGCCAAAATCTTTCTCATTCACAATCAACACATTTATTCCCACCCAATCATTTGGTTTTAATACAAATAAATAAGAATTATCACAAAAAACAATTAGTACAATTATGGCTGTCGATATAAGCCTGTGATCAATCATGTAACCGATGTAAATGTTATAACATTCAATACGATGTTGGCGCCACAAATTATTGATATAATTGTTAGGCCTTTGTTCGACATTTTATTTAGTTATCAATTTATCATAAAAAACATTTGGAAATGTATTTCAATTGTATTTTAGCACAGATTTCAAATGGCAATAGTAGACCCACAGAACAGATAAAGAGATTCCTCTTTATCTTTTCTGTGAGTAGACCAATAGAATACGTACTCTTTATTATGTAGGTACACCTTATAAAATACAGATATAGATGTAGCAATTTTTTATAAACCTAATGTTAATCCTACAAACAATACATAGACCTTGTGCAATTAAATATTTTAAATTAGCATTTGGTCAAAACAAAAAAATGTATGAAGAGACTTTTGCTTTGACAAATTCATAACATTTGTATTTCCATTGTTCATGCCGTCTGTAGTTAAATCAATGTTAAAATCTGGTCATTTTATACGTACCTATGTACAAGAAACAACAATAGTGCATAACAACGCCGTTGTAACCTTCACACAATGAGAAACATTAAGGTTCGAACATAACAATGTAAGGTTCTAAACTGTTGACGATTTCCATGAAACAATTAGTACGGTACAGTATTAGAGATTTTGTGTGGATTGCTTTGCTAACCGACCTCCTTTAATGGCATAATAGGGATGATGACTAAAAATTGTCTTGTCCGACAAATACATTATTAAAAAATATCGGACGGACTAAATAGAATTTCTTTTTTTTTTGCCCAGGCATTTTGTATTTAGAAAAAATAGGAAAAGAGTCAACAGTCAGATCGGATAGCTGACAGCGCCCGTCTCGATATGAGAATTTTAACAAAATACGTGTTTCACCCTACAATGTTTATCATACCATAAAAATATTTTATAATAATGAAATTCTTACTAATATTATAAATGACAAACTTTGAGAAGATGACCCTTAAAACCAACTAGATGAATTTGGGCACTCAAATAGACTACCATAAGACTTTTATAAGTTATACGTTACGGAAAATAATGGTCACTATTTTCCGTTTTAAGGATTCTAATAAAACTTAACGTATGACGTATGTCTTATGGAGCACAACTTAACGTGCTTATTTCTGCATTTTCATTCAAAATTTGTTTCGCATGGGGTCGCGGCATTATGCTGAGCGGTAGCCGTTTTGCGTAGATGTGACGCATATTTTCCCCAAAACTTGCTTATTACATTGCTTATTTTATTTTTTTTGTCCTTTGTGTCATGTTTACCGCAAATAAACGTATTTTCTTTCTTTCTTTCTTTCTTTCAAAAAAAAATAAAAAATAACCAAACAAACGATGAGGGCGCCACTGCGCGCTAGGTAGCCTCTAAGTGCTAGCTTCGTTTAAGTGCCTTCGTCTATTTAAATATACCTATCTAAATAGACGAAGGCTCATAGGATTAGGTTTTGTCAATTTAAGACCTCGATATTGGCAAATGCGGTTAAGGGATTAAACAGTGACCCATCTGTTTACGTGAGCTATTTCATAGAGATGACTACGTATTACTTTACAGATTTTGGACAGGCCTTTTATAAAGTTGACCATGCCCATTTTTAATTGTGAAAGGTTTGCTTAATAGATTATACGACTTAAATCAAGGAGACGATGAGGTTTAATTATTTTCCTACATTTTGTAATGTGTAAATTTCAGTGAATGTTAAGTAATTAATGTCTGTTAAATGAAATTTGTGCGTTCCACAAGGTTCTGACTTCGGACCACTATTTTAATAGTCTCATTTATATGTCGCTTTCATTAAATGTCTATTAGAATCCTAATATTCTCAAGTACACTGTTATAAAAACTATTTAAAAACGCTAGTCCTCAGTTTATTTAATTTTAGATCAAAACAAAGCCTGAACTTGATATATAAAAGTAGTAAACATACAAACCGACCATCAGCCAGTCCTAGTTTGTAACAACAGATTAGCTTGTTGAATTATTATCTATTTTCCATTATTCATAAAACACTTTACATGTTTACCATTATCGTAATAAATACGATATGTTTGCGAATGTACAATATACCTACATAGGTACTGATTATTAAATAGATATTGTGTATTGCCCGATTGGTTGTTAGTTGTTATGTAATCGTGACTACTTTGTGGATTCATTTTCTGGATAAAACAAACAATATTATGAAAGGTTAACCGGAAGTTTACCAACTGTGTGGATTATGTTTCGTGTAAAAATAGGAATAGACTCGCCCGCGCCAAAAGACTGTGGGAACTTTACCATTGAATCCATTTTATACAAATGTCATGTATAAATATTCAGACCTGGAAGTGAGAATCGTAAACTCGAACCGTATTCTGACGGAAGAGTCGCCGCTACACCTTGCCAAAAGCGATAATATTAACTAATACCAACTATGTATTCTGTGCTAATACAAGAATAGACACTTCAAAGTGTAGCACTAAAAAACAGTAGAACAAAATATTTAAAGAAGTGATGATCCGTGTCTTCAGCTCTCTAACAAAAACGGTTCTAAATTAAAACTCAATCGTAACTTTTACAAAAGAAAACATCTACATGTGAATTCAGTTCGACTACATCTAAAAATACTCGCGTAACTTCATTCAGCTCAGCTCATTTATTTATTTAGGTATTTCATTCCTATGAACAGTAGGCTAACGATGTCAGTACGTTATTAAAACAGATGCTGCTAATTATCTTCAGGCAAGTAAATAACGCATTCTCTAGAATTTTTCTCATGAGTACCTGGATGCTTGTAATATAGATATGTTACTGTAAAAGCTCGAACTACGGTACCGGTACCGGTAAATCCTAACCAGTAAATCCTTTACCAGGTCTCACCGGTAAACGTCCAAATTGTTCTATAATAATCATAAATTTCTGGGTTCGGCGGCATTCAGTCGGTAAATCGGGTCCGTGGCTTAGGCCCCCAGTGGTCGAGGCACCTGTGGCCGACGCCCCCGATTCGATTAATTTAATATTTTTCTTTTTTTGGGGTTTTTCACTTAGTACAGTAAATGAGAAAAGTGTTTCACCATAATAATAATGTACTTTTCCTTGCTAAACAACATTTATCGATCAAATAGCAGAGAGAATAAATCGCCACTTGACCTTATCCTTACACAACTTTTTCCCAATTAAAAGCATATTTATTATGTACAAACATACAAAAAATCAAAAAAAGACTTCATATAAAAGTTACTGAATGTTGTTAATATACATATATAAAAAAGAACAAAGGGCGTTTTTTTTATAAACCCCGTCCCTACCCTTGTAGTATGTTAAGTTTCGTATGGAAACATGCAAAAATATCATAATATCTTTAGTGAAGATAACAAATGTGAACGAATGAATGAATGAATGTGAGAATATGGTATTTTGTGTAAAATTATTTCACTTAATTATTTTTAGGTTTCTGTATTCATTAATGTTTGGGGATAAATAAATAAACGAATGTGAACGAAATATATTATATTGTATTTCGGCTTTGTACAATAATATCGTCCCAGGCACTTTGCAGGACCAACGAAATTGTTTAAATGTGCCCAGATACCGAAGTACCAGATAATGCTCACGGTATGCCAACAGCGCTCATGCCTGTTAAGCATGAGCAATAATATTCCTTTATGGCAGATCTGCCCTCCGAGGTGGAATCGATCAGTAAATAACTGTAATAAGTTTTATTTGATATGTGCCTCGATGAGATACGACCTCTCAGGAGCATACAATCTTCCGTTTGGATGTCATACTGTATCAACCTTGGACTTGGTGTTATGCACACTTCCATAATTATTATATACACCTCCTCGCATAATTATGTTCGCTAACATAGGAGCGTGCCAGGCGCAACATCCAATATAAAAGCATTCCTGTCATAAATATAATTATAATTTAAAATTATACATATACCTACTTACAATCAATATACATTTATTATTTATGTAAAATATTTTTGTGCTTGACAGTACATTTGATCAAAAATTGCTTTGAATTAAATGAATCGAATCGGGGGCGTCGGCCACAGGTGCCTCGACCACTGGGGGCCTAAGCCACGGACCCGGTAAATCTTAGGTTTTACCACACATACCGGTTAATGTTAGTTTTCAGAGTAAAACCAATGCAGTTTAAAATCAGAAACTCTTTATTCAACATTCTTATCATTGTTATTGTTATTAATCAAGTCTTAAAATATGTTTAACATGCTTTATAAAAATAAAATGCAGAAAAAATATCACAATTAAAAATTACTTCTCACTAGTTAACACCTACTTTGGCTAAGTAAGCTAAACAGTTTTTTGATAATCATTTCGTTATTCGGTACAATCATTATTGTTATTAGTAGCCGCTCCCACGTGCAACGTCCGAAAGTTACAGTACCGTAAACCGCAAAACGCCCGAACGTCCGAGAGTTACCAGATAAAAAAGGGGCGTGGCGTGCGCATTCTGCGCCTTAGTTTTTTATTTTTTAGAATTTTGTGTGTGGACCCACTCCTTGCGTTTCAAGTTCTTTGGAAAGGTGGTTAGGTGTAGTACATTTTTGCCAAAAGCCGTGAGGTTGTATCGGCATTACGAACAAAGTTAGTCTATGGTTGAATTTCAGGTTAGTTGACACGACTATTAATAAAGTTATTTCAATCTTTGATTTCGGATACCGGTGTCTGTGGTAAAACCAAGGATTTACCGACTGAACGCCGCTAAAAGTCCAAAATTAAAGATTATTATAGAACAATTTGGACCGGAAGATTTACCGGTAAATTCTAGGATTTACCGCAGTTCGGCCTTTTACAGTAACAGATATACAAGTTGGCAATTGTACTGTTTTGCTAGTTTTGCTGCTCGAATATAGAAAAGCGAAATATCATATTGTTTTGTGAACAGGAAACCGATACAAAACGCCTGATAAATTGTCTGACAGGTTGTCTGCTTTCAATCCAATCTCAAATTAGCTGTTATGATTTGTCGACCATAATAACAATAGCCAATGTGAGCCTTTATAATTTCTAACGTGACGATTTATCGTTGACATCCACGACGTCCACGTTATCGGCATCACGATATCAGAAGTAGAACGTATGGAAATATATGAAACTAGCTTCTGCCTGCGACTTCGTCCGCATGAAATTTCTTGCCAACCCGCATCCCCGCATCGCATCGCATCGCCTGCCCACGCTATTACTTCGTTAGCGTCCATTAGCGTCATATAGCGTCTGACATTTTTTAGGGTTCCGTAGTCAACAAGGAACCCTTATAGTTTCGCTATGTTCGTCCGTCTGTCTGTCTGTTCGTCCGTCCGCAGCTTAGCTCAGAGACTAAATTACTAGAAAGCTATAACTTGGCATGGATACACATTCATCACACCAGCAAAGTGGTATAATAAAATCAAGAAAAAAACATTTTTTTAGAGTACCTTCTGTACACGTAAAATGAGGATGTTTTTTTTTTCTCGTCTACCCCATGGTGTGGGGTGCTGTTGGATGGGTCTTTCAAAAATATTGCGGGTTTGTGAAAACAATTTTTTTTTAGGGATCCGTTGCTTTTAAGTGCTCATTTTTGTTAGAGTCAAGTGTCCCCCCCCCCCCCCCCCCCGCCCCTGCCAACTAAACGGTTAATTTTGGATGGGTAAAAAAACTTACAAACATACAAACTACACACAAATTTTACCTCTTTATAATATTAGTATAGATATGACATAATTATGCTGTCCTGACTTTATGAGGCAAAACTAATGCCCAAAGAGCAGTCATTATTCCAAAACCTCGCATAATGCTAGGTGCCTATCCTTACTGCAACTGCAATTGTGCTAGATTATTATGAGCATGCGAATTTTATCTACGACTAGCTTTTGCCCGCAGCTTCGACCGCGTGGATGTCGGAAAAATCCCGCGGGAACGTACTACCGGGATTAAAAGTACCCTATGTGTTAATCAAGCTTATAAACAATCTGTATGCCAAACATCCAAATCCGTTCAGCCGTTTTTGTGCCAATCCAGAATATACATCCAGGCAAACAGACAAACGGACAAAAATTCTTCGTTGTATAATACATGTAGTGTAGGTTTCATTATGTAAACTTCTACGTACCAAGATAGCTGTAGTTTGAAGTTCACTTCGCTACGAATTATTAGTCTAGTCTGATAGAGCAAGTTTCATATCAGTCGGATAAAATTGTTTGTAAAGCTCTCGTGAGCACATAGTGACTCTTTAATCTTTTTAATATAAATATTTTTAGTTATATTTAGGTAACCCTCGAAAACGTTCACATTATATTTGTTAGGAAACTAAGCAATAATGCTTCGTTTGAAACAGAGCACGGAATCGCCGCTGCACCGGCCGCGTCTAGCCGTGTATATAACCGCATCAACCTATAATGTTCCCACTGCTGGGACACAGGCCTCCTCTCGATGAGAGGGAGCGGGCCGTAATCCACCACGCTGGCCCAGTGCGGGTTGGTAGGTGTCATATTTCTTCGATTTTTTCGTTCTAGGAGATGCCGGTTCCCTCACTAAGTTTTCATTCACCGTAGATCAGTGATGATCAAATAATTTACACAAAGTAAAGCGCCTGACGGGGTTCGAACCCACGACCTACGACTCATAAGTCGCGGCCGTTACCACTGGGCCACCACTGTATTTTACTAAACTTCTGTGACCGACCGCCTTCTAAGGCTGAGTCTACATTAGGCCGCGACACGACCTGCGACACATGAGCGATTAAAACAAATAAATGAATGCTCACGTATATGGCTACACCGTACATCAAATATTACTAGCGATCTTTGATTTCTTTATGCGATAGGAACAACATTACTGTAATCACGGCTTCGGCTACATCAACATAATTATCAGCGAAATCGCCGAATATACGTCGGATTTTCGCTTATAATGTAGCTGCACAATGTTTATCTCGTTTCGCTCTTCCAGTCACATCGCTAATCGCTGCCTACTGTAGCCTCAGCCTAAGGGCCGACTCATGCCGACCCGAACAAGATTGTAGCACGCCACACGATTAAAAAATGTATCGCATTATCACATTACACATGTAAGTATACAGGCAAGCAGGCAAGTAGTAGATTTAAAGAGCGTCGTTGCTCGCTAGTAGTTTAGACTAGGTAATGTCTCAAGTACCATTAAATGCACCGTCTCGCTTCACTTCCTACATTCGCATGAACAGATAAACACCTGATGCACTCACGCTGTCATTTTCCCCTTTCATGGACACAATAATGAAGACACAACGGTTCATACAAATTTTAGGTCAGGGAGTTATGTCACAAAGTTCTACTTAACAACGGTTCATAGAAATTTTAGGTCAGGTTAGGTCACAAAGTTCTACTTATTACAATCAATTTTAGAAGGCAAGTGATGAGACATGGGATTTGGTACCGTGTGCAAGGTAACACTGTTATTTGTCATCTTTACCCGCCCAGATAATGAGTATTGTAGGTAGGACCCTATATACAGCACAATTTTTTTATCACTAGCCAAATTTTCACAGGATTTTCTACCATAAGAACAACTTAACCAAATAATAATAAATACAAAAGTTCAATAGCTAGGTACTCGACCAAAATGTATGAAACAGCAGATTTTTTTTCGTGGTTTCGTGGTTTTTTTTCAGAGTTGGTCCTATAGTGAAAGTTGTTCATATTCATGGGTAGAACATAACATGCAACACCCTGTGAAAATTTGGCTAGTGATAAAAAATGGCCCTGTATAATACAAACACTATACATAGTTCAATTTAAGGCGTATTTATATGAACGGAACGCCAGCAGAGAACGATACAAATATTAATGCTTTTTGGTATGTTTAAATAGTAGTAGTAACATAGAACGTATAGTAGTAGTAGTAGGTAACATATTTAGATATACAACCCAGTCACTGGATTGTGGAGGTCAGATAGGCAGTCGCTCCACATAAAATACAGTTGCATCCGGTTAGACTGGAAGCCGACCCCAACATGGTTGGGAAAAGGCTAGGCAGATTGATTGATTTATTTAGGTTTAACGATCGCTTATAGTTGCTTAAAGTATGATTTGAAAATTCTTTTTTTTTTTTTGTTTCATCGTGACTAGACGATACTCATCAAGTCTGTGAAGTTTACACAAAAGAAAATGGACCTTAAAAAAAAAAAGAAAGAAATTTTTAAGATCAGTTTCTATGGTTAAAAAAAAAACAAAAAACAAAAAAAAAAACATCAAATGAACTTTATATTTGTTTTATCAAGTTAAGATATCGATAGCCATCACGTTTGCGGAGTTTAGCGTGCCTCCTATTAAAAAGACAGGCAAATATCAGCTAGATTGCAATCCGACCCCACAAAAAAAGAGCCCTCGAAAATAGAAACAAAAGATTTTTGTATATTCCATTGATTAATTGCCTCTTAGCAAAGCCGTAAGACCTTATAGGTCTACAAGTCCGGACGACGTGTTAGGTACATCGAAGCAGTTAAAAACACAATAGTAATAGAAATTACATTGAATCGTGACCCACCGACCACGCTCTAAAGCGTGACTCGGAAAAAGTCAACTGTTCACGCATCAATCATAATAAAGGATGAGTAAACTGCCGAGAGCCGTCTTGAATTATTCAATACTTGCAACTAAAACTACTTCAGTGGACAATAAATAACTGCTCTATTCATTTCAACGTTTTTATTTGAACACGTGCGAAAATATTGGGTTACGATACTGTTTTATTTTTAGTTTTGATATTTGCATAATTAAAGATGGTCGTCCAGCTATCTACCTAAATCTTTTAATATCAACCTGTAATTTCACTACTTTAGGGCAAAGGTCGACCCCTACGCTAGGTTTTCCGTTTTCAGACGTTTCCCTTGGACGTAAATCGAATATATTAACTGCAATTGAATCCCTCTGGACTAGACTAGCTTCTAACAACCCACCAAGATTGGATTCCAGAATATTTGCAAAATGCCACAAGAATAATCTATCTGACTTGTCTTAAAATGGTCTCTATTCTGCAACATGAACATCTAAAACTATATTCAGATGAGACTGTTGACGTCTTCGACCTACTCGAAATGTGTGTTGAACCTCATTTCTTGGTTCTCATTCAACAAGTCTGTGTAGGTGTACAAACAGTTGAAACGGAGGAAGGAAGCTTTACTGAGGAAATAAGGTGGTTCTACTGTTTTGAATAGCTAGAGAAACATGGAGGACGCCCGACGTATTTGAAGAAAATATGGAATAGAATAGTATACTCTTAATTATATATTTTACTATCATACAAGTTCTCTGGTAATTCTTTAACAAGACACCGTATTTACTGAACCAAAATACTTACCTAATTATCAGAGAACTCGTCCATAAACGCCCAATAGTGACCGTAGGTAATTCAATGACTGCTACTAAACATTCATAGGCTTGGCAGACGGATTGATGATCGGACACGATACCAGATAATCAATACGAGTAGGTGTATTATTAGAAAAAAACATAATCAACATCATGCCATCGATCGACACTACGCCCTCTTATAAAGAACGACGCCACCCGGAACTGAATCTGATAGCCAAAAACAAAATAAATGAATATTTTCCTTTCTTTTCTTTAACCCTGTCATTAATTCAGACTCACGCGAACAAATATGTTTTAGAAATATATGCGTGCACAAAATTTAAATTTACACCAGTCCCATCACATGCGCGGAAATCTGCACGTTTTAAATTAAAATTCTAGACGTAAATATTGCTATAAGAAGTCACCTGTCGAAGAACGGCCGCCATGTTTTTATGTTTACACCTTTCTATTTATTCCCGGCGACGCGACGACATGGATCGTAGGAAAAATCCTGACAATCCAATTCGTATTCGTAAAGTTAATATCAGATGCATGTAATATGGAAACATATCTTGTATTATGGGAAAACTCTGAATTATTTGCGACATATTTCAAAGATGGAGGGTATCAAGAAAGGCCCAGTGTTCGATTTCGAGAAGGGGAAAAGTTTAATTGGATTTATTGTCAGAAATAATCTCTCCATATCACAGAGTATAATATATAAGCTGCGTTCGACACCTGAAGATAGGTTGCCCCACTGGGAATTGTACTCTATGGTCGATAAATTGTGGATATACGAATGTAGGTCAGAACCTATTCGACTGCCTACGCCTTCTGAATACAAATGCGTAGCGTTAATATCTATCAACTAAAGTACTAAACCCATATGTCCCGTGTGTTTCTTGGAGATGATTTTTTCATCCCCTCTATATTTAAATTTATGAAAGATGGCACATTGAAAGAGCCTACGTCGAGAATATCTATTATACACAATACACATGCAACACACACACACACATACACAACACATACATACATGCATTCTATATACATGTGCAACTGCGTCCCTGTTTCTGATATAGGTACATTGTAGGGATGGTTGGTGGATGGTTAGTAGCAGCTGGATGTGAGCTGAGGATCATGTGAAATAGGGTGGCGTTGGAGAGGCTTATATCCAGCAATAGGATTAGATTATAATGCTGATGATAGAGTGGCATCATATTATTACCTACCTATTTTTTTTTTCAGTTAAAATCGTAAATATCGAGCAAAATTTATCTTGAACCAGTGGACGATGAACTTTATAATGCTAATACTAATAGTGACATTACATTTATTTTAATGGCGTTAATGGATACATAATTTACATAATATATTATTAATATTAACCAACGTAATCATACACCTGGCGCTGACCGGTCAATAAATATACTGTCGGGCGACTGAGGTTGAGGTCAACACGACGTCAAAAATACGATGTTTTTTTACCGTACATACAATACTTTGTTATTAAAATTTCACGCTCGATATTTCATTGTTAAAATATTTAAATAAATATCAGACCCATCTTAACAAGAATAAATGGGTCTAGGTTACAAAAATAGTGCAAAATTCATGTTCCAATCACGACGTGCTGTGCTGGCGCCGCTGCTGCGGCTGCTGAGACCCTCAAGCGGCGCAAATATTGTAACCTTATAGGTAACTACAGTTTTGAGCCGTTTGGAGTCGAAACTCTCGGGACCCGAGTGCGAGTCTTCTTTTTAAGGAAATTTCTCGCCGACCGACTGGTCGAGACTCCACTTGACCAGAGGGCTGACTCGTTCTTTGGCCAAAGAATTAGCATTGCTATTCAACGTGGCAATGCTGCCAGTCTTCTGGGCACGTTTCCAGATGACATCGATGCGGACGAGTACTTCGACGCTTAAGTGTCCTTTTGTTTTGTATTTATTTGTATAGCTAGTTAGATATCAATGAAAATTCATTTTTGTAACACAATTATATTAATTTTGTTCAAGGAATGTCATAAAAACTTGTTTCTAGTAGGGTGTAGAAATAAACGTGCAAAATACGTTTTTGACATCTTTTGGGCAGCCAGCATTAGTATGCTGGACCTCCCTCTTGTTTGGCTTCAACAAGAATTTGTTTGACAGCGGAGACTGGCACCATCTACCATAACGTATTATAATGGTCGTTGGTGAGCCGTTGCTGCGTTTATTTTAACGTTCAATAATAATAATTGATCAACCGTTGGCTGTTGACGAATACCTTTCATCTATTTTTTTTGTTACTAGGGTGATTTATATGAGATTTTAGTCGCAGCAATTAGCATATTAGCAGATATACAATACTAATGACCAGTAAAAGCTATTATGCCAGATTGTAGTACATAATTATTATATTTGCTTGCAAGCAACATCGCAAGCTTGCAGACAGAAACGGCAGCTTTATTATTATTTTTATTGCTGACTGGGCCTGCTTTTGACTTCGATCACGCCTGATGGAAAGCGATGGATGAGGTCTATCACGGAACGAGCGTGCCCAGAGGGTGCCTGTTCACTCTTGCTTTGAAGGCAGACGGGTTATACGTGTATAAGTGAATTACTCAATATTCCCTGAGTTGGTAGAATACGTAAACTACCACATGAACACATATTCATTACTCTAAACGTAGAATCTTTTAGAGTCTAAAAGATTGATTCTTTAAGAATTCTTTAATCTTAAAAAAGAAATCTTTAATCTTCTAGTCTTTAAGAAACAGTCATTAGTTCATTATCAGTACATATAAATATTTTGCATAGAAGCCGTTGCGCGCCGACAAAAAATGTTTCGGGGCGTGCGAAGGGGCGTCGCGCGGGGGAGCCGTGCGCCTGAGTGGATAGAATAGAATTTCAATCATCATCATATAAGAACAGCTGAACGACGTTCCCTTCTGGACAATGACCTCCCAAAGCATCAACACAATGAAAAATGACATACATAAAATCCTACTACTTTTTATTTACCTGCATTTTTACCTCCTTATCTCTATCTTTCCATAACATAACATTACGTTAAACTTCAAAGAAATTCCCATTAAAACGTTTTTGCCCACAGTCAGCCCAGAAACCAGTACCCACTAAGAAAGTACAGAAACCTTTTTAACGTCATTTTCTTCAAGGGTACCTTCGCAATGTAAAGGATCGTCGCTAAAAGGTCTTCAGATGTCTTTACATCGACACCTCTCCTTGAATGCAATTAATATACCTAATTGGGTAGGTGTAAAAGCTATCTATGTGTAGATGCTTTGATGTTAAGAAAAGAAGTGGATGAATATGTGTACGGTCTACGTACATTGACCCTACTTCTGACTGACAAGGCGAATCAATAAATTCACTTGTCACAACAAATGCCGCTACTTACTCAGTGTGCAATTAACCAACCCGCGGAACAGACATACATGTAATGATCACCAACCTTTACGGTGTACGACACTAGTGATAAATAAACTTTTGGGTTACTATGTGAAGTGTTTTACATGTTGGACACACTCGCTACTAAACAAACTACACAAACAGTACAGTGTACAGTTCAGGAACTAATCCGGACCGGATTATTACACTGTACTGTTTGTGTAGTTTGTTTAGTAGCGAGTGTCTCCAACATGTAAAACACTTCACATAGTAACCCAAAAGTTTATTTATCACTAGTGTCGTACACCGTAAAGGTTGGTGATCATTACATGTATGTCTGTTCCGCGGGTCGGTTAATTGCACACTGAGTAAGTAGCGGCATTTGTTGTGACAAGTGAACTTATTGATTCGCCTTGTCAGCCAGAAGTAGGGTCAATGTACGTAGACCCTACAATATGGGAGCTGTAATTTAAGTCACACTGATGCCCAATCTATATCCTTTCTTTGTCTATATTTATACACTAATCAAAAAAAAACCAAATGTAATTTCTTATTTTAAAAAAGAGTTTAAGACGTAAACAGTCCACAAAATTAAGAGGTACGCACGGCTACAGATCAAGCTATACATTTCCAGTATAAGCTGTATATAAAATATTCTGTGATGATAGTGGGTTTTACCTTAGTACATGGATGTTATTATTTTCTTTAATCATTATACTTGATCTACATAATATACTCGTGTTTAGGGCGAATTTCGGAGGAATTTCGGGCGTTCAAAAGCTATCAGCGTCATCATCGATGTTCGTAAAAGTCCAATATTTACAATAAATATCAAAATGTCCGTTGTTTGATATATCGGATAATTAAAAAAAAAAAAAACGATTCCTATCCCCATCACAAGAGGAGTACGGCAAGGCGACCCCCTATCGCCTCGAATCTTTATAGCAGCATCGGCAATATCGTGTATAAAAAAATATGCCATATTCATTCTGTAAGTGGTTCCTCATCAGTCAGAATCCGCAGATGGTACGTGTTATTAAAACAAGTCTGTTATTACGATTGTCAGCTGGGAACCGTCTTGCCGACGCTCAAACGACTGAAACTGACAATGCAGAACAATTTGTCGGGTTATGATTTGTGAGCGTGGTAAGAGATAATATTCGATATGATTTATGCTTTTACCTAATGTGGTCTACACTTCCGTTATTTTTTGTGGTTTGCCAGCTAAAAGTTACCTGCTTAATTTCATTAGTAAATTCAAAGAAAATTATCAATCGTGCACATATTAATACTCATTATTGCCTTTAAAATACTAGTCTTGCAGCAAAGCTTTTGCTTTTACTAATCCTACTATATTTCTTCAAGCAGCAAAGTTTCCATTCATTTTCAGTCAGCAGTTCTTTTACAAAAAAGAAAGGCCTATAAATATTATAGCTACTACGTCGTGAACCTACCCCTGACCCTTGCTCGGTGAAGAAGTGCCAGCTGGTGGCGTAGCTGAGCCTTTAACTTTAAATTCCCCAATTAATAATAATTATCCAGTTATGATCCCTCCCCCCAGCGACGCCCTAAGCCGAGGTTCGTACCCCACAGGGGGTATAAACCCTTAGCGTGCAGTCGCTTAAGTTAGTTTTATGCCCTGGCTGGAGGCTTTGAGTTTGCTTAAGGCACCCACAGGATTGTCTGGTTAAGTAGTCTCAGAAGCAATATTTAAAAAAAAAAAATCTTTAACCTAAACAACAAAATTGATCATCAACATCGATAGGTTCTGCGGTTCTACCCGCGACTTCGTCCGCGTGAAATTTCTTGTTCCCCGACCCAACGCGTCACATCGCATCGTCCGCCCGCGCTTTTAGTTCGCTTTCACTTAGCGTTTTTTCTGACATTTTCTTTTTGCTCGGCTCTTTAGACCGCAGTAAGTAGCAGTATTATATCATCATAGGAAACGGTCGAAACGACGCACTTCGAAATTTCAGTTTTAACCAGTGAGCAACGGGTTGTGGATATAATGCGCGGCAGTTACGCACGGATGGATGAGTATTTACTATACCGAGCGGCCGTAGATAATTAATTCAAGGTCACTGTCCAGATAAACTACTGTATGTTTAATATCCTGTGCCTAGACGCTACGCTACGACCTAGCATGATGTTAAATACATATACCTATGTCTATATAGGGTGACTGGTAATTAGTGACCAATACTTAAACACATGACTTACTCATGATACACACACACAACACTACAACAACAACACACAACTCAACAACACGACAACTTTTACTATGGGACCAAACCCGAAATCGCGAAAAAAAAAATCAGCTGCCACATACATTCATGTCCGCATAACTCGTCAAAATGTAGGTAGCAGCTGATTTTATTTTCGCGATTTCAGGTTTGGTCCCATAGTGAAAGTTGTTAGTTATCATGAGTACAATCATGTGTTTATGTATCGGTCACTAATTACCAGTCACCCTTATTACCGTTCCTCAAGAATTGAACTATCAAATGCAAAAAGAATTTTTCAAATCCAGCTGGCATATTCAGAGATTAGCGCATTGAAACAAAAAAACAAAGTCTTCTGCTGTATTATATTAGTATAAATAAGAATAATATTTATTACACACACAAGATTCATGATAGTATAGTATAGTAGGTAGTAGGTTAGGTAAAAATATCTCTGACGGTATATGTATATTGGAATGTCTAATAATCATCAATAGTCGTGTCTCATGAAACATGATTGATGTTACACCCGAATATGATATGAAACAATCTATAAACGGTGTCTCGATTGTCACGTTTCAATACGAACTTATTACATAACACCTGACAGAATTTCGAGCGGCGCAATCGGGAGTTAAGTACCGATATTAAATTGTATGAAGGTAATAACCGGTGTAAAAAGTCGCTTAACAAAGCCGAAAGTCACTTGTACTCCCTGTCCGTCATTGTGATCATTTCTGTACTGGGCTATATCTGGGAAACTTCTGATTACGAAGATTTTGAAAGTCAAAGCATTCAAAGCTCCAACATTGATTTTTTTTCACGAAACCAATTTTTAAATGTTGTTACTTTAAACAGTCAAGAAAGAGAGCCCTGACATAATGGCATTCGCTTCGGAGCGATTCTATTTCTAAAATCGTCGCTAAAGCTTCAAAGTGACATTGACATGATCACGTCATTTCGATAGCTTATGTCAACCTTATACATTTTTTGCTTTTCTACTAGCGTCATCGCTAATCAAATGTTACTTTGTCTAGGCCTATTTTTAGGGTTCCGTAACTCAAAAGGAAAGAAAAACGAAACCCTTATAGGATCACTCGTGTGTCTGTCTGACCGTCTGTCACAGTCAATTTGCTTCGAATGTAATGGACCGATTAAGTTGAAATTTGGTACATATATGAACTTATGTGACCCAAACACGGACAAGTAAAGTAAATAAATGAATTTTGAATATGGGGTCACTTTTGGGGGCCAAATAAGAAAATTAAAAAAGAAAGCTTTGCAAACTATACTGTGTGACATATCAAATGAAAAGGCTTAGGTACTATGAGGGTTTCAAATATATATATATATTTTTTTTTTAAATAAACTGTTTTAAAGTTGTTTAAGAAAATTGACCATTCCACCTTATCTCCGAAACTACTGAGCATAAAATTTTGAAAAAAATAAAGAAAATATTTTTTTACTTGTAGATTATAGGAAAACCTATAAGAAGTATGTGGTCTTAAAATAACATGGTAAATCTCTCAATATTGTGAGTACAAACTTACATTTACAATTGGAATTGGGAGAACATGTTTTTCAACTACAATGTTAAGTTTGTCCTTGGGATAAATTCATCCCAACTACGGAACCCTTCATTGTACGTGGTCCGACACGTACTTGGCCGGTTTTTATATTTCTATGGTCAAGGCCCTTACCGTTGCATTCATCCAAATCATAATGTTTTGCGTGCGTAACATCGCGCTCCGACGTAAATACCGTTTATTCACACCAAAAATGAAAGTCGTTTCTCAGCAATAATTTTTGCTTAATGTTATATAGTTTGATGTACTTATAAAAAAGGTTTTGAAATGGCTATTTGATGGGTCTTTTAACACCCTGTATAATAAGGTGAGGTGGGTTGAATGTCAATCGAGCCTATGTTCCCAGGTTAACGAAGATCTACTTTATCCCTATTCCTAAAAATATGATTCCAAATATATGCTAAAAATGATGCGATTAGGCAAAGAGAACCTGTCATCCCTAACACGAAATATGGTTTCAAATATACCCTAAAATACCGCTGTTACAGCTTCATACATTTTTCGATGGCGACACGATTACGATGAAAATATATTTTATATATACTCGTATGATGTTCATTTTTGGGAAAATCATGATATTGAGAGAATTCTTTTATCATCTCTGTGAACAATTTCACATCCGGGACTGTTGCTTGGTTGCTATTAATAAATGCTCCATAAATGTAATTTTTAATATATTTTTCTTTATGAATGATGATAACAGTCGAATTGCTACCGGTATTGCCTTGAATATATATTTACACATCTAGATATATTTATAGTTCGCTCGTAATTATAAATGTAAATAGCTACTAAAATACTTATGGTCTAATACTGGAATCATTTCTCACTAAATATCAGTATTTACAAACCTCGAAGTGAGAAAAGGATTAGGTTTATCGTCTCTAAAATTAATGACAAGTATTATAAAATTTTGACAGCTTACCGACATTAATATTGATATAAACTAAGAAAGAAAGAAAGAAAGAAAAATATTTTATTTGGGACACGCACAGGAAATACAGTTAAAAAAGAGCATATAAAAGTAACAAAATAAACATTAAAAAGCAAAAAAACAAAAAAAAGAAATCAGAATAAAAAAAAGAGACCTGTGCGAGGCCAAAAAGGCTCCCATCTCAGCATAAAGCTGCGATATTTAAAAAATAAATACCGCAACGCTGGTATTCTGATAGGGCCTGTGTGATGCCACGGACATACCCACGGATATCAATTAAAAATAGCAAGGGGAATAAAATCAAATAAAATAAAATACAAATACTAGAATACTTGAAAAGAAAAAAACAAAAACCGTCAATAAGGTGTAAAGATCGACTCACGCTTGACGCCCGACGGTCCAACCTCACTTGTCTATGCTATAGACTATTGTCTATATTTATGACAAGCGATGAGACCATGCATGAGACGCGGGCGCAGGCGACTGGCTGTCAATGTGCATTAATGTAAAAAAAGGAAGTAAAGTCACACAAATAAAACAAAGAGTGAATAATAAATACGACAAGAAAATGGTGCAAATAAATAATATAAAGTATTGTTGAGTGTATAACTGAATGTGTTATGTTGTGTAAGTCGGAAGAAAAAAAAAAAAAAAAATCAATCACCGAGTGAAAAAACAAAGCGTTCAAAGTTAAATATGCTGCTAGGAACACAAGACTCCGCTAAGGTCACCAATACCAACTACGTGCAGACCCAGGGTGAGTTTAGACTATCAGAGACTGGTTTCCTTTTGTATTCGTAACAAGTGTTGCTTATATTTAATACTAAAAGTACCAACTGTTTTTATAGCACGAAACGGCGGCGGTGGCAAATCGTTCCAGCAGCGAGAGGCAGCGAATTTAAAGCTTCCACGGAAAGCAGCAGTTCTGTGCGTTGAGGCCAACAGAAGGTAAGATGATGCTCTTGTTTTAATTTTATTTATATCTCGTGACCAAGTCAATTTTTGATACAAATATTCTGGTTTTTTTGTGAGAATGGTGCCAAAGAGTAGGGTAGCCAGATGAAGCTTTCTGCGATCTGACATTCTCATCAAATTACCCTTATTTAAAAATGGTGTTATATGAGATCGGGGAGGGACATTGAAACAAAATCTTGCACAGGCATTCTGCACTCGCTGGATCAACTTTTCGGTCCTACCAAGAATGCACGCACCATACACAGTGTCAGCGTAGTTCAGCTTGGATAAAACAAGTGACTCACATAGCATGACACGCATATCCACACTTATGTACGGCCGTACACGGTACAAAAGCTTAAGACGGTAAAAGCAGTTGCGCACAGCCTCCATGATATGTGTCTCAAAATGCAGGTGCTCATCAAATACCACACCAAGATTACGGGCTTCTTGCACCCTATCAATAGAACACCCATCAACCTTCAAATCCAGACTGTATCCCAACATTTTATTTAGGAAGTCTCTTGATCCCATTACAATGTACTTGGACTTAACTGGGTTCAGAACCAAAGAGTTTCTTCTTGACCATGCTGAAATCCTATCTAAATCCTCATTCATTCTTTTTACAGCTTCAGCAGACTCCTGAGGGCGGAATGAGATATACATCTGAAGATCATCAGCATATAGGTGGAACTTGGTGTTGACCAGACAATTAATGATGTCCGCACTGTACAGAATGAAAAGAAGAGGGCCAAGGATCGATCCCTGTGGTACGCCCCGGGTCACCCGCCTTTGACTAGAGGACACAACATCTCCATCACTGTCATTTGTCACCTGGACAAACTGAGAACGGTTACTCAGGTAACTCTGAAACCATAGGACTGTTTCAGGCTGACATCCGTAGAAGGACAGCTTGGAGAGGAGAAGGGAGGTATTAATTGAGTCAAAGGCACGCGAAAAATCCAGCAGCACAAGCATGGTACCCATGCCCTTGTCCCTGGCTTCGAGGATGTTTCCAACCACGTCAAGAAGAGCTGTGGCAGTGCTGTGCCCCTTACGAAATCCTGATTGAGCCATAGGCAAAATGCCGTGCTGCTCAAGATATGTCCGAAGCTGATTAGAGACAACCTTCTCTAGAATCTTGGAGAGACAAGGCAAAAGACTAATTGGCCGAAGATCCTTCACACTGGTGGGATTAGGTACCTTGGGTATGGGCCTTACTATAGCCAGTTTCCATAAATCTGGAAAAGAGGAGGAGGTTATGGATCTATTGATGATGGCCGTAATAGCTGCAAGAGTACGAGGAAGAGTCATCAACAGCATCTCCAGGGAGATATAGTCAGATCCCTGAGCATTGGACTTAAGACCACGTAAAAGCCTCAACACCATGTCCTCCTGGACTGGCTCAAGCTGGAAATGAATATTACCAAATCTGTGGTGCTCAAAGTAACTTAAGTCAGCGGAACTGACCCTACCACTACCAGGTACGTCCAAAAAATGATCATTTATTTTCTCGGGGTTATTACAAAAATGCGGCAAACCATGCTCAGGTTTTTTAGAAATAGCTATTGACGATTTAATATGGTTCCATAATGCCTTTGGATGTTTGATGTTTTTATCAATATAAGTTTTAAAATATGCACACTTCTCACTATCAAAAGCGGCCCTGACTAAGTATTTAAGCTCTTTGTAAGAGTTTATGTGATGTATAGATTTAGTAGCTTTAGACTTAACATGGTACTTGTCACGCAACTTTATCATTTCCTTGACAGTATAAGTTATCCATGGGTAAGACTTTTCCTTAATTAAAACTTTTTTTAGGGGTGCATGTAAGTCGAAAAGATTCAAAATATATTCATTAAATGTTGTTACCATAGAGTTCACATCCTCCAGACTTTCAATATACTCCCAGTCCATCTTATTTAAATCCTCATTAAAATTGTCAAGCAGTATATCTTTAACTGGCCTGTAGGTGATCCAGTGTGGGGAAGGTTTATCCAATTTAAAATTAAATTCAACAGATATAACTGCATGTTGGCCGAGCTCTGGTATGTGTGATACAGAAACCCCACACACACGGGCGTCAGTACATATCACATCAATTAGTGTTTCGCTATGATCCGTGAAATGGGTAGGCTCAGTAACAATTTGCTTTAACTTGGAACATAGTAAAAAATTGTTAAGTAATTTTGTTTTATTTTCCAGCTGGATAGATAGATACTTTAAAGTTCTAAACACCCAAAGTCCGAAGTTTCTTTAATTAGTTTTATTGAAGAACATTTAAGATTATTATTAACAGAAACGGGATATTTACCATGTTTACTGTTAAATTCGAGTTCCCTTTATTTCGGCACTGTTGCAAGCACCATGATCACGGATAAACTGAAGTTTTTGCGGGTGGGTGTGTTATGAGCAGACAAATCGGTCTACCCTCTTTCTTGTTCGTTTTTTGCACTCAGTACCGCTACCACTGTCACTCGCAACTCGATTCTGTAGTGCTATTCTCTAAATATCTCACCGTGAAAACATGAGTGAAGTGATCTTAAAGTGAGCTGTCAATAGTGTCAATCCCTAGCATCAGGTGGAATGACGGCTCACTTCACGCTCACTTCACCTGTGTTATCACGGTGAGATGTTTACAGAATAGCACTACTGTTCCCGACACAAGAAACTCACTGTGTCCGCTCGCGAACTTTTTTCGGCATTTTTTTCGGATTTTACACATCTGAACCACTAGATTACAGGCTCTCGACAATTGAAACCCATCATCCCAGTTGAAGTTCCTATATTTGGTAATCTCAATAGCTTCTCTAACCATTCTAGGAATATAGTGGCGTTCTGTTGAGATGGTTATGTAACTCAATCCAGTGGTTCGGTCCTGATTCTAGAAGATGTTTATAGTCGATTTTTGGGTGTCTATGGTTGTTCTATGGGTAGACCGATTTGTCTGCTCATAAAACACCCATCCGCAAAAACTTCAGTTTATCCGTGATCATGGTGCTTGCAACAGTGCCGAAATAAAGGGAACTCGAATTTAACAGTAAACATGGTAAATATCCCGTTTGTGTTAATCATAATGTTAGTAACCATGACACTTTAAAAACTTATAACATTAAAGATGTTTGTGGGACTTGTGGCTAAGTAATAACAGCCGCTTGGGTCGATCGATCAGGTACCTACGCTTGCCGCGGTTGGTCCGTGGATGGGTGTCCATCTTTACATACCAAGAACCCGCACTATCTCTGAAAGCACGTTAAGTCGTTGGTCCCGGCTGTCATTCGTGGATCTTTGACAGTCGTTACGGGTCGTCAAAAGTCTGAAAGTCTTACTAAGGGGTATCGTATTACCCAGTAACTGGGTTGTGGAGGTCAGATAGGCAGTCGCTCCATGTAAAATACTAGTATTCAGAAGCATCCGGTTAGACTGGAAGCCGACCCCAACATAGTCGGGAAGGCTAGGCAGATGATGAGGTGATGATATTAAAGAATATATAAAAGCCTTTACGCTTGTATTCATCGAACAGATAGACGGAGTTTTCATTGATGATAAATTCAAGACTAAACTAAACTCATTACAATCACAAAGGGATAAAAAAATATACATGTTTCTATAGATAGGCTCGTCGCTTCTTTACTAAATGTACCTTGTGGGGACGCCAGTGACGTGTCACGGACGTGAGCGACATCGGGTACAGTTAAGAGATGGCATTTTGGAGTGACGACCGCTAAATGTACCTTACCAAGACACCGCACTCGGGTATATTTAGTAGCAAGAGTTTAAAATAAATCATTACTAAATATACCATATTTCGATACTAAACACTTAGGATGCAAGAGCGATCGAAGCGAGTTCGGGACTTTGATGGGCACCCCGACTCGGACAGGTTAGGTTCGAAGGGGACGGCGAGGTCTATACTCGCTCGCTAGACCCCGCCGTCCCGTTCGTGGTTATTACTGGTTATTGAGCAACGCGAGGGGCTCCTTGACTATGGTTTACTAGATTACGCCTTACTATTTAAAAAGGTTCCATATCTTCATAATTCATTACAGACGCTTTCGCTGGCCGGATATGTTTAGTAGTATGTAGTCACGCAATACTAGGTCCTAAATATACCCGATTATAATGAACTCAGGTATATTTAATAGTTAGAAATGTTGTAAGCCTCATGCTAACTATACCCGACCAAAACCATAGGCGGAGTTTCCACAAGGTACATTTTGTAAATACGCGGCTCATTCACAGAAGGACTGTTTAACATGCAAGGCATCCAAGTGTAACATCCACAATTCTGTTAAGCATCCATGTTGATTTTACTAATTGTTGGGAAAACAGACACGCTTCCTGATTTACCCGTTTAAAACATTACAGTCGAGTTACCTACTTGTATTTTTAGCAAATCTATCCTTTGTTAGTTTATTGACAAAGACTTTTAGAGTATAGTTTACTCATATGTGCAAATTATTTGTTTTCCTGTCGGCTTTCAGGTGCAAGTATCCAATAGCAACCGGACGTCTATTGGTAATTTATTTATTTATTTTAAGGAGAACCAACAGCTTTAACAGATAGATAACAATTGAAAATAAAACATAAAGCCAATTACAGGTTCTCACGGGTAAAAACACAAAAAGTAGTACAAATCTTAAGATCACTAACAAGCACGATAGAAAGAAAAAAAAAACACAAAACAATATTATATACCTACATACATAATATATAAAAGGTACAAAAATTTGTTTTACACTATCATACATCTAGGATCATACGACTAAATAGTATCACTAGCTGCGCCCCGTGGTTTTACCCGCGTAGACCGGGATAAAAAGCAGCCTATGTATTAATCTAGGGTATGGGAGAAAGAAAGTAATAGAGAAAAGACTGCGAGAGGAGTGTGAAATTACCCCGAACCAGTTTGGGTTTATGCCAGGTCGAGGAACAACGGACGCCACTTTTGCACTCCGCTAATTGTGCGAGAAGTACAGACGTGCACACAAGAACTTGCACATGGTGTTCATTGATCTGGAGAAAGCGTATGATAGGGTACCTCGGGATGTGTTGTGGTTCAGATTCAGATTCAGATTAATTTATTTGCAAAAACATGTGTAGATAATATACATGGCATGATGCTTATTATAGGTGTTACAGGTGGGCCTTGAAAGAGAAAGGTTTGCCCGGAAAGTATATAAAGTTAATTCGTGCTATGTACAGTCAATCTCGTACCTACGTCCGGTCGGCTGCTGGCAATACCGACGAGTTCAATGTGGCTGTTGGCTTGCACCAAGGGTCGGCTTTAAGTCCTTACGTCTTCCTGTTGATTATGGATGCTCTGATGTCGAATCTACAGGAAGAGGCACCCTGGTGCATGCTGTTTGCCGATGACATTGTTCTTGTCGGTGAAGATGTACCTGAGATTCGGAGCAGATTGGAGAAATGGCAACAGAAACTGGAGAATGTTGGCTTGAAAATCAGCAGAACCAAAACTGAACATATGTTCTGCGATTTCGGCGGTATCTCCAGTTCTGGAGCCATAGCGCTTGATGGCGCGCTTCTCCCAGTCTACTCCGACTTTCGGTATCTCGGTTCACTCGTGCAAAGCGATGGCGAAGTAGATCGGACGGTTAAGCATAGGATTAACACTGGATCCATCCAGTAGTTCCCGTGACCTGCCGCCATTTCATCCATGAAATGGCGGCAGGTCACGGGAACTATCTGCGACTCCCGCATTCCCCTTAAACTTAAGGGGAAGATATATAAAACAATGGTTAGACCTGCTGTCTTGTATGGATCAGAATGTTGGGCCACAAAAGGGATGAATGAAAAGCAGTTACATGCAGCTGAGATGAGAATGCTAAGAGGGATGTGTGGTGCGAATGGATAGAATAAGAAATAAGTACATAAGAGGAAGTCTGAAAGTGGCACCGGTGACTGAAAAGTTGTGCGGAAATCGGCTGTCATGGTATGGGCATGTGATGCGGAGGAGTGAGGAAAATGTCGCGAGGAAAGTTTTGAGTATGAATGTCGATGGCTATAAGAGTAGGGGAAGACCAAAGAAACGATGGATGGATTGTGTGAAAGATGACATGGCTAGAAAGGGGGTGACTACCGAGATGACGAATTATAGAGAAGTATGGAAAAAAAGGACATGTTGCGCCGACCCCAAATAGATTGGGATAAGGGCAGGAGAATGATGATGTATTAATTTAGGGTATAAGCTTTCTATACATCAAATTTCATCCAAATCGGTCCAGCCGTTTAAGCGTGAAGAAGTAACAAACATACAAACACACACACACTCACAAACTTTCGCATTTATAATATTAGAGTGATATTCCTTATCCATGTACGACTCATAATAAGAATGTATTTATACCGTAGCTCACAAATGAATCTTAGTATAAGATGATAACCACCCTAGTTACGGACTTTTCAAAAAGTAGCCAACATTAGATGACTTACTAACTGCTGTATATACTTAAAGTTACATCATTCTATTAAAATTGTCTCATTGATTAATACTTACAATGATTATTATATTAACAGACTTCTAATCCGGCGCATATTCATTTAATGATAACCTAATACCTACTATCAGATGACTCTTCTAGATTCAAAAGACAAAATGACTTATTATCCAATTTAACATACCGGATACCAATGAAGAATTTACAGCTTGACTTTGCTATTTTATTTCTTGCTATGCATTTAAACTGCTGGCTGTCGTAAATGACGATACTTAAGAGAATACGTGCGTCGCACCCTTGGCACTGGCAGTAAGTCTCACTGCTAACCTTACTGGCTATTCTTTTTAATATAGCTTGAGTTATTCTTGTTTAACTCGAGCCGACAACAGAAATTTAAAGTGTTATTGGTAATAATAGAAGATATCTGCGGTACTTATACAGGGTGTAAGTGTAAACATTGGCAACCTTTTAAGGGGTCATTGTACTCACCATTATGAACAACTTTTACTATGGGACCAACCTGAAATCGCGAAAAATAAATCAGCTGTTCAGTACATTTTATGTTCGCATAACTCGTCAAAATGTAGGGAACAGCAGGTTTTTTTTTCGCGTTTTCAGGTTTGGTCCAATAATAAAACTTGTTCATAATGATGAACACAATGACCCCCATAAAAGGTTGCCAATGTTTACACACACAGCCTGTAGGTATAATTTTGAAAATTTTTAACCATCTTTACTGGCTACTTTTTTTTCAAGTCCTATAGGCAAGTATCAACAATTTTCGAGTAATTTGAATTTTTCGTTGCGGTACATAACATATAATTTTGAAAATTTATAAAAAATACCTACTTATTGAAAATGGTGACATTTGCATCGGAGTCATAAGGGGTAATTTTGTTGCAAATTATGTCTCCGACACAATTATTATCAATACCTAACTCTGTATTATTACGAATAAAGAAAAAAAGATGGAAAAAATTTAAAAAAAAATCGTCTGCTCTATTTTCACCCGAGCAAAACTCGGTCGACCAGCTACTTATTACATAACACTATCAATTATTCTGTGGGTAAGATATTTTGGAATCGTGAACCAGGCTACAGCTAAATAATGCAGGGCCAAACGTTCCTTGAGGCCGCTTGATCTGTTATCTTGATTTCTCCTATTCAAGTTTTGCTTAGGTCATAAAATCAATTCTTGTTCATTGGGGAATGGTTGTATCGTATCGTGGACCAAACTATAACAAGGTAAATAATGCAAGGCCAAATATACTTTACTTAAGGTCCAGACTGACTACGATTTTAAACGGCACACAACCGCGTAATCTATTATTGTCACCATGAGCTGGCTTGAAATAAGGTTGAAAATTGAAAATAATATTTTTGTTGCCGAGATGAGGAGCTCATGGCTAAGTAATTTTACTCAACGAGACTCCTCCGTGCCTCGAAAAGGACGTTAAGCCGTTGGTCCCGGCTGTCATTTGTGGATCTTTGACAGTCGTTACAAGTCGTCAGAAGCCCGAAAGTCTGACAACCAGTCTTACCAAGAGGTATCGTATTACCCAGTTACTGGATTGTGGAGGTCAGATAGGCAGTCGCTCCATTTAAAATATTGGTATTCAGCTGCATCCGGTTAGACTGGAAGCCGACCCCAACATAGTTGAGAAAAGGCTAGGCAGATGATTGATTTGTGTTGCCGAGATGTGACTAAGCTGCGAATATGCATTTATTTTCCGCGTTTTCTTTAGATTATTCAGAATATACACAATAAATTATATAACTGTCCGGTTAAAGTTTTAAAAAAATGCTAATTATATTAAATTCTTAAAAAAAAGAATGTCGTTATCGCTGAAACTACAGAGATGTTCGACGCCAAAGTTTATTGGGAATTTCAAACAATTTTTTACTATTCTATTCAGTTAAAATTTTTCTATATACCCTTCTCTGTCCACTGTATTTTTTGCGTCGGATAGTTACATTGCGTTATGTCATACTCGTCAATCCAAGAAACCAATTTTTGTGAATATTGAGCTAATACCACGCCTTAACCCTAAGCCCGCTTGCGTTTATGTTAACTATAGTCCGTCGGGTTAGGTAGTTAACTAAAGGTAAACAAAAAAACCACAAAAGTGACAGATATTACGTTTAGTCAGTTAACCACGACACGTGGTTTTTTTGTTTACCTTTAGTTAATTACCTAATCCGATGGACTCTAATAGATGCGCATTCAATTAGCGAAACCCCAATTAAAGTAGTTGATTTCTTTTGACATAGCTAATCGTGTGTTTTGTCCTAATCGTGCTTTTAACATTATAGAACATGTACACTCACTGGACTCTGGAGACGTTGAAAGTTGCGGTGTCATTTCGACCGAATTCGTTATCAGTGACATGGCAGCCATTTGCGCTCCCTAGAGTTGTCGAGTACCTAGTTATTTATTTAAATAGCTTCGCTGTACCTATTATTGGAACTACTTGCCTTACAAGGGGCTCGTGGCTAAAAGACACAGCATCCATTACTTATGAAGACCTCTCCGTGCCTCGGAAAACATGGTAAGCAGTTGGTCCTGGTTGTCATTCGTAGATCTTTGACAGTGGTTACGCGTAGACAGAAATCCAAAAGTCTGTCAATCAGTCTTACCAAGGGGTATCGTGTTATCCAGTAACTAGGTTGCGGAGATCAGATAGTCAGTCGTTCCATATAAAACACTGATAATCAGCTGCATCTGGTTAGACTGGAAGCCGACTCCAAAATAATAAGGAAAAGGCTTGGCAGATTGAAGATTGATTGGGTTGCCTCACAAGGAACCGTGGAGGATGGCAGTAAAGAAAGCTATAGAGTAAATTCCACTTCCAGGCTAAAATGATCATAATGATGATGTAATAAAGGTAAAACCCGGTGAAGAAGTTAGTAAGAGTGAGCTCGATACAGTAGGCAAAAACACACATACACACTTCCCAACGTAAAGTACTACACGTCATTTTTAATTACATTTTTGTTACATATCAAGGTAGGTTATCTATCTAAAAATATATCAATCTTGTAATTTCAAGTCTCTTGTTTTTAAAACTTCTCTGCTAATATGAATTCCATGTTTAATTGAGAGTATACACCACAAATTTATAATTAGTACAAATACATAAAGGGCTTATTAGAGAAGGTCTCAATAATATTCATAAACAGCAAAGTTTAAGCGTTTGGTTGTATCCCAAATTGTCACTCAGTTTATGGAAATCAATACAGGCTACATAGTAGTGTTCATTAATCATGGAAAAGCACTGCGCGTAGTATTTTCTAATAGCAATTGTAATGTTCAATTATGAATTTACCAATTATGACAAATTTTCGTGGCCAATTTTGGGATTTAATTTTTTTGACTTTTGACTAAACAAATAATAGGTTGGGGAAAAAGTTTCTTCGCATTTTTTAAGAAAATTCAAAACATTTTTTAATATACATTATTTACATTTATCTAAATTATGTAGGTACCATTTTGTTCGATAACTTTTTGCCATCTTGTAGGTAGGGACATGATCCCATTGCTATAGAAATTTTGGGACTTCTGATCAAAATACCGCGACAAGTGGTTTTGGCAGTCCTCTTGTGATGTTAACCTGACACTGCCTAAAGAATTCTGAAGAGACCGAAACAGGTGGAAATCTGAAGGTGCAAGGTCAGGACTATACGGCGGATGCATTAACACCTCCCAGCCAAACTCTCTTAATTTTTGCTGAGTGGCTAAAGATGTGTGAGGTCTAGCGTTATCATGATGAAAAACCACACCCCTTCTGTTGATTAATTCCGGCCGCTTTCTCTCAACTTCTTGCTTTAATCTCATCAGTTGTTCGCAGTAGAGTACAGAATCGATGATCCTGCCTGGTGGTAACAGCTCATAATGAATAATGCCCTTCCAACCCCACCACACACACAGCATCACCTTGTTGCGAGTTAACCCGGGTTTCGCCACAGTCTGTGAAGCCTGACCGGCCTTTGACCACGGCCTTTTTCGCACGTTCTTATCGTACGTGATCCACTTTTCATCACCAGTTATCAGCTTCTTCAAAAATGGTTCGGTTTCATTACGTCGTAATAAAGAATCACAAATGAGTACACGGTACATTAGGTTTCTTTCAGTGAGCTCGTGAGGTACCCAAATATCGAGCTTTTTTGAATACCCAGTTTTTTTCAAATGCGCCAAAACTGTTTTGTGGTCAATTCCCAGTTCTTCAGCTACGTCGTATCTACTGATATGCCGATCTTGCTCCACTTTTTCAAAAATGGCAACCATTTTATCTGTAATAGGGCGACCAGAGCGACGTGCATCTTTGACATCAAAATTTCCGGATTGAAAACGCTTAAACCAAATTCGTGCTACTCTCACAGATACTGCACTGGGTCCATAAACGGTACAAATTTTTTTCGCGGCTTGCGTTGCATTTTTACCTTTTTTGTAGTAAAATTTTAAAATGTATCGAATTTCTTCATTAGATTCACTCATCTTGACAGTACGAAAAACAAATGAAAATCACACATTTTCCTAATTTGAATTTGGAATTATGTTCTTAAAAATTTAAACTTTCAATGATACTAAAACCAGCCAGATACAAATAGTATAGCCAAAGAGATTTTATTTTAAGTTCATACATACTATAATGCGAAAAGACTTTTTCCCCAACCTAATATGATGAGTAACGGGTACGGATAGAGCCCATTTTTTTTGTACTAAATAAAAAATAGTAGTGTAGAAACGATTTTATAATGGAAAATTTTGATAAGGCGACCTATCGAGAAGCACTCTTACATGCTGAAGCGTTATGAGGCGTGCAATAACAACTGCCATTTTTTGACAGTTGCAGGAAAATTTGCTTATCAATTAATTTCCTTGACTGTAACCATCGTTTAACTTTCTTGAGTGATCGCTGTAATCCTGCAACCGCCGGACATCTTACGTTATAACAGTGGTGGCCGCCACATAGCGTCCGCAATTTGCCCGCGAATGACGTCACTGAAACGTTATTTATGAAATTAAGGGTGGGTTGTACCAAGGTCTACGTTATAGTTTCCGTCAAAGTTAATATGACCATAGAATGACTACCTGCTGTTGCACCGTCATATCAAATGTTAAAGTTAAAGGGACATGACATTCGACGCGTCAGACAGAAGTTACAGTTAAAGCTATGACGTCAGCTCACAAATTGTCAAATGGAACAACCCATATTTTGTCTAACAGGAACTTTAACAACCCACCCTAAGTGAGTGTGTTTTCCTAAAGAAGCGCTTCTGCGCTTCCGACACCGTAAAGTCAAACCCCGCTGCCATCATTTTCATGACAGCCGTCACTGCCGCCGTTATGTGGTGGCCGCCGCTCTTCTAGAGAACCGTAGCCTTTCGACCCATTATATCGCGTGTAGGATGCCGTCTATAATCTTTATCCCTTGTTTCCCTTCCATTATAAATAACATGGAAAAGGAATTGAGTTTGCAGCTAAGCTCTAAACAGATTCAAGCTTAGACGGTCCCATCAACATGTGTTTTGTTTGGACTATGTATTGTAGGCATTATATTACGTTTGTAATGCCTGTCTAATCAAAGATTCAAGCTTATAAACTACAAAAAACACAACGTGATTCAAGTGATCTTACTTTTACCCAAAAATAACAAAGATTTCCAATTGGTGAACTTATTTTTACAATGGAAACCTGCCGTATTCATTTTCGATTACACATTTCAGTACGGCTCGGCTGACAAAAGATAAATAAGAATGGGAAAACGAAAAGAAAACAAAAAAAAACATGGATGAATACGTGCCAAAAGATGAGACTTGACACACCACGTGGTTTGGCTTGCGCGTAGACGATTTTAGGTCTTCGACACTCAAATGTATTTTTATGTACACATAAATAAAAAATAAAATTGTACTGTACATCACTGCCCAATCCTTTGAAAGAATACAGACGTGATGTTATGAAGAAATCTCATTTCCGCAACTTTTTTGCGCAACTGTCCTGACGCGCAAGTGGATTCGCGCAAGTGTCTTTCGCGCAAGCAGATTCGCGCAAGTGTTCTTCGCGCAAGTGTCTTGCGCGCAAACGTCCATGCGCGCAAAAGTCAAATCGCGGAAATGTCTTGTCGCGCAAGTGTCTTTCGCGCAAAAGTCCATTCGCGGAAATGTCTTTTCGCGCAAGTGGGTTCGCGCAAGTATCTTTCGCGGAAATGTCTTTCGCGCAAGTGTCCTGCTATCCTCAAATGTTACTATGTCGTATCTCTATATTTTTCCGTGTACATAAATTAAATAATAATAATAAATTAAAACAATAATAAAATCAACACGATAGCACTGAAAACTATGTACCGAGCTACTAACACGGTGGAAGTATGCAGCTCGGTCTCGCGCCTCCCGCGTCTCACCCCTCACACCCCGCACGATTGCCCTGTCTAGACGGCTTCGTCGGACGACTGATGATGTATAGACTGTGCTAGTAGTTAGTATAAGTGGTATAAGTCTGAAATCGCCAACCCGTCTTGAGCTAGCGTGGTGATCAATGCTCGTGTCTTCGTTGTATGAGAAGAGGCTTTTGTCCTGCAGTGCCACAATATAGGCTGGTATTATTAACACCACTAAAGATCTATCAATACTTTAGGAGAAGAAGATATTTACAAGTATGATCGTGACTGAACCCAATTTGCTGGGACCTCATAATAGGGACAATGCCTGGGTAAAAAAAAATCTATTTAGTTCATCAGTCAGATAGTAAAAAACTATTAGACATATATTTCTTGTTTTATCAAATTAATAAAAAAATACAATAAAAAATCTAGCAAGGCATGCCACATTTTAACTCAATGTGTCGCAGTAATCTTTAGATAACATAAAAAAACAAAAAATAAATTCATAAAATTTTTGAATAATGTACATGAGGGACAAAAAAATGTTTAGTTATCATCCCTCTTATGTAGGTAGGTATCATCAATTTCCTCAGGGAAAAGCGGTAAACGATAGGAAAATAGACAAAATCCTTATCAATGCTACTTTATTTTGTGCCTTAATTAAAATAACTCGTAAAATTCTCTCAAGGGAAATCTGAAGAATGCGACCTAAAGCCGTAAAGGCATTCATTATAATATACCTGTATAAATGTACACGTGTTTGACGTGTTCATAGGTATGTGTGTGTCTATGTGAACATCTTCATGTTAATGTCCTTTTAGGGGTAATTTGAACTGACTACAATATGTATAATGCTGGCTGATTATATCGTGAGATCGTAAGCAAACCCTTTTTAAACAAATTCCGAACCAAATTTTTTTTTTTCATTTTCTTCACAGCAGCGGCAGTTTAAGGTGATATTTTGTTAATTGTTATTTTCAGGTAAAAAAAAAAAATTAAAAATTGCTCCGAAAATCTCACGTATTTTTAGACAAAAAATTACTACGAACAAAACAAAGATACAATCAGAGTTTTTAATTTAGGTACCTACTTAGGTTGGATTAATAACAAAAACCGGCCCAGTGCGTGTCGGACCACGCACAATGAAGGGTTCCGTAGTTGAAAAAAAATTATCCCAAAAACAAACTTAACATAGTAATCCCAAAAAAAAATTGTTATGTAACAAATTAACAATTTTTGAATTTTTTCCTTTACTTGTGCTGTGAGACCTTGCTTCTTGCCAAATTTCATGATTCTTGGACAACGGAAAACCTAAAGTACTTCTTAGGTTTTGATTTACTTGCAAGTATCAAAATATGTCGCATAAATGGCCGTATTTTTTTATTGCGTTGAGTTAGAAGTTTGATTTTTTTAGAACTCCAAGGAACGATAGACCTACGTTTTTGATAATAATTTCAACTTCATACCTCCACGCGTTACTGAGAAAAAGGGCCTTGACAGAATGACAGACAAACACTCGGCCAACAAAGTGATCCTATAAGGGTTTCGTTTTTTCCTTTTGAGGTACAGAACCCTAAAAATGGTAAGAAACAGTGCATTTTAAAAAGGAAGTGAAAGTATTGTTATTTAAAATAACATTACTATAGTATAGTTAAAATCTCGCTGCAGACTCGGTCATAAATCATTCGAGTGTTTCGCTCTCTTTCCCACTCACTGGCCTTATGGGCAGGCCACACCCACACGTAGTCCTGTGCATTACTGCAGTCGATGAGTGATATCGATAGTTTTATATATTTATAAATGGGTGATAGAAATAAATACACATATTTTTTTATTTAATTACCAAATTTACTACAAAGCATATTAAATATATAAACAAAAGAACGTATATATAAAACTAAAAATAGAAAATTAAAATTCTTTGTCGGAGTCATCGTCATCATCATCCACATGAATGATGAACTCTTCGCATAAATGTGCTTTTCTTAAGTCTTCATCTTGCAGCAATTCTGCATGTTCCACACATTTTTGCCAATTTTCAATGGAGACATTGGAAATGGCTTCATCGACTAACTTCTCGACATCAGATATCTTGAAGGTTTGTTTTTCGTTGCAACTTCATTTTTTACTTGAGCCCACACCAACTCGATGGGATTGTACTGACAGTGGTAAGGCGGCAAGCGGATAACTTCATGACCATGCTCGAGAACGAAGACGAGAAGGAAGTCTCGTAAAAACACATTATTACTCATTAGTTACCCTGCATACTTAATGAACGCAGTATGTTTACGTGATAACCTTAATGATTCTGTTATCGATAATGGCCTTGAGCGCGCGCAACTAGCGCACATCCCTACTCCGATTATGATTTATGACCAAGTCTGCAGTGAGATTTTAACTATACTATAGTCGACTTGAAATCAAAGAGGAAACTGAAAAGGAATCAGAATATTCTCCGACGCGAAGAAATTCCGGAATTCTTTAAAACAATATTATGGAATGTCGTGAACTCGTGATATGATTTTTGAATAGGAATAACAGTATTCTTATTCAAAAATCATATCACGAGTATTCAGTATTGTAGAAATGTCCTATTTGGAATAGTGTGAAAACCCAAGTAATCCTAACTTCCTAATCCTAACTATATTATAAATGCGAAAGTGAGTTTGTTTGTTACGCTTTCACACTAAAACGGCTGAACCGATTTGGATGTAATTTGCTACAAGGGTAGACTATGAACTGGAATGGGACATAGGATACTTTTAACCCCGATAGTATCTATATTTCCGTGAGATAATTTCTGAAATGCACATGGGCGAAGCCGTTAGCTAAAGCTAGTATTTTACTACTAATATTCATAGACAGAAGCTTTGTAAGCACATGAAACATATTGTCTACTACAAGATTATGGTTATATAGTTTATTGTTGAGCTTTATATTATTGAATCATGAAAATAGACTACTGATGGGGATTGCTATATTTTTACCAATCGCTATTGGTTTTATTAACGCCTCCTAACTCCAGTTTTAAAGCTTTATGGTCTTTAATGCTTAGTTTAAGAGTCCGTCACTAACTTTTAGGGTTCCGTACCCGAAAGGTTCCAAACAGAACTCTTTTACTGAGCCTCCGCGTCCGTTTGACTGTCAGCGGGCTGTATCTCATGAACCGTAATAGGTAAACTTTTGAAATTTTCACAGATTGTGTGTTTTTCTATTGCCGCTATAACAACAAATAATAAAAATTAAATTAAATTAAAAATTAATACAAAAACCGTGTTTTATTAAAACTGAAATATTTTTTTAAATTTTAAGTACGGTGGTACGAAACCCTTTGTGTGCGAGGCCGTCTCGCACTTGGCCGGTTTTTTAAAGTGTTTTATTTAAATACAAGTGGGTATACTAGTTTTCTGGCTTTTTAGTAGGAATGTTGCATCTTGGATGACCAGATTAGAGATTAGGCTCAAAGAATACTTCTAAAGAAACAAAAATATTTGAAATGATATTTAAAATGTAACTTTTCTTTAAATGTTGGAGAAGATTCATACTGTAATCTACTTACGTTTCGAATTCTAAATAAAACTTATTTTTATTATTCTTTAATTCAACAGAGGGCGTTGTTTATTACAAGACGCGGACTTGAGATCAGTTTGTTTATGCTTCAAAGTGTTTATCATTACATTTCCTTCATATTCGGAATCGGTTAGTTAAGTACCTAGGTGCTTACTTGACGAATGATTTTTATCAGTTTTAAATAAAACAAGAACTTAGTATTGTATGCAAATGTTTTGTAGAAATTCCGTGTAGTTACAAAGAATTACAATTAATTAATTATTATGTAGTAGTAATGTAACCTATTTGACAAAGGTTTTTTAAAAAAAAATATGGATTTAAAAAACAGTTTTGTTAAAAATTATATTCTTTAAAAAAAAACAACATTTAGACTACGTGTATACAATGTGAATAACTTATATATTTCATGCAAATCGTAACTTTTTGAATAAGTACTTAGTTTTGTTTTTAAAATGTATAATACCTACACAACTCACTCGTTAACATAAATTTCCTAGAACTTTCAACAGCTATTCAAAAGCAAAACAAAAACATATCCGCTAGTTTTCTAACGTCAAAATAGTTCACTAACAAACGCCCCACTAGAGCAGGCGCTTCATAAAAAACATAATTTGTATAGCGAAACAAGAACCGCGAAATTCAATGTTTACAAAACAAATAACAGATTACAAGGTAAAAAAAAAAATTGTAAGTACTTACAGAGTGTTAACAAACAGTGGTTATCAAAGTAAACTGGAAGATTATTTTATTTGCGAACAGATTGGGGACGCGAGAATGAAAAATTTTCTTTTTCGTTAGCGCGCGCACATTCGCGAGTTGGCGGTCGGTCCGCGCGACGCGTCACAGAGTACTGAGTTACTGCTACCAACAAGCACATAGCCAAGCCAGCTCTCGTCACTTGAAACTATCTTTATCAGTACTTTATCTGCGATAGCTTTGTAACAAGCTCCAATGAAAGCCTATCAATGATACTGACAACATTGACATTATAATTTACAGCTTTTACAAGGAAAATGTATCTCGACGTCTAGTCTGTTCGTACGCTTATTCAATTTTGATTGTACTTTGTGGCGATAATTAGTTTGCTTCGTGTTGTTGATTGCGGTGAGTGCATGCATATTAATTACAATCGGAAATGAGTAGGATGTTGATTTAAATAAAAAATGTAACACGTGTAATTTTTGTTAACAAAATTATGCTAAGCGATTTTATAAAAACTTTTTTACAAAAAAATACAACCGACTTCCAAAAACAACACTACAAAGTGAAAAATAACTTTAATTTCGAAAGTCGGTGTCTAGTTAAATGTATTTTCGTTTTTGCCACCGACTTCCGAAATTAAAGTTATTTTTCACTTTGTAGTGTTGTTTTTGGAAGTCGGTTGTATTTTTTTGTAAAAAAGTTTTTATTTTTCACTTTTTAGTTGTGTACCTACCCCACACAAATTCTAATACCACTACCTGCAAAACAAACTAGAACATCATCCATATAAAAGTGAGGAAAAAATACGTATTATTGTAGCTAACTCAAAAACTACCGAAACAAAGTTAATCAATTTTATATGGGACCAACTGTGAAGTATATCCTCTCGAATAAAATAAAAAAAATCAAAATCGGTCCAGCCATCTTCGAGTAATCGGGGAACATACATAAAAAAAAAAATTAAAAAAAAAGGTTCCGACGAATTGAAAACCTCCTCCTTTTTGAAGTCGGTTAATGATAACGTGGTAGGAATATTTTAATATTGATCTTTTGTTTTATTCAATTTAAGTATACTACCTACAAACATATGCAACAACATATGTAATAACATATGGGGACCTAATTATTTTTTAGCAAAACTGAACTCGTAGAAGTCGTAGACCCATTAAAACTTGAGGAAAAACTTTTGGCCAATTGTTCACTTCCGAACTGTCAATGGTCATTGGTTCAAAATAAAATTTTCCCAACATTGCATGAGCGACCTACATTCTTTCGTTCTACGTGAAACTGTACTGACCCACTTTACAGATTTCATTGAGTTTTGTGTTTATTCAAGCCGAGGAAACAGGGAAGTGAATTTTGATTGAAAATGATGAATTAGTGTGTAAACAATCATCGCCCTGTATCATCACAACACATTATGAGTGAAGCGAGAGCGAAGCGGAGCTGTGTGACAGAGAACGTACAAATTCTGTATTTGTTCTTTTTTCAGAGACAGACTTTTTTTTTATTATTACTATTATATTGCTCTTTTTATTTGCAAACCTTTTCTCATTTTTATTTATATTGAAATTAATTAAATGAAAGCAAGCCACAGCTGATGAGCTGACCTGATAAAGCATAGTAAGATAGCTTTCGTTGGTTTCATTGGGATGCATAATCACCTATAACAGGGGTCGCTAACCTTATGGGACGGAAGAGCCAAAAGTTACAATTTACGAAATTACACAGTTTTTAAAGAGCCACTAAAAAAATTTGTTTCAATATTACAGTAGGTATTTGCTTATATATATTTCGTGTTTTATTTTTAAATAAACGAATTAATATGAAATAATATTCATTCATATATTAAATCATATAAATGTTTTTAACACAAAACTTATTACTTAAAGTATTTTAGCTAGGTGTTAGAAAAATAATCCAATAATATAACTACAGTTATTGAGTATTAGATAATAGTTACATCAATGAGAGTAATGTAGTAATGGTGCTATTCGAGGACAATTGACTAACAACACGTCGCGGGGCCGGGGCCCCCGGTGAGACGCGAGTGGAAGTGACTGTGAGATAGACATGGTACTCACTCCTGGATCGATTGCATGATTTTTAAGCATTTTAAGATAAAATAATTAATTTTTGCTTAAGGAACTGGAGAGCCGCAACTTTACATAGAAAGAGCCGCATCATGTGACTCACGACCCGCAGGTTGCCGACCCCTTTTTTTTTTTTTTTTTTTTTTGTGGATGGGAAATCATCAAATGACTTCTCCCGCTCTGGGCAGAGGCGGGAGGGCGTGTCAGACTTTTACTGACTAAAACCCACCCATGTTCCTTCAGCTGCCCGTGCCAGGGCCACGGTATCTCTTTCGAACTACCCGCGACCCCGGCGGCATCGGCCCAATTGACCCCGTCACTGCTGACATCTCTTTGAGGCGCGCGTAGAACACAACGCGCCGTTGACCCGGGCCTGGTCCTTACCGGACGGCGAGCTGCCCATTACTCGTCGTCCGCAAGCCCGCGCCTACGGTGGCCGGGAATCGGCAATCGATTCCCGCCGCCCAGGGCGTCTCCTACGGCGGCTAGGGGCGCGAGGGCGCGGCTGTTGCTTCTCCCTCACGCGTTCCGCTTCCTCCTTCGCGAGCATTACTGCTTCGCAGAAGGAGGTGACGGCTTCCCATGCACTCTCGCTCCGCACCATGGCCTGGACCAGGTTTGGACGCGAGAGATCGCCGCCGCCGATCGCCTCCGTGAGAACACGGCGGTGCTCCGCCCAAGCCGGGCAGACCTCCACTGTATGCTCCACCGTGTCCTCCGGGCGATCCACACAATGGTGACACCCGGGCGTTTCCTCCCGCCTTATCCGAAACAGGAACCTCCCGAAACAACCGTGTCCGGTGAGGACCTGCGTCAGGCGGAAGGTGAGGACGCCGTGGCGCCTCTCCAACCACTCCTCAAAGAGGGGACTTATCGCCGCAATTGTGGCGTGCCCAGCGCTGGGTTGCGACAATCGCACTCTCCATGTCGCCATGAGATCCCGCCGGAGCTCTGTCCGCTGTACTGTGATTTCTCGCGGCAGCGGAGTTACGCCCCGGCGTTTCACCTCCTCGCGTCACTCCCACACGTGCGCGAGGACTTTTGCCTCCAGATCCCATGGCGGTAATCCGGCAAGGAGGCACGCCGCCTCACAGGAGACCGTGCGGTATCCCCGGACTAGCCGGATGGCCATGACCCTCTGGGACGCGATCAACCGGCGGGCTGGTCGCAGCCTCAGGGAACGCTCCCACACCGGTGCCCCGTAAAGGGCCATGGACCGCACGACCCCCGCGTAAAGCCTCCGGCAGGAGGCGTTTGGACCCCCCAGATTGGGCAGGAGCCGCTTCAAGGCAGCCCCGGCCCGCTCCAGTCTGGGAGCCAAACGTCGGAAGTGCTCCACGAAGTTCCACCGGCTGTCGAGGACGAGTCCCAGGTACTTCATCGTCGACTCAACCCCGATGTGAACCCCTCCTACCGTTATTTGGGAACCCGACGGTGGCGCGTTCCGAGGACCATGAAAACACATGACCTCGGACTTGTGCAGGGCCACCTCGAGTCCCAACTGCCGGATCCTCTCTACGATTGTCGCAACCCCGCGTGTCGCTAGTTCAGCCGCCGCCTGGTGCGACCTCCCCTGCGCCAGGAGGTTGCCGACCCCTGGCCTATAATGTTCCACTTCTGGGGGACAAGTCTCACTGTGACTGTGTGACATAATAGTGATATTATTAAGTACTACCGATAATTATACACACACGTTTCCTAACTACTAGGTCACAGACTCACAGCAAACCTTTATTTCAAACTAAACACATGAGTCAATCAATCAATCTGCCTAGCCTTTTCCCAACTATGTTGGAGTCGGCTTCCAGTTTAACCGAATGCAGCTGAATACCAGTATTTTACATGGAGCGACTGTCTATCTGAACTCCACAACTCAGTAACTGGGTAATACGATACCCCTTGGTAAGACTGGTTATCAGACTTTCGGGCTTCTGACGACCCGTAACGACTGTCAAAGATCCACGAATGACAGCCGGGACCAACGGCTTAACGTGCTTTCCGAGGCACGGAGGAGTCTTGGTATGTAAAGATGGTCACCCATCCACGGACAACCCCGGCAAGCGTAGCTTAACGTGATGGATCGACCCGTGCGGCTGTTATTACTTAGCCACAAACTCCTCTCCTCACAAACTAAACACATGAGTATAATATAGTTTTTACGTCATCATCATAATAATTCTGAAACCCGACCGAAAACCAACTTGTTCTAAACATTTTCAGTGTCAAGCGATAACTGTTACGCTGACAGTGTAAATACTTACAGTGAAATATTACAGACAATGATAGTGACACCTAATGTTGGTGTTATAATGACGTCACTCGTTTATTTTGGACGATAAGCGGTGTCTACTGTAGGTAGGTATACATAGGCATAGGTTGTATGCGTAGGTACCTCTTTTTAACCGACGAAAAAAAAGGCGGAGGTTCTCAATTCGACACGTGTTTTTTTTTTTTTATTTATGACCACACATAACTTTTTACAGAGTCGTCCGATTTGAAAAAAAATTGTTTTATTCAAGAGGGTATACATCAAAGTTGGTCCCTTATAAGATTGATTAACTTTGCTTGAGGAGTTTTTGAGTTAGCTTCAATAATACGTATTTTTCCCCACTTTTATATGGATGATGTTCTAGTTTGTTTTGCAGGTAGTGGTATTAGACTTTGTGTTGGGTAGGCACTAAAACTAAAAAGTGCAAAATAAAAACTTTTTTACAAAAAAATACAACCGACTTCCAAAAACAACACTACAAAGTGAAAAATAACTTTAATTTCGGAAGTCGGTGGCAAAACATGAAAATACATTTAACCGACACCGACTTTCGAAATTAAAGTTATTTTTCACTTTGTAGTGTTGTTTTAGGAAGTCGGTTGTATTTTTTTTGTAAAAAAGTTTTTTGTTTTGTGGTTTTGGGTATAGCCTCCGTATGGAGGGCCTCGTGGCTACGAGACTCGGCTGTCATACGGGTTAATCGAAGGTTGCCGAAGTTGGTCTGTGGATGGGTTGCATTGGTTCTGGCTGTCATTCGTAGATTTTTGACAGTCGTGCAGTCTGTCAGACTACCAGTCTTAGTCTGGGTTGTGAAGGTCAGATTGGCAGTCGCTTCATGTAAAATACTGAAGCTGCATACCGTTAGACTGGAAGCCGCCAACATAGTTCAGAAACGAATCGTAAAACACTTTTTTTTAACTTCAACGGGGATGCTCGAGGTCTTCATCTCACCTGATGGTAAGTGATGATTAGGGCGAAGGTGGAAGCGAGCTTCACCCGGAATCCACAATCAGAGAGGAACTGGCTATTTACCACTAACTGCCGAAATACACCAATGCTGTTAACATTGTTGTTATGGCAACTGACTCAGATAAGATGGTAGTAGCTAGCCAGGCGGACTGAGAACAAGCCCTACCATCAACCAAACTGAACAGAAAATTTTACTGCCGCTGGGAATCGAACCCGGGACCTTTAAGTTCAGACTCAGAGGTCCCGGATCGAAAATGGCTCATTTTCGGTTACCTGATTTACCTACAGTGCGCGCGCATGTGCTAATAATATTATATTAGTCACCGCCTGAGGTATGTGAGGGGTGAGATGGGGGAGGTAGACAATGGTCAAGCTAACTGCGCCCTCCTCCGTCTCCTCTCCTTCGATAAGAGACAGGTGATCTTAAATTACCAATAGACGACAGAGGCGGTTAAATTGTTACTATTTTATACCTACTAGAAATCTGCAATACCAGAGAAATGACAGCCTTTTACCAGTTTTCATGTAGTTCTGTAAATATTGACATGTGACAACCAACCTGCACAGTGCCCGCGTGGTGGATTTCGGCCCACTCCCTCTGACAAAAAGGAGGCTTGTGTCCCAGCAGTGGGAACGTTATAGGATGATTATGCGTTTATGCTAAAGACGTGTCCGTAGTATAGTTAGTGCATGTGTTATAATCGGTAGGAAAATGGATCAGCTTTGTTTATCTTGTGGGTAAAAGATAAATGAAATGAATGATTGGATTGGACATTCGCTGTAGCCACGTTACAATTACCATACTAACCTGTCTTTTTATAGATTGTGCCTCCTCTTTTTTTATAACAATGCTATCGCGTGCTGATCAATTTAGTTTAGCTTGTGGTATACTGCTGGACAATGGCCCCGTAGAAGTGGTTCTACACTATTGAGTATCTATATACTCAAGTTTTTCACCTACCACATTCAATATCTGAAGTCTGAAAACTGTATGAAGACATGGAAAGCTAATTCTATTTGACATCGAAAGGAAACAGTCACTTAGACACTTTCACAAAAAAGCTTTAAGGCTCCCGAAAACAGGCGTGACGCGACTAGTAGAACAATTTCTATGAAAACTTCATGAAATTTCTGCGGGAACCTTACCTACTGTTATTCAGTTTACACAATATGTAACTGTTTTTTAAACAGTTCAATTTTTACAGTAGATATTGTTGCTGGTAGGATGGTTTTCAAGTTAAAAGAAATAATAACATTTAATTCCGTACAACACTTGATTTATCGGTACAAACAGGGCGGGCGGCTGTCAGGGGCGCAACCTTTAGGGAGGCGCACTTTGCACACCCGCAGCCTGCCACCATTTCTGTATAATTGCCCAAAAGAAATCCTATCCAAGATTGTGCAATAATATAATTTTCGAGCTCGCTTCGCTTAGGTACTCTTGCATTATTCTATACCTCATTTTTTAATTTTTTTCTGTGTAGCTCGACAAAATAACTAGTTTCTGTTTGAATTATGAAAAGACAAAGCTATTGCAGGGGGTGCAAAATTTTTCCGAGTTCGCTTCGCTCGCTGTTTTATATTATTATTTTGCATAACTCGACAAACAACTCATAATTCTGTATGAATGGTTAAAAGAAAAACTAGTCTAGACCCGAGATGTTACAAACATTTTCGAATTCGCTACGCTCGGTATGCGTTCTCATAATTCTTGAGTTTTTCTGCATAACTCGACCTAATAAATAACTCCTATTTTTGTTTGAACGATCAAAATATAATATAACCGATCTAAGAATGGTGCAAACATTTTTGAACTCGCTCCGCTTGC
Organism: Cosmia pyralina; assembly: GCA_946251885.1. NCBI lineage: Eukaryota > Metazoa > Arthropoda > Insecta > Lepidoptera > Noctuidae > Cosmia > Cosmia pyralina. The sequence goes on from OX276357.1 coordinate 16,140,195, forward strand.
TATTTTATCATAAACACATGTTACATAAGTGGGCAAAGTAAGTAGTAGTAGTGTAGTACTTCCTTAAAAATAGACATAACATTACCCGACTTATCAGAGGCGGGGTGCTAAAATTTTCGGCACAATAATTATTATCGTAATCATATCAGTACACCCTGAAATTTGTGACTGTGAACGTCTGTCTGCAAGCTGTGAAAGATCGTCCAGCAAACAGAAATTAAGAAAAAACATTTACGATCGCAGATTGGTCAACAACATCTCTGTCGTTTGAGTATCACAAATATTATAGACAAATTAGTCGCAGAAAAAGCCAGAAGGAGATTTTTACATACAGCATAAATTAACTCATGTTGTATTGTGTCCCTTCCTGCATATAACAAGAACTGTTTTAATGCCTAAATGAATACATAACTTAAATTACACTTTCAAAGGTATCGTATTCGTGTCGTTACTTTTTCTAGAAAACAAGTATTAGGGGGCGCAAAATTCAAATCTTGCCAGAATTGCTCCGACCCTGGGTACAAAAAATAATGGGCATTGTTCATATTTTTTTATATGTTGTAATTGAAAAACCATTTCGAGGAATAGCGTTACTGATCATTACGGACTAATTAATCTTGAAAAATATTTATATTTTATTGTTTTTTTTTTATAAAATACGATTGACCTTGTTTGCCCTTCAAATTACGTCAGCTTTGGACGTACAGTTTTGTATCGTTGCCTCAAAAAATAAAAAGTAAATGGCAAGTATTGTCTACAATCTGTCAAGTGTCAAATTATAATATAAACATAACCTCATAAGTATAAAGTTTTTACAATTATTATTCCTGCGACTTGCCTCATAATCTCATATACTCGTAAATCTCATTACATTATGTCAACACTCGACAACATTTACTATATTGGAAGAGTTATGGAATACAGGAAGCGCTTTGTTCCAACTTGCAGCAATAATAGTAATAATAGTCCAAACAAAATTTTTGTTCGTATTAGAGAAGATTTGCGAGAAAAGTGGTGTCAGGTGTAGGCGTGGAATATTGCAAGGTTTATACAATGTATTGTTGCGAAGATCACTTTGATGCAATGATATTATATGTAAAAAGACGTAGATAGGTTACCGACCCAATATTCGGTGTTCAAAAACGGCACAATTTCGTACGATTAGATGACATGTGGAAGTAGGACGGCATGTCTTAATTATCGGGAGCGAAAAAGAGACAAGACGATGAAAATGTGGCTAATTAGCCAGATTTTGACGTGCCACTTGCGGAGCGTGTGTAACCTATCTACCTCTTTCTACATATAATATCATTGCTTTGATGTAAGTATTTCAGAAACTTGCGCGAGTCGGCTTTAACAAAAATATCGCTCATTGTGGTTCAGGGAAATGAACAATAATGTCTTCGCCTCGATTATTGACGTAGTCTTGCACCTTAAAAACCACTTTGCGTTTAAAAGCTACCGTTTCGGTCAAAATTTCAAAAAATAAGTTGTAAATAAGTTAGGATAGGATTCGATTACGTATGACGTTGTGTTGACAGATTTAAATTTTTAATTATGTACTAGTGGGGCAACGGCACAATCTTTTGTGCCACTGATGACGTCACCTACCTTGAAAATTTAAAATATTTTAAAATTCAATAAAAAAATAACTATTGAGCTAATCATCAAAATATTCAAATTAGTTTCTCAAAATGCTCTAAATTTTCAAAAATATATATATTTATATTTAATATATATATTTTATAGCAATGAGCATCTGTATGCCTAACAATTCATTCATTAATTCCCGTCAAAAAACCTTCGTAATGATGTTGTGATGTCCAACAACAGTACACAGTATATTATGACACTCATTGCTTTCCATTCCATTGAATTAATCGAATTCTCCAAAATGTTTGTACCTGGAGGAATCCTAATTCATGTTGACGATGACAACGACACGGCTGCGGTTGGTGACACAACACAATCCTTTAAATTATGAACATTGACTTCAAAACCACTGATGTATGTCAAGAGAATATTAAAGTGCATGGTTCATCATTTTCCAAGTGTTGGAATGATTCGAGTGTCAATTAGGTATAATTCTAACTATCCTAATCCTAACTAATATCCTTACCTAATATTATAAATGTGAAAGTGTTTGTTTGTTACGCTTTCACGCTAAAACGGCTGAATGGATTTGGATGAAATTTAGCTTAAAACCTGGAGAAGGACATACTTAGGCTACTTTTTATCTTGGATCGTAGATGAAGTCGCAGGCAACAGGTAGTACCTAATATTATAAATGTGACAATAAGTTTGTTTGTTTGTTATGCTTTCACGCTAAAACGGCTAAACGGATTTGAATGAAATTTGGCACATGGAGAGACCATGACCTGGATTAGGACATAGGATACTTTATATCTTACTAGTACGTTCCCGTGGGATAATAAATTTCCCACCTCCACGCGGGCCAAGCCGCGGGCAAAAGCTAGTAATGTTATAAATTTGAAGCATCTTTAACCGAAATAATAAAGAGTGCATAATAAAGAGTATTCTATTCTATTCTATTCTATTCTAATCGTTCGCCAATTTCAGTGAGCCTATTCTATGTAAAAAGAAATGTTTTTTGTAAATTCCACGACAACCTGAGGGCCAATTCTCGTAATTAAAAACGTTCAAATTCCAAGTCGCAATGTCAGCCAGCGACAATCAAATGTCAAAAATGTAGGCAAACTCTATACAATTTTGACAGATTGAGACTGAGATGAGATTGCGAACGTTGTTATAAAAATACGGGAATTGCCCCTCTGTTGTTTGTACTATATAAAAAAATCCGCATCAAATCCCTAGCAATTTGTTAGTCGTTAATAATTTCCCGAAAAATATAAGCCATTTCGGCAAAACATTTATTGATGGTATTCGGTATTAGAGGTATTTTCATTTATATTGGCCAAATGATGTCTTTTCCTAAACGACTAGCGACTGTTCGTTGTTAGGCAATTAGTAAAATATTGTATTATAAATCCTCGAATTTTCCTAAATCAGACGGTTCACTCGAGTGAGTGTTCATTTTTTTTTTCATTTGTCTCGTTTCATTACGTTCACCAACAAATTCCTATGTAGGAAGGAATGTCCATATGTTCATCTGCTCCTTTCATTTTATATTTCGATCATTCGGTAGGCGAGTTGTCGTCATGCAGTACCAAAATTATTTACCTTCTTTACGTGTAGGGGAGGTACCCTCAAAAAAATATTTTATTTTACCTCTTTGTCGGTGTGATCAATAATGTATATATGGGTACATATATGCCAAATTACAGCTAAGAGTATCTGAGCTAAGCCGCGGACAGATAGACGAATGGATATGGCGAAACTTAAGGGTTATTTATGGACTACGGAACCCTAAAAATTAATAAAAAGTAAAGCGTCTGATATCTGCGTACAAAAGACTAGCATGTTAGTGTAAAGACTCCCTGTGATTCATAGAATATATGTAAATTATCTCCAATTAGAATTTTATGTATCAACTCACACATCAGAGACATCAGTCTAGACATCAGTTACCATGTTAATCTGGGGATCAACTCTAAACATAAAATACGGATACATCAGTCATTTATATTCCTGTATTAGCATTAAAAATAGACTCGGGAGAGAATGGTTTATTACGGGTGCAATGAGCTTCAATGTCTACGTCATGTAATTTATGCGAAGCAGCCGACACGAGTATGCTATCAAAATGTCTACTACAATATGTTACTAGTATGATCGGATTTAAATCTTTGTGAAAGACGACAAAATACAAGACATGACATGTGTCACATAAAAATAATATGATGTAGGTACCTTACCTTGTTCGGCTTCTTCCCAGGAGGACTAAATCAATTTAATTAATTTTGTACATCAACATACACAAGTTTTTTGAATCTTGCTAATACTTTCTTCAAATAAGCAATCTATCTGTTCCCACTATCCCTGATTGTTTGATTAATGGACCAATAACTTCAGCCAATCATTCACTAAAATTGTTATATGCATGTCACCGTATAATAAACTAGCTGCGCCCCGCGGTTTCACCGACCGAGATAAAAAGTAACCTATGTGTTAATCCAGGGTATAAGCTATCTACATACCAAATTTCATCCAAATCGGTCCAGCCGTTTGAGCGTGAAGAAGTAACAAACGTACACACAAACACACTCACAAACTTTAGCCTTTATAATATTATTGTGATAGTGTGATTATAAACTTCGTTAGGCGGCTATACGTAGTTCCTCACGATGTTTTATTCACCGATGTCAGTGATGTGATTACGTTTTTAGGGTTCCGTACCTCAAAAGGAAAAAACGGAACCCTTATAGGATCACTCGTGTGTCTGTCTGTCTGTCCGTCTGTCACAGCCAATTTGCTCCGAATCTAATGAACCGATTAAGTTGAAATTTGGTACACTTATGACTTTCTGTGACCTAAACACGGACGGGTAAAGTAAATAAATGAATTTTGAAGATAGAGGTCACTTTTGGGGGGCAAATAAGAAAATTTAAAAAAAAAGTTTTGCAAACTACACCATGTGGCATGTCAAATGAAAGGGCTTACTATGCGGGTCTCAAATATATTTTTTTTATAATTTTAAACTAAATTGTTTTAAAGTTATTTAAGAAAATAGACGAAAATTGACCATTCCCGCCCCCCCCTTATCTCCGAAACTACTGAGCCTAAAATTTGAAAAAAAATACAAAAAATAGATCTTTACCTGTAGATTACAGAAAAACCTATAAGAAGTCTGTGGTCTTAAAATAACATGGTAAATCTATCAATATTGTGAGTACAAACTTACATTTACAGTTGGAATGTTTGGGAGAAAATGTTTTTCGACTACAATGTTAAGTTTGTTCTTAAGATAAATTCATCCCAACTACGGAACCCTTCATTGTGCGTGGTCCGACACGCACTTGGCCGGTTTTTTTTTTACTATTTTCAACTTTACCAAAGCAAAATTGACTTTAATCCGTATCTGAATTGAAATTTACAGGAACTCTTTCTTCAAATACTTTTTCTGGGAAATGTAGACTATCTGGCAAACTTATATTTAACTTAGCCGCTATTTTAAACTTAACAGTTTGCCGTACCTACGAGTTGCGACACATAAACATAAAGTTTATTTGTAGCGGAAGCTAACGTAAACCATAACAGAAAACTGCATAAAATGTATAAGTAGGTAGACATGCCATTACGGGCCATAAAGGTTTGTATAATGTTACTCATAAAGGCTCCCACAGACGGGCGCGCCGCGACTCCTGTAGTAGAACAATTTCCATGAAGTTTTCATAGAAATTGTTCCACCACTTGCCTGTGGGTGCTTTAATTTCGTCTACCTACATTTATAAGTCCCTTGAAGTTCCTGTCTCATGATTTCCTATACTTAATTGTTTTTGTTTTTATTATCATATTATTTTCTCATTTATTTAATTGCATACTAAGTGATTTTTGTTTTTGTGCTCACACCATAAATTATTATCACAAGTAAGTCTGTACGTGAGGATTTGTAATTGGCTTTTTGGTGACTATGGTTTCCGTTTTGTTTGTTTTTATTAGTTGTAAGTCCTCCATGTACTAAAATAAATAATAATCCTTGCGCGTATTAAGTTTTATAGTACTTAGCACATGCATCTATTTTAAAACTGCAAGATTTTACACTTTTTGAGCATTCGATACCATACCATACTTATGGTACCCGAAGATCTTAGTCTTATAGTTTTTAAGTTTAGGATGCCAGTCTATCTAAAAAAAAAGGATTCATTTTTGAGATTTCTTGTCTTGACTTGCCTAATATAATAGTCATATTTTAAGTATCCCTAGTAGCAGTTTGTAGTCCTTCCTGTTTCACATTTCATATGCACTTCATGCACAGTCTCGTTCTAAGTATGTCAAATACCTGTTCACTATTTATAGCATGCACCAATTCCTTCAAACACGTACTAACCAACGGCAATAAAATGCAATACACACATACCTACCTACATGTAAATATTCTATGCGATGCATGTGAGCTAGCGACAGCGTGGTATTAGTTTGAAAATTGGAAATACTCGTAGATATTAATTTCGCCATGTATACGTAGGGATACAAATATAGATGTATTGGGCACGTTCTATAAAGGCTTAGACAGTGCCAACCAGCGACTGCGGTGGAGAGGGGGGGGAGGGGGTTAAACCCCCCTCCCCCCGCCAAATGTGAGAATCTATAGCGGCCCTATTGTCCTAAAGTGGCCTTAAATGCCCCCTCCCCCCTAATCAATAAATCTGCCTAGCCTTTTCCCTCTGTTGGGGTTGGCTTCCAGACTAACCAGATACAGCTGAATACCAGTATTTTACTTGGAGTGACTTCCCATCTGACCTCCATAATCCAGTTACTGGGTAACACGATACGGCCCAAAAGTCTGACAACCAGTCTTACCAAGGTGATACCCCTTGGTAAGACTGGTTGTCAGACTTTTGGGCTTCTGACTACCCATAACGATTTTGAGTCTCGTTTGAGCTTCAATAATACGTATTTTTTCTGATGATATTCTAACTTCTTTTGCAGGTTAGTGGTATTAGAATTTGTGTGGGGTAGGTACCACCATACCACCACTAAAAAGTGAAATATAAAAACTTTTTTTTTACAAAAACTACAACCGACTTCGAAAAACAACACTACAATGTGAAAAACTTTAATTTCGGAATTCGGCGGCATTTGGTGTCATTTAACCAGACACCGACTTCCGATATTGAAGTTATTTTTCACTTTGTAGTGGTGTTTTTGGAAGACGGTTGTAACTTTTTGTAAAAAAGTTTTTTATTGAATAAACTGGTAGTGCCAATTCACAAACTCGCTAATATATTATTAAATGACATACAAATAGATACCTGTGGATTTACTTACTAAAATACAAAGTTAGCGCTACTGAAACACGCTCGTGTGGTTCACGTGTATCCTAACGTGCTCGCTCATCGCGCAACTGCTTCAAATACTTGTTAAGTATCATTAAAGACGAGTTTTATTGTGTTATTAAGGTCCTTACTTTTTTCATTTTTTAATTCATCTCCTTCCTAATCAAGTTTTAGTTTTATTGTATTGTATTTAGTTTATCTGCACAGGTCACTCGCACCCGCTTGTAAGTGGTTAGCGATAGCCATCAGCTGCTGCTAATGATGTCACGTCGACGCGACGTTAGCGTCGCGTTAGCGCAGCGTAAACTGTTGACAAACTCCTACGCTCGATGCAACGGGTTTTTTTTTTAATTTGTTGACAGTTTTGATCCTAATAACGCTGTGGGAGGTCTGTATGTTGAGCTTTTAAATACCCAATATTGAGCTCAATCTGTGCAAATCCTTTAGTTGTTAGAATTTTGAACCAACAGACGTAGAACTAATTGATTTAGTTTCAAACAATGCTGGATTTCTATTAAAAAAACAAACTGGAATAGTTCTCTCTAGAAATCTACAAATTAATAATTTACTGACTTTGTCCGCCCGCCACAGTTTACCCACAATTTCTCAGCAGTAACAAAGCAAACAGCTATCAATAAAAAGAACCCGCAACAAGCTATACTTTTTTGTTTCAAAGCTCGTTTATTTGATTTACAAGCAGTGCCCCGCGGTTTCACCCGCCTAAGTCTCGAATCCGTAAGAATATCGGGATAAAAAGTATTTTAAGTGTTAATCCAGGTTATAAACTATATGTGTGCCAATTTTTATCAAAATGCGTTCAGTAGTTTTTGCGTGAAAGAGTAACAAACATCCATCGCGTTTGGAATATTAGTAAGTTACGATTAGAATATGCTGTGTTGAAGGAAATGAGTATAAATCGACAATAAATTGATTTAGCACTCCTGCTCTAACATTTCTAGTCTAGTGCGCTAGTAACATATCTAAAGTCCACAATTTGTTATTTATAAGTTAAATAGCATTGTTTTTAACTTATAAATGCCCTGCATCATGGCTTAAAAATGCCTTTAAAAATACAACATTCTATAACACTGCAACCATTTGAAGATTTTCAATTAAAATTCCTCTAAAAATATTCCAAGCTTCTATTCTAAAATTACCTGTGACATACAGACAGACGGATGTAGACGGCCAGTGATATATTACTGTAAAGATGTCTAACGTAACTCCATTGGTACGGGTCCCATAATTTATGGCTGCATAGCTTTTGTCCCTAGCTTTTCCCTAGCCCGTCTAGTATCAAACGATCATATTTTTACAGGGAAAAACATCAAGGAAACGGTGCTTCTGATCAGACCGTGCCTCACTTGCTGGAGAGTCCTAAGTTGCCCATTCACCTGCACCTCGGATGACCTAAAGAATGCCACTGATGCCGCAATCAAAAGCCAACGAAGAAGAATACCATCGACTATAAAAGAAGATCAAGGAAAAATCGTGGAAATTTAATCACTGATAAGAAAACTGTATGTTTTCCAATTAATAAACATATACTTACATCATTATTTGGCATCTTATCATGCGATCATGTAAAATCTAGATATCTAGAGTAATTACTATCCATATTTTACGATTGCAATTACTTCGGTATGAAAATTTTACGTGATCGGAAAAAAAAATTTAGACATCATCCCTGATGATAACTAAAATTTTTTTGTGTCCGTCATGTAGATTACTAAAAAATATTGGACACGTATTTTTTCTATTTTTACGTAATCAAAAGAATAGGGCGATACAGTGAGTTAAAATGTGGCAAGACGTCACTCCTTGCTAGATTTTATACGTAGTTTGTTATAGTTGTGACGTAGCGAGCCCCCACTCCCCAACTTTAATGCGATTTATCCAAGTAATTTCCAATTAAAATTAAAAAGCAAAAAATACGTGTCTAATATTTTTTAATTATCTGACAGACGGACTAAATAGAATTTCTTTTTTTTTACCCAAGCATCATCCCTATTATGGTGATTACTTAATATTCCTACGCTTGCTATAATAGCATAATAATCCCGATTGTTTTATTTATTTAATACATAAGTTTACAGTGCTTACGACCAAATCAAATCAAATTTCAATTTCAATTTTTATCAATCAAATTTTATTGTAATATACAAGTGCGAAAGTGTATCTGGCGGTCTGTCTGTTACGTTTTCATGGCTACACTATTGGACCAATTTCTATGGACGTCTATAGAAATAGCAATAGACCAAAAAGTTTCAAAATCGAAATCTACTTTACATGTTTAAAATCAACTTTTATTTTCCTCAGTTACTACCGGAATTTATAATCCGCGTTCAAATATGCTTCATTAGGGAATTTGGCGAGCATTGCAGCTGAACGTGAAAATCTATGTTTATTTTTCTGGTCAAGCAAAGGTAGCATAACTACAGTTCCAGCCCCTTATATAATATACTAGCTGCGCCCCGCGGTGTTACCCGCGGTTTATGAGATACACTAAAACGTGTATTATTTAATCGGTGAGAAAAGTATTCACAAAAAAATTGCTCATCCCACGGGAACACTACATTTTTTCAGGATGTAAAGTAGCCTATGTGTGCTATGTGTATTCAGGATGTCTGCTACTTCCACACCAAATTTTATCAAAATCGGTCGAGCCGTTTGAGTTTGAAGGAGTAACAAATATATTTGAATTCCTTGCTCATCCCACGGGGGCACTACATTTTTTTCAGGATAAAAAGTAGCCTATGTGTTTTTCCATGGTATAAGCTGTCTACATACCGGATTTCATCCAAATCGGTCCAGCCGTTTGAGCGTGAAGAAGTAACAAACATACACACACCACACAACCACTCACAAACTTTCGCCTTTATAATATTATTAAGTGTGATGGTGTGATTATTTATTTTTGTTTTTTTGTTTTCAAACTTTTATTATTGTGATTTTAGTTTAGTTGGTGATCTTCCTGTGCTAGTCACAATAAATACTTTTTCTTTCATCCTTTCTTTCTCTATTTTTTCGGGATAAAAAGTAGCCTATGTGTTAATCCAGGGTATAAGCTATCTACATACCGAATTTCATCCAAATCGGTCCAGCTGTTTGAGCGTGAAGAAGTAACAAACATACACACACACACACACTCACAAACTTTCGCCTTTATAATATTAGTGTGATGTGATAGTGTGATTATTATTTTTTTTTTGTTTTCAAACTTTTCTTATTGTGTTTTTTGTTTGGTTGGTGATCTTCCTGTGCTAGTCACAATAAATACTTTTTCTTTCTTTCTCTATTTTTTCGGGATATAAAGTAGCCTATGTGTTTATCCAGAGTGTCAGCTACTTCCACACCAAATTTCGTCAAAATCGGTCGAGGCGTTTGAGTTTGAAAGAGTAGCAAATATATTTGAATTTCTTGCTCATCCCACGGGAGCACTACATTTTTCCGGGATAAAAAGTAGCCTATGTGTTAATCCAGGTTATAAGCTGTCTACATACCGAATTTCATCCAAATCGGTCCAGCCGTTTGAGCGTGAAGAAGTAACAAACATACACACACACAACCACTCACAAACTTTCGCCTTTATAATATTATTAAGTGTGATGGTGTGATTATTTATTTTTGTTTTTTTGTTTTCAAACTTTTATTATTGTGATTTTAGTTTAGTTGGTGATCTTCCTGTGCTAGTCACAATAAATACTTTTTCTTTCATCCTTTCTTTCTCTATTTTTTCGGGATAAAAAGTAGCCTATGTGTTAATCCAGGGTATAAGCTATCTACATACCGAATTTCATCCAAATCGGTCCAGCTGTTTGAGCGTGAAGAAGTAACAAACATACACACACACACACACTCACAAACTTTCGCCTTTATAATATTAGTGTGATGTGATAGTGTGATTATTATTTTTTTTTTGTTTTCAAACTTTTCTTATTGTGTTTTTTGTTTGGTTGGTGATCTTCCTGTGCTAGTCACAATAAATACTTTTTCTTTCTTTCTCTATTTTTTCGGGATATAAAGTAGCCTATGTGTTTATCCAGAGTGTCAGCTACTTCCACACCAAATTTCGTCAAAATCGGTCGAGGCGTTTGAGTTTGAAAGAGTAGCAAATATATTTGAATTTCTTGCTCATCCCACGGGAGCACTACATTTTTCCGGGATAAAAAGTAGCCTATGTGTTAATCCAGGTTATAAGCTGTCTACATACCGAATTTCATCCAAATCGGTCCAGCCGTTTGAGCGTGAAGAAGTAACAAACATACACACACACAACCACTCACAAACTTTCGCCTTTATAATATTATTAAGTGTGATGGTGTGATTATTTATTTTTGTTTTTTTGTTTTCAAACTTTTATTATTGTGATTTTAGTTTAGTTGGTGATCTTCCTGTGCTAGTCACAATAAATACTTTTTCTTTCATCCTTTCTTTCTCTATTTTTTCGGGATAAAAAGTAGCCTATGTGTTAATCCAGGGTATAAGCTATCTACATACCGAATTTCGTCAAAATCGGTCGAGGCGTTTGAGTTTGAAAGAGTAGCAAATATATTTGAATTTCTTGCTCATCCCACGGGAGCACTACATTTTTCCGGGATAAAAAGTAGCCTATGTGTTAATCCAGGTTATAAGCTGTCTACATACCGAATTTCATCCAAATCGGTCCAGCCGTTTGAGCGTGAAGAAGTAACAAACATACACACACACACACACACTCACAAATTTTCGCCTTTATAATATTAGTGTGATTACATGGAGCTCGATGACAGAGAAATTGAGATTGAGGCTAGAATTACTTCCCATGCCAAATTAAACATCATGCCCCCAAAGTCTTCAGTCTCTAAAAGCGCATTGTTGGTTTCGCAACGCTAGGCTCAACGCCAATCCTCGCGCACGTGTGGGAGTGGCGCGAGGAGGCGAAACGCCGGGGCGTAACTCCGCTGCCGCGAGAAATCACGGTACAGCGGACAGAGCTCCGGCGGGATCTCATGGCGACACGGAGAGTGCGATTGTCGCAACCCAGCGCTGGGCACGCCACAATTGCGGCGATTAGTCTCCTCTTTGAGGAGTGGTTGGAGAGGCGCCACGGCGTCCTCACCTTTCGCCTGACGCAGGTCCTCACCGGACACGGTTGTTTCGGGAGGTTCCTGTTTCGCATAAGGCGGGAGGAAACGCCCGGGTGTCACCATTGTGTGGATCGCCTGTAGGACACGGTGGAGCATACAGTGGAGGTCTGCCCGGCTTGGGCGGAGCACCGCCGTGTCCTCACGGAGGCGATCGGCGGCGGCGATCTCTCGCGTCCAAACCTGGTCCAGGCCATGGTGCGAAGCGAGAGTGCATGGGAGGCCGTCACCTCCTTCTGCGAAGCAGTAATGCCCGCGATGGAGGAAGCGAAACGCGTGAGGGAGAGGCAACAGCCGCGCCCTCGCGCCCCTAGCCGCCGTAGGAGACGACCTGGGCGGCGGGAATCGATCGCCGATTCCCGGCCACCGTAGGCGTGGGCTTGCGGACGACGAGTAATGGGCAGCTCGCCGTCCGGTAAGGACCAGGCCCGGGTCAACGGCGCGTTGTGTTCCACGCGCGCCTCAAAGAGATGTCAGCAGTGACGGGGTCAATTGGGCCGATGCCGCCGGGGTCGCGGGTAGTTCGAAAGAGATACCGTGGCCCTGGCACGGGCAACTGAAGAAACATGGGTGGGTTTTAGTCAGTAAAACTCTGACACGCCCTCCCGCTCTGCCCAGAGCGGGAGAAGTCATTTGATGATTACCCATACGCAAAAAAAAAAAAAAAGTAGAACATCGAGGTAAAAAACGGTAATTAAAAAGAAAATAAACCGACTTCAAAAAGAACATTACTCAAAATTATGAAATAACTTTAATTTCGGAAGTCGGTGTCTTGGGATCTTTATTTTAGTTTTTTGCCACCGACTTCCGAAATTAATGTTATGTCATAATTTTGAATTAATTTCTTTACATATAATATTTCTTTTTGAAGTCGGTTTAATTTTTTTTAAATTACTTTTCTGTTTCGTAATTCTTAGTTTTAAGTAAAAACTGGAATATTTGTTTGTAATAGGTAGTTAATAGTTTCGTTGTAAATATTTGACCTAGGTATTGAGATGTTTTGTTTGACTTTGACACCACATCCTAAGCTCGTATCAATAAGCCAGGGCGTCACACGTACACGTATTAGTCCATATCTTGAAAACTACTGAACCGATTTTGATGAAACTTGCACTGTTCCCTAAATTGAAGTAAATGTAAGCCAATTAAAAATATGGTTGCAATGGGATTAATAGTTTCGGAGAAATGCGTGGTTACATACATACACCTATAAAATTTTATATATATAAAATTTTATGTTTCGAAGCCCTAATAGATATGTGAATATATTGCAGTTCCAATAATATTACACTCATTATATAATATTACATACTCATTGACTTGTATATTACTGCGTATACATACGTATCGAATTAATTGCCTCCTTTTTTTATGTGGGTTAAAAACGTGGCGTTGAAAAACCGCTCGGGGCTAATAGATAACCTAATAGATAACTTTCTGTTGTGATCCTGGGGAAGTTCTGCATGTAGATCAACAAAATTTGCTACGCTTCTTATTCGTGTCGATGTGATTCGTGTTTGTTAAATTTTGTTGGCCCAAAGTTTCGCTGCTTCCACGGAGTCAGCGCAGAGGTAGCTTTGGCTGCATTTTTTGCATCACTGAGCCCAACAAAGTGAAATTCTAACTATGTATAGGTACTGACGTCAGTAATGTCGCAGCCACACTTCTTAACAAAAATAAACTACTAAATCTAACTAATCACGTTGTTACGACTTTGCACCTGTATGTAAATTAAATTATGCAAACACGTTTTAAACGGTTTGAACTCACATCTCCAAACTAGATTTTGTGTAATCTTGACTGCACACAGAATAACGTAGTTACGAATATGCAGAAATGTGTAAAAATATGAGCAACAAGAGCCAGGCATTAAAATTAAAAAAAATAAATTATGTTTATTTATTTCCACAGATTACATTTTTAAAATACTAGACATAAAAATATAATATACTTAATATATACTCAGAATCTTCACTAATTATCATTCATAAAGAACGGATTTCTAATCAATCTGCCTAGCCTTTTCCCAACTATGTTGGGGTCGGCTTCCAGTCTAACCAGATGCAACTGAATACCAGTATTTTACATGAAGCAATTGCCTATCTGACCTCCACAACCTAGTAGCTGAGTAATACGATACCCCTTGGTAAGACTGGTTGTCAGATTTTCGGGCTTCTGACGACCCGTAACGACTGTCAAAGATCCACGAATGACAGCCGGAACCAACAGCTTAACGTGCTTTCCGAGGCACGGAGGAGTCTCGGTATGTAAAGATGGTCACCCATCCACTGACCAACCCCGGCAAGCGTAGCTTAACCTGATGGATCGACCCATGCGGCTGTTATTACTTAGCCACGAGCTCCTCGAAGAACGGATTTCTAATAATAATAATTATAGCGACTGTTCATTGTTGTCAAGAGACCAATGTTCTTCAGTGGCCATTTACCGTTTAGTATAAAGATGTAGGTAATTGTTTCTATTAAGAAATCCACAGGAGCCTGAATTTCTGCCCGCGTCATCGGCTGAGGCATTTTTTAGTATTCCGTACCCGACGGGTACCAAACGGAACCCTATTACTAAGCCTCCGCTGTCTGTCCGTCACAGGGCTATATATATATATATATATATATATATATATATATATAATAACCGCCGCGCCGCCGCGTTCTATATATATATATATATATATATATCTCATGAACGGTAATAGGTAGATAATTTAAATTTTCACAAATTGAGTATTTCTATTACGGCTATAACAACAAATAATAAAAATAAAATAATGTTAAAAATTAAACGGGGTCCCCATACAAAAAAATTTTTCAATTTGAAAATAAAATTCTTACCCTAGCATGTGGAGTGTCATTGTCTAGAACTTATAGAGTAGAGTGCAAATATATATTTTTTTATTTTTTATCTTCAAAAATGAAGAAATAGGGGGCCGTAAATCAATTTTATACCATTTTTGTACGAGTTTTATCGCTACAATTAAACCAGTTAGGAATTTGAAACTTCTGTATATCATGTACCATATACCTACTGTGTTTAATCAACAACTACTAAAAACACTGAATAATATGTTTAAATATAGGTATTTCGTTTAAATATGGGCGATTTTCTGCAACTGCAAAAAATAACCTTGTAATTCACAGTATCATTATGAAATACAAAGTTATCTTTGCGATATATTATTATATAGCATCTCTTGTTTCTTTTCCGAAAGTATTTAAATACATAGTGTTAAGTCTTGTACGATATGGTACGGTACCCTTCGTGTGAGAGTCCGACTCGCACTTGGCTGGTTTTTACGTAGGACATATAATATCAAAACGGGCGAAATGGCTCTCTGTCTAGCTCTCCACGAATATTTAGGTGTGATTTTATGTCAAAAAATCAATCTGCCTAGCCTTTTCCCAACTATGTTGGGGTCAGCTTACAGTCTAACCTGATGCAGCTGAATACCAGTATTTTACATGGGGCGACTGCCTATCTGATATCCACAACCCAGTAACTGGGTAATACGATAACTCTTGGTAGGACTGGTTGTCAGACTTTTGGGCTTCTGACGACCCGTAACGACTGTCAAAGATTCACGAATGTCAGCCGGGACCAACGGCTTAACGTGCTTTCCGAAACACGGAGGAGTCTCGGTATATGATGGTCACCCATACACGGACCATCAACCCTGGCAAGCATAGCTTAATCAGATGGATCGACCCGTGCGACTGTTATTACTTTGCCACAAGCTCCGCACGGTGTAATTTTATGTATGATGATGATAATAAAATTACAATAGCAAAAATAAGGAAGACGCCTGATGTGCCAATTGTTTCGTTCACACGTAGGTTCATAATTTACCTTTGATCCGAAAGAGTGTAAGATTCATGATCGTTGATGCCTCTTACGATCTTTCTTCCCTAAGGTATTAAAATGCAATAATATGCATGTATGCATGACACAATATTCTTTACGGCTATATAAAGATTATTTGGCTCAAGCCCTGCATTCTATGTAAATGAGCAACTCTAGTGGCACTCAGATATTATGGTAATGCTTACTGCTTACGCGGTGTAGAGCATAAATTAATACTGGATTAGCCGACGTTCGCACGGACGCAAAAATATCGCGGCGATTTCTTTGCGCGCACTGGATTTTTAACGCTCTGCTTAGTGCCGAGAGTTGAAAATCCAACAGTGTGTTTTATCGACGCGCTGAGATGGACTCTGTTGTTGTTAGGTTGGATTCTCAATGCTCGGCTCAACACCGAGAGTTGAAAATCCAGTGCGCGATAAAATCCCGCCGTGATAGCTTTACGTCCGTGCGAACGTCAGCTAAGTCGTGTTGTGTATCTATATTATTAACATCGACGGTCGAGTTTTTGGTTTAAAGCGTTTTGTGGTTTAGCTTCCGATTGAGACAGAAATAGTTAAGTTTTATACCCCTCTTGCTTGCTTGATTATTTGAACGTTCGGGTCGGCATGATTCGGTGCGGCAAAATATACAGGGTTATTGGTAATATATGTCGGCAATCCATTAGGGGGTGTAGGAGAGGTCATTTGCTTTCAAATGACCCCTTATAACTCCTATGCAAATGGCAACCATTTTCGATTATTTCAAAATTTTTCAGTAGGTAACTATTATGCTTACCGCAGATATCTTAAAAAATATATAAAAAGTCAAATTAGGTACTCGAAAATGGTTGACATCCGCTTAAGGGTTGGTTGCAAATGACCTCTCCTACATCAGAAATATTTTCAATAAACCTGTCTATGTACAGGGTGTATCAGAAAGTTGTGGTCAAATTTAAGGGTGTTACAGACCATCCAACTGAAAAACTATCTCTATGGGACCAACATCGTAGTCGAGAAAAATTATCAACCATCCTTGAAACGAGTAGGTATTGAAGCTACAAGATAGTTAATATTTTTTTATCGATTAAGATGTTGGTCCCACGCCTCTCGACTGCCGGAAACGCAGATCTACGCGAGACACAATGGCTTTTTAATTGTTACGGTATTCAACAAGATCCAACAAGAGACAACAGTGTCCAATTTGATGATCTGTAGCACGCTCTTAAATTTGAACACACCTTCCTGATACATCCTGTATAATATATAATATTCCTGTATTTTGCTATGCCGAATCATGCCGGCCTAACAAGTGTGTAGCACCTCTATCAAATAACATATGCATGGAACAATAGTTCGATGACTGCAGTTTTTAAGTACTGCATAGATATCTACATGTTCTTCTCATTTATACTATCGACGAATATCATGTATAAGTACAGTATACAATGCTATAAGAATAGACGTACTCTTATATAAATAATAAAACGAAAAATATTTACTAAGAACCATCATCTGCCTAGCCTTTTCCCAACTAAGTTGGGGTTGGCTACCAATCTAACCGGATGCAGCTGAATACCTGTATTTCACATGGAGCGACTGCCTATCGGAACTCCAAAACCCTGTTACTTGGTAACACGATACCCCTTAGCAAGACTGGTTGTCAGACTTTCGGGCTTCTGAACTCCATAACCCATTAACTGGGTAATACGATACCCCTTGGTAAGACTGATTGTCAGACTTTCGGGCTTCTGACGACCCGTAACGACTGTCAAAGATCCACGAATGACAGCCGGGACCAACGGCTCAACGTGCTTTCCGGCACGGAGGGGTCTTGGTATGTAAAGTTGGTCACCCACCTACGGACCAACCGCGGGAAGCGTAGCTTAACCTGATGGATCTACCCGTGTGAAAGAAATAAAAATTACACAGAGTTAATTGTTTCCCGGTAGAAAAGTTCCTAAACTCGACTACGAAATTATGTATGACGTACAAACGCAACTTGATGGATCGCGCGAGTATGTCGCTTTTGGTTAGGTAGGGCGCAGCCTAGAAGGTCCCATTCAACTAATTGAATCTCAAAACTAGCACAAAAGAGGATACAAGTTCATTATCCATTGAAAATCCTACGCCTAGGTACTGTGTGGGCTCGAACTTCTCACTGGGTGGCTAGCTACTGAAATAAAGATTAAAGCGAATGGGCGAAGGGCCGAAGGCGTCTTTATTAATTATCTGCTTCAAACATAAAGTAATTCACTCCCTGGGTAAAGCCCAAAAAAAATCAGACTCACACCCTTAAAGAAAAACGAGCTTCTTTTTTCTTCAAGAGTAATTCGATGTTTGAATAATTGAATGTCAGCCAGCATCATGTAAGGCTTGACCAAAGCATGAAACCTCTACAGTACAAATAAAATGATTCTAATAATAACTTTCAAAAGCGACCTCCAAAAGAAACTCTATTTAATAGCATAAAACCTATGAATATGAATCGCGTAAATTCCAGAGATAATCAGACAAATACTCGTTATATAGAGAAAGTAACTTTCATATTGATTGGCCGTTTGCGGAAAATCCGTCGGTATCCGACACGATAACGGAGCATTAACATATCGATTGTCGAATGGACGGAAACATGTCCCTTAAGTGATACAAGACTCCTGCGAATGTCGGATAGAAATCTGTCAACGAATTGAGAATTTGCTCCACATGTCTCTTGGGCGTATCAAGTCTTGTACTCAGGGGAAACAAAAGTGGAGAAACAGTTGCTAACCATTATTTTCCTCAACATCATTTTATTTGACATGACTGACAAGGATTCAATCTCTCTCTTGAATCCGTATCCGAAGGGCACCAAACGGAACCCTTCTAAGCCTCCGCTGTCGCCTGTCCGTCAGTCCGTCCGTTTGTCCGTCTCCGTCTGTCACAGGGATGCATCTCATGAACCGTAATAGGTAGATAGTTGAAATGTTCACAGATTGTGTAAGTATTTCTATTAGGGCTATGGCAATTATTTAAAAAAATACGAAAAAGTGGCTTATAACCATTTTATTTAATCGAAAAAAGACGGATATTTGTATTCAAATAAAATCAAGGGAAATGGTCAGACAGCTTCGGTTTCATAATAAGAAATGCTCAGCCTGATAAATTCTAATAGAATAATATTTTATGTTTTGTTTTTGCTTTTTTGTTTTGTTTAAGGCCTTCAATTTGATACCCATATTGTAATAATTGAAGAAAAAAAATTATTTTCATTTTTGAAAATGGAGCCATACTGCCGCGATATTGACGTTTTTCAAAACAAATTATAGCCTGATGATGTAAGGATTCTAACGATACCCCATACATCCATATATGTTAAGGCATTTCAAAGTTATGGTGGAATAAATAAACTCGCATACATACAAACATACATCAACCCTGAAAACATGACACTCCTTTGGGCAGTCGTGTAATAAAAGAAAGTTAAAATTAAAGTGGGTGCCCCCCCCCCCCCCCCCCATACAATAAACTTTTCATTTTAAAAAAGAAATTCTAACCCTAGCATGTGGGGTGTATAGAACTCATGTATATTTTTCTTTTATCTTCAAAAATGATGAAGTAGGGGGCCATAAAACTTGTCAATTTTAGACCCTTTTTGTACGAGCTCTATCGCAACAATTAAACCAATTAGGAATTTGCAACTTGTGTATATTCTGTACCATATACTTTATTTAATCAACAAATACCAAAAACGCCGACTCATAAGGTTTTTTGTTTAAATATGGGCGATTTTCTGCAACTGCAAAAAATTACCTTGTAATTCACAGTCTCATTATAAAATACAAAGTTATCTTTGCGATTGTTAAACATATATAGTACGGAACCGTTCGTGTGCGACTCCGACTCGCACTTGGCCGGTTTTTTGGTAATTTGTCTAAACATTTCCTCGTATGAGGCTAAAGGTATAAACACTCATAAACTTGTAAGTCGTACCTAACAAGAGCTTTCAAGGTATCACGTGCTACAAAGCTACAGCTTAATAAAATTCCCTTTTCAACTATTAACAACGCTCAAACTATATTCATAAAATCAAAATACCGACAATTGAAAGTAATTAATGATAAATCCCCGAATATACGAGAATGAATAACGCCAGACAGACGAGATTTAATCCGATTTTGGTAAAAGTGTCTGTCTTGCCTTGTAGAATAAATTTCAAAGGATGAAAGCTCTATAAAGCTTCATAAACTAAGTATTTTATTCATCATAAGTACAATCAACAAAAGAAATATCTATAACATATTTGTATGTGAATTGCTTCATGTTCAATTTCGTGACAATGGTGCCGATTCTGTTGTACACCGAACTAAACTAACTAAACTATCACTAAAATTCCTTACTTTTTGCTATGAGAATCTTAGCTATTCTGACAAAAAAAACCTCTAAATTTAATAACAATTTTGACACAACTAAAATCGAGTTTGACAATCGTCACTCCGCGTGGTATAGTGCCTGTAGTATATTTGACCCGGTGGCTTTAATTGGAACTAACGAAATCACTATGAAGTGACAGGCTTGTCATATTTTGTTCACCGACATCGCTGTCGTTACCGGGTCAAATATCTTTTAGAGCTGGAGGGGCGCAGGGAGGGGGCAGCTTCAACGTGTTTTATATGGTATGTAGGTACCTTTTTTTTGGTACCTTTTTTTTTGTTACGTTTTTGTTTTGGTACTTTTTTTTTTTTGGTGCCTACATGTTGAGTCATAGGGGTTCATGCATTTTATAAAGGGGGGCCAAATTTTCATTATTTTTGCGATAGGACTCACCGTTTTCGAGATATATGCAAAAGAAAAGAAAAAAATTACACTACTGTTTTTGCATCCGAAGTCAAGGTCTCGGTGCGAATTTTAGTTCATATCAACTAATTTTATTCCACACCTTTTTAATCGCGATTAAACATAGTCTGATTTAGTTTGACAATTAAAATTTTAGGTGAAAACCATGTGAAAACAGTCAAATTCAGAATAGCAAAATTGCCATTTTCACTAAACTAATAACTCCGTACAATCTTAGTCCTGTCAAACTAAAATATAGTTAAGTTGTGTCACTTTAGTCAATTTCAGAATGGGAAATCGTCGTTTGACAGGAATAAACTAAATTTTAGTGATTTTTAGTCTAGTTTAGTGGCATTTGTGACAAGAGAATCGGCACCAATATACAATTTTGTGTTGGTGTGTTACAATGTGTATACGTGTGCATATAAAATTGAACATGAAGCAATTCATATACAAATATGTTAGTATACCCTGCCTAGATATCTCTTTTGTTGACTGTACCTACTTTGTTTTAACTAGAGAATTTAAAAGTACTTGGCTCCTTGATTAAGATATTTCAGCTTATACTTAGTCAGGTGTATACGTTCTGCAAGCTGCATCTCAAAGGATGCCGAACAAAGGATGTCGTGCTCCCTGGGTGCAACAACACCTGCACATTGAAAGACCTTTGCGAGGCTGTCGACCGACGCAGCCGAATTCTGATCGAAACAAAAAAAAAATATAAAAATGTAATCAATGACACGACAAAGAAGAAGCTTATAAGTATTGACAGATGGTATTGTTGTTTCATCATTATCGTGAAACAAGGACGTCCACAGCTGGACCCAGCACCCTAATTGCGTAACACAGTATCGATCGGAATTTACATCATTTTGATGTTCGACTTTGTCTGCTCGACAACGTAGGTAAATAACGCAATTAATGTTGCTGAACTGTCAAAATGAAACCAACTCCGATTGATAATGTGTTACGCTATTAGGGTGCTGGTTTAAGCAACGCTACAATGACCTGCTCAGCACTTCCTTTATGCAGAGTTCTTGCGACCTCGGCTCACCTTACTGACTCAAAAAACTGAAAGCGTTAAATTCAAGTAAACCAAACACAGGCACTACTGTCAGTCAGAAAGTAGAAAGATGGTTGCTCATTCTGAAGCGTAAATTGTGGGTTCCTATAGAGAATCAGCTCGGTCTTTGTGGGGTTCACTGATAGTTGGTGTTTATTGCACCAGTCCTCTACTATTTCCAAAGCTTGGCGCATGAGGTTGCATATGGTATTATTTTCGTGGGTGCCATTTATTATTACGGTTATGTCGTCGACGTAAGTATCCTTTGCCATAGTGGGTTTTGATGAGGTTGTCTTCGACCGTGTTCCATAGCAGCGGAGGGAAGACACCACCTTGTGGGCAGCCCTTTGTCACGATGGCCCTTGTGGTGTCGTCCACTACCTATCACTTGCAAAGCTCTCAGTTTGAGCATGTTGGTGATCCAGTCTCTCAGTGTCGAGTCTATGCTATGTCTGTCGAGGGCCTTGTTGATGCTGTTGAACATGGTTTTATCGAAAGCGCCCTCTATATCAGTGATGAACATTTTGATGAACGAATAAGAGTCCTTGATATACCGGATGACTTTTTTTACCGTCTTGAAAAAATAGGGTATATTAGGTGAACGGAGTAGAAGCGTATGGCACACCTAGTTTTTTTTTTTTTTTTTTTTAATAGCTTAGTCGGAATAAAATATCTAAGTATCAATAAATACTACAAATTCGATGTAAACTTTTCATTTTAGAACAATAAAAACATAAATTTTGAAAAAAAATATCGAAATTCAAATCATATGCAACCTGCATTATGGTGTGAATTTTGATGTTTTAAATAAAAAAAAAAAAAATAAAAAAATAAATATGCCATAGGCTTTTATTCCGTTCACCGAATATACCCTATTTTTTTCAAGACTGTAAAAAAAGTCATCCAGTATAAACCAAGACCGGTATGTTGCGTCGGTCAGCCGCACGCATCGCTCGAACCCGGCAGAAGATAGTGCTGACGCACTGGGGTGAGTGATGTTAACTGTGCTAACCTATGTCTCATGTCTACTTACCTATGTTTGATTATGTTATTTTATACCCCTTTTGTTTATTACCAATAAACTTATGGAATATTATACGTTCGAGGAGCTTGCATGTGTGCGGGGGCTGAAATAGGTGGGCGCGAGGCAGGGGAGCGCGGGCGCACGGCGCGAGCCGATCCGCGAGTCGTCTATGCTACGCACGTACAGAGGCTAGCACGTCAAGTTACCCGAATCTGTAAAATTTTCCCAATTGAATATGAACCTTATTCCTTTGCGGTAAAGTTGAAAATCTATCAATTAAATTTGACAGATTGTGATACCTTGATGTACAATCTCCTCGTCCGCGCCATTTCCAAAATCTTTCCTACTGGATTCTTCATTAGCTCCCCTACAAGCTGGGCTGGGGCTGGACGCTGGGCTGGGTTCGTTGGGCGTTTGTTGTAGTATAGTGTAAGTATTAGATTAATAGTTTAGTTTGTCAGCATATCGTACCGGATGAAACTACCAATTACTCCACATTGTTATTTATTACAAAAATTACTAAAACAAACACATAAAGTATCTAATTAACTCATAGCAGTTGCTGAATATTTAATTTTATAATTATGCGCTGGAGCCGCCGCCGCCGCCGGCGCAGTGTGTAAATAGTTAAATAATTCAACGGATAGTGGCGCCACCATCTATCTAAATATTGGCACCAGGCCTAAAAAACTATTATGTCAGGTATGCCATTTGACTCCAAATGCGGTCAGATTGGATGTCGTCCTGCTAATAACAAATAAAGTGAAATGGTGTCACTAGTCACTACTGCTAATTAGTTGATATTGTATATGTGAAAAAATTCACGGCAGTAGTATATAACGACTGAACCTATCGAAGAATAAAAAAGGTTAAGGGGATGCGCTCTGGTAGCCCGCGAAATTCAACTTTTTTTGGGTTTTTTGCAATTTGCAGGTCCGTGTCAGGTTGTATCTTGATCAAAATATGATACGCGGCAATAAAACATATTGCATAAAACGCAAGAAAATTTGAATTTCGCGGCTATCACAGCGCAAGACCCAAAAGTTTATTTTTGCATGAATGAAGTAAAGTTTCAATTTAACCGAAACAGTGTTGCCAATAAAGGACTCTATAGTCCATCGAGATAGGTAATTAACTAAAGGTAAACAAAAATTGTAAAGAGCCCAAAAAGATAGGTAAGTACAACGAATATAACGTTGCTACGTTGAAGAGTACAGCTGTGACGTAGCATGATAACTGAATTGACAGGTATTACGTTTAGTCGGTGAACGTGGTTTTCTTGTTTAGGTACCTATAATAATTAATACCTAAACCGGTGGAGTACCTAAAGAAAGTGACG
The DNA here is from genome assembly GCA_946251885.1 of Cosmia pyralina. NCBI lineage: Eukaryota > Metazoa > Arthropoda > Insecta > Lepidoptera > Noctuidae > Cosmia > Cosmia pyralina. Next base: position 16,164,327 of record OX276357.1, read on the forward strand.
ACAGTCCGGGGTATAAAATGTAATCGGAATGTGTTTAACCTTTTCCTTGCACGGGTGTAGGTACAATAAACATTTGTAAGTATATCATCAGTATAATAATTTCAGCTCAACCCTTCTGTTGATCAAAGTCGAGGCCAATCATATTTTATTTTTACTCTTAAATACAGTTGAAAGACCTTACTGAAAGAAAACTGAGACATTGCTATCAAAATCCATTAAGTTGTCCATCGTGGAAGACTGAACTCGTTGTAAAATAAAAAGATAGCAATATCAAACAGAAATGCGATATCTTAAGATCGTCAGATGCAGTCTGGAAGACTTCGTTTCAAACGTCTAAGGGAAAACAATTTTCTTATACACCACCACAATATGTTCAAAATACGAGTAGATTTATTAAACGATCCTTGCATTCTAAAGGAAATTTCGCAATATTCTCTCTTTTACCACCTATTCTTTTGACTTTACCGCACCCTAATTGCGTAACACATTTTAAATCGGAGTTGGTTTCATTTTGACAGTTCAACAACATTCATTGCGTTATTTACGTGGTCGAGCAGACAAATTTTTCGAAATATGAAGCCATGGAGTAGCAATTTGTTTCGAACCGAAACCAACTCCGCTGTAATACCGGATTTCACTAGATTAAACTGCACTCTGTCATTTACGTAAACTAGTAGGGTGAACTCATCCAATTTCGTGATAAAACAAAATATGTGATAAAACTTAGATACTTTAGTAAAATCTTCATTTTTATTTGAATTAGGAACATAAAGCAGTCTTTCTTTTACAATAATTTTGATAATAAACTTACTTAAGACGACTTATAGCTAATAATCGAAACCTTTGTTAACTTTTTTAACTTAACGAAACAGACTATCACGAAATTAGGACTATCACTTATTTGAGTGAGTTTACTATATTCCTCCACCTCTTCTGTCTTCTCTTGTTAAAATTGATAATGTGTTACGCAATTAGGGTGCAGGTCGTATTCTAAAATAATACTCAATAATTATGAACACAATATTTAGACGTAGAACAATACTCAATAATCATGAACCCAATATTTAAACGTAGAACAATACTCAATAATCATGAACCCATTAAACGTAGAATAGAGTTTCTCATAGAAGTATAGACTTGCCTAACATGAAATCTATCAGTTTTTAGTATTTTATGGTTTTGAATGGGATGGGATTATATATTTTGACTTATTTCAAAATTCTGAGGCTTCTCACCACTCACGCGTGGAACTCACACTAGGATTCTCTGTGTCGTGAGATTATTACTTAGGTTAATGTACTTATCAATTCGTTTACTTGAACACACGGCTACACATCAAGCTATAAATTTGCAGTTTGACCTTTCATTGTGAGGAAATCCTAAACAATGCGAGATCAGCTTATACTGGAAATGTATAGCTTGATCTGTAGCCGTGCGTACAGTAGTTCAATCCACGAGCTCGAAAAAATGTAGTCGCGGATTTTAAGAAAAACTTACTTCGTAATTTTGGCTTTATAACAATAGATAAGAGTAAATTGCGATAAGCGAGGCTGCTGTAAACTATACTAATAATTATTATTCTCCACCACTCAATAAATCAAAGTTGTCGTAGTCTTTCAATTTCTCAGAATAAGAACGCCAAAGTTGGCCAATGGCGTTACAAATGGGTAGTCAAATCATTACTTTTTTACACAAAAGTATGTTTATTAAATATTAAAATGTTTTATGGCCGAATTGTTGATAGATGTGCATGGTACGATTCTGAACTATAAATATAATTTTAGATAGATACAGTTTCTCAAAAAAGGTACCGAAATGAAAATTTTTACTTCGGTACCTTTATTGAGAAACTGTACCCATCTAAAATTATATTTATAGTTTAGAATCGTACCATACACATCTATCAACAATTCGGTCATAAAACATTTTATGAATGCAAAGCATTTTATTTAATAAACATACTTTTGTGTAAAAAAGTAATGATTTGACTACCCATTTGTGACAGCGTCCTTAAATCGAGATTCCACATTTAAAACTGAGCTTTTGTTATAGTATTATCTACATCAACACAACGTGTGTTTTATTTCCTAAAACAGAAAGGAGCCTGGAGTTATTAAATTAACGTTATCCTGACAGGAAATGTTTCCTGCCAGTTATAACGATGGCCACTGGCGTTTTTATTTCTGTTGTTTTATTTTTAGATTCAGATTAGTGTTTAAGCGCTGCGTAATAAGGAAACTGGTATTTATGTACTTTGTTGAGTGTAGGTATATAAAATTAGGTGATGTTAATCATAAGTATATTATTTGGGTTAGGTACCTAAATGTAGGTATCATTAAAATCACCATGACTAAGACAAAATACTACCGCTTTGTTTTTTGGATCAATTTTTGAAACAATAATGAAACCAGCGGTGTGACTCTGTCTCGCATTTGGGACGCAGCATTATGCTGATCGAAGGCCGGTTTTCGTGGTGGATGGGACGCATATTTGCGACGCGTTTTTGTGTTTTTGATCTAATAATATGTATTAGTTTACAATTATTGTTTATATTATTTTGTGTATTTTTTCTATGGGCTTTCAGTTGCCTGATAATAAAATGATTGATATTTTCCCCCAACTTGTTATTTTTTATGTTTGTGTTCTTTCTTTGCGTCATGTTTACGGCAAAGAAACGTATACTCTTTCTTTTCTTCTTTAAACCAATGAATGCTACTAATAAATGGCATGATAATAAATGACATGTCAAGATGTTAAACAAGAACAGCCTTGTGCCTTGAACATATTGGCTACTGCGTTAACTAATCCCATTCAGAGTACCAGGTGATTAGATTAGATTGCTTATTGAAGCGGTCCATTCGAAACGCGTGTTCAATAACGGACATTATGACTTTAAATAAATATTCAGTAAACACAATATAACATGTAGGATTAGGTTGGGGAAAAAGTCTTTTCGCATTATAGTATGCATGAACTTAAAATAAAATCTCTTTGGCTATACTATTTGTATCTGGCTGGTTTTGGTGACATAGAAAGTTTAATTTTTAAAGAACATAATTCTAAATTCAAATTAGGAAAATGTGTGATTTTCATTTGTTTTTCTTACTGTCAAGATGAGTGAATTCTGGAGGCATAGCGCTTGATGGCGCGCTTCTCCCAGTCTACTCCGACTTTCGGTATCTCGGTTCACTCGTGCAAAGCGATGGCGAAGTAGATCGGACGGTTTAAGCATAGGATTAACACTGGATGGATGAAATGGCGGCAGGTCACGGGGACAATCTGCGACTCCCGCATTCCCCTTAAACTTAAGGGGAAGATATATAAAACAATGGTTAGACCTGCTCTCTTGTATGGATCAGAATGTTGGGCCACAAAAGGGATGAATGAAAAGCAGTTGCATGCAGCTGAGATGAGAATGCTAAGAGGGATGTGTGGTGTTACACGAATGGATAGAATAAGAAATGAGTACATAAGAGGAAGTCTAAAAGTGGCACCGGTGACTGAAAAGTTGTGCGGAAATCGGCTGTCATGGTATGGGCATGTGATGCGGAGGAGTGAGGAAAATGTCGTGAGGAAAGTTTTGAGTATGAATGTCAATGGCTATAAGAGTAGGGGAAGACCAAAGAAACGATGGATGGATTGTGTGAAAGATGACATGGCTAGAAAGGGGGTGACTACCGAGATGATGAATAATAGAGAAGTATGGAAAAAAAGGACATGATGCGCCGACCCCAAATAGATTGAGATAAGGGCAGGAGAATGATGATGATGATGACTGTCAAGATGAGTGAATCTAATGAAGAAATTCGATACATTTTAAAATTTTACTACAAAAATGGTAAAAATGCAACGCAAGCCGCGAAAAACATTTGCGATGTTTATGGACCCAGTGTAGTCTCTGTGAGAGTAGCACAAATTTGGTTTAAGCGTTTTCAATCCGGAAATTTTGATGTCAAAGATGCACGTCGCTCGGTCGCCTTAATACGGATAAAATGGATGCCATTTTTGAAAAAGTGGAGCAAGATCGGCATATCAGTAGTTACGACGTAGTTGAAGAACTGGGAATTGACCACAAAACAGTTTTGGCGCATTTGAATAAAACTGGGTACACAAAAAAGCTCGATATTTGGGTACCTCACGAGCTCACTGAAAGAAACCTAATGAACCGTGTACTCATTTGTAATTCTTTATTACGACGTAATGAAACCGAACCATTTTTGAAGAAGCTGATAACTGGTGATGAAAAGTGGATCACGTACGATAAGAACGTGCGAAAAAGGTCGTGGTCAAAGGCCGGTCAGGCTTCACAGACTGTGGCGAAACCCGGGTTAACTCGCAACAAGGTGATGCTGTGCGTGTGGTAGGATTGGAAGGGCATTATTCATTATGCCACCAGGCAGGACCATCGATTCTGAACTCTACTGCGAACAACTGATGAGATTAAAGCAAGAAGTTGAGAGAAAGCGGCTGGAATATTAATTCCAGCCGCTTTCTCTCAACTTCTTGCTTTGATTGATGATTACAACAGAAGGGGTGTGGTTTTTCATCATGATAACGCTAGACCTCACACATCTTTAGCCACTCATCAAAAATTAAGAGAGTTTGGCTGGGAGGTGTTACTGCATCCGCCGTATAGTTCTGACCTTGCACCTTTAGATTTCCACCTGTTTCAGTCTCTTCAGAATTCTTTAGGCAGTGTCAGGTTAACATCGCGAGAGGACTGCCAAAACACTTGTCGCGGTATTTTGATCGGAAGTCCCAAAATTTCTATAGCCATGGGATCATGTCCCTACCTACAAGATGGCAAAAAGTTATCGAACAAAATGGTACCTACATACTTTAGATAAATGTAAATAATATATACTTATTAAAAAAATGTTTTGAATTTTCTTAAAAAATGCGAAGAAACTTTTTCCCCAGCCTATTATGTCCTTCTATATCAATAGATACAATCCATTAGTTTCCACAAAACTTGATCGGAAAGTCGGCATTCCTTTACAAATTGAACTCTATGGTCACTGCCAGTATCTGCTTGCTTGCTACCTGTAACCCGTTAACCTTTAAAGAAAGTGAATCTTCCAGATGCGCTCGTTCCATCGTAAATCTTATCCATTGCTATCCATCATGCGAGATCAAGGTCAAGAGCGGACCCATTAATTAAAATACACTCAATAAAACCAAGGAATCTAGTTTCCCGTATCCCACAATAAACTTTAACGTTCGAAAGACCTTCAAATCTTAATTAAAGAAACCGATTTAAGACTAAGGACAATGTGTAGATTGGTGATTCGGCTCTCAGATAAGAATGCTTCACAAGTCGGTGAAACGAGATCACAAGTTGGGGAATCAGATAATCCGTTGCTGCTGACTTAAAGTAATCCCAATCTAGATTTTCCATATAGCGTTTTACGCTGCATTCTTGCGTAAGGTATTTGCTGAAATTTCTTCTTTGTTCAACTAGGTACCTATACACAGTGTGTTGCTCTTCTTCAAATAACTTCTTTGTTAATTTTCTTTCAACAACAGCGTCTGTTTTCATTTTTTACTGAAGATTTTCCTTCTCGCGACCATTATCATACCGTCAGAGAATACTCGTATAAGACTACTTAATAAAATAACAGTTTTAAAATACCACATTTTTAATAGCGCGAATCCAAGTCGTGGAAATTTGGCATTTCTGTGGATTCATTTTCATTCACACAATTATGCTCATCTCACTTCTACTACATACATACATAATATACATGTGATTACATACTTGTGATTTCTGGGATGCCTGCTATCTTGAGTGACACTTCAAATAATGACGTAATACGGTCCAGCCAAGGCTCTGAGGAGTTGAGTGCTATTACATCCTATTCTGTGAAATAAGCTCCTTTTGTTTACATCGTCGTTAATCAAACCGATAAGATAGTGGTATTAATTGGTTCCAGGGATTGAGAACTCTTTCAAATAGTTCTTGCAACCTACCTACAGATTATTGATGATTTTTTTATTCAAAATAATAATTTTAAGTTCTTTGAATTCTATTCCAAGTAACCTAATTTCTTGTATAAAAGTCCTGAGAACGTTTTAGAACGTGCTAATTAATGTTCATGGTTGGTACTATAATGATGTCGAAAACGTTTACAGAACCCCAAAAACGCCCTAGTTTTATCACTGATTTATTCTATAAACATTACATAAAGGCTCTCATGGTGATAAATCAGCTCTATACTTTAAATGTAAAAGTGTCGTGAAAAGCTAAGCTAGTACTAAAATAGTGCTGTTTAAAGTGCTATTTAGCACCGTAAACGGTTCCAGTGATCTTTTTTATCCCACTTGTACGTCACTTTGTTCGTGTTGTGTTCGAAATGCTTTATGTCATTTTCCATTGTTGCTTAACGTAACATTTAATCAAAAGGACATAGAACATTCATGGACTACACTTGTGACTCTGCCATAACTTGTACTTGCGAAAATAATTGTATCGATTAAACCATTATACCGATTTAAAATTTGACAATGCGCCCTAACTTTCGTGTTTTAATTAAATTTAAATTAATAAAATATGGACTTGTCCCGACTATGGCTGCTATAGTACACATTGGCTCCCGCAGTGCTGCTAATGTGCTATCATGGCAGAAAACAGCAGCCATAATTTCACCGAAAACGAATTAATCACGCTTTAGTCTCGTAGCAGTAACACAAACTCACTTATAGAGCTATACAGAATTTAAGTTATTTAGCAACTGCACCAGGAGTCGCTATGGTACAGTCAGCAACAAAACTCGATTAACACTTGTAGTTTTTTTAATCTTAATTATTAAGCGAAATATTTAATTCAAATCGGAACAGAAGTACTTAAAATTTTAAGAACATTAACTGTTAACAGTTAAACGAAAAAAAGCAGTTTATCGAATCATTTTGTGTTAATTTAGATGATTTCAAAAACACAGCAGTGTTAACCGACTTCTGTTGCTGACCGTACTATTTAGTACTATAGAAGAGTTTTCATAACTTTTATAGAACTGTGCTAGTTCATAACGATGTTGAGGGAGCTTTTAAGAAGCTAAAAGGTTACGTAATGATTGTGCAAGGTACTTTCATAGTGCAGATTAGATCTGTAATAGTGTTTTCACTACTGCTACAATACTAGTATTGTAAAAGTTATTTTGACGCGATATTAGTGCAAAATAGATACATAAAAGTGTCAGTAAGATCGTCTATAATACCAAATAGTACCATAATCGCTTTTTTCATATCTATTACAGTGCAACAGTTTAAAGATTTTTTGTATGGTGCTGTAAGCGTTCTAAGAGCTGAATTATAGAACTTAAATGCTCTCTAATCTTATAGAATCAAAACGCTAGTACAAGCAGTCACAATGTTACCATTATAGGCCTACTATATCACTGTTTAGTGATAAAACGCCTTGGTTATAGAAGCTTTTGTTACTTCTATCTTAGTGTAACATTTTGTGCTCCAAAAAGAAAGTTTTTGTAAGGCCAAAGCGCCAGGGTAGCCCGCAAAATACAAATTTTCTTATGTTTTTTGCAATTTGCTACTCAATCAAATACGTTTTGTTAGGGACGCGAACCATACTTTAGTCAACATACAACCTAATACTGACTTGCAAATTGCAAAAAAAGTAAGAAAATTTGAATTTCGCGGGCTACCTTGGCACTTTCCCCTTAATTTTTTTTTTTTTTTTTAATTAGCCTACATTGTGTCCCACTTCTGGGCAAAGGCCTCCCCTTTTTCCTTTCAAACCTCCCTGTCTTGGGCGATCTCTGGCCATGTTGGCCCTGCAAACCTTATAAGATCGTCACACCACCTTCGCCGTGGCCTGCCTCGACGGCGATGTCCTCCCTCCGGCGTCCAGTGCGTGACGATCTTTGCCCATCTCTCCGGGTGCATTCGCGCGACGTGTCCGGCCCACTTCCACTTCAGCCTGGCTGTTTTTTCTCCAATATCTGCTACTTGAGTTATGGAGCGCAGGATGGTGTTTCTAACTCGGTCTGTACGCTTGACGCCCATTATGCTGTGCTCCATTGCCCGTTGGCAAATCTTGAGTTTGGACTTTTGTTGTTCAGTAAGTGACCAACTTTGTGCACCATAGGTTAGAACGGGCAGGATGCACATGTCGATGAGTTTCCTTTTAAGTGTTATAGGAAGACTACCTTTCATGTGTTCTTTAAGGGCCCAGTAGGTCTTCCAAGCATTTTGTACTCGTCTTTCGACTTCCTGGTCTTGTCTATTGTTGAAAGACACTATCTGGCCTAAGTATGTGTACACATACACATGTCCGTCCACTTCAACCCTACGTTTTATGCCCTGTTCATCTGCCATGTTTTCATGACCTGTGTTTTGGATCTCCCCTTAATTAACAATTTAATTTTTGTGTAAGAATTCGTAACAACAATATATTATAGCAACCATTATTGGTTCTATCCTCGTAGTGAATCTAATATTAACTTTATTTGTATTACAAAATCAATGGAACATTGTAAAGACGAAAAAAGCTACCTATGTAAAAGTTTATTATGTTGAACAACAATTAAACATTTCAATAACTGCTACAAGACCTGCAATTAAAGCACCTGTACATTTCATTAAAACTAAAAACGGATAGTATTTTAACTGCAAAGTAAATTTTAATGGAAACATAATTCACGACTTCCAAGGCACAACTGTGGACAAACAATAGAATGTTGTTTATTTCACATTATAACGCTTCCTACTTCACCCATTTTAAACTTAAACAAAACGAGAGTTCACATTTTCTTTAGAGAATGGAACCACTCATAGGTATCCCTGTATGTTTTTATCAAGACAACCTCGCTGCAAAGCAATTACTCTGCACACAACAATAAAAAAAAATTGAACTGAACAAAAGAGTTTTATAAGGAAAGTTAACGAACTCCTTTGCTACGAATTACCAACTCTTTCACTGAAAATTCCTTATTAAATCTTCTTTTTTCTGAAAGTCGATGCTCTTCACTCGGATGAAACACGCTCTTAAAAGAAATATGAAAGTATTTATTATAAGGTAGCTTTGCCCACGGCTTCACCCACGTGGATGTCAGAAAATATCCCACTGGAACGTACTACCAGCACCTTAATTGCGTAACATGCTATCAATCGGAATCTGAATCATTTTGAAGCAAATTGCTAATCCGTTGCTTCAATGTTCGAAAAATTTGTCTGCTCAACAACGTAAATAACACAATGAATGTTGTTGGACTGTCAAAATGAAACCGATTCCGATTGATAGCGTGTTACGCAATTGCCCCGCAGGATTAAAAGTACCCTATATGTTAATCGAGGTAATAAACTATCTGTGTGCCAAATTTCATCCAAATCCGTTCAGCCGTTTTTGCGCCAAACCGGAACATACATCCAACAATACATCCAACATACACTTTTTTTACAAAACCAATATTTTAATGTAAGTGAAAACTAGGCGCGTTGAGCGAGTTTTGGTAGGGGTAACGCGAGTTCGCGTCACCCTGTCACCACGACACCTCGACACCGCCACATGCTATGCATAATTTAACGTCCCATGACTGCCAACATTTTATATGTATAGATTTCCAAGTAAGTTGATATTAATAATGTTGTCGATGTCTGGAAAAACTCATGGAAAGCTTTTAGTTAGCTGACTGATGAAACTTTTATTTTGTTATGGTAGTACGTACTTATAGGTATACCTCGTCGGTCTTCGTTTCTGTAAGGTTCTACTCAAAATTATTTAATCCTATCCCTAATAGGGTATTACACCCATTTTTGAAGATTAAATTCTATAGTGCTAATAAGGCACTAAAAAAAACACAAAATTATTATTCAATCGATAAGTGGCATAAAAACGTATTAAAATTTTACATTTTCAAATTTCGCGCGTAATTTGACGAAAACGCTGGACGCAGTGGACGCCATATTGCTCTGTGGTCATGACGTCAATTGGCTGTGTAAATGTGTAAATAAAAATTTATATACGCTGATCATTGACACTTTTAAAGTTACATAATACATAATAACTTGGCGGCTACTTTCATGGTGTTACAAAAAAAACACAAACAGATTAAAATAAAATATTGGAACTACGGCCGTCATGTTATTTTATTATTTTTATATAGTTATCATTGTTTTTAATTTGTAAAAACTGTAATTCTTATTAAACTATTATGTCTAATGTGAAATTTCCTCTTGAAAACTTACTCAATTTTGGGCACCTTATATTAATTAGCAACACTGATTCGACGGTGCCCTCCTCTTTCAGTTCACAGATAAGTTGGAAGGACTGTAAATTAAACTTAACGTCAGGTCGAGGAGCCCCGCTGCGTGGAGCTCGTACTTCTGTCTGCAGGGTTTAAAGGAACCTAACCAAACCGAACCTCGTGGTGCCCAATAATTATAATTTGTACAAGTTTTGATATTCAATTAGTTAACTAGTAGTGCAATAATAAGTTTATTAGATGCGCATTTGTTATTTTTGATGAACAGTTAGTATTTATGATATTTAAATTATATTTTTGTTGTGATTTTGGGCAAAATTTGATGTATAAATAATGATTATTATTTGTACAAGTTTTGATATTCAATTACTTATTAGTGCAATCATTGAGAATATTTTTCTGGTGTGCGATTATTATTTTCCCACATTATAAATGCGAAAGTGAGTTTTTTTTGTTGTTTGTTACCCTTTCACGCTAAAACGGCTGAAAGGATTTGGAAGAAATTTGGCCCATGGGTAGACCATGACCTGGATTAGGGCATAAAATATATTTTATCCCGGCAGTACGTTCCCGTGGGATAATTTCCGAGCTCCACGCGGGCGAAGCCGCGGGCAAAAGCTAGTAATTAGTACTTTTGTGGTTTTTATGTTTTCGTATTTCCTTGAAAACTTGGGCGCGACACGTATATTTTTTATTTTTTTTTATCTATGACCACGCATAACTTTTTACAGAGACGTCTGATTTGAAAATTTTTTGTTTTATTCGAGAGGGTATATTTCAAAGTTGGTCCCATATAAAATTGATTAACTTTGCTTGGGTAGTTTTTGAATTAGCTTCAATAATACGTATTTTTTCTCCACTTTTATATGGATGATGTTCTAGTTTGTTTTGCAGGTAGTGGTATTAGAATTTGTGTGGGGAGCTACCAAAACTAAAAAGTGAAAAATAAAAACTTTTTTACAAAAAAATACAACCGACTTCCAAAAACAACACTACAAAGTGAAAAATAACTTTAATTTCGGAAGTCGGTGGCAAAAAACGAAAATACATTTAACCAGACACCGACTTCCGAAATGAAACTTATTTTTCACTTTGCAGTGTTGTTTTTGGAAGTCGGTTGTATTTTTTTGTAAAAAAGTTTTATTGAGACTAATAAAAATAACACAAACTATAAAACATTAGACTATTAAACATTAGTTTAAGTAATTATTATTTCCCCGAAGAGTCCTTGTACGCTATAATTTTTACTCTGACATCTCGGTTACTGTCGATGTCGTCAGAAACACAGGACTCCTACGCCATTTTCATTGAAAATGTGAAAAATTCATAATCTAAATATAGCAAACTCTACCTACTTGTAATTTACCACTACAAGAAAGGAAAAGTTAAGGCTCGCGCAGACAGGCGCAACGCGTCGGCGACGACGCGACGGTGCGACGCGACTCTGGTAGAACCATTTCGGCTCCACTTTACTTTATAACCCGTTGATTTATTATACTAGTTATTTTTTTTTTTTGTATAGTATATCCTTTTTAGTGTAATTTAGGGGTCCCTGAAATACGGAAAAGAAAAAAAAATTAAAAAAAAACAATTTCACCAAAAACCATCGCCTAATCAAGCCTTCGGGACCCGGTGGGATGTGGGAGTAATAGGGTGGGGAACACTATGGGACACCTCAAGGACATTAACCTTGACCTCATGGTCATTGACCTTCGGGTCAAGGTCAAAATTCCAAAAGTCAAGATCTGCTATTCTCAGGAGCAGTAACAGATAAGATCCGTGGTTCTCCTAAGGTTGGTGAATCATTTGGGTTAGGTTAGGTTAGAACAGTGACCATTAACGCGCGAAGGCGAGAGAGCGAAGCGCGTGCCGCGGCAGGGGCCGCCGAGCGCCAGATCCGCTCTATTGTTGGTGAATCATTTGGGTTAGATGAGGCGGTGAATGACTCGTATAATATTAGACAGTGAAAAATTTACCTTGAGCTCGAAAAAAGAAAAAGAAAAATTTCGCTTTTTTACAGTATTAACTTTTTTTTTGGGTAGAATAGATGCTTCATACCTCTGAGATCAAGGACATTTTGAAAGTCAATGACCCTGACGTCAAAATCAGCGATTTTTCTAAGGTCACTGACCTTTAGCTAAAGGTGACCTTGAAGTCAAGGTCAATGACCCTGAGGTCAAGGTCAATGTCCTTGAGGTATCCCATGGTGTTCCCCACCCTATTACTCCCACATCCCACTGGGTCCCGAAGGCTTGATTAGGCGATGGTTTTTAGTGTAAAGTTTTTTTTTTATTTTTATTTTTTTTTGTTTTTCCTTGATTTCCGTATTTCAGGGATACCAAAATTACACTAAAGAGGATATATTATACCAAAAAAAAATAACTACTATAATAAATCGACGGGTTATAAAGTACAGTGCTTCCGGAGCCTTTATTTATAACTAGATCGAAAATAGCTTTCTCTATACAAAGAATTCACTTACCTATTACATTGTTGCTCATGTTTCCATTTCCTTTCACAAATAGAATACCTGGGCTGTGACTCGTTATATCCTTCCACCCAAGTTGTTAGAATCAACAAGGGAAGTGGATTACTAATGGTATCCGTTTGTCGGAGCCGTTGACGGGCTGCTGGCAGTAATATGTCACGACACGACATACATCCTTATTATGTCAAAGCACGATCGAATAAAAAAGTTCGCACACCAGAGACAACCGAATTTTGTCTGCCCGCGTAGACGGAACAGTATAAGCTGTTTTTCAGTACCTACTTAGTGTTTTGAGTGCCTACTTGACAATGAGAAAATGAAATGTGGACACCCACATTGTGTGTGTGTGGGTGGGTGAATGTGTGTGGCCGTGTGGGTGTGCTTTGTGTGACTAGTGCCTAATCCTTCGCGAAATACTCATACAAGCGTGCTGTTGTTTTATATATGTTCGTTGCTTTTAAGTTCGTTCACGCCAGATTTTAAGTTTTCATAGAGGTAGCGATGGTCTCGTCTATTACCTATGTTTTAACCTATTATTTTGCATTGTGAAGCTATATCTGGCGATGGCTTAGTAGGTAGTCTCGACTCAGGTCTGCACACAATCTTCTTACTACTTTCATTGCTTCGAGCGACGAAGCCAACGAGTTTTCATGAAAATTCACGCCACCAGCCACCAGCTTACGCCACTTTGACAAGCGGTCTTCCATTTCTACAATGAATATAAAATATAGTATGATGACGTTCATCATTCGCTTCATTCATTCGTTCATAATTCAGTCACGAATAAATAAAATATAGGCGCTTATTGACACTTTTGACAGGTGCCTGGAACTGACGTCTCACTGCTGCCACCTAAAGTTTGTTTTTTAATCTCGGAGACTAATTTGACAGGTGCAAATATCAAACTGTGAAATGGAAAAATGACACATGGAACATTTGAAATGTCAAATTAGTCTCCAAGATTAAAAAACAGACCATGTGAACGTAATTTCTGAAAACCCGCATTGACCGACACTTGTGGTGAATTTCAAAAAATCTAACTGAACGTGATCAACACAGATGTGTTTGATCGCGTTCAAAAACTGTCAGTCAACATTATTGTAGTATATTAACACTGACAGCTCAGCAATTTCAATGGTGTATTTCACCATAAGTAAGTAGTAGTCATAGAAATATAAAAAACAGTTTCTCGTATCTATGGTAGTAGTATTTGAATGGTGTGCATAATAAAGAGTATTCTTTTCTAAGTAGGTATATTTTTTTGTAAAAGAGGGGAATACGTGATGGATAAATAGGTATAAATGATACATTCAGGCATGAAAAGCGTTTATTGTTAAGAAAAAAAGGTTTTGCAGCATCGATTTCATGTCTCCTTTGAACGTGATCGAGGTTTTTGACCTACATTAATTGACAGCTAACACCTTTTACAGAACAGATATCAGTTCCATGTTACACGTGTAACAAAAGTGAGAAATAAAATTGTAAGTAGGTAGGTACCTACTATATAATATGATTGTGAAGTTGTCTATTTCATTTCTCCTTGTAAATAAAAAAACAATTGCTGTCCGTTAGTCTCGCTAAAACTAAAAGCGACTTGACTTCCGACTTCTTTTATATCACCCCAGTAAAGAGTTACTGGGGTGGTATAAAAGAAGAAAAAAATAGAAAAAAAAAGAATTTTAAATTTTGACAGGACAACAATTCTGGTGGGTCATCTAGTTAATAATAATTAATTTTCTTTGAGTCTTCTAAAATCTTTTAATTAGTCCTCCTTATGTCGTCTTAATTAATTATATTTAAATTAACATAATAAGGCACTAATTGGGACTAAATATAAAGACATCTATTTATAAGGAAACCAGAATATTTTATATTAGATATTTCCACCACCAGCCTAAGTTTTCCAAAGTATTTAAAAAGCTCGACACAAAAGAATTTTTAATCCGACTCAAAGTGTCTCTCAAAAACAACTTCTAAAATTAAATACACAAGTTTCACAGAAGTTTTGATCTCATTGATTAAAATATACTTTGTTAACGACAGTTTTCCTTGTTTTCATTATAGCTTAGAAAAATTAAACGTCTTGGGAAATCACGTCAGTAATCTTGGCTTGCTTAGTTTAATTTACCTATTAAATATTAAGATAGTGCTAGATACTTCGTGAGTTCAGTTTCTAATCTCATGAGACTAGAAAAGAGATTCCCAACCTTTTGTCTTATCCCCCAACTTAGGTTAGGTTTAAAGAATTTATTCTCGTAAGAACAATACATAGGTTCACTTACAATGAGATACAAAGTTATTGCTTAAATCTAAATGAATACATTTTGCCTCAGGTGCGTGTTGGTCATAGATATATGAAAGAGTTGGTGAAGTTATATAAATAAATAATAGGTAGGTAAGAAGTTGCTAACATTAATTGATACGGTATGACTACATTTGTTGAATATAATTTTTTAGTTTCACTTTGAATGAGTTAATGTTGTTACAATCTTTTACGTCATTTGGCAGGTATACAGCTGTGCTCCCTCGAACAATATGGTTTTTTCACCATAGTTAGTACGAGCTTGTCTTCGTTGTAGTTTATTTTTATTTCTTAGGTTGTATGATATGGTTTTTTTGTGTAATTGTAAATTGGATTGTATGCTGTTTGTGGTGATTTTTTTAATTAGAATGCAGGTGCCGTATGTGTATAGTTGTGTGAGATTTAATAATTTAGTTAATTAACTAATTTAATTTATTAACTTCCTTCTAATATCACTACTGCGCTATGCTACTACCCTTATCCTTTCCCTTGCGTGTTGGAGTATGAGGAGGACATTGTCCTCCCATACCTATTAACACTGTTATTTTCAAATATTGTAAAAGCCAATTATTTTTAAAAGAGTAACCATGGAGTTTCTTGCCGGCTCTTCTCCATAGGAAACGACCAATTTGGAACCGTGCACCTAGTTTCTGACGTTTCATAAGTGCCCATGTAGGTTTATGTGAAATAAAATATTATGATTTTGAACACGGTGTAAAGTTCAACACTGACACTGATAACTGACAATTGTCTAGGGTATTGAAGACAAATTGATTTTGTAATCGCCATGCTAAAGACATTAGAAAACTTTCTACTTGACGGCCACAAAGTACCTATATAGGTAAGGTTATTTACAAAATCATGGTTTTACAGAACAGTATTTTAACGCAAAACTATGATAATGATTAATTCTTCTATTTTACATACATCATTTACTTGTAATATTTTTTTTTTTCCAAAATACGGTAGATGTTTTTAGATGACTTTTACTTTACTTTTTCGTACGTGTTTGTTATTATTAGTAAAAATTCAGAATTAAACAGAAAAAAATCCTGTGATAAAACATAGAATTCTGAGTCGAATTAAGTATGTAGAAAAGAGAATTTCGTAAAAAGTACAGAACTGTACTTTTTACGAAATTCTCTTTTCTACCGACAGCAAAGTAAAAAGAGTTAACTTTGAATCTTTTTACTTTGCTGTCGTCGTACTGTCTACACGGAAACGTCATTTTGTCTATTCTTCCGTCGACAAACCCCGTTTCTATGGTGGTCATGCTTCATGCAACGCGTGCAGGTCTGGAAACTATAATAGTAGGTAGGTATTCTATTGACATGAACGCAAAAAGATGAGGATTACAGCAAGTATTTATTGCCCGATTTTTCTAACTGTGCGTCTGTCAACGTCAAAAAAATTACAGTATTTATGTATATAAATTAACAAGAACAACTTAATAAATAATAATAGAGAACCGTGCAGACGACAGGGAAGGAGGAAAGGCGTCGGCCGGGGTGCTGAGGAGGTAAACCGAAGCCGAATTCAATCATCTAACATTCTAACCAAAGCTATGGAAGAGCGGAGTCTCCTAACACAGGCGTTATTATGCTTAAAAGGAGGCTCCAATCATAAACTAATATATAAACTATGTAGTTGGTACAGCAATATTTTTTTTTTTTTAATATAAGGTCATTTTTTACATCAATCAATCTGCCTAGCCTTTTCCCAACTATGTTGGGGTCGGCTTCCAGTCTAACCGGATGCAGCTGAATACCAGTATTTTACATGGAGCGACTGCCTATCTGACCTCCACAGCCCAGTAACTGGGTAATACGATACCCCTTGGTAAGACTGGTTGTCAGACTTTCGGGCTTCCGACGACCCGTAACGACTGTCAAAGATCCACGAATGACAGCCGGGACCAACGGCTTAACGTGCTTTCCGAGGCACGGAGGAATCTCGGTATGTAAAGATGGTCACCCATCCACGGACAACCCCGGCAAGCGTAGCTTAACCTGATGGATCGACCCGTGCGGCTGATTTTTACAAGGTCATTTTTTACATCATTTCGTTTAATCGATTACTCGTAGGTACTTATAATTAGACCTTGCCATATGGGCTTTAAATAATTATTGGGTATTAAAGTGTTGTAACCAAATGATTTTGACAGCTCCAAGCGCGCAGTTAGAAAAATCGAGTTACTTATATCTACTCTTTGGTTGAAGAGCCTTTATGTAAAATAAATAAAGAAATAAAAGACGTCAGAGTTGGCCTCAAAAAAAAACTGGAAGGTGCTGTTACTACAAGTAAAGTAGGAAGGTACATTTTAGCGTCATATTCAGAATCTACTTAGTACTTTCCTTAAAGGCTCCTTCAAAAAGGCGTGACACGGATGCGAATCGCACGCTAAAGACACCGCATAGACTACCTATAGAGCCATTACGCACTGTCGACTAGTCGCCGGCAACTCAGTCCCTCGGCGACCGAAACATGGGAAACTAGGGCCGGAGACCGAGCCGAGCGACAGTATTCCAAGTACATTCGTTTCAAATTTATCCGTGTCAAAACTCATTGTGCGCGGCCGTCCGGTCGTTACGACAGTTGCTCGCAGTGTGAATGCTTTCATTTGAAACCGTGCTCCTATTGGTCGCCGGCGACCGGCAGTTGCCTGTGCGTCGCCACTGCGCGGCGAGTCGCCGAGTCGCCCGGGCAACCGGTGACTAGTGCGTAAACACCTATTTAAACTATACAATATTACAGTCGTCGACAACTGAGTCGCCGGCGACTAGTCGACAGTGCGTAATAGCCCATATGAGACACCGTTCGTCGCGCGATACGCGGTGTGTCGCGTCGCGTGTCACGCTTGTTTGTAGGAGCTTTAAAGGCGCTAACCGTGCTAACGTTATTATAACTAGAAAATCTGAAACTTAGGTAGGTACCTAACTTGCGGGTGATACAGATGCTAAATACCTATAGTCAGCTATAGCAGTCTTGAGATCTTCTATCCTCTACAGCAGAGATGCTGAGTTCACCAAGTCACATAGTTACTGTCTGCTGAACAATCCGAGTCGTTAAAAAACTCCAACCCAAAAACAAATGACTGATGAAAAGGTTTCAAATTAAAAAAAAACAGGAAGGGCGTATTTTTAGGGTTCCGTACCAAAATTATAAAAAGGTACCCTTATGGTGTGACTGTCAGTCTGTCTGTCCGTCCGTCACAGCTGGATGTCTCAAGAACTACTAATGCTATCAACTTGAAATTTGGAAAAGTTTTAGATGACGTTTGCCCAACTATTTTGCAAATAAGAAAGAACTAAAAATTGTCATGATTTTTAAATATATTTCTATAATTTTAATTGAAATAATAATATTTAGTACTGCTTTGATTTTTAAATACGTTTTTAAAATAAAATAACTTTTATTGGTACGTTTATTGATTCGGTTATCGACATCCTGCTGCCACACTCCCGCCACTTGCGTCACGTGGCGTGGTGGGGCGAGCGAGTACTGCCTGGCGCTGGGAGAAGACAGTTGATTTTAACCCGTCGAAGCGAACGGTTGAGCTGAAGAAGAAGTACTCATATTTGCTGTTAAGTTATAAGTGATGATGTGTGTAAAGTGAATTATTAATATATTGAAAGCTAAATTGAAGTGAGTTGCTGTTTTATTACACTTCAGAAGTGACACGGACCAGATAAAAAGGTATGTTTGAACACATATTATATCGTTATCGAGAGATTTTGTCTGTTGGGATGTTGTTTCAACGCCCACCATTAGTAAATTATATACCGATACTATTAATTGAGGAGCTCGTGGCTAAGTAATAACAGCTGCACGGGTCGATCCATCAGGTTAAGCTATGCTTGCCGGGGTTGGTCCGTGGATGGGTGACCATCTTTACATACCGAGACTCCTCCGTGCCTCGGAAAGCACGTTAAGCCGTTGGTCCCGGCTGTCATTCGTGGATCTTTGACAGTCGTTACGGGTCGTCAGAGGCCCAAAGGTCTGACAATCAGTCTTACCAAGGGGTATCGTATTACCCAGTTAATGGGTTGTGGAGGTCAGATGGGCAGTCGCTCCATGTAAAATAATGGTATTCGGCTGCATCCGGTTGGACTGGAAGCCGACCCCAACATAGTTGGGAAAAGGCTAGGCAGATTGATACCGATACTATTAATTAATTAATATTTAATCCTGTCAGCGGACAAATAATCTCGATATAACTTATTTCTTGCTTTATGCGTTTGGCCGAGGCTACGCTCCGATAACGTTCATTTTACAGACGTAAAATACTTGTTTGACCACGCAATTCTGGTTGTTTTCTTTGTTTAACTGCTCACATCCACGATACATAATGCATTACGATCACACAATTATCTAAGTATAACACATCAAATATTAGGAATATTTTATTTTATAAATAATTTACCATCCTACCCGCATGTTTACTCGGTTAATGAATCGTAATGCTGATTTTTAAATCTCAAACTGATAATAAATTATCTTATTAATTTTAAATAATCTATACCAGATTTTTAGTATTTGAATACATATTATAAAACGAGATAATATGGGTGAACTATGTATGTTCATCGGATTATGTTAGGGGGTGAACTATGTATGTTCATCGGATTATGTTACGGGGTGAACTATGTTTTGTTCATCGGTGTATGCATAAGATTTTACTAGCAAGTATGCTTCTCGCTGGTTATGCTATACATATATGCTGGTTATGATCATCGTTGTCGGTTAATAGTGAGCTATGTATGCTTGTTGAATTCTCTACTTGTATTTATGCCTGTACATGTGGAAAATGACAGATCAGATAACTCTTAAATCCGGTAGATAATAAGTAAATATATTATCACAAAAAAAAACCAAGTATCTGTTTTTCTTTGTTGTTATTTCTTTTTGAAGTAGTACGAACTCAAGTACTCCCCTGATTACTTATTGTTCTGTTTTAGTGTATGTAAATTAATTTAACTTTCACTGCCAGCTTATTTGCTATGTATGTACCATGGAGAAAAGAATAAAGGTATGTACCGATATGATAAACGGATTACGTCTCGGATAGTGTCGAAACGTTTCAGAATTTATTGGCAATGCCGTCTGATCATGAAGCGGATACGCCGCCTGATACGCCTCCAAGGCGACGGCGGCCTAAGAAGGCGAAAAAACGAAGAAGGCGAAGGAGCTCGTCTTCCACGTCTTCATCCAGTGTTGAGCCGGCGCCGCGAAAGACGCGTAAGGTTTCAAGCAGGCTATCCACTAGAGACGTGCTGAAACTTCTATCGAAATGGAAAGGAGAGTCAAGTAAGAATTATTTTGGTAGTAACAATAATTTTAACAATGTTATTCCTGAATTCGACCCATCTAACAGAACTCAAACTATCGATTGCTGGCTGCGAAAAGTAAACGAATGTGCCACTATATACGGTTGGGAGGATAAACAAACAATTCACTACTCTTTACAAAAATTAATTGGACTGGCAAAGAGATGGTTTGAGTCTTTGCAGACGGTCAAATACACTTGGGACGAGTGGCAACTGAAATTACGTAAGGCATTTCCCAGTGAGGAAAATTTCGGACGTCTTTTAGAAGAAATGTTGACTCGCACATCACGTAATGACGAGAGCCTGCGAGATTATTTCTATGACAAGTTGGGTTTGTTAAGTAGGTGTGAAATTACTGGTAAAAAGGCTGTTGACTGCATTGTGTACGGCATTAGCGACCGATCCGTTAGGAATGGGGCACAGGCTCTGAATAGTACGGAACCAGAAGATTTGCTCAATTACCTTTCTTCCCAAAAACCACAACCGGTTATGAGTAACAATAATAAACCGCGTGAACGCACATTTCAAAAGCCTAACAACTCTGGCAACTCCAATACGGGTGCCAACAATTCAAGTTCTGTAATTTGTTACAATTGTCGCGCTAAAGGCCACCCCTATTTTAAATGCACTAATCCGATAATAAAATGCAAACGTTGTAATCGGATAGGACATAACAACGACCAATGCAAGTTAGACCCGTTAACATCCACAAATCGTTCAAATAATAACGTGGAGAGTTCTGAGAAGAAAACTTTAAAAATTGACACGACTAATGACGCTAATAGTAAGTTTTTCAAAACCATCACAATCAATGACCATTCTCTCGAAGCGTATATAGACTTCGGGAGTGAATGTACTCTATTGCGTAAAACAGATGCAAGACAGTTGAAACTCGCGCAAAACTATGACAATGTTCCAATCGTAAGAGGATTTGGTCAGTCTTCTGTAGTACCTTTGTATAACGCATTCGCTTCTGTGAGGGTTGATGACATTGAGTCGACTATCGAAGTATTAGTGGTTGATGACGCGCACATGCAGACGTCTACGATTATTGGACAAAATTTCACAGAGCAGTCATTCGTTACAGTCTTAAAAGATAGTGACAGTCTGACGTTCTACCGAAGTCCTAATAAGAATCCTTTTGATAACAACGGAGATGCACTAAAACTTTACGTTACCGATACCACTGACATTTCGAGAACCGACGTTGTCCCTATACACGTTGATCATGATTTTACCGGAGATATTTTTATTGAGGGCTATAGCGCAGTAGAACCACGGAAAGAATACCGTTTGTTTCAGGGCGCTTACCATATTTCTTGCGGCAAGGGTGAGGTCATTATATCAAATTTGTCCGATAGCTCTATAACCTTTGAAAAGAACGCCTTGATAGCTAGAGCGATTCCCTTTGTTGAACGAGACACTTACCAGATCAATAGGATTGCAGAGGATTTCTCTACGTTAGAACCGCTCGATAAAGCCGACATTAAGATTGGACCAGGGCTTGACAATAATCAAGCAAACGCGCTTTATTCGTTGCTTCAGGAATACCGGGACTGCTTCGCTACCAACTTGGGTGAGATAGGCTGTGCGGTTGACGTGGAAATGAAAATTGATCTCGTGGTTGTCTACCGACCCTACCGCCTGTCTCATTCCGAACGTGAAAAGGTCAGAGAAACCGTTGATGAACTATTGCGAAATAATATCATCCGAGAGTCAACATCTGATTATGCTAGTCCAATTTTAATGGTAAAAAAGAAAACCGGTGAGCAGAGATTATGTGTAGATTTTAGGGCCTTAAATAATAAAACAATCAAGGACCGGTTTCCTCTTCCTCTCATTGATGATCAATTATCTAATCTCAGCGGCAATACTTTCTTTACCACCCTCGATCTCGCGTCTGGCTATTATCAGATCCCAATGGCTCCAAGTAGCCGACATCTCACCGCCTTTGTCACGCCTGATGGGCATTATGAGTTTTTAAGAATGCCCTTCGGACTTGCTAATGCTCCAGCCGTCTTTCAGAGGATGATCAACAAAATCCTCGGAAATAGGCGATTCGAATATGCGTTGGCCTATTTAGATGACGTGCTGATACCATCAGGGGATGTGGAAGAGATGTTTAGGCGACTAGAGGAGGTGCTTAAAATTTTTAGAGAGTACGGATTAACTTTGAAGCTTTCTAAGTGCCGTTTTTTCGATGTCGCAGTCAGCTACCTGGGATATGATATTTCCTCACATGGTATTCAACCCGGCGAGGCTAAGGTAACAGCGGTCAAGGGATTTCCCACACCTCGCAATATTCACGAAGTTCGCCAATTTGTCGGCTTAACTGGTTATTTTCGAAGGTTTATAAAGGGTTATGGGGAAATCGCTCGACCGTTGACTTCCCTACTAAAGAAAGAGGCAAAATGGCAGTGGTCTGAAATCGAGGACCAGGCGTTTTCTCTTTTGAAGGAAAGTCTTGTTGGTCGCCCCGTTTTGGCCCTTTACGACCCAAAATTAGAGACCGAATTGCATACCGACGCCAGTTCTTTGGGCGTGGGAGGCATATTGATGCAATGGCAAAAGGAGTCACGTGTTTTAAAACCATTAGCGTATTTTAGTCGCCAAACAACACCAGAGGAGAAACATCTGCACTCTTACGTACTCGAGACACTGGCCGTCGTATGCTCTCTAAAAAAGTTCAGGGTTTACCTATTAGGCATACCTTTTAAGATTTTCACTGATTGTGCTGCTCTTAGAACTACCTTAACAAAGAGAGATTTAATTCCGCGGATAGCAAGGTGGTGGCTGCAAATAAGCGAATTTGACTTTAGTATAGAGTATCGGCCAGGGGTACAAATGCAGCATGTGGATGCTCTCAGTCGAAATACCACTCAACCCGCGAACTCGGATGTCCATTTATCCGTTAACATTTATTCTATAGAGCAGGATAATTGGCTTCTAAGTTTACAAAAAGCAGACCCTGATATCTCGCGTATTTTGCAAATTCTAAAACCGGAAGACGACCTAGAGTGCCGGGATATTCGCAAAAATTACGTTGTTAAAAACCACGTTGTTTATAGAAAAATAGACGACCAACTACGCCTTGTTGTGCCACGCAGTGCGAGGTGGCAAGTATGTCGCGCTAATCATGATGAGATAGGGCATCATGGCTATTCTAAAACGCTAGAAAGGATACAAAGTAAATTCTGGTTCCCAAAATTGAGAAAATTTGTAAAAAAATATGTAACGGCTTGCTTAGAGTGTGCATACAATAAAGATACTGCGGCAAAACAAAAGTCTGGACATTTGTACCCAATTGAAAAGGTAAATATACCTTTTCACACTGTCCACATGGATCATCTCGGGCCATTTGTTCGCAGCAAAGATGGTAATACGCACATTTTGACCATAGTCGACGCTTTCACAAAATATGTGTTCGTGAGACCAGTTAAAGACCTTAAAACAAAAACCACTACCAAAGCCCTTGAGAAAATATTTTATGATTTCGGTATTCCGGCTAGGATAATATCTGACCGCGGTACTTCTTTCACGTCAACAGCCTTTAAGACCTTTTGTGAGGGACATGGAATTAAACATGTATTGAATGCAGTCGCTTGTCCCAGAGCCAATGGTCAAGCCGAAAGATTTAACCAGACTATTCTTAATTCATTAGCGGCACAAAATTCTTTTGGCCACGAGCGCGACTGGGACAAGTGTCTGGGGAAAATCCAATGGGGCATTAACAACACTGTGAATGCCTCGACACAAAAAACGGCGACCGAAGCTTTGTTTGGGCTTAAAATGCGGGATGATTTGGCGAATAAACTCGATATTGTAGATCAATCCATGACTTCTAATTTACAAGAACTTAGACAAGACATTAGCTCTAACATACAGAGAGAGCAAGAAAAGATGAAACTAAGACATGATAAAAATAGAATTCCTGCTGCTAGATATGAAGTCGGTAACCTGGTAAAGATTTCGCGAAACAATTTTGCCAATGAAGGGAAGAGCACAAAGCTTTTGTCAAAGTTCATAGGTCCCTATAAAATTGTAGAGGTTCTAGGGAACGATAGATATAGGATAGCCGATGTCCCAGGCTTCAGTAGGACGGGCAAGCCCTATAAGACTGTGATAGCGGCAGACAGGATGAGACCCTGGATACATATAAAGGCTTTGGAGGTACATAATTCAGACAATAGCGGCTCTAGTGAGTATAGTGATGATCATAATAGCGACTGAATGTACACAGGGTCTTATACCAAATCCATGTAAAAATTAACTGTGTACACTATTATTTTGGTACAGCGTGTGTTTTGTTTTACCTAGTTCTGTAAATAAATGTAACAGATATAAGTTATTTACTGTAGATTATCGATCTATTGGATCTAAAGAGTGAATTAACATTATTGATTTATTGGAATGTAATCACCCTATTAATTTCAATACCTATTAATTTTCACTATGTGTTTAAAATATTTTTAAAAATATTTTGTTATTGTTTACAACACATTTTATTTGGCGAATGTCATGATTTGTTACATGAAGGTAGGATTAACAGTGCGCTAAGTTTTGAGTTGTACTTTTAAATTCATGCGTATTATTATATTGTGCTGCAGCAAGTAGATATAAGTTTAAGTTACGTGTAAAACTAAGTGTAATGTAGATATATAACATAACAATCAATTATCCTCACATAATAGCAAAGGATGCACTTGTATATAAACTACACTTCTGGACACATCTTTTGGCCCACCTTGTATTTTCAGTTTCGTTTTGTCCTAGCTAAAATTTTATATTAGGTCGAGCAAAAAGTGTTTATGCAGTTTTGAACCTGGCACATTCACAATTTCATTCAATAGTCTTTTTTTGAATTTCGAACACAGAATTTAAAGAAACAAAAGACAATTTGGAGCCTGTTTGTTGATATCAAACAATCGAATACTAAGAAAACTTGGTTTTATTGGTTTACTTGGATTTAATTCTTGAAAAAGTGATTGATATCTTTGGTTTTGCAACAAACATTACTTATTCTTAACATTAAGGTGAGGTTCTATCAATAATCTATGGATACTTCACCTGAAGTCGCCGCCCAAGCTGTGGCACTTATTCAGGCCGGACACAGCCAAAGAAACGTGAGTGCTCAACTTAATTTAAGTCGATCTGCGGTCCGAAATGTTTATCGGAGGTACCTAGAGACTAGCGACTTTGTTCGTCGCCAAGGAAGGCCACGATCTCGGGTCACAACTGAAAGGCAGGATCGATTCATCGTGACGATCAGCTTGAGAAATCGTCACCTTACCTCCATTGAGATACAAAACCAACTTCGCGACTTCCACGGAGTATCTGTGAGCGCTCGAACTGTTCGGAGAAGGTTAAAAGAACGCGATATGGTACCACATAAGCCAGCTAATGGCCCCAAACTAACGCGAGCCCGCCGAACAGCGCGCCTTCATTTCGCACGCAGTCATTTAAATTGGACACAGCAAGATTGGAGCCGTGTACTCTTTTCTGATGAGTCTAAAATTGTGTTACAAGGCAATGATGGAAGGAAGAAGGTCTACCGACGTAAGGGAGAGCGTTTCTCACAATGCTGCTTTGAAGAGAGGGTTGCTTATGGCGGTGGCTCATAGACTGTCTGGGGCGGTATATCCGCGAGCGGCAAAACTCAACTTGAGGTTGTTACAGGACCACGGCTGCCAACATTAAATGCTGAAAGGTACATTGTGAGTGCTTAGAACCTCACGTGATACCATACGCGGACTATGTGGGCCCAAATTTCCTTTTTATGCATGATAATGCAAGAGCCCATGCGGCCGGCATCGTCAGGGAATATCTTCGGGATGTGAACATCACAGTTATGGACTGGCTAGCCAGAAGCCCAGACTTGAACCCCATTGAGCACATGTGGGACGAGCTAAAAAGACGTGTTAGGGCTCGTCAGCCAGTTGCCCAGACGATGCAGGAGTTGAAAACTGCCATAGAAGAGGAATGGGAGATGATCCCTCAAAATCTCATAGAGCGGTTGATAAACTCTATGCCTAATCGTATGAGAGCTGTGGTAGATGCCCATGGAGGCAACACGCGTTATTAAATTAAACCTTTATTTGATAAAACATGTTTTTTATTCAAAAATCAATTGCCTTTAACAAGGCGCATATCCGACTTGTTAGGCGTAGCTCCATGTCGTATGGTATTCTGAATTCAAATTTAAAACAATACGATCGAAAAAGATGGTAAAATGTATCAGGTTTAAAACTGCATCAACAGTTTTTGTTCAATCTAGCAATCATATTTCGGTAGGGGCCATCGAAACCTAAACTCTAAGGTGGGCCAATAGATGTGTCCAGAAGTGTATAATCGTTAAGTAAGTCGTGCGCCAGGAGTCGGCACGATGTCTGATGGCCGAATGTCATGATTTTTAAATATATTTCTATAATTTTAATTGAAATAATAATATTTAGTACTGCTTTGATTTTTAAATACGTTTTTAAAATAAAATAACTTTTATTGGTACGTTTATTGATTCGGTTATCGACATCCTGCTGCCACACTCCCGCCACTTGCGTCACGTGGCGTGGTGGGGCGAGCGATTACTGCCTGACGCTGGGAGAAGACAGTTGATTTTAACCCGTCGAAGCGAACGGTTGAGCTGAAGAAGAAGTACTCATATTTGCTGTTAAGTTATAAGTGATGATGTGTGTAAAGTGAATTATTAATATATTGAAAGCTAAATTGAAGTGAGTTGCTGTTTTATTACAAAATATATATGATTTTTGCAACAGGGACTGAAAGGGAGTCTTAAAAATTTGAAGTGGGGCTACTAGGGCATGTGGGGTATCATATGGAAGAGCGCTGTTTGCACATTCTCAAACATTTTTTTTTTCTTTTTTTAGGCCGCATAGTTTGCCTTTGATGAAACATTAAAAAAAAATACCGTCCCCCCTTATCTCCTAAGTTTGCATAGAAAAAAAAACTGAAATTATTTTAAGTGATAGAAGTTTATGTATTACAGGAATCTAAATAGCACAGTTTTTCAGAAACCATCAACAAAAATTACATATAAATGATGGTACGGAACCCGCGGTGCGCGAGTCCAACTCACTCTTGACCGGTTTTTTAATTATTTAAGCCCAAGGCACGGCTTACTGACTTTAATAATAAATTATGTTTAAACCTTGGTCCACTTGCAAACTCCGAAGTCTAACGATATAAGATTTGTTCTCTTTTTGACAAAGTAATAGGTTGGGGAAAAAGTTTCTTCGCATTTTTTAAGAAAATTCAAAACATTTTTTAATATACATTATTTACATTTATCTAAAGTATGTAGGTACCATTTTGTTCGATAACTTTTTGCCATCTTGTAGGTAGGGACATGATCCCATTGCTATAGAAATTTTGGGACTTCTGATCAAAATACCGCGACAAGTGGTTTTGGCAGTCCTCTCGTGACGTTAACCTGACACTGCCTAAAGAATTCTGAAGAGACCGAAACAGGTGGAAATCTGAAGGTGCAAGGTCAGGACTATACGGCGGATGCAGTAACACCTCCCAGTCAAACTCTCTTAATTTTTGCTGAGTGGCTAAAGATGTGTGAGGTCTAGCGTTATCATGATGAAAAACCACACCCCTTCTGTTGATTAATTCCGGCCGCTTTCTCTCAACTTCTTGCTTTAATCTCATCAGTTGTTAGCACTAGAGTTCAGAATCGATGGTCCTGCCTGGTGGTAACAGCTCATAATGAATAATGCCCTTCCAATCCCACCACACACACAGCATCACCTTGTTGCGAGCTAACCCGGGTATCGCCACAGTCTGTGAAGCCTGACCGGCCTTTGACCACGACCTTTTTCGCACGTTCTTGTCGTACGTGATCCACTTTTCATTACCAGTTAGTAGCTTCTTCAAAAATGGTTCGGTTTCATTACGTCGTAATAAAGAATCACAAATGAGTACACGGTTCATTAGGTTTCTTTCAGTGAGCTCGTGAAGTACCCAAATATCGAGCTTTTTTGTGTACCCAGTTTTTTTCAAATGCGCCAAAACTGTTTTGTGATCAATTCCCAGTTCTTCAACTACGTCGTAACTACTGATATGCCGATCTTGCTCCACTTTTTCAAAAATGGCATCCATTTTATCCGTAATAGGCCGACCAGAGCGACGTGCATCTTTGACATCAAAATTTCCGGATTGAAAACGCTTAAACCAAATTTGTGCTACTCTCACAGACACTGCACTGGGTCCATAAACATCGCAAATTTTTTTCGCGGCTTGCTTTGCATTTTTACCTTTTTTGTAGTAAAATTTTAAAATGTATCGAATTTCTTCATTAGATTCACTCATTTTGACAGTACGAAAAACAAATGAAAATCACACATTTTCCTAATTTGAATTTGGAATTATGTTCTTTAAAATTTAAACTTTCAATGATACCAAAACCAGCCAGATACAAATAGTATAGCCAAAGAGATTTTATTTTAAGTTCATACATACTATAATGCGAAAAGACTTTTTCCCCAACCTAATACATCGAGTACTGTCAACCACAGTTTGGTGGTAACACTGAACTACAAAAACAGAACTAAGCCCTTTGTACACGGCACGGTTTCTTTACGGTACGTCGTATTAAATCGTGCCATAGAAAAAAAAGTGTCTGTCAACAAGCTTTCCTCAATGATAACACTGATGACGACTGTGCCTAGACAGCGTATAAACCGTCGTTTTTCACGGCAAGAAAAACGTGTTGGGGTCCGGTTTCCTAGAGAAGCGGTGGCCACATGCTTTATGCTGAGATGG
Source organism: Cosmia pyralina (assembly GCA_946251885.1). Taxonomy (NCBI): domain Eukaryota; kingdom Metazoa; phylum Arthropoda; class Insecta; order Lepidoptera; family Noctuidae; genus Cosmia; species Cosmia pyralina. Next base: position 16,193,445 of record OX276357.1, read on the forward strand.
GAGCCTTTTTGGCCTCGCACAGGTCTTTTTTTTTTAGTTTTAATTTATTTATTTTTTTTTGTTTTTTTAATGTATATTTTGATACTTTTATTTATGCTCCTTCTTAACTGTATTTCCTGTGCGTGTCCCAAATAAAATATTTTCTTTCTTTCTTTCTTTCCACATAACGGCCGCAGTGACGGCTGTCATGAAAATGATGGCAGCGGGGTTTGACTTTACGGTGTCAAAATACGCTCCAGGAAACACATGAACTTACTTTCATAAATAACGTTTCAGTGACGTCAGCGGTAAATTGTGGACGCTATGTGACGGCCACCGCTCTTCTATGAAACCGTAGCTTTCTGCTACCATAGACATAGAGAATGGACTGAGCGTTCCGTATTCAGGTGTCAGACCGAAAAGTATGAAAGAGAAAGCGAATTTGCGGCCAGTAGTTGTCTCTTTAGTATATGCTACAGGTATTGGCCGCAAATTCGCTTTGTCTCTTTCTAGCTCGAGAGTGGTCTCTTTTGTGAGGCTAACGCTCGGTCCAATTCTATAAATAAGTCAATTTGCAAGCGCTGTCAATGACAAATTGTTACCATGGGACGTGCTGTTGGCTGTACGTAATGTATTTAAAGAAGAGATTTATTTCAGAGTTCGGGATAAAATTCAAATAGGCAAAGCTAATTTGTCAAAGTAAACATACCTAAGTAAGTAGAAGCCTAAACAAAGAAAACCCTTATTTGGAAATACCTTTTAATTTGTTGGTGTAAAAAATCAAACTGGAGAATTATTCTGTAAAAAATCTCCCTAAAGGGTCAAATTAAATTAGGTAGCGAAACTCCGCTGAAGTGATGGGTACCGATATCTAAGCCCGACAAAGTGAACGTTGTTGTAATTGTTGTTACTTGAAGTATGAGTTGAGAAAATCTGTTTTTTATTTTCGATATCCAACACGCCTGTAAAGTGTACCTACACAAAGAAAACAGATTATTTAAACTGATATGTCAAGTGACTTCACTTCCAAACCGATGACCTCAAAAAAAACTCTACAAATTAATTTTAGTTTTTGTTTGATCGTGTTTAGATGTCGATACCATCACGTCTGCAGAGTTTCGCTAGCTAATTCAATTTGGCCCTGTATACCTGATTTAAAAAACCCTTTTATTTATGACTAAAGTCCATGGTTAGTATACACTCAGCTTAGAAACTAGTATTAGTGCTTACCTACATCTAGTTTATTAGAGAAACACATCAGTCTGCCTAGCCTTGTCCCAACTATGTTGGGGTCGGCTTCCAGTCTAACCGGATGCATCTGCATACCAGTATTTTACATGGAGCGACTGCCTATCTGACCTCCACAACCCAGTAACTGGGTAATACGATACCCCTTGGTAAGACTGGTTGTCAGACTTTTGGTCTTCTGACGACCCGTAACGACTGTAACGATCCACGAATGACAGTCGGGACCACAGAACAGATAAAGAGATTAGAAAGGAAATAGTTCCTGATTTGTACTAGAACGCGTGTCGCCGCTTGTCCCCCACTCTGTAACTCCACTACAGGCAAGAGACCAATACGTACGCGTATTACGCACACAAATAAACCACACGCACTTAGATCGCGAGTTTGCTATTGGTTCTCACACTAACGCAAACACTGCGCTTGACGTACACTCACACACGCGCAAAAGCAATTTATTTCACATATACATTACGGCTTGCATTGATCGATATTGATATCGATAAAATATACAATATTTTTTTTACTTTAAGTTTTGCAATATTTCACTTTAATTTCGGGTGGGAGGACGGGGTATTAATAGTGTGGACTTCCTATAAACATACATAATTAAAAAAATGTCAAATTAAGGGGGAACATTCGATATTGCCGTGAAATTCAAATTTTCTTTAGATTTTTGCTAATTGCAGCTCTGTTTTACGTCATAATTATGTTAAGTTGTTCTAGATGTTGATTGCACCCTGATTGTACCCTGTGTACCATAATATATTTGCTAAAAATAATTAACATCATGTCAATAATAATTATCAAAAATCATCATGTTGCTCAAAAATTTTTTTCGGAAATAATTATATTTTTTATTATAGTAAACCTAGAAAAGTGTACTTACGACTTTGATGAATACTGAATTTATTATTGAGTAACCGTTACGGGCGCAAATCGCATTTTCAATAACAAAGCTGCAATTTGCAAGAATTCAAAAAAACTAATTTCACAGCCTTATCGAATGTTTTCCATTAGACGTATATATTAATAAATGTCAGATTCTGAGTTGGTGACAATGGGACCACCTCGAGAGCATACCTTTTCAAATAAAAAAAGAATTTTCAAAATCGGTCCACAATTGACGGAGAAATCGGTGTACATCATAAAAAAGTTGTATGGATACGCGACGAATTGAGAACCTTCTCTTTTTTTTGAAGTCGGTTCAAAATAAGCGTAACGAGAAAAGCATCATTTTGAAACTATAGATTTCAACTATGGATTTTCAGCTTTATGGCTGTATAAACCCAATAAACACGGATCCACAAAAGATGATCTAGGTGACATAATTTAATGGTAATAATTAGGTACGCTATTCAAAAACAGCAATTAAGTTTTATAAAATATAAATTATTCATGACTCACTGAAAAAAGCATAGCGATGTTTTTGTGCGGAGAAGCTCCAGATTTTAAGAATGTATTCACTGACTTTTTTGTTCTAAATATTTTGTTCTCAACATTTTCTGTAAAATGTTGAGAACAAAATATTTAGTAGGTATCCGTTCGATTCTACCAGTTGCCTCAATCCACAGTGATCTTGTGTCTGGATCTGTTGGAAACCTAAAAATAACATTTAAAATGTATGGTTTCATCATAAATGGCTCACATCAAACCAAATTTTAGACGAAAAACCCACTCAGAAACTAAATTGGTAACCCACAATAAACAATAACTGGTGGTAATAAACAAAGTTATTTTAATTTTAATATTACTGTCAATAATCATTTGTATACATACACACAATATCGACATTGATTACAACTTGGTACAACCCTATCGATACGCATGGATTTCGCGGAATTCAAGCGTTGGCTCGGCGACGCGACTTTCGCAGTGAACGCAACATATTGCGCGATCGCTCACGAAGTACAAGACGGTACCTATTCATTGCAAGCAATGTATAACTGTGCATCTGTTTGCGATTGTATCGCTTTTATCTACAAAATACATAATACTATTGTAATAATTACAAATATCACTTGTATTTTAAGGTTTTTGGACTTACCGGTGAAAAGAAATCCCTTGTCGGGCTACACTACACCACTTGTTACTTTTCCGACACGTTATAACAGCGCAACAGGGCATAATCCTTTTTGTTAGCGGAGCTTCGTACGTTGTCACAGTGAGAGCGCGATTACTGGCCGGTAAAACAAATTTCGACTGAACTTAGTGTGTCTACACATACATGCGGCGCGCCTGCCCCGCCCACAAGGCCCTTCTAACCTCTTTATCTTTTCTGTGGTCGGGACCAACGGCTTAACGTGCTTTCCGAGGCACGGACGAGTCTCGGTATGTAAAGATGGTCACCCATCCACTGACCAACCTCTGCAAGCGAAGCTTAACCTGATGGATCGACCCGTGCGGCTGTTATTACTTAGCCACGAGCTCCTCTACTTTATTAGAGAAACAAGACCAACTAATTATTACTAAGTATACGCCACAGTAGCATGTTGGCGTATCCAATGTCCCAGTATGTAACGGGCTGCTGGCTGAATAAACTATTACTCTTTTTCTCCCCGTTTTCACTAACACTAGGCCAACTAGGTGATACCTAAATTAATTTAGGCAGTGAAAATGCAGCAGTATTATTATCTCCTCTCAATCGGAGCACCTGCCTAGTGCCTTCCTATCTCTTCACCACCCTTGGTTGACTGGTAGAGAATGCCTAAGGTATTAAGTCCGCCTTTATACTTTATTGTGTGTGAGAAGTTTAAATAAATAAAAAATCTATTAAAATAATAAAAAGAAAAGTCCTGACTGACTGTCTAACTGAATCATCAACGCCAAGCTCAAACCCTTGGACCTACAATGCTGAAATTTTGCACAGAGGTTCCCTTTATATGTAATGTAGACAAGAAATAAGGAAGGATTTCCCGGTAGTACGTTCCCGTGGGATATTTTCCGACATCCACGCGGGCGAAGCCGCGGGCAAAAGCTAGTAGATAAATATAACAGGCATTAAGCTTATTCGAAAATCCGAAAAAACCCTGGCGTACGCAGATGAGGTATCTAGCTTTTCCACAAGATAAACAAGAATAAGAATTAAGTTTAAAAAACTGTAACCCGACTACGGAAAAAATAAATTTTGGCGCCAAAAATCCACCATTTTGTTTTTTTTTATTATTATTTTAATATATCCAGTGACACTCGCGCAAAAAAGACGAATCTAACGACTTATCATTCATAAAAATCTGTTTAGAGGTTGTGTAGTTATGAGAGGACATAGGAACGGACATACATACAGACAGGAACTCACCGCCGCGCCCGCACCGCAGTCGAGTAAAAGGGTAATCAACTGTCAAGGCTTCATCCACTCTCAGTCCCTAAAGAAAACAAATTAAAACCGCATCTATAGTGATACTCATTTCTCTAACAATATTTTATTGCTTCACAATCACTTTATGAAGTGTAACACACTTTAATCAAACCGCACACGTAAATAATAATTGTAAGTTTATTTTCTGGTCTAAAATATAACCACACTATAACCACGCTATTTTACAACAATTCTGGAGATGTTACTCGCACTAACTCCGACGACCAACTGCCGATCGCTCTTCCAATATTGGTGTGGCAAGTATCGCCCCACCATTGCTTCCGGAAGTTTGCAACGGAACAATAATGGCGCGACACCAGTCCTGCCAACCTAAATATTAATCGAATAATTTTAAATAGGTATACGTTTGAGCAGTCCTTAAAAGGTTATTAATTAAACGTTTTTTAACAAATAAATCAACTAATAATTAAATTATAAATCAAAATATCTTATTTTATATATAAATATGTATGACCGTCTTCGAAGCGACAACAGAAGCAAACTCCACAGTGATTGCGCTTGCTAAACTCAGCGTTTAAAGACAAGATTACCTAAGTTATGCGATTAAAGTGTATGAAACTTAAACTAATTTTCTTTGCAGTGCTTCAATTTGCGGTAATTTTGTTAAGACTCTATAAGACATTCTTTGAGACAGTTTATTAAGTATCGTAATCCTAACCATTATTATAAAATGCGAAAGTGAGTTTGTTTGTTTCGCTTTCACGCTAAAACGGCTGAGCGGATTTGGATGACATTTGACAGATAGGTAGCCTGAAACCTGGAAAAGGACATAGGGTTATCTTTCACCCTGGATCGCAGACGAAGTCACGCGCAACAGCTAGAAGGATAATAAAGCAGTTTATAACTAGCCCTTTCTTTCATCGTTTATACTTATAAAATCAAACTTCACATTGCACTAATATTTAAGGCGAAAGTTAGTGTGTTTGTATATTTGTTACTTCTTCACGCTCAAACAGCTGGACTGATTTGGATGAAATTTGGTATGTAGATAGCTTATACCCTGGATTATATTTAAGGATGTCGTACAGACCATCAAACCGAACAACTTTTTCCATGGCACCAACATCGTAATCGCGAAAAATAATCTGCTGTCCCCGTTTGCGTTGAGTAGGTAGGTATTAAAGTTTTCTATGGGACAGTTGAGAATTTTTTCGCGATTACGATGTTGGTCCCATGGAGAAAGTTGTTCGGTTTGATGTTTTGTATCACACCGTAAAATTTGACGAGGATGCAAAACGACACGTTGTATATACAAAGTGTAACTGAAATATCGCAGAACCTCTTAAGGGATCATTATAGGTAGGTACTCATCACTATGAACAACTTTTACTATGGGACCAAACCTGAAATCGTAAAAAAAAAACAGCTTTTCCCTAAAGACGAGTTGTGTCCATTATGTGAACATAAATGTAGGGAATAACGGATTTTTTTTCGCGATTAGACCCATAGTAAGTAAATGTTGTTCGATTACATTTTTTTTTTCATTTCTCCTGCCCTTATCCCAATCTATTTGGGGTCGGCGCAACATGTCCTTTTTTTCGTCATCTCGGTAGTCACCCCCATGACCCCTTAAGAGATTGTGCGTTATTTAAGTTACATCTTATTTAACGCACATCATCGACCGATATGCTGAGAAAGTTTTCAAGCCTACTGGAAAAATCATGACAATTTTCATTGTTTTTTTTTTTTACATAACTTCCTTAAGATGGTCATACTGTTCAATTCTGGCAGAATGGTAAGTATTCAGTTCTACAGGATGTATGTATGTCGTCCCATAGAAAAGTTCAATATCTACTTGACCCAAATGTATGGGGCGTCTGACTATTTTTTCGCGATTACGATGTTGGATGTGTGTATGAACTGAGGGACCGCACTGGAATTTGCATAATTTAAATCCTAAGATATAGTAGAAATCTTAAAACAATTGTAGAACGAATCTGGGAATTTGTAAACAAATAGGTATATTCAAAACTACAGCTCATAAAGTGTGGTCCCTCAGTCCTCACACACCATCAGCCAGATCTCGGAGAGTATCTTAAAAATGAAGGTTTTGTGATTTAGTAAAGATATTTACTAAATTATAATATTAGGCTTTTGATCTTGTGTTCCCTTAGTTCACACACACATGATGTTGTTCCCATGGGAAAGTTGTTGAGTTTGATGGTCTGTATCACACCTTTCTGATACACCCTGTATACTTATGCCTAGATTATATAAACAAAATACTTATTAAAATGCCTCATAACTTAGTTCACTTTCAAAAGTTCAAAGTGGACCGTGCCGTTTAGAACGTTCTAAATATTAAGATCGAAAATAATCCGCCTAAAGTTTAATACAAATTAACAAGATAGACGTTAAAGTAAGTGGAATTAAACTATACTAAACGACTATTTTCTTAATGTCCCTCGGCAAAGTTCGTGTTTCGCAGCTATCCTTCCTTTTTTAAAATAAATTACATTAAGGGGGATGCGCTATCGTAATCCACGAAATTCAAATTTTCTTACGTTTTTTGCAATTTGCTGGTCAGTGTCAGGCTGTATGTTGATTAAAATATGATTCGCGCCCGTAACTAATATGGTTTTACAGAATTATAATCATTAGAATCAGCAATACAACTCCATAAGTTAGAATTTACCTAAAATCTCATGATTTAATGCCAAAGCCATATTAGTTACGGGCGCGAATCATATTTTAATCAAAATACAACCTGACACTGACCTGCAAATTGTAAAAAAAAACGTTAGAAAATTTTAATTTCGCGGGCTACCTTAGCGCATCCCCCTTAAGTTAAAAGAGTATTAACAACTCTATATACTTCCAAGTCGATTGAGAGCGTCCGGTCTGCACTAAGTGCAAAGGGCAACTGATAGAAATCCGACGCGACGACTGACGAAACACGAAGTTATCCGAGGGACATTAAGAAAATAGTTGTACTGTACGTCTCTACTTCCGTCCGTACGAATTTAATCAAACGAATATTTAATTGGGATTGAGCGACACTTGGTACTTAGCTTAGGTATATAAATTCGATGCTGTCTTTCGTTAACTTCGTTATTAATTATGTAGCTACTCATAATTGAACCCAGTTGTGCCAAAATGATCCAACCCACAGTGACATATACATACATTTTGACATATTTACCTAAAACATTTAAGAGCGTTGGCTCCGTACGGCATTTCATACAAACTTTCAAGTCCTATTTTATCGAAATGAATGAACCGATCTTAATGAAACTTCATACGCATATGCAGGATACATAGATCTAAAAAGTTAGTTAAGAACATTTTTTTAAAGTTTTATTATAATCGTTAAAACGGTAAAAGTGGCCACTATTTTCCGTTTTAACGATTGTAATAAAACTTAACTATCTAAAGCTACTATTTGTAATAATAATAACGTATAGTCTTGTGGAGCACAATTATTCAAACATTTTTTCTGCATTTTCATTCTAAATAAAAGAAATAACGAAACAAACGATGAGGGCGCCACTGCGCGGTCGGTACCCTCTTAATAATTAAGATTAAAAAACGGCAATTGTTAATCGACTTTTGTTGCTGACTGTACTATCGCGGACATTTGCGGTGAACCACTTTTCAACCTTATTACCTTAGCAATAAGATCGAAAAGTGTTTCACCGCGAATGTCCGCGAAGGTACCTAAATAGGCTGTTGGCTCGCCAAAACATTAAGGTCCGTATCTCCTTACGTGTCGACTGCACACATGGGTGTGCATAAGGAAAAATCCTTTATATAATAGTTATATATATGCTTATATCACATATATATAAACGTAAAAAAATCATCATCAGTAGTAGTGAACCTATGGGGTTGGGTTCGCAACTAACCCCCCCCCCCCCTCCTACTACATACTATACTACATAATATACATCTAAAGGGTTAAATCAATTTTTATTGCCAGGAAGGTCTCTACCTACATTTTCACATGTGTAAAGTCTCACAAAAAGTCTCACAAATCCATAGCGCTTACATTCCGGGCCGTAGCAGCAATCCAGTAAGTCCATGTTAGATCCTTGTTTAATTGAAGTCGTCGTGATAAGCATGGCTTACACAATTAATGAAGCAATCCTTACAACGGACTACTTGCTCAGGATTACGATGCAAGGACGCTAGCTAGTCCAAAGGGATAAATAATTGGGGTTAAACTATGCAAGGTCAAATTAGATTAGTTAGCGAAAATCTATAGACAGGATGGATTTCTAGTTTCGATATCTGAATTTAATGAAACAAAAAAAAATATTTGATAATATTTTTTTTGGTCAACGACCGCTGGAAGTTTAGTTATTTGAAGTACGAGTTGAGCAAAATCATTTTTTTTTTTGTTTCATCATGTTTAGATATTGATACCTATCACATTTTGCGATTTTAGACTAATGTTATGTAATATCTTGACTAACCATTTTGTAAATTAACATGTCCTATCTAAATGAGCCGGGTGATCTGTAACTCAGGGCCCTCCTACTTCAGACACCTTTTTCTATTTAAGATTGTGCATTTATACTATCTAGTGCCTGTAATACTGATGTTGAGATAAATAAATATTTATGATTATGATTATGATTACATCTGCGGGCTTTCGCTAATTAATTTGAACCAGTGTGCAGCAGTCTTTACCTTACCGAAGTCGACTTAAATTTTGATAGTTTAGGTAGTGACGCCAGCACATCAAGCTACTACAATCTGTGCTTTAATAGATTTTCATCTTTATCGCTAAATCATTAGGTTCAAGGTTGATTGGGAAAATTTGACAGTTTCGGGTGGCTTCACCTGCTGGCGTCTGTACCATCGGCAAACTTTCCGGCTAACGCAATAAGGTTGAAAAGTGGTTCACTGGAAAGTTTGCCGATGGTACAACTAACTACTAAAAATTGAACTCAACGGTCAGCTGGTCTACCTTATCAGCTGGTTCACTGATATGGGGTAAGTAAGTGATACTTACCTACCAGCCTACTACCTACCAATTGCGTAACACACTGAATCGGTATCAGTTTCATTTTGACAGTTTTCAACAACATCATTGTGTTATTTTCGAATATATGAAGCAATGGATTAGTAATTTGCTTCAAAATGATTCAGATTCCGATTGATAGTGCAATACGCAATTAGGGTGCTTTAAAAATTACCTATTATGCAATGACGTAAGGTAATACATCATTGCTGTTATGTAGTTACCTACTTTTTCAGTTTTTAATCCTGGGTAAACTAATATTACTTTTACCACAGAATACATAATAGCTGAAAATACTAAAGGTAGGTACGGGTACTTATAATACACAGGGCGTTCCACGACTTTGCCACACATGGAGGGAAAGTACAAATACTACCCACTTATAGGTAGATAGAAAACTTTACGGAATGAAGACTTAATTTTTATTTTAAAAACAATACGAACTGCATTTAAGAATTTTAAATAATCGCCTGTCTGAACCGAGAATCGAACCCGCTAAATGTGAAAAAAAAAACCTGTAATTTTACTGTACACATTCACACTACAATAAATTCGAAGAAAACACCAAGAAACTGAAAATGAGATTCACAAAAACAAAAGAATAGACGTTTGAAAATGGAACACATTATTTTTCTTATAATCAGTCAGCCGCATTGTAACTGTGAACATACAAAGAGTGTTTATGTCAATGGGTACCTACTTACCTACCTAGGCTACCTCCTAGCTACTAGGTAAGTAAGTACTACAATTTATGTTTTATGGTAGGTACCTACCCACAGTCACAATTTATCGACGGTTTAATCTCACAAGTTAAATTATAAACTATCGAAGTTCATAAATTATACGGTGACATAATCTGAAGTAGGTAGTACTTAATATTTATAAGTCAATGATTGTAAAAACCTACCTACCCGTAGAGTGACTGTACCATAATGCTTACAATATAACGTTTAAAGTTGATTTTTGAAAATTTAACAATTAAAACCGAAGTAGAATAAAATTTACGTGAGTGAAAGCGTCGACCAAAGGGCACCGACAGAGAATTTCGCTCTACCCTGATCAAGGCGGGGCGCTGACGGTTGATGTACGCACGGCTACAGATCAAGCTATACATATTATCCAGTATAAGCTGTTCTCGTATTGTATAGGATCTCCTTACAATATTATTATTATTATTTATTTAAATCGAACACAAGATTCATATTGTTGTTAGTAACACTTATAAAACTATGTTAGTAACAATCCTCATTAAAATAAAATACAATAAAACAAAAAAAAACTACAATTAATTTAAAAACCTATAACTATGTCCGCTTTCCGCGGCACCAGACCTGCAGCAGTGCATACGGGTCCAGTGCCCCAGGAACGGGCAATCAGGCTTATTTACAATCACCTTTAAAATGCTGTTGGTGCTCCCCCGAATCCTTCGCATCAGGGATGCTGTTCTTTTTCGCATGATAGCTTGAAAGCTATCTGTATCTGCTTCAGCAAACATGCCCGATGCACTACAGAACCGCGGGAGCCCCAACAGCACCCTAAAGGCGTCATTATACTGTACGCGAAGAACGTTGTAGGCCCTCTACGTATGTCCAACCCACGGGCTGCACGTGTAGAAAGACTGGCAAAACGCCTTGAACAGAGTGAGTTTCACTTCCTTACCACATCGTGCAAACCTGCAGGCCAGCATATTACATCGGATCGACAACGCTCTTCGCTCCCCTTTCTATATCACTATCATCATTCAAGTCCTCATTCACGATGTGGCCAAGGTACTTAAAATGCGACACTCTATTTAGTGGTACACCATAAAGGTATACCGGAGGAAGTGTCTTCAGCTTTTTAGTACCTACCCTAAACACCACAAGTTCACTCTTTCGCACATTGTACACTAAACCATGAGACGTGGCGTACCTCTCACAAATCTTCAGCATCCTTCTGAGTCCATCAATCGAGGGACTCAGCAGCACCATAACGTCTGCATAACTGATACTATTGATAGTCTTACCATCAATAGAGCATACGATACCAGTGCTGCTGAGCTCCTCGATTAAATTATTAACGTATAGACTGAAGAGCGCCGGGGAAGTCAAGCCCCCCCCCCCCTGCCTCACTCCAACCCATACGCCCCAGACAACGCACCCGACCATCTGACCTGGTTGATTTGGTGGTCATACCAGTAGTCTAAGAGCTTAATAAGCTCATTAGGAAGACAATGAGAGGTCAGTGATGTGTAGCCGTGTGTACATAATACTCACATTTTTGACCATGTTTATTTTGTAAGTAACTGTTTTAGGAGTTTCCTAAGTCGACGTTCACACGGACGTAAAAATATCGCGGCGATTTTGTTTCGCGCACTGGATTTTCAACGCTCTGCTAAGTAAGGGCCGAGAGTTGAAATACAACAGTGTAAAAAGAGACCTCTTTATCTTTTCTGTGGTTTTTTCGATGCGCTAGAATGCACGGTGTTGTTGCTAGATTGGATTTTCAATGCTCGGCTCAACAGCGAGAGTTCAAAATCCAGTGCGCGATTAAATCCCGCCGCGATAGTTTTACGTCCGTACGAACGTCGGCTTAAACTTGCGGTTTGATTCGGAACAGGAACTCGGCGGTTGTGAACTTGTGATGATTCACAAGCGAGCTTTCTTTCAGCTTTCCACTTTATTCAAAACGTGTAATGTAACGACATCTAGTTATGGAAATAAATAATGCTTACTAAATCTAGTTTTATGTAATATCGACAGATGGCGTTATTGAGGCGATTATGTTTTAATTTCCAAACTACGCAACAGATGTCGTTATGGTTCTGTAATATAAAATTATTTTTTCACATTTAGTTTAGCCGAGTAGAACAATGACTTTGCGTATTAATCTATTACCATGATGTGTATCTTTGTGCATCACATAAAAGAATTCATTTTAATTAATCGTCTGGAAAATCTCTATTGTTTATTTTCATCTGTGTTTATTTTTATAAATTGTCTATGGCGCATCAAAATGGCCGTCTGTGGTGATGTCCGATCGGAGTTTTATGTTCTTTGTTTACGATAAAAACATATTATTCGTTTCAAATTTCTGACTCTAATGTGACAAAATAAAATGTTTATAGTTATAGAAACTTTGGACAATAGTTTGGGTTCATACAAGTGTGTGATTTGACATAAAACGAGTGGTACCAGACTCACCTTGTAAAGAGAAAATGGGGAACTGTTTTAGTAGCACAGGAGAAAAGGATTCTAAAAGCAAAAATGAAGGCAGGCCTAGCAACCCGCACGAAGAGGACCCTAGACAATTTCAGACTCCAGTACCGACCCCTCCTCCTGATCCAATTAGATCTTCGGTAAATCAAGGTACAGATACGAGTGAGGTCCCTCCCACCCGAATATTCGTAGCCCTGTACGATTACGATGCCCGTACCGATGAGGATCTTAGTTTTAGAAAAGGGGAACATTTAGAAATCTTAAATGATACACAAGGTGACTGGTGGTTAGCTAGAAGCAAGAAGACAAAACAAGAAGGCTACATTCCATCGAATTATGTCGCTCGCCTGCAGTCCATAGAGGCCGAACCGTGAGTAATCATATCTGTTTTTATGCAATCATTTCAATAGTGAGCGGTTCCTGCGCGATTTCTTTTCCTTTACGTGCATTAACCAGTCATACATGTTTACTGTTGTACATGAACTAAGGCTGTAATTACTGGGACAACAGCTTAACTTTTGACTTTTATCAATAGCTATAATTCATGTACTGTATAATTTTATAAACCACAGCAATTACCAAATAAATAAATGATACTTAGTTATCAGCAACTATTGCTAAACAATATAAATACAATTACATACCTATTTCAGTAGTTTTATAAATCTGTTTATTTTTCCTCACTACAGCATCTAAATATAAACAATTATAATATTATTATCCAGTTATTAATATAAATAACGAATGAGCCCTTCTATCCTGTTTAGTAATGCATTAACAGTATTATTACATTTCTATTCATGCCTTGGAACAATACCAGTACCTACTTCAATCTGCCTGCTTTTCCCAACCATGTTGGGGTCGGATTCCTGCCTAACAGGATGCAGCTGAATCCCAGTGTTTTACATGGAGCAATTGTCTTCTGACCTCCACAACCCAGTTACTGGGTAACACAATACCCCTTGGCAAGACATACCTACAATACCAGAACTTACTAACTACTTATAAAATATTCAGGCCTATTTAATTTCACATAAGATATAACATAACATATATTTGGATATTTGTAAAGCATATAGAATGATATGTGAAACATATTGTACCTAACTTGTTTTGGCATGAAGCATGTTTCATCAGAATCCAAAGTGAAAGCATTACTGGTATGCTCACATTATCACAGGCACTTACACTGCTAATAGGCTGTGAACATGACATAGAAAGGTTATTGTTTAAGCTAAAATCACACCTATTCTCTTTTCCTACTACACCTATTCAATTTTATGGTATTTATACATGCAAATGTACTAGGTATTCATAAAATACCTACTGGAGCAAGCAACAACACTTCCATATGCTTAGTTTATGACTAATACTATAACCAGACTAACTTAATGATTAGGTGATATTAGAAATCAAGTTTTCTGCCATTACTGTGGAATTTCCAAAGCAATGTCTTGTTCAGCTTTTACTTTCTCATGGTATTTACCTATATCATGTAACATTTTTTTATTTCTGCATAGATAACCTATACTGCCTTCGGCTGCAGAATAATACATTACCATCCTTCTCGTTTTGAGCCTTTTTTAAATGTATGCTGTTCTGTTGGCCAGCTAAAGGATGTTATGAAGTAAAAGTATATGTAATGGTACTAAATGGTGCAACCAAAAGTGATTAAAAGTCAATTGTGCTGGCTAACTCTTGGCACTGGACATATCCTTGTTGTGACATGTAGGCTGTGAATGCTGATAGTAAATAGTAGGACAGTGACATCCGTAACTGCCCTCATTTGAAGCTATTACACATCTCATGCTTGTCACAAATTTTAATTAATTAATTGTTTGTTTTGTTACACAGTTGGTGTGCATACTTTTCAAAATCAAAATTCATTTATTCAAACTTTGCTGAGAGTCAGCACTTTTCAAATGTCAAAATTACATAGACAGTCCCCCAAAACCTCCGCCCTTCACCACTTTCTAGAGGTTTAGCTAGGAAGAAGAAGTGGCGCAACAAACTCTCCTGCAGCACTAGCAAAGTATAATTTTTGTCATCTCATTTCCTGATAGGCATTAACTTCTGTAGGTCTAAGATTTTAGTCAATATTACTCATACTGCAGAGAGCTGTATCATTATTTCATGCAGATAAATTTATTAGTTTTCTTTCTTAGTCTGTTATGAAACAATAGGAACAGACTTCCTATTGTTTCATAAGAAACAAAAGAATTCTTTTTAATACTATTCCAGTTATAAACAAAATATTTAAATCATAATAGAAAACCTGGATAATAAATAAACAACACACTCTTTAAGTACACAGTAATTACTTTGTAAAATAGATAAGCAACTCTACCTATATCAGTTCTAGGCAAAATAAAAACATTGTGTGAGTATTCAATAAACACAATTTGTCACTGCAAAAGTAGGTCACATTTCAGTGTTTCACACAAACACAACACTTTCATAGTTGAGTATGTGAGGGCGATGACCTCTTGTTCAGCATTGGTGCACTATGATAATTATTATAACCCTTTATTCATGCGCCTTACTAAAACTGAATGTTTTAACACACCTCTCCCTTATCCAGTCTGATGTATCTGAATAAATGAAATTTAATCTAGCTCTACAGTACTTAGGGCGGATTTTTCAACCATTAGATAAAGAATTTTTGAAGAATAAATATGGCGGTTTGACAATTTTTTTAAACTTACCAGATATTTATCTTATCTGAAGATTAAAATTTCGGCCCTTAGATGTAGTAATAAGTTAGTCTTATAGAAGTTACCCAGAAAGCTCAGTAGCTTTCTTCTATAATCCCACTTCAGCTCAGTAGCTGAAGTGGGATTAGACTGGATATGTCTGCCACATGTCAGATGAGCTGTGGGATATAATATTGAATGATAGGCGACAACCCAACAACCAACACACCAAGACGAAGATAGTTCCGGCTATCTTCGCCTTGGTCTGCCGAGCATGAATCCTACCGAAAGCACTTGCCCACAAGAGCAATGAGCATGGTGTATGGAAAAGGGGTGGGAGGTGCATATGCCTATGATATGTTCTGCAGTGGGACAAGCAGGCTAGATTATATTATATCAGATTAGAAGAATTTAAAAAACCAGCCAAGTGCGAGTCGGACTCGCACACAAAGGGTTCCGTACCACCATAAAATATTTAACAATATACCGGATGACTTTTTTTTACCGTCTTGAAAAAAATAGGGTATATTAGGTGAACGGAGTAGAAGCGTATGGCATACCTAGTTTTTTTTTTTTTAATAGCTTAATCAGAAAAAAATATCTAAGTATCAATAAATACTACAAATTCAATGTAAACTTTTCATTTTAGAACAATAAAAACATAAATTTTGAAAAAAATAAATAAATCCTTTAAAAATATCGTAAATCATATGCCACCTGCATTATGATTTGAATTTTGATTTTTTTTAATTAAAAAAAAAACTAGATATGCCATAGGCTTCTACTCCGTTCACCGAATACACCCTATTTTTTTTCGAGACGGTAAAAAAAGTCATCCAGTATAAACATAAAAATAGTTTAAAAATAAACACGTTTCTTGTATCTTATGGACTGTAATATAATATAACCCTTTAATTTTTAACTTTATTTTATTTTTGTTTTGTTGTTATAATGGCAATAGAAATACACAATCTGATCTGTGAAAATTTTGTCT
Source organism: Cosmia pyralina (assembly GCA_946251885.1). Lineage (NCBI taxonomy): Eukaryota > Metazoa > Arthropoda > Insecta > Lepidoptera > Noctuidae > Cosmia > Cosmia pyralina. The sequence continues at coordinate 16,209,898 of OX276357.1, forward strand.
GTCTACTTATTACGGTTCATTATGATACAGCCCACTGACAGACAGACGGAGGGACGGACGGACAGCGGAGGCTTAGTAATAGGGTTCCGTTTGGCACCCTTCAGGTACGGAACCCTAAAAAACAACAACTATTTTATTTCGATTTTTATTTCACGGATTTCCGTAACTAAATCAACCGGAACTATTAAATAAATAATAAAAGACGGACATATTTTCTGTAACGTACCAATTTTGAACTAGTTTATTTTGACTTAATTTGATTAGAATAATGACTGAATTAATTAAACATTTGTCTGTTTACACTTTCTACTAATATCACCAGTTGGCAGCGCCCCCTATTGATAGGAGCTTTTTAGTGACCTTAATTATGTGGATCAACTTGTTAGACGTGACAGATTGTGTTTGGTTAATCATTTATCCAGTCATTCATAAATCCTTAATGTATTAGGCAATTTATTATGAATGAAACAGTAACATACTATGTATTTCTGTTTTTTTATTAGTTTTCACTCGTCGGCGCCGCATTTCGCCAGTTAAGTTTATAGTCCATGTTATAAAAGGCATTAAACGGGCACAAATTTCTTCGACTGAGAAATTCCTGAATTATAATCAGTCTAGTAGATAATGTTCCCTTTGCTGGGAGACACACACAGGCCTCCTCTCGATAAGAGGGAGTGGGCCTTACTGTAATCTACCACGCGGGCCCAGTGCGGGTTTGTAGATGTCACATGTCTTTGAATTTTTGGTTCTAGGACATGGCCGGTATCCACACGATGTTTTCCTTCACCGTTTTGAGAGCAGTGGTGATGAAATAATTTACACAAAGCAAAGCGCCTGTCTGGGTTCGAACCTACAACTCGTAAGTCGCGGCCATTACCACTGGGCCACCACTGCTCTCAGAAGAGAAAGAGAGAAATTCCTGAATAGAAAATCAGAATACAATTTTGCCCAACCCAGGCATCAAATCTAGGACTCAGCAGTACCTACAAGCTTGCGGCCATTAAACAAACTAGGCAGTATGCTGAGAGTTTCAGCAAGAAGTTGAGTATGGAGTGTGGGAGTGACATACGTGACAAAAAGTAACTGTTATTTCCATTCGGTGACTTTTGGGTGAGGTTTCATTAGTAACCAAACATCTCAACCCTAAATAGTGTCGCTTGTCGCACCTCTCCTTTATTCCCACAAGCCCAACCCACTGGATGACGAATAAAAGGCAAATCAGATATGACGTGTCTGCTTTCTGGACTACTTCGTTGTGTTTTTGTTTCACTCCCTGATTAGCAAACACAAATCAATGGGGAAGAAAACGGACAAATTAGTTCTGCGTAGATGGCGCTAGGTGTTTGTTACTTTCATTCAGCTGCCAATGGAGTTCCTTGTTAAAAACTTTGCTGCGAGATGGCGCTAAGTGTTTTGTCTTGTCACCGATTGGTCGTTCATCATTCAAGATCACTTTGACAAGTCAAACACTCAGCGCTCTCTCGCTGCGAAGCTTCCAGAAAACAGCGTCAATGGTATCATATTGTGGAACCAAAGACCGAAGGCACGGAAGTTTGTCAAACGAAGTTACCCGCGTCCTTAAAACGGAAATTCCAGGACTCGGTCATCATCATTCATCATACACTCTTGGCCTTGTCCCAATTTATTTGGGGTCGGCTCAACATATCTTTTTCTTCCATACTAAGTATACTCGGTACTTTTAGAAATTAAACTTTATTTTGGTCGTAAAGGCGAGTCGCAACCTGCTGATTTAAATTCTGCTGTCATAGCACCAAAACTTAATTACTACTTATATTTTTAAAAACTAGATGAGTTCGGTGTTTCCTATCCGACTACTCTGGGAAGAAAGAATGAAACAGACTCAGAGGTCTCTTTTAAAGACAGGACATCATCTTAGTCAGGTCACATGAGGACAATGCAGAAGAATTTCTTTTTTTATCCGAAACCCTTCAAGGGCACTAAACCACCATCCACCCACCACCCACCAACCCACCAACCACCGGGTGTCACCATTGTGTGGATCACCCGGAGGACACGGTGGAGCATACAGTGGAGGTCTGCCCGGCTTGGGCGGAGCACCGCCGTGTTCTCACGGAGGCGATCGGCGGCGGCGATCTCTCGCGTCCAAACCTGGTCCAGGCCATGGTGCGGAGCGAGAGTGTATGGGAAGCCGTCACCTCCTTCTGCGAAGCAGTAATGCTCGCGAAGGAGGAAGCGGAACGCGTGAGGGAGAGGCAACAGCCGCGCCCTCGCGCCCCTAGCCGCCGTAGGAGACGCCCTGGGCGGCGGGAATCGATTGCTGATTCCCGGCCACCGTAGGCGCGGGCTTGCGGACGACGAGTAATGGGCAGCTCGCCGTCCGGTAAGGAACAGGCCCGGGTCGACGGCGCGTTGTGCTCCACGCGCGCCTCAAAGAGATGTCAGCAGTGACGGGGTCAATTGGGCCGATGCCGCCGGGGTCGCGGGTAGTTCGAAAGAGATACCGTGGCCCTGGCACGGGCAGTTGAAGGAGCATGGGTGGGTTTTAGTCAGTAAAAGTCTGACACGCCCTCCCGCTCTGCCCAGAGCGGGAGAAGTCATTTGATGATTTCCCATCCACAAAAAAAAAAAAAAAAAAAAAAAAAAAAAAAAAAAAAAAAAAAAAAAAAGGGCACTAAAAATGTAACTGATCCCACCGTCCTCTTTTTACCACCGGACGTCCCATCCCGGCGAAGGTTATTCCATTTCTTATAAAACAAGAATCAGTAATGTAAAAGGACTCATTTTGCTAGTCCCCGTCACAGCGCAATGTAGAGTTGTCTAAGCTGAAATTACCCTGTACCGCTTTTCATGTATTAGACTTCTTCAGGGTGACATATCCAAGTATACAATGTCACCCTGAAGTAGCTAGAAACTTAAATGTAAACAATGGTACTTAAAATTATACGCCCTCGCCTTGTACGAGTAGTTGCAATAAAAGAAGACTAAGGACTGACTGACTAAGCAGAAGGCTGGCAACTACCATTTTCCTAAACTCTAATAAAAACGTGCAGTGATTGCTATTGTTGCTTCGGGTTTAGATAATTGAGAAAAACATTTTTTCCAAAAAAAAAACAACTGACGATAACAAAGTAAAAAAAACCTTTAATTTCGGAATTTGTATCTGTATTTTAGTTTTAGGGGCTCGTGGCTAAGTAATAACAGCCTCACGGGTCGATCCATCAGGTTAAGCTACGCTTGCCGGGGTCGGTCCGTGGATGGGTGACCATCTTTACATACCGAAGCTCCTCCGTGCCTCGGAAAGCATGTTAAGCCGTTGGTCCCGGCTGTCATTCGTGGATCTTTGACAGTCGTTACGGGTCGTCAGAAGCCCGAAAGTCTTGACAACCAGTCTTACCAAGGGGTGTCGTATTACCCAGTTCGGGGTTGTGGAGGTCAGATAGGCAGTCGCTCCATGTAAAATACTGGTATTCAGCTGCACCCGGTTAGACTGGAATTCGACCCCAACATAGTTGGGAAAAAGGCTCGGCAGATGATTTTAGTTTTTTGCCTCTGGCTTCCGAAATTAAAGTTATTTTTCAGTTTTAAGTTTTTTTTTTTGATGTCTTGTCAACTGATCATCACCTTTCACTATATATCGACGCAGGGACGTTAATTGTTGAGGAGTTCTCCTGGTGAAGTCACCATCACCTCCACTTCACCATAAATATGCATTGTGACGAGCATAAATTGCTTAGCAACCATTATTAAGTCATTGACTGCACTGCGGACTCACGGTGACAGCAAACAATAATTTTCTATTGTGTTGGAAGTCAACGTGTTCAAGTACCTAATCGAATCGCAACGCGTGAAATACTTATTATTGAGTAGTTACGATGGCCGTCTGTGGTCTTCATCATTAGTTCCACTTCTACTTCACCAAATGGTGAATTCCGAGAGCAAATGCACGAGTTTATTATAAAATATACCCAAATCACTCTGTGTGCCTATAATATTTAAAGAGTTCCGTCGATTTCTCCAAGATCCCATCATCAGATCTTGACCTGATGACAAGGGGGCCAACTAGAAAGTATACCCTTTCAAACAATAAAAGAATTTTCCAATTTGGTCCAGCCGTCTTCAAGTAATCGGGGAACATACATTAAAAAAAACCGACTAATTGGGAACCTCTTTTTTATCCGACTACGGCGAAGCAAAAAGGAGGGTTATGATTTTGACCAGTATATATGTATATTCATTTGTTCCCTCATAACTTCTAAACTGCTTATCATAATTTGACAAATGGGGTATCGTTAGAAGCGTCTTGATTGTCCGCTGGTTATAGGCTATGTGACGTCACATAAATTGAATATGGCGCCCTCCAGAGGACATACATAATAGTCACTACCCAAAAAAAAAAATTTATTGATGCCGTGTTGTGTATCAAATGAAAGGGCTTAATTAGCACATTTCAAAAATATATTTGTTAGTTTTTGCTTTTTATTCCGTTCTACGCGGGTGAAACCGCGGGGCGCAGCTAGTTGGGAATAATTTCTAAAATCACGCCTCAGATGTGAGCCAAACATATTTTCTCTCCAAACCTACCCAAAATACATATTAATAATTATACTTCTTTAAAGCTCGTGGCTGTAATAACAACCGCACGGGTCGATTCATCAGGTTAAGCTACGCTTGCCGGGGTTGGTCCGTGGATGGGTAGCGATACCCCTCCATGTCTCGGGAAGCACGTTAAGCCGTTGGTCCCGGCTGTCATTCATAACAGTCAGCCGACAACCAACACAGACAGTCGTTACGGGTCGTCAGAAGCCCGAAAGTCTGACAACCAGTCTTACTAAGGGGTATCGTATTACCCAGTTACTGGGTTGTGGAGGTCAGATAGGCAGTCGTTCCATGTAAAATATTGGTATTCAGCTGCATCCGGCTAGACTGGAAGCCGACCTCAACATAGTTGGGAAAATTCTTCTTTAAAAACTTCGATCAATAATAGCACTAGATACAGGATCAGGAACAAAAATAAGTCGCTGTAGTGGCCACGTTTACACACACATAAACATTTACATTTGCTATTACGAAATATAGAAAAAAGTTTTATAATATTTACAACTTCAATTCATTATAAACCTTAACAATCAAACATAAAGTTTAATTACGATTGCAAAATATTTATATTTAAGTCCTTCTATCATCGGAGAAAGGTAAAAGCAATAAATTAAAAATGTCGCTTGAAAATAATATGTCATTTTTATAATAAGTACAAAAATATTTATTCTAAAGTGTACTTAAAACTTAAGCAATAAGGTTAAAAACATTTTGTTGAAAATTTTGTGCTTACTCTATTTTGGAACTAGACATAGTTCTTGGTATTTACATTTCAATGCTCAGAACACAGTAAGTATTGAAAGATGTAGAGTAGCAGAATAATAATATATTTTTTAGGCCAAGGTTCGTTTTATATGGTAGCAAATATTTTTGACCGATTTTTAAAAGTAGAAGGAGTAAATTAGTACAATAGTTATTTTAATTTTGATTATTAATTTGATAATTAATTATTTTAATAAAAATATTAAAACAAATTGTTGAATTTTTACAAGGTTTATATATTTCTTCTCCTCTTTCTTTCGCGACAATAGATACCCATTCTGCATTGCGAAATGGGTCACTAGGAAATCTACAAACAAAAACAACATATAAAGTAACAATACTACTCCATGCATTTCCCTGTTCCCGAACAGTCGATGTTTGAAATAAGACCACAAAAGTATTTGTGTTTTTATTTTTCGGGCCGTTTTTGAAGCGCTTATCGGGAATCTAGTACTATTATTGATCGAAGTTTAAAAATGTAAAGTGGCTCTGCAAATACTTTATTTATCACGAAATTATAACCCCAAAATAATTTAAATAAAAAGTAAGTTTAAAAACTTAAAACCCGACTACTTACTTCAGTAGTCGGGTTTTAGTTTTTATTTGAAGTCGGTTAAAAATACCAGATCCTAAAAATTTTGAAAATGTTGCATTTAGGTTTTTCGGTAATTTCCTAGACTGATAAAAAATCGCAGCCTGTTCCTATTAACTGATATATGATATCATATTATCTCTGGAAACCACATGAACTCACTTCTTCCGGTTGTGGTTATCCTCAATGTAAACCACACGATGAGACATGAGACAAGTCGTGAAGGTAGAACACTAAAAAAAAGGGCAGATATCAGTATCACCTTCATTGTTGATTCAAAATTGTGAACTTTTTAAATTTAAAGTTGCTAGTCCATTGCATATTCTAATTTTATAAACGCAATTCAACAATGACCGGATAACGACTTTCCTGCGCAGAAGCTGGTGAAGTATTCTGTTTTTTCTTCGGCTCTTAAACTGTGGAAGAATAAATATGTCATAGCAAAAGTACTGGGCTCACAGAAAAAGAAAGTAATGGACAGTGGTATCCTTCCCTGTCTATCATACGGTTCATAAAAATGGACATACATAAAAATAGCAAAAGAAAAAATATAAATATGGTAAGCAGCCATGAAAAGTTTCATTCTAGGAATACGAAAGATAGATACAAGTACGCCACACCAAGATTTAAACAATTGGATTTCCTACTCTTTGAAATTAAAGTGGAAATGGGTAGGACGTCTAGCTAGAATGGAAGATGACCGGTGGACTAGTCGTGCCGTAGTATGGGAGGCCCCAAGGGACAAAGAAAGTGAGGTAGACCATCAAGAAGATGGGTCGATGATACCAAAGATATAGCTGGAGATAAATGGCAAACAAAAGCCAGAGATAGAAAACGATGGATATAAAAAAGTAAGTTTAAAAACTAAAACCCGACTACTGAAAAATCACGCTCTAAAAAGTATGAAACAAGAAAATATTCTCATGTGAAATTAGAAATAGACAGACAAATATAAAAATCCGGAGTCACACGTAATAGAATAGAATACTCTTTATTATGCACATCATTTAAATTACAGGTTACAATGTTGAAATTTTATATAGAGTGACACAATGGGCGGTCTTATCGCTAAAAAGCGATCTTTTTCAGACAACCTTTGGATGGAGTATGGGGACAACGAGAGACAATTAATCTAAAAAAAATCGAATTAATCTAATTAATTAATCTGTTTGATTCATGCCCTAACATGACGTGTGACTCCGGATTTTTAATTTGTCTGTCTTTTTCTAATTTCAGATGAGAATATGTTCTTGTTTCATACTTTTTAGAGCGTGAGTTTTCAGTAGTCGGGTTTTAGTTTTTAAACTTACTTTTTATTTAAATTATTTTGGGGTTATAATTTCGTGGTAAATAAAGTATTTGCAGAGCCATTTTACATTTTTAAAGAAGAATAATTATTAAAACTATATGTATTTTGGGTAGGTTTGGAGAGAAAATATGTTTGACTCACATCTGAGGCGTGATTTTAGAAATTATTCCCAATTATCGGGTGCATGCAAGCAAAGCCGCGAGCAAACGAGCAATAGCTAACAATATATATATTTTTGAAATGTCCTTGCTTCCTTTGAAATTAAGCCCTTCCATTTCATACCCCACAAGGCATAATTTAAAAAACATTTTTTTAGTTCATGACTTTGTCCTCTAGAGGGCGCCATATTCAATTTTTTATGTCGTCATATTATATAGCCTATAACCAGCGGACGGCCAAGGCGCTTCTAACAACACCTCATTTGTCAAATTAATAAGTAGTTTAGAAGTTATGAGGGAACAGATGAACATACATACATACCGGTCAAAATCATAACCTCATAACCCTCCTTTTTCTTCGCCGTAGTCGGGTAAAAATGGAGGAGGCCTACCCAACCAACAGAGGGGTTCTAATTGAAATTAAACCAAATCTTATTTAATGTAAATAATAATAAAATTGGAAATCGAATCAGAGAAGACGTAAGTACGTAACCAACATAAAAATTAATATTAATAATAATTGAAAAATATATCAACTTTATTGCATGCTAACAATTATTTTATTGTTAAAATTGCATAGAAAAATGAGAAATTATAAAAGGCTTACCTACTTACTGATACTGTGGGAAACAACTCCTTAAATTCTAACATCACATTAACCAGCAGACAGTTACTCAATGTCATTGTAACAGACCGGTACAATTTAGGATTCAGAGGAAATATGGTAATAACCTCGCTTAGTAGATTTGTTTTTGGAGTACTTACTATCGTTACTGAGAAATCTTCACATGACATACCAAGACCCCTCCGTATCTCGGAAAGCACGTTAAACCGTTGTGGTCCCGGCTGTCATTCGTGGATCTTTGACAATCATTACGGGGCGTCAGAAGCCCGATAGTCTGACATCCGGTCTTATCAAGGCTTATGTTATTACCCAGTTACTGTGTTGTGGAGGCAGTCGCTCCATAAAATACTGGTATTCAGCTGCATATTCATCTGAGAGCAGTGGTGGCCCAGTGGTAACGGCCGCGGCTTACCAGTTGTAAGTCGTAGGTTCGAACCCCGACAGGTGCATTACTTTAGGTAAATAATTTCATCTAGATCTGTTTTTTTTCTATGCATTGACCAAAAATTTTGTAAAAGGAGCTCTAATCCTGCCGACAAACTGTCCTGCAGTTTGGCAGGTTTGAAAAATTTGTAAGTGTTTGGTCCAAATAAATGATCTATTTATTTTTTGTATACCTATACAGAGCTATCTTCATTTTTAGGCTAGTAAGAGTAGTGAGCTGGTGAGAAAGATAGTAAGTTAGTTTGATAGTTTATTAGGATGGGGTTCTATTTTTGAGCTAGTAGCGCCCCCCACCACAGATTTTAGTATCCTGACTTGTTATAATTTCCTCGTGTGGCCGGCGAAGCTAGTATCCAATCGGATCATTTTACGCCACGGCCTATGTCACTGCATTGCTAGTGGCTCAAAACTTCCTAGCATCATTTAGACAGCTCTAGCATGTGCCAAATATCCTGGTATTAGGTACTGGTTTACTATCGTAACTTCAAGACCTAGCCTCTTGTCTCAAAAGGAAAAAACCAGCCAAGTGCGTGTCCGACCACGCACAATGAAGGGTTCCGTAGTTGAAAGTCATTTATCCCAAAAACAAACTTAACACTGTATTTAGTTGAAAATCTAGAAATCCTAAAAAAAAATTTTTACGATAAAATTACAAATTAACGATTTTCGGACATTTTCCTATACTTGTGCTGCAAGACCTTGCTTCATGTCAAATGACATGACTCTAGGTCAACGGGAAGTACCCTATGGGTTTTGATTTACTTGCGAGTATCAAAAAAGGTCGCATAAATGGCCGTATTTTTTTATGGCGTTGACTTAGAAGCTTGATTTTTTTAGTACTCTAAGGGACCATTGACCTACGTATTTCATATTAATTTCAACTTGATACGGAGGTATCGCGTTCCTGAGAAAAAGGGTCTTGACAGACAGACAGACGGGCAACGAAGTAATCCTATATGGGTTCCGTTTTTTCCTTTTGAGGTACGGAACCCTAAAAACGGAACCTTTATAGGATCACTTCGTTGTCCGTCTGTCTGTCTGTCAAGACCCTTATTCTCAGGAACGCGTGGAGGTATCAAGTTGAAATTAGGATCAAATACATAGGTCTATGGTCCCTTAAGCTCTAACAAAATCACGCTTCTAAGTCAACGCAGGAAAAAAATACGGCCATTTATGCGACCTTTTTTGATACTCGCAAGTTAATCAAAACCTATAGGGTACTTATCGTTGACCTAGAATCATGAATTTTGGCATGAAGCAAGGTCTCACAGCACAAGTAAAGGAAAAAGTCCGAAAATTGTTAATTTATAATTTTATCGCATAAAAAAATATTTTTTTGGGATACATCATTTTCAACTAGGGAACCCTATATTGTGCGTGCTCCGACACGCACTTGGCCGGTTTTTATATCTTACATCACCTTTTCTCACAATTCACAAAAAATCCAGATGGATGACCTAATAATTCGGTAAATGTCTTATGCCTCAATCCTCTGTTATATTTGGCTAAGTAGCTTTTATTTATGTTTTTTTTTTTTGCTATTACTCACCACAATAGACAATTATTACAAGATTTATGTTTTTTGCCATTAGTTTCTAGGTATTGAGAAATGGGAGCGAATAATTAATTCCACGGCCTTAGCGATTTGTTATTATTCGCGTGTCTACAGGACTGTTCACTGTGAAAACATCGCAGAAGTTATTTGAATGAAAATTCATGATTATTATATTTTTACCTTATGGCATTTTGCAGCTCTTTATTCGGAAAATAACTAGTTAAGGGTGAATTCGACCAAACTTTTATACCCAGTATAAGTCTAAATCTTCGAATAAATTTTGAATTTTTGACAGTTTCTCCATACATAAACTGTCAATCGTCAATTTTATTCCACGGATAAAAGATATTCGACTTTGGTCAAATTAGCCCTTAGTCAGACAAAATACTGTGTGACGTTTAATTGGTGATCAGCAAAGAATTTGCTACATTACTGCGAAACATTTGAATTGGTGTATCCGGGATTTCGATGCCCCATAACAATTGTTTTAAGTGTCCATTCTATTGTTAATACACAGCACCCAGTTTTGCTAGAGAGATGGGTCGTTAAGGCGCTTTCTCGCCACGCCCAGGCCTCTTGCACCTCGTTTAGATTAGAACGCTATTACAATAATAATTACAAGTGTTTATCACGCTTCTGACTATTGCGCAACTAGCGAATAGACTCGACGTTGTACTAGAAAATTTGCAAGCGAAAGTAGGCACCTCACTGACGTACAACAGTGTGACAGATCATACTTATTTCACATGTCCGTTATGATTAATTGTCGGTCACATCAATATTTGTTTTTATTATTATTTTTACGTCACGACTCACGACCATTATGTTATGTCCGTCGATATTTATTAGCCACATTTGTCATATAATGCACTTCTTAGTTAACTTGTTAGTAACTCAAAGTAAACGTTTGACTCTTGCTGTGTCGTTATTAATTTAACTATCTCTTATTTATCATCTGTCACTTACATAACAAGCAACGTGTCTGAGAGAAGACTACGAATGAATTCGATAATCAATATGATATGCTAACAAGACATCACGCAATTAATTATTGACAAGAAGAAAGGAATTTTAATGATATGCAAAATATTTTAAACTGACGTCTGTACAACTCGTTTTACAACGTTCATTGGATAAATATCGAGACAATTTTTTGTGTCAGACTAAAATGTCTCGACGATTTTGTTTCATTCAAGAAAATTTTTAATGGATTCAGTGATTTTTCCGTTAATAATTTGATATAACGCTCCAGACAGTTGATCTCACGTTTATCACGATATTGCAAAACCACAAGAGTAGATATTGACGTCACAAACCTTTGTGTCGCGTTGTCATTATTTGTTTGCTTGCTCCATCCGATACCCCTTTAGCTGAGGTAGTGGCTCGTGAAGGACAATCATCAATCACCGTGAAGCACACTATAGTAATGCTTCTGACGGATAGCTTTCTTAAAATTATCAGGTACTAGACTCAATATTTGAACAAGATGCAGGGCTGTATCATAAATTCTCAGATAATATACTTACGTCACCATTCAAGAACTATTGCATATGTTATTTCATATAAACTCCATTCAGCGAAACCAACGTCAGTGTGCGTCTTGGAAATTCAGTCGGTTCGTCGTAACTTATAATTACTAAGGTCATAAGAAACTGAACTCAAATTGTTAGACACTTAAATATTAGGCGGACGAAAAGACACCTTCAGACAGTACGACAATCAAAGTTGCGAGAAAGACTGACGGTCTCGGTAATTAAAACTGCATCGCGTTCCGCACGAGCTGAACACTAGCTTCATAAACGAGGTCAACTGCAACAAACAGCACCAGGACTGCTATTACTGCTGAATTTTAAACGGTCCTTGAGTACCCTTGAGACAAGGTCATAAAAAACGGAACTCAAATTCTTAGATGCTTAAATTTTAGGAGGACGAAAAGTCACCTTCAGACAGTACGACAATCAAAGTTGCGAGAAAGACTGACGGCCTCGGTAATTAAAACTGCATCGCGTTCCGCACGAGCTGAACACTAGCTTCATAAACGAGGTCAACTGCAACAAGCAGCACCAGGACTGCTAATTACTGCTGAATTTTAAACGGTCCTTGAGTACCTACCCTTGAGACAATACGAGTTGCGTTACTTAACTTGCTTGTTTGCACTGAAGTCCGCTGAATCTTTGTTACATACACGAAAATAAACAATAGTTAATGCGATCCGTGTAAACGCGGGGGGCTTACCGGAAAACGTTTACTAGTCAAATATGCAAATTGTATGGCAAATATTAAAATGGCGAGGTTCCTACGCTTTGTATGTGGCTGTCGTACCGCTAACACACCGACGACCAACTAATAGCTATTCCCTGGCTGCAGCTTACTTAACGGTATGCTTGATGACTTGAATAAAACCATTGGAGCCAACAGAACAAACATTTTATCGCTCCTAAGTATTTGAGAACACCGTGACTTCCGACGTGCAGTAGACGTTTTGGATATACGCGATTATTGTTTTATGAGAGTGAACTTGGAAAATATCACTTATCAAAGCAATCATTCTAGCAATCAGAGTCAAACTAATATGAATATTGGTGACTGGCATATTGGAAGATGTGTTTATTCATGGCACAGGCCTGTGCTGCAGGAAGTTAGCCGGTTCGGTGAATCGAGCGCCTGTGCGACGGCAACCGACATACGACACTGCGCCAACGCATTCTGATCGACCATTATCAATAAACATTTTACATTTACGCGCACAATAATCACTATCGACACATATTTCTGTGTAAATTATTCTTTATTAATCCTGCAATTCCTAGTTTTGCATATTATTGCGTATTTAGGTCCTTTTGAGATGGAAGATGATTGTAGACATATTGTAGATTCAGTGTCCTCGTAATACAGTACAAATGTCATGTGGGTATATGTAAGGTTTATTAGTTATTACCCGTATATTATGTTAATTTAATGAATGCTTATCGCATGTACTTAATGTAAACATTGCTGCAAAATTTTGAAATAACTATGTAAAATATTATCCGTTCATACAAAATGAGGAGGAGGTGTAATTATTTTTAGAACAAGGCTCACTTTAGTTGACGTGTAGGTAATATAATGAAGAAATGGAACCTACAAAGACACAAAGCGACCAATTAACCTACCAAGAAGATGTGTGAGCCGGGGTGTGCTACTAACACTGGCTTCTAAAAACCCACATTTCCTAGTAAAGATAGTTAGCTGGCCGACATCACCGAGTTCGGATACAGGATGCATTTGAGTTCACCGCCCTGCTCCCGTCCCTCAAGCGATGCTTACAACGTTGTAAACCTACACTAGGTGAACATTAATGTGGTTTTAAATGGATACTTGGGGCGCGTCTTTCTCTCTGGCACGCCTAAATACTTAAGTTTAACGGACGTTTTTCTCATTAAAGTTTATAAATATTACCTTTCGCACATCCTCTTTAATTAAATAATTTGAAGACGTTGAAATCTTACATCATACGACATACGTGTAGTCAAAACATCGCTGCCTTTCAGAAAGCATATACGATCACTAGTAACAGTAAACAGTACACGAAATTAGCGTGTCCCTCATCAAGAAATGCTATCATTGAATGGAATACAATACAAACAAGTCGGAGAGGTCAGTGACTGGTTGCATAAGGTACGCGAGTAACGTTCACGTGCAGGGCGGATCATCCAATGTTGATAAGTGGGGTTCTAGGGCTTTCAAGTTTGATTTAAGAGAGAGCAGTGGCCCAGATCATACGTGCAATTAAGGTCGGTGCAGACGATGTGTCGCGTGTACCTTGCCCCCTATTCACACGTTGAACTAGACATACTGCACCTTAAATCTTGGATTTGTGCACTGTACCTTAACATTCACGAAGAAAAAAGCTCCGAAATAAATTTTAAAGTAAATGGTAAATAATATGTGATAAAGATTAATAACGTAATGAAATTAAAATGCAATTTACACGTGAGTATTAAAATGTCAAGTCGTAAGCCGGTTGTAACGGGTGATCAGCCCTGTCGCCGCGGTAATGATAGCTTCCCTAATGGTACGAGTGCTGGGGAAAATTCGCACCACACCGTCGTCGCACGCGCAGACGAGCGATTAACCGGCGCCACTGATGTATTAGTCCACGTCACGGATATACTTAACTACTGTAAAGTATTAGTGTCACCTCCCTACAAAATATTATATCTACAGTTGGCTCTTTGAAAAAACCCAGCAATTATCATTAGTGTAGTGTTGCATATTTCTTGTTAGACGTTTCAGTTTTTAACATGCTTTTTTTATTTTTTGTTTATCAGCTTTGTGTAAAACATTAATAATCTCAAGTTTATACAGTTTCTTTGTAACTCTTGGTTACTTATATCTGTTTACCTATAATATCCTCCCTCTATAGTTAAGGCGAAAACGCCAGGGTAGCTCGTGAAAATCAAATTGTCTTACGTTTTTTGCAATTTGCAAGTCAGTATTATTATTTTTCTTCAAAATTTGTTTTTATTGTTCTAAAATGGAAAGTTTACAACGAATTTGTAGTATTTATTAATACTTAGATATTTTTTTCTGACTAAGCTATTAAAAAAAAAAAAACTAGGTATGCCATACGCTTCTACTCCGTTCACCTAATATACCCTATTTTTTTCAAGACGGTAAAAAAAAGTCATCCGGTATGTTGATCAAAATATGATTCGCGACTGTGACAAGTAGGTATATATTTACAGAATTATAATAATTCAATCATCATCAAGAATGAAGACCAGATAATCCTATTGAATTACTATTTCATGAAATTGATATTTAAGGATTATACTAACTTCTGGAGTTTAAACTAACTATTGTATTACTGATTCTAATGATTATAATTCTGCAAATACATACTTTTTACGGTCGCAACTCATACTTTAATCAACATACAACCTATTACGGACATGCAAATTGCAAAAAACGTAATAAAATTTGAATTTTGCGGGCTACCCTGGAGCTTTCCCCTTAAATAGGAAAAGGTTTTGAGTGGATGTTAAACAGTTACTTGTGGATTGTCAAGAGTAAACAAAACTATTCGAGAATTACAATTGCTTATCATATTCAACTTTGTTGTCCGTATGATATGAGAAATAATTGTCTTTACTTTCTCGTACGATCCCAGTGGCGCCGATGTCTGCAAAGCCTACGATTATTTTTAGATTAGAAATGGCTCAACCGCTTTACGTAATTGCACTAGTCGCATGCGCAGCTAGTTCCAGAGCGTTTGCAGCTAAATATAGTCACAGAGGTGGTGTGCAATTACACCTTATTATCGCATGTTTCCACTGGAAGCTAGGCTGCGTCTTGTCTGCCACAGTTATTACTTACATGTTGCAGTTTCTTTAGAAAGTGTCCAGATATGACGAAATTGAAATGACCATGTTGGGCAGATTACAGAATGGTCGCAAAGTAGTTTCCCTTGCTTTCGAGTTCTGCGTAATGCTGCGTGCGTGCCTTAGGTAGGTACCTCCCCATACTACTCCAACACTCCACAACGTAAATTACCACAAATTAGGGCAAAACACCGTTTGAAAATACTACATTTACTGTGTTAACAGTAAGTTCCTAGTACTCTTGCTTAGTGCTTTGTGTGTATATACCTTTATCCTGAAAACTTTTAATTTTAAAACTAGAGGCGAAATATAAAAATTCAGCCCATGAGTGTTAACAATCAAATATCGAAGCACTTTTGGTCGTAATAATTATAATGTATGTATTTTGAACGGATGTTGTTCGAAGACACCTACGCAAGCGCGACACGCGCCCTTCCCAAGTCATGGTCAATTTTGTATAAAACATCTGCAAGACCGTGAAAATTACTTGACACAGATTCTATCTGGTACAGAGCGCCTGCAAGTGATGGCACTTTCAATTATCATTGCACTGACGTACCCGCCCACACTTGATTATTGATCATTTTTGATGCAGTGTTTCACTGTGTTATTTTACGAATACTTTCTCTTGTTCCCAGATTTTTTTCTCTTGCATACCTATCTTTCTAATGATCGCGAATGCGCCTGTCATTCATTACATTTTCACTGTCTCCTAATACGTCTCGATGTCGTCGTTGTTAATCTTAATTACTTATTTAAATCCAATAGAATGTGACTATGCATTACAATTTAATATTTAAATGATATTGAATCGATAATTTTATTTTAGTTAGCGAACCATGTCCAAAAAAACATCGCACCAATTAGCGTGCGTGCTGCGCCTCATGCAGATCGGATCCTGGTAGTACCAGGTGTCCGTCGTCGAGATGTGATGTAAAAGGCTTTCAGTGAATCGTTCGCGTCGTAAATTTCCGTTGACCCAGATATGATGTGATTAGAAACGTATGTACGTCAACGTACAGCGAAAATGATATTTTTTGCTAGTGCCAATTTATCGGTAATGGAGCGTCGTGCACACGAGATGCGATGCGACATCCGCAAGTGAGAGTTATCTGCGACTTGTCACCGAAACTGGTATGTGTACCGTGGACCACTCTAACGCGAATGTAATTATTATTGCCTAGAGAGTATTGATATGTCCGGTACGGCATGTCAGCAAAAGTGTAAGTGAGGTCGTTCATTAAACCCTCAGATATAAACATTATACTGCTTACGCCATTAACTAAAGCTTATTACGTAGACATCAGTATGTTTTTTGCTGTTTTTTATGCTCATAACATGCATAACACTTCTTCGAAATATCTATTAATTTATTATGCGATGCGATGAAAAGTTGAAACAATGTAATAATTTTGACATCAACGAATCTAATAAGATGACTCTTGCACTGCAAAATTCTTCTTGATCATTACAATGAGAAAACATAATATCAGCGTAGCTTAGTTCTGTTCTGACTCGTTTTAAATTACAAATTGCAGTTAGGTATATTGAGCAGCTAAATTTCAACCAAAAATTTTTAGGCGTGAAAGTGACAATTACGACAAAATTTGTTTACCCCGTCTGCCACGTATCTACATACTGTATGAAAAAAATTGCCATTATTTTAATGTCGTTTAATATTTTAGTTGTTTATTGTGCTGTGGCAGTCGGAACGAGGGCGGGTCCGCACTCCGCAGCCGAGGAAACAGCCTCACACCGAGCTAGGTCGTTCATCGACCCGCCGCGCAGCCGCGCCGCGCGCACCGACCGCAGATGCGATTGTTTATACACCACCATTATCTAAACACTGTTTTGCTGCTCACTTCGTGACATTCCTTTGTAATCATTTTGTAATGTAGGTTAAGGCTTCTCTTTCAAGAAATCGAGAGACGCACTTTTTACTTCACCATTGTCCTTTGTCAAAGTTGTACAATATCTAGCCTTTGTTGCATTTTTCGGTCAGTCGACAATTCGACTATCGATCGATGTCATTAAGTACATAATTTTGAGATGTTTGACCAGAACGACTTCACAGTTATGCATTCATAAGGAAAAAAATGATACGTAATTCCTTTACAAAGAAAGATTGGATCCTCGACAGGAGGATTGTAAGATTAATGCCACAAGATGAGTGTGCAGTTAGGTTATAAATAAAATATGTTCCGATACGGTATCGAAATTCATTAAAGAAATCGAATATTTATTAATTCAAAACCTTAGCGAACGAGGTAGCTTTTTTGCTATCAGAACACAATGTGAAAACAAAGGTACATGGGTACTAGTTACTACCTTACCTTAGAGACTGAGCACATTATGTTTAGAAATACAATGTTTGTTTCTAAAAATATTTAGGTATAAGAGCCGTATTAAACGCTGATTTTACTCGTAAAGTCCTCTGGCGTTGCGAAGACGTCTTTTGAGACTCGTTTTATTTTATTCGAGGCACGGCCTTCTCTATTCCCTACTTAATCTTCTAAAGTCATTACTCCGCGATACACTGTATTTTACGATGTTGCTTTTATTTTTTTAGTTTTATTTTAAAGCTTGGTAGGGAGAATGCGGATCGCAGGACATGCGCGGGCGCCGCAGAGTCGCGCCGCGAGCAACTTTCTACAGCCGCGTCTAGAACGCTTTAAACCGTAATCTGCAGATTGACGTACCTTCGAGATGGTTACGACAGGCAAATTAAATTGCACATTAGTGCTAAAAATTTGCAATTATCTTTGAAAATCTTCCTCCCCATTGGTCGAGTTGACCGTGAATTTCTCTCCGTAGTAAAAGAGAAGATTTAAACGAGTCGTAACTGAGCCATAAATATGTTGTTATTTATTGTATAGCTCTAGTCTAGTATAATCATATTGCACATAATCTATTTAATTTTATGACTTGCGTCTGGATATTTTAAATTAGCATACTTAAGCAGACGATTCAGTGGAGTTTAAAAACCGACCAAGTGCGAGTCGCACTCGCGCGCACGAAGGGTTCCGTACCATTATCTATAAAAACAGCCGCACGGGTCGATCCATCAGATTAAGCTACGCTTGCCGGGGTCGGTCCGTGGATGGGTGACAATCTTTACATACCTAGACTCCTCCGTGCCTCGGAAAGCACGTTAAGCCGTTGGTCCCGGCTGTCATTCGTGGATCCAAAGATTCACGTATGACAGCCAGGGCCAACGGCTTAACGTGCTTACGTAACGACTGTCAAAACAGTCGTTACGGGTCGTCAGAATCCCGAAAGTCTGACAACCAGTCTTACCAAGGGGTATGCTATTACCCAGTTACTGGGTTGTGGAGGTCAGATAGGCAATCGCTCCATGTAAAATACTGGTATTCAGCTGCATCCGAAAAGGCTAGGCAGATTAATCTATAAAATGGCAAAAAGTCACGTTTGTTGTATGGGTGCCCCCTTAAATATTTTTTTTATTCTGTTTTTTAGTATTTGTTGTTATAGCGGCAACAGAAATACATCATCTGTGAAAATGTCAACCGTCTAACTATCACGGTTCATGAGATACAGCCTGGTGACAGACGGACGGACAGCGGGGTCTTAGTAATAGGGTCTCGTACGTCGTCTCTTTGCGTACGGAACCCTAAAAATGATTTTCTTTAAACGGGACCTAACCTTACCAGCCAATTTGGTGGAGACAAAGGAAAAAAAAATAAAGAGTGTGCTCCACTTAAAGCCCTTTCAGAGCAGACTGACTGAAGTAAGTAAGTGAACTACTGAATATAAATACTTAAATATAATCAATTCTGACAAGGTACTCCTGGTTGTCCGGAAATATCTGAATGTTTGTGAAAATTCAGTATTTTCCTTGTTTAATATTCATTATGTATGTCCGCTACTTTGTTCATCTTATCATCTCTGACTTTAAAGTAACGATGTCTGCTCACTAATTGTAATATTATTCTTTGACAAGGTTGTAAAAACAGCTCACTCATACATAAATGTATGCTAATAAAGGCAGATAACAACAATAACATTCGTGAATACGAGCAGAACGTTTGTGAAATCTTCACAATAATTAGTTACGGTCAAGTCATTGTCGGTTTTTGTTGTTTGCATATACTTAACTACCTAAGGTGGCGTTACGTTTTATTAAACCCTGAATTGTCTAATGTAACTTGAAGATTTTAGTAAAATATTACAACGGGTTTAATATAATTACAGATGACATTTCAAAACAAAGAACCCGTAATCCGAAACCCAACCCGAAGAAACCCGTCATTGTAAGATAGATATCAATTTATAAAATTAAATGTACATACTTGCCTTCTTTGCCTAGTATATATGTAGAGAATAGAGATACTTACAATAGATTTTCCTAATGATAGTCTAGCTATTAAATGCACGTGTTCAGGCACACGTTAACTTGGCTACTGTTGAAAATATATTACCTAAGTACCTATTAAATCTCCTTACAGGTTTAATAATCACACACGTGTCCGAACACGAGTGTATCGTTCCTCAAGTGTAATTATGCTGCGTTTCATTGGATAATAAAACAATAGTCTCGATTTGAATTACCCACTGACTTGTCTGATTCTGATTAGCTGCTTGCAAACGTCATTTCATAATTTGTGCTCCCATTTATCATTGCGATGTGTAATCGAACGGTAGCGTTATAAGTTTATATTGGGGGTACGGTTAATAATTTTATGATGTCGAGAAAAAATCGCGCGTCGCGAAGTGCCCGGGCGGGCGCCATGTCATGGCGCCAACGCCGCGCCGGCGACGGCGCTGCCCGCTTGCTTCCTCGAACCGTGCTATCACTGGCCGACATTATACAATAAGTAACAAATTCGACAACCTTCACGTCATTAAAGCACCTCATTAATACACACACCAACAGAGAAATCTTCATTTGTATGTCATCCTTGTTTATCGCCATCGTGAATATTTTATGAGATAATTTATCAAACACATCATAAATTTTGTATATTCCTGCAGATCAAAGCTTCATAATGAGCGATAATGAAGAGTTTGTAATTAATTACAAATCCCAATGACAATAATAGTACTTCTTATTTAAATAAGAAGTACTATTATTTTCATTGGGATTTAGCCAAATGACTTAAGTATTAATTTCATTTATTTAACTAACGTGTCATTTGGTTTCTATAGGGATTATGCAAATATTCACTTTCAAGGAATCCGCATTAAGTTGGAATTTTGCGTAGCAACTAAGTTACTTAACAAGCTGGGGTGAATGAATTTTCATTTTGCATTAAAATACAAGTAGTGTTTCGGATTCTGCACGGCGTGGTACGTGAGACCTAGATTTCAGATCTTATAAATACGCATCTGTATCTTCTACGTTTTCTATATGAATGACCCAATGAGACAGCATGCTCTAGTTTCCTCTAGATTTTTCCTTCTTGGTTCCTTCTTACAGCCCTTTTGCAAATCTCTCGTTTAGGTACTACGTACATTCAAATAACACTTCACGCCTCAGTTTTGAAATGCATCGAAAATATGCAGATGAATTTAATACACTTGAAAAAAAAACCCAACTGAGACAGTGAATTAAATGTGACACACGCTTTCGTCCTTGCCCTCGATAAAGACACAAGTTAAAAACGAATTTTATTAATTTTCCTGGGGTATAAAAGAACAATATTTACATTTAAATATACCCACTGTCAATGTCGTGTATTAATAATTATTAATTTCCAATTTCGATAAGACAAATTTGTCCAACTAGGAAGTAGCGGTGTTTGCCCCGAATATCCAGGGGCAACAAACATCAAAATCCACTTAGAGAGTACTTAGAAATTTTTAATGTACAATACGTACTTAAACAGGGTGTATCAGAAAGTGTCAAATTTAAGGGCCACCACCCTACCGTAGGGTGTGGCCCTTAAATTTGACCACACTATTCTGATTATTTACAGCTGTTCCATACATTTGGGTCGAGTAGCTTTTAAAGACAGCTGATAATTTTTTCTTGATTACGATGTTGGTTCCATGGAGAAAGTTGTTCAGTTTGATGGTCTGTACCACACCCTTGAATTTGACCACAACTTTCTGACTGATACACCTTTTATATGTAGTCAATCTGCCTAGCCTTTTCCCAACTATGTTGGGGTCGGCTTCCAGTCTAACTGGATGCAGCTGAATACCAGTATTTTACATGGAGCGACTGCCTATCTGACCTCCACAACCCATTAACTGGGTAATACGATATCCCTTGGTAAGACTGGTTGTCAGACTTTCGGGCTACTAACGACCCGTAACGACTGTCAAAGATCCACGAATGACAGCCGGGACCAACGGCTTAATGTGCTTTCCGAGGCACGGATTTCCGAGGCACGAGGCACCTTTTATATGTAGAAAAGACTAACAAGCTTCGAAGCTTCTAGATCCTGAAGTGAAGTTAGATCCAATAAGCCTATTGGCAATAACCTTTAGACAGAAAATCTGCCGTCACGCACGTCTCATGTGATATATTGAAATAAAAAAACCCTATTGAAATCAATTCGTGCGTCGTAAACAAGAAGACAAATCGATACTTCCGTTTATATAACGCCTTATAAAACAGCTTCATTTAAAATGTTCTACGGTAGTAATAAATAAACTTCTTCCCTTTTAGTCAATTCTAATTCATAGAAGCGGGCAGTAACTGCAACATCGTACGCGGCACCAAGGTCTGTTGTTTGTCTATTGTTCGGTGCATCCGATCGATGTTCTTTATCTGAATAAATAATACTTTTTTCCTGTAGTCGACCGGTTGGACTTCCCCAAACCGACGGTTCCATTACCTTCCATTGAACGAAAAGCGATTCTTCGAAACTGATGCGAGAGTTTGTTTGCTATCAGCAACTGAGAGGTCGTTCATAATCATTCGTGCATACACCTACGCACAAAAACGTTTCAATTTTAGAATACGGTTATGGTTACGAATAAAACACTAATCTTTCTAGCTGCATCTCGTCTAAGCCTAAAATATTGATGTACTAGCTTTTGCCCGCGACTTCGTTCGCGTGGAATAGTGACTTCCGGCAGATTTTTGGTTTTACCCACATAGTTCCCGATCTCGCGGGATCTCTTCAAAAATGAAATGTGGAAGATATTCTAGGGAACTCTTCAAAAATCAACATAATGAACTCTGCGTTTGAATTGAAGATATGTATACTCACTTAGGGCATTAAGGCCAGGATATTCGAGCGCAGTAGGCATTTAGCGTTACCTCCCCACCCCGCGTGGCAAGTCGCGCGAACGCGCAGTTCAAATGAACTTGCTGACCCCGCTCTGCAAAATAATTTTCCCATAATTTAAACTTAATTACCACTATAATTATAATACAACTTAAACTAAGATCTACAGTTTAATTATACACTACAACAATATTTACAGACTGATTTTTAAAACTAATAAACAAACACGGAAAATAACAATAATATGACAAATATTTCGATCGATTAGCGGAGGGACGCAGCGAGCCAGCAAAAACGACACAGGTCCTGCCTCGGAAACGCCTAGCGGGCTACTGAAGCGAAGCGCGTGCGCCGCTTAGTTATATAATCATTTGTTAAAATAATAAAAAACTGTTTTGAGAAAAAGTAACCGGAGAATGTTCTCCTAAACGTTATTGCCTATTTTTTGACATATTTTTTTTTGAGTAAAAGTTTGGTCTACTTCAAGTACGACTTGAAAAACGATCACAAATATCTCTGTTTTCGCGATTTTTTATGATCGAGTGAAAATTTAAATATCGTGTTTTGAACCGGAGAATAATCAAGAATGTTTATTAAAGTACAACATATATTTTTACCAAATCAAAACTAAGAATATTTGATTGTTTAATGTTGAATCAAAAATAGCTCGATTTTGAGGAACCTGGCCTTAAAGCCGTTATTGCCGATCGAAAAAGGCGAAAATGTTATTTTTCCCTTATTTTCAAAATATTATTTTGATTTGCCATTTCAGAAAAAAATACTGTTTCTCCCTTGACAAATTTTCTATTATTTTAGGCTTTAAAGATTATTAAAGTTTCTTACACCAAGACATTTCTGTATAAACCTTTTAATCGACAAATACAACGGAACCAATTTTGAAAACAACCACCAGACAACCCAACTCAAACTCAAAGCATTTATTTCAAATAAACCAATTACAGGCACTTTTGAATTGTCAATGGGTCGGTCAGTCAGAAAGATGAAGCTAGTTGCCCATTCCAAAGCGTAGTAGATCCCTATGGACACAAATAATACTTTTAATCTACTAATACAACGGAGCCAATTTTAAATTTACGAAACGATCAATCCACAATTCCACGACAGTACCGAAGCGCTCGGCCGATACCCAACCAAATACGTGTAACGAAACCATAGCGCGATCTATTTCGATCCCAACGCCATCTATCGAGCATAGTGACAACTCGGATTATTTATCTATACTCCGTTCGGGCATTTTCTTTGTACAAAAAGTTTTATTATATTGATATTATTTTTTTCATACCTTTTTACTATTTATTTACTTTTTTCCGATGAATTAAAACAATAACATGAACCGAACTCGTGTAACGATCGACACCATTGCGCGATCACCAACTCGACATATAGTACTAATAGAATTATCTATACTCCGTTAGAGCATTTTCTTTGTACTAAAAGTTGTATTATATTATATTTTCATACCTTTTTACTATTTATTTACATTTTTCCGATGAATTTTCACTACTGAATTCATGCCGACTCTTGACCAATAGATGGCGCTGTATGTCCGGAATAAATTTTATTTTTTATTTTATTTTTTGTAATAAAAACTATCCTATGTCCTTTCTCAAGTTCCAAACTATGTCTGTACCAAATTTCACACAAATCGGTTCAGTAGTTTAGGCGTGAAGCAAAGACAGACAGACAGACAGACAGACAGACAGAAAGACAGACAGACAGACAGAGTTACTTTCGCATTTATAATATTAGTTTGGATTGAATGTCGCGGTCCATCTAAATTTAACGAATTCAATGACGATAATTTTACTAATAAAAAGGATCGATTTTTATTAAATACTAGCTGGCCCCGACAGACGTTGTCCTGTCCAATTTTCAAAAATTCATACAAAAATCCCATAGACAACGACGTTCAGTTTCTCCCGAATTTGAAAATTTTTCGGGATTTTTTTTTTTATACTAAGCCTCCGTTGTCTGTCTGTTTGTCTGTCAGCGGGCTGTATCTCATGAACAGACAGTCATTGGACTTCTCATAAGTAGACAGTTGAAATTTTCACCCCGCAATAATAACAATTTTGAACGAGCTCTATCGCAACAACTAAATAAGTTAGGAATGTGAAACCTTATATGAGAATTGATTGATTTTTTGATTTGATATCAACAGATATTTTTTTTAATAAAAATCATGATTTAAATCAAACTTATAACGCGAATGCTTTTCTAACCGTTCCCGTCACAATCCACACGCTTCTGGCAGGAACGCCTCTATTACCCGCTCGGCCAATAAGGGCGAGTCGAAGCTTCTACAAGATTCTAGAAGCTTCCCTAAAAACAAATGACGCGCAGTCTTGTCGTTGACTTTTGTGTGTGTGAGTGTCAGTTACAGAAAGGTGCTCCCTCACCAGGAGCATTCGCTTATAATTTAACATTGCAGATTCGACATTGAGCATTACATTACAATACAATACTACCTCCCTGACTGATGAGCATTCGCGTGTAATGTAACATTTAATTACAAGTGGAGCGCATTGATGTTACAAGTTGTATTAAGGTATTACACATTGTGTCTTTACAAGGTGCGCATTGTAATACTCGTTTTGTATCATTACAAGGTGCGCGCTGTCTTGCTCGATTTTCTTCCCTCACTGGTGTAATACTCGAATCTGTAACGTTACATTACACGCGAATGCTCCTGGCGAGGGAGCACCTTAAAAGAAAAATACTTATTCAAATGCACAGTTTTCTTTTATTAAGGTGGATGCGCAAGGTTAGCGCGCGAAATTAAAATTTTCTTACGTTTTTTTCAATTTGCAGGTCTGTGTCAAGTTTTATCTTGATTAAAATATGATTCGCAACCGTAACAAATATGTATTTACTTAACCAAAATCATAACAATCATTAATATATCTCTAAGTGAGAATTGGTCTCAAATTTCATGATTTCATGAAAAAGTCATTCAATATGTTAATTTGAATTTAGAGAGATTTATTAATGAATTCTGTAAATACATATTTCTCGAGTTTGTGAGTCAAAATCTCCCATTTACGCTGAAAATTAAGACAAATTATAAAAAAAAAACGTGATTTTTATCAACCCTGCTTCTTATGTTACGTATTATACTGTCTTTAATCAACAAAATTAGTATTTAATAATAAAAACGCCGATTCATGAAATATTTTGTTTTACCTCTCTGCTCGACAAGATTTTGACAAATGACATACCAGCTGACTCGACGGAATGTTACGAATTACGTCATGAAATTCAGGAATTTACATCAATTTTCGGCATTCGAATTTATTTAGAAAAATATGTTAACGCAGCTATTTGATACAAGAAGTTTGTGGCAAATATATTTAAATATGTCGAGGTCGGTCAAACCATGTCAGTCCACTGCGAAAGTTGTCTAAAATCCTGTATTACCTATCCAAAAGGTAGGCAACTTAGATTTGCTGAAAATATGTACATAAGCAAACTTCTCTTTTGCTGAAAAAATGCAAAAGGGTAAAATAAAGATATAGTCATTCTGTTTGCATTCTTACTTTTACCATTTTTCATACATAAACTACATAAAAAAACTCGACCAATATAAAATTCAAAAAATTGTGCTGCGACGTGATACTTCTTAACGCTGACCGTCTACCCAATTTTCATATTACGATTCAAAAGCCTAATCGCCTAATCGATACCCGCAATAAAATCGAGCTTGAAAAAATTTTGTAGAAACTGAATAAAAACTGTTTGGTTTATTTTCCATTAATTCTTTTATTTTTTAACTAGCTTTTGCCTGCGGCTTCGCCCGCGTGGATCTCGGAAAATATCCCACGGGAACGTAATAACGGGCACAGCTTATACAGTCAAATAGTGATATAATATGATTGCTGGAGGATAATAAATTTTAAAACCTAACAATAGTACGAAACTGAAAATTACCAACTCGCATGCCTTTGCAGGCAACTATAAAGCGAAAATAAAACTTCTTTAGATTTAGTGGGGATTAAAAAATATATATTAAGACTAAATGATACTTCAAGATACTAACTATGACTACATTTCCAATCTTTACACATTTTTTTTAATTTATTTGTGCATTTTAAAATCAACTTTCAAAATTTATATAATAAATTTTTTCATAAATTAAAAGCATAAATTTGTATTTTCATATCCCTAACTGAAGAAACGCTGGGTTTCTCATAAAACTTTCATCGCCTACTATATCACCCCCTGTAGGATTATTTTTGAGACAAAATGTAGCGTATTTCCTTGTCCAGGATGCAATCTATAGCCTTGCTAAATTTTATCGATATCCGTGCAGTTTTGTGAATTTTAAAATCAACCCCTAGTTTACCCCCTTAGAGTATGATTTTTCAAAAACGCTGTACCACATTTATTTATTTCATACCAAAAGCAAAAAAAAATAATTTTCACATCCCTAACTTAAGAAATGCTGGGTTTCCCATACAAACTTTCATCCCCTATATCACCCATGTAGGATTATTTTTGTAGACAAAAAGTAGGCTACGTTCTTCCCCAGGATGCCATCTGCCTTGCCAAATTTTATCGATATCCGTGCAGTTTTGTGAGTTTTAAAATCATCCCCTATTTTACCCCCTTAGGGGATGATTTTTCAAAACCTCTGTACCACATATTTATTTATTTCCTACCAAAAGCATAAATATGAATTTTCTTTACCCTAAACCCCCGTTCGCACGGGCGTAATAAAATCGCGGCGGGATTTTATAGTGCACTGGATTTTCAACTCTTGAGCCGAGCGTTGAGAATCCAACTTAACAATAACAAAGTACATTCTAGCGCGTCGAAAAAACACACTGTTGTATTTTGCACTCTCGGCGCTAAGCAGAGCGTTGAAAATCCACTGTGCTATAAATTCCCGCCGCGATTTTATTACGCCCGTGCTACGGGGGTTAACTTAAGAAATGCTGCGTTTCCCTTGCAAATTTTTATCCCCTATACTCTATAGGATTATTTTTGAGACAAAAAGTAGCCTATGTCCTTCCCCAGTCGATGCCATGTAAAGCGTTGCCAAATTTTATTGAAATCCGTTCAGTGGTTTAGGCGTGAAAAGGTAACAGGCAGACAGAGTTACTTTCGAATTTATAATATTAGTATGGATAAATTAGATAGAATTTAAAAAAAACATACAGAAAATAGTTCTTTGATTATAGATTCCAGGAAAACCTACAAAAAGTTTAGGGTCTTAAAATAACATGGTAAATCTCTCAATATAGTGCGTACAAACTTACATTTGCAGTTGGAATGTACTGGAAAATATGTTTCTCAACTAGGTACAATGTTAATCTTGGGATAAATTTTTGGTACAAAACATTTTTAACCGACGAAAAGAAAAGGAGGAGGTTCTCAATTCGACACGTTTTTTTTTTATTTATGTATGACCACGCATAACTTTTTTCGAGAGTCGTCCGATTTGAAAAATTTGTGTTTTGTTCGCGAGGGTATACCTCAAAGTTGGTCCCATATAAAATTGATTAACTTTGCTTGGGTAGTTTTTGAGTTAGCTTCAATAATACGTATTTTTTTCCCCACTTTTATATGGATCATCTTCTAGTTTCTTTAGCAGGTAGTGGTATTAGAATTTGTGTGGGGTAGCTACCATAACTAAAAAGTGAAAAATAAAAACTTTTTTACAAAAAAATACAACCGACTTCCAAAAATAACACTACAAAGTGAAAAATAACTTTAATTTCGGAAGTCGGTGGCAAAAAACGAAAATACATATAACCAGACACCGACTTCCGAAATTAAAGTCATTTTTCACTTTGTAGTGTTGTTTTTGGAAGTCGGTTGTATTTTTTAGTAAAAGAAGTTTTTATATATAACATTCATCGTACAGAAACCGGCGGAGGCTATTCCAAATAATAATATTGTAAATCAATTCTCATAGACATCAGTTTCATGCCGATTGTAAACCTTATATTCAAAATCCGTAAAAATAAACGCAATACTTAATTTCGTCGTGACCGTCTGTCCGTGCGTCCGGATGTCATACAGTCATTTTACTCGGAGACTATTTTGATAAAAATTTGAAAGTATAGGTGTATTCATTCCCCATAATACTTACATGTAACCGAGGGATGAAAAAAAATCTATGCACATAAGCGTGTGGGGTAGATATTGTTAGGTCTCATAATTTAAATGATAAAGATGTGTCTAAACTCTAAGTGATGGGATATTTTCGGTTACGACCGCAGAATTAACTTTGTTTTCTTATTTTCGAGAAATACTAGCTTATTTTTGCAGTCGATGGTAACATTAATGCTGTGCAATGTGCATACGTAAATATCCATCCCAACTACGGAACCCTTCGCTGTGCGCGATCTGGCATACACTTGGCCAGCTTTTTAAATTTCGTTAGGAAACTACCAAAAAAAATTAACAATTTCTATTATTCAAAACTAAAATAGTTCAAATAAAAACTACTAAGCTCATACAACTAACAAAAATATCAACTAATAAAAAATACTGGTCGGCGATTTTGAACACAAATTGAGTAGTGGTAATGAATAGCATATGTAGACTAAGGTGACCATTATCGAGTTTGCGTACGACTGATCAGTTGAGTACTAGGTTGTTGCCATTTTGGCGTGAAAATTCAACATAACAACTACATATTGTTTGGCGTTCAAGTCCATTCATTTTAAAGGATTGTTTAATTGTCTTCCACGTTTAACTATAAGGGGTTCATTAAGCGTCGTATGGGTAATTAATACTTGATTTGCCCGTCCCAGATACGGGCGGCGCATCGCAAGCTGCGTTGGCGCCGAGCCTAACTGTCCACTGGCATTTGCGCATGACGGTGTTACATGTGTATACTCGTAGCCACTGTCTATGTGCATTTACTTTATTTATCTAGCAACTATTAATTACCTTTTTGCTTTCTCGATGCCTTTATGAGACAGCCTTAGCAAAGCATTGGAATCCATTTACGCGTTTTAAAATAAAATCCGTAACTGTTTTCAATAATGCACCAGAAAAGCAATCATTGTATATCGTGACTAAAATCTAGGAAAACAATGCTGAATGTAATTACCGAAGAAGGTCTGCTGGCTCTCTGAGAACATTACAAACAAGAAGTTGGGCTTGCATAAAGCTTGCGGTATTGCATCGGCCGGCGCGACGACTGAGTGATGGACCGTCCTGACACGAATAGGGCCAACACAAAGCGGCCTAACTGTACGCGACAGGATGACCCCACATCAGATGGGGTGACTTACCGACTCTCTGCTCTCGATTGCCTACTTAACTTGCAACAATGAAAACCGATTCCATTTACAATATTGAAAACAGTATAAGTTATTAATCACCAAGAATCTAAATTGTTGATAATGACTATAAACGACGTCCGTGGTCGACGAATGTTTTACTAATTTTGGCTCGTATTCGTTACGTCATCGTAGCAAACCTACTTGAATTCCAGTCCTTGCATATTTTATGCAAATAAAATGAAGATTGCAAGACAAGAAACAATTGGCATCGGTCTTGGTCTAGACTTGAAAAAAAAAAAAAATTTACTCGATACATGTTATAATAGCGTTCTGATCTAGTTGAACTGGCACGAACATTTATTTGAACTATGACATCGAGTTTAAGAGCAGCTGACATTCTTCGGGAACGCCAAATATTTTCAACCACCTAATCATGGTTTGACTAGGTTGGTTAACGGTTAAAATGGGTTATCCATACCGTTACATAATTCCGCCGAGGAGTGCATCAGATGAAAATTGATGTATGATCGAAGGTGATGGTGCGGTGGCGTGGCGGGGCGTGCGGCGGGCGGCAGTGGTGCGCGTGCGACTCTCACCGCCTTATCTCTCGCGACCTCCGCTGGACGCGCACGCACGCCGCGCTCCACCAGCCGTTACCGCGCCGCGTTCGCGCTATGCCGTCTTTTCGACAACAAATCTATGTGCACACTTACTTGTACTTTTTTCAATTTCGAAGTGTAGGACGTAGCCCGGAAATGCGCCAGTGAAACAAAACATACTTTAACTTTGTGACAAATTGTTTGATTTTTGTTGTATTTATTCAAAACAATAGTAGGTTGTAGAGACAATATCGAAACGAACACTGGACCGTAACGACGATGGTGTCTGAAGGGGCTCTGCCCGTAGTATGGTGTATACGCGATAATCAACTTGTGCCTCACCAAGTTTCCGGTGTTAAGTTACAAGGAGCTGTAACAGGAGCGCATATAGCCGCTGTTACTGATTTTTTGCGTATGGTAGCAGGGACCCCTATTGTCCTTCCGCATACGGCGGTTCCTGAAGATGTTGACAATGACATTAACCAAGAAAAAGAAAACTCAACCAGAAGAAGAAAAATGTCAATGCAAGTGGAAGTGCCTTGTGTTTTCCTCACTGAAAGCGCCTTACAAAAAGCTAAGAGCCGCAGTAATTCTAGAGAAGAAAAGGTAACAATTGAAAGATGTAATATTACAACAACTCAAATGTTAGACAGTCAATCGTCTTTTCTAAGTTCTTCTGATATTCTAGAAATGAAAGAGTTTGAAGATAACCACAAAGAAATGATAAAAGATAATTTCAAATCAAATACTTCGGAATCATCAGTATCATTGACTGAAAATAATTATCCTCAAAGAATAACGAGAATTATAGAATTAGATGACTTGAACCCAACCTCAGTAAATATAGAATCGGAAAGAGAACACCCTCAAAGGATAACTCGAATTATAGAATTTCAAAAGGAAAAGGCACCTTCGCCGGTATGTACTGATGGAGAAAATGAGACATTACAAAGAATAACCAGAATAATAGAATTGAATGAGGACAATTCATTTTCTACCATTACGAATAGCACAGAATCATTGGACAAAGAATGTCCTCAAAGATTAACTAGAATAATGGAAGTTGAAAAAGAGAACAACTTTCCGAGCATGACTAAAATAATTGAAATGGAAAACGACATATCAAATGAACGAAGAATTTCTTTGACGAATGAACGCGAAACTGGAGGCGGAAATATTGAAATTTGCAATGAGGAAGTGACTGCTAGGTCTAAGTTTTTGCATCGAAGTACCCCTAGGTTTAGTCTTGACTCTTCGTGCTCCGAAAACTCTTATGTTAATATTGAGTGTATAAAGAGTTTGCAGGATGTTAGAAAAGAGGAAAACACTGATAGCGGTGTGAATCCTGAAATATCTCCCGCTGGTAGATCTATCCGTTCTCGATTTCCGAGGAAAAAGACGTCGGTATGTTCGATTGGCTCTTCGGACTGCGACGACGAGGTAGATGTAATTTTCAAATCCAAGCCTAAATCTAGTCAATGGGTCAGTTTGGATTGGATACCACCGCCTCCCAAAGAAGAGCCAGTGATTATGCAAGTCTGTGATAAAAATGATTTCATTACAAAATGGATAGCAGAACAAAATTCGCAAGACTCTGTAATTATTGCTGACGAAAGGCGAAAGAGTCTTCCGCCAAAATCGAACGAAATATATCTTCAAAATATGAGAAGATTTAGTGACAGTTTACAAATATGCAAGGAAGATGCCGCCAGTGATTCTCCAGCTACAGTGAAATGGAAGTGGCATGATATCGTAAAACGCCACCTCCAATTATTAAAAAGCGAGAAAGGCTTTAGACGACAAAAAGGCAGTTGGATGCGCACAGCAAGACGGCTGTCTGGAACTAATGTAAACCACAAAGACTTCGAGTCTTTCCCGTTGGATGCATATATGAAACTTCAGACTATGCCGTAAGTGATTTTTGCGATTATATTTTTAATTTGCAGGGGTCGTTTAGTCAAGTTTTATATGCCTTTATAAGGGTTGCAATTTTTTTACTAGCCCATATTGCTGGAAATTGCCGCAATTTAATGCATAAATACATATTTACGAAAGCAGCATATCTGACATTTCGCATTTAATTTTCCATGTTGTCAGACGATTTTGATGCTCATTCAATCTACATCACATTACGATATAAATCTATGCACCGCATTCCATTATTGCTCTACTAATCGATTATATTGGGAAATGGCAAAAGCGACGTTGTATTATTTTTATACACCGCAGTTTGTATATGTTGCAGGGGGAAAATCTGGATTATTGAAAACCAAGAATGATTTTCGTAATCATACGAGCTATAATCACAATCATTCCAAAAAACTCAGTCTGGCCAATCAACATGCAAGTTTCCGATCATCATAAGCAGACTGAGTTGCATGTTGATTGGCTAATCTAAGGGTCAATTCATAACATCATTCTGTATTTTGGTTGGCCAGATCGAGTGCAGCTGTTAACCAGTCAGCGCATTCGTCCGCCTAATGTTCATATCAGTTAATTAGAGTTAATACCTACTCATTGTTGTTGTATTTCGATTTCCCTAAGATAAGCTGGATTTTTGCAATTGTCTCCTATGATTATAAAAATCGTAGTTTCCGATAATCCAGTCTTTTGCAATATTCTTTGGATTAAATCTATTTTGTATCACATTTTAACGCTTTGAAGGACGGCTGGTACGGCTATAGAAGCAATAATAACAATAAAACTTCTATTGTGTCTCGTTCAGTGTCCCGCAAAGTGTTAAATATTTACCTACTTTAAAAAAAGATTGCGCAAAGACTTGTCTACGACATCTAGGATGATATCTCCGAAGTTGCAAGCAAGTGACAGATACCATTTATATCGACAGTCTCCTGAAACACACAGTACTTCTTTGATTTGTTGTGTAAACTCTATTAGCTTATCTTCCTAGACACATTCCGTATGATAGTTTTCATATTTTTGGACGCGGCCATCCGTGCCAGCCACGTCGGTCTACTTACCAAAGTCGACCCGTTCAGCGGGTGGAACTGGTTACCACCTCACGAACGGCCCGCGGTCGTCCACAGCTTTGTGCTAATCATTTCCAATAACTTATGTAGACTTACGCTGTAACTCTTTATTTGATCATACGAGCATAGGCACGAACTTGGGGGATAACAGGCAGCCGCTACCAGGCATCGCGGCAACAAATTGACCATTCTCGTTAAAATTAACTCGCGGGTTTCCTTTTGATTCCAACAGTTGTGATAGAGATAAGGCGATATCTGTCAATGTAGTGATTTGTCGAGTCTGTTGATAAGGGGCAGTGTTACGAGATCGGGTTCGAGGCACGCGCTTCCGCAAGGCCGCTCGATTAGAATGCAGGGAGCTCGCGTCCAAGGCTACGGTTGCGCGGCCGGTCGCTGCACCGGTGGCCGCTGTCTTCCTCCCCGTAGTTCGGCAGTTGGAAGCAGGCTCAGGAAGTGAGCCGTGAAGGTGACGCTCACAAAACTTAACTGCCTGTTGATCGGAAGCGACTGTGCTTTGAATTTTTGACGTACCTTTTGTTGTTCGGAAATTTATGCGCTTCCTCAATCATCTTGAATAATTAGGACACGAATAATTCATTCAATTCGTTCGAACTCGGAACAAGTACATGTTTTGCCTGAATTTGAATCGTCTTTAAAGCTTAGTCATCTATTAAGAATGTTTGATTTCGCAATAAATCAAAATAAACAAATTCTAAAATTTAAAACAATCCTACGACTAAGGAAACAACAATACTTGTGCTGAAGCGAGGTAAGCGGATGCACCTACGTCAGTTTCACTGACGAGCCTTGAGAATTACTCCACTTGCACAACAGCAAACCGCTTATCATAATAATTGAAATTTGTTACCACAAGTCGCTGTTCCAATGGGGTGAATTACTATGAACATGATGCGCGAACATGTTCAAAGCTCATAAGAACGCTTACAGTACCTAAATATTATTTCGGCAAGAGTATGCAAAGCTATAAGTAAATCGCAAATCACCGTAATGCGTTAGAGTTTTTATTTTCATCGCTTCAACATCAGTAAACTTGTTTGTGTTGCTACCGTTCTGAAAACATCAATGTTGTGCTCAAAGTGCATCAACATAGCTATTGTACCAAATGGGCATATACGCGTTCTCTGACGGAAACAAACGCATTCACATCGAAATATTTGCTTGTTTTTCAGTTTCTCACAGTTTCTTGTTACTTTTCAGGAAAACCATGATAAATTCGATACACGCACATACATACCTACCAACGTTTATATTAAAAAAATTACTCATAAATGCTCGTTTTCAATTATTGACGGCGAATCGGTGACTTTTAAGTACTATACCTTGTAGGTGTATTTTATATCTCTTATCAATCTTCAGGAAATCAAATTTATCTTATTATGTAGTAATACTCTGATTGAAAATTGATATGGAATTGTAAATGAATTCTTATCGTCATTAGTGTTTGTTTTGCAGACGCACATGACGTCGATGATAGTCTTTGATTTTTTTTTCTAAAATTTGTGCTAAAAAGTGGTTCCATGTGCTTGTCATACTTAGTGTCTTGTGATACTAGTTAGTGCAATGGTCAAGTTCCAAATGGAACTAACTTTATTAAAACGTGTTATAATATCGTCTATAAAATCTGTCGGGTGTGGCTGTGAATCGTGATGCCTCCTCGCCAGCTATGCTTATTTGTGCAACAAATCATGCAAGCTGATTTGGCCTTCGAAAACGAAAAAGAACACATTTGGAATCAAAAGTAACTGCATTTTCCTTATGAACTATAAGATAAACAACCTTTCGCCTACTACGGACTCTATCGCTGCGCTAACAACACAATGTATTGCGTATTTGCAAACATCGCGTAACTATAAATTGATAAAAAATTAAAACAGACTAAAAGTTTTGTAACATGAATTGCTTCTTACTCACTTTCACTATGTCGAACATTTAGGTTCCGTTTCGTGACGTCTCACTTAGTAGTTTCTGTAGCGTCAAAAATTAACTTGGTTCTTTTTTTTTTCAATATCTTACATCTCGCTTTCTATTCAACCCGTGAATCATGTCGTTTATTATATTTTGTCAATGACACTCTCATACTGAATGCCCCACAGTAATCGTTTAAGTCTGTCTGCGTACCTACGACAAACGCTCTGTTTATCGAACAATAACTTTGCATTGCAAATGTTTCTTTGTTATACAAACTAGACACGTGTTAGAAAATCGATGAAAATGACTCGTTTCTTATCAAAAGGCCTGAGGTCGTCTCTTGCGAAAGAACAATACAACTGGTTTTTATGATTTGTTTTTACTTTTTACGGGCGCTGTGCGCGCCGCCTGCGCAGCACACCGACCTCCACCGATAATTGTTACTCCTGCGGATGTTTTCGTGCTAACCGTTTTCGAATGCGAATAACTATAGCAGCAATACAATCGTATATAACAATATTATACTGCTACTTGTTAGCTTGTTAATCCATGCTTGTTAATCGTCGCAGTTACAGTAACTTTTTCCAACTGTGCCAGAACTCAGGAGTGACTTAGCTGTGTGTTCGGCAATACTTCCTAAGATGACATAATTAAACATTTAAATACAATCGTTTGTAGAGCCGTCTACCTTAAACAGAGTCGCGTCATCACCTACTGAATCCGATGAACGATGGCTGTCGACAAAGACTGTAGTTCTATTAGCAATTCGCGGTACTTATCATTGCTTGTTTTACGTTTCGCATCATGCCCTTACCTGATTAACAGAAGGCAGTAATATTTAACGACTCATTGTGAAGTTCGCTAATAGTTCTCGCTACGCCAACAGATTTCTAAATGTTTTATATCTTAAATAACAGTGCCATTTTGATTATTTTGACGTCGTCGTTCAAATGACTGGTTTGTTTACTAGGTACAAACTGCCCGTCATAATCATAACCGATATGACGATTTCTTTCGAGCATGGAAACTTGTCAGGTTATCGTGACTAGGTTTCGTGTACCGTATTATATGTGTCACAATTCTTAGCGCCTAGCAAACAAGCCAGGTATCTGGGAAGTCTTATTGTGAATTCAATCGATGTCGCCATTTGTATGACTGATATCCTTATCTGTCACTTGTCTGAACAAGTAACGGACAAACCCATATTGCTCGCGCAGTATACCGTTCCAAATACAATTATCTTAAATGGGGTTTGTAGTCCATGCATCTCGACTTTTTCCCCCGTAAATATTGGCTTTTCACAAATTCGACGTTTGTATTGTCATTCCTTTACTGTCACTGATAGATATGAGGTTAGAAAACGAAATAATGTATGTTAGTATAAAGGGGTCTACCCTTTATAGTAGAAATTTTTAAGTCTTAATATTATTTCTGTGGCTTGGTGCTAAAAGGGTCAAAGTACGTTTTTGTGAGAAATGAGATTTTACTGCCAAATTATTGAAAAAGTGATATATTTATGTGTACTAAAAGGGCGTAAGTGTAACGAAAATCTCTCAAAAGATACTATGTTAAAAAGGCCAATGTGGTGTGTGCTTTCATACTGTTACACAAAAATTATTAAGTGTTAAAAGGGCTGCAGTGTACTTAAGCCAAGGGAATTTAAAAATAAACACTACGCTAGTAATATAGTCGGAACTATAACGACCAAAGTTAACTTCCGTTTTTGTGATACAATCTTTGCTTTGACTGCATAATATTAATTTAATTTATAATATACACTTCTGGACACATCTTTTGGCCCACCTTGTATTTTCAGTTTCGTTTGGTCCTAGCTAAAATTTTATATTAGGTCGAGCAAAAAGTTTTTATGCAGTTTTGAACCTGGCACATTCACAATTTCATTCAATAGTCTTTTTTTGAATTTCGAACACAGAATTTAAAGAAACAAAAGACAATTTGGAGCCTGTTTGTTGATATCAAACAATCGAATACTAAGAAAACTTGGTTTTATTGGTTTACTTGGATTTAATTCTTGAAAAAGTGATTGATATCTTTGGTTTTGCAACAAACATTACTTATTCTTAACATTAAGGTGAGGTTCTATCAATAATCTATGGATACTTCACCTGAAGTCGCCGCCCAAGCTGTGGCACTTATTCAGGCCGGACACAGCCAAAGAAACGTGAGTGCTCAACTTAATTTAAGTCGATCTGCGGTCCGAAATGTTTATCGGAGGTACCTAGAGACTGGCGGCTTTGTTCGTCGCCAAGGAAGGCCACGATCTCGGGTCACAACTGAAAGGCAGGATCGATTCATCGTGACGACCAGCTTGAGAAATCGTCACCTTACCTCCATTGAGATACAAAACCAACTTCGCGACTTCCACGGAGTATCTGTGAGCGCTCGAACTGTTCGGAGAAGGTTAAAAGAACGCGATATGGTACCACACAAGCCAGCTAATGGCCCCAAACTAACGCGAGCCCACCGAACAGCGCGCCTTCATTTCGCACGCAGTCATTTAAATTGGACACAGCAAGATTGGAGCCGTGTACTCTTTTCTGATGAGTCTAAAATTGTGTTACATGGCAATGATGGAAGGAAGAAGGTCTACCGACGTAAGGGAGAGCGTTTCGCACAATGCTGCTTTGAAGAGAGGGTTGCTTATGGCGGTGGCTCATGGACTGTCTGGGGCGGTATATCCGCGAGCGGCAAAACTCAACTGGAGGTTGTTACAGGACCACGGCTGCCAACATTAAATGCTGAAAGGTACATTCGTGAGTGCTTAGAACCTCACGTGATACCATACGCGGACTATGTGGGCCCAAATTTCCTTTTTATGCATGATAATGCAAGAGCCCATGCGGCCGGCATCGTCAGGGAATATCTTCGGGATGTGAACATCACAGTTATGGACTGGCCAGCCAGAAGCCCAGACATGAACCCCATTGAGCACATGTGGGACGAGCTAAAAAGACGTGTTAGGGCTCGTCAGCCAGTTGCCCAGACGATGCAGGAGTTGAAAACTGCCATAGAAGAGGAATGGGAGATGATCCCTCAAAATTTCATAGAGCGGTTGATAAACTCTATGCCTAATCGTATGAGAGCTGTGGTAGATGCCCATGGAGGCAACACGCGTTATTAAATTAAACCTTTATTTGATAAAACATGTTTTTTATTCAAAAATCAATTGCCTTTAACAAGGCGCATATCCGACTTGTTAGACGTAGCTCCATGTCGTATGGTATTCTGAATTCAAATTTAAAACAATACGATCGAAAAAGATGGTAAAATGTATCAGAGGGCCAATTCTCGTAATTAAAAACGTTCAAATTCCAAGTCGCAATGTCAGCCAGCGACAATCAAATGTCAAAAATGTAGGCAAACTCTATACAATTTTGACAGATTGAGACTGAGATGAGATTGCGAACGTTGTTATAAAAATACGGGAATTGCCCCTCTGGTTTAAAACTGCATCAACAGTTTTTGTTTAATCTAGCAATCATATTTCGGTAGGGGCCATCGAAACCTAAACTCTAAGGTGGGCCAATAGATGTGTCCAGAAGTGTATATCCATACGCAAAATACGCACATTGTCGTGGAGTTGCGGATACCAGCCCGTATTACCTATAACATTTAATAAAGCAAAATAGACCAATATAATACACTGGCTCATTTTGCATTTGCACTAAAGACAATAATATGTTTACTATCCTCTTTTATTATACTAAAAATACTAAAGTTACCATTTGTCATTAACATAGGATTCTTGTTAGTGCTAAAAAGGCTTAAGTAGCAAATATTTTCAAAAATACCAATTTTTTCTTGAATTTGAATTTAATTAATTAATCAACCTACAAATATGTATCAAATAACAAAAAGAGATTTTGTCATTCTACAATATAACATGTAAATAATAACTAGCAATTCTGGTTCATTCTTCGAATGCATATTGCTGAAAATAAGGATTATTGTTATTGGCCCTTTTAGCCACAGGCCACAGATTTTTTTGCATAACAGCGGATAGCATAAACTTCATTTCGCAGAAAATCGTTTGTCAAACACTAATTTATTATACATACAAAACTCATAATTTTGTAAGTCAGAATCATCTTTAGGCATAAATTTCATACCCATAATAATTAAAAAGTTGAACCATCATATCGCAGAAAGTTCACAGTCAGAATCGTCTTTTGGCATACATTTCTTAACGATAGTCATTAAAAGGCAGAACTATCATATCTCAGAAAGTTTACAGTTAGAATCATCTTTTTTTCATTTCATATCCATAATAATTGAAAGACTCATCTATTACATTACATATTACACACATCGCATTATCAAATTATTTTATGGTGTATGCTTGCTTGCAAACATGAAAACAAGCATAAACCATGCATGCATCATGCAAGCAAGCATGCAACATGCAGCAGGCATGGTTTCTGTCACGGTTCCAGCGCTGCGGGGCTCCGGCGGTCCCACGCGAGCTTATCGTCGCAGATGGTTTTATCGCTTATCACCGCAGCTTCGGCTTGCTGGCCGGCTTCGCCAGCCAGCCTCAGCCGCGGCGGCGAGCGCTACAAAACACCTGCTCCTCAGCTCGAGGGCCGCCTCGCCCCTACGCGCCTACGCGGGCTTAAATTACACTCTAGGTTAGACAAGACTACGTGGAGTCGGTTTTGCAGCGATTCGTTTCTGTCACTGACTTTTGTAGCACAACATATTGACTTTTTAGGACAATATTTTAAATTTAATTAAAGGTTAAAAAGGCTATTTTTATAAATGGCAATATGCCTAGTAAAATTATTCCAAATGAAATTCTGCCATCTTCATAGTATGCCAAGTGAAATTGTACCAAATAATCTTCGCTCTAAATAAACGTTATGCTAAACGAAATTATGCGGAATTACAACTTTGCCAAAGGTAAAATTATGCCAAATAAAATTCTACCATTTTAAAAGTATGCCATTGTAAATTCGGACTTATAAACATTCGGCCAAACAATAAATATATTAAACAATTTTTATATCTTAAAAATATTGGTTTAAAGAAGATTATGCCAAGTGTGTTATACCAAATTAATTTCGGAGCATCAAGATTCTGCCAGATAGAGAGAACCCATTATTATAGCCTTTACTGCTGACCTAACTGATTAATCTAGGCAGAGCCTAAACCACTCAAGTTGAAAACAAGTTATTGGAAGAGTACCTAGGTTCCTTTTACTACTAAGAATCCACTAAAGGATTTTCGGAAATTCTATCCCTAAAGGGGGTAAAACAGGGGTTGAAAGTATACGTATAAAAATCCGTATTTTTTTTAGAAAAACCTGTGAAAATTTGTATTGAAGAGTTTCGATTGGAAAAGATGCAAAACTTTTCGGGATAAATCTACGTGGACGAAGTCACTTGCAGGTGCTTACCAATAATAAAGAGGATCCATCTCTAACAAAGACTACTCCCACGGTATTAAAGCATTTTTTAACAATGCAAGTTGATGCTGTTGCGGGATTAAATCCAATTTACTCGGTTCTTTAGAGTTGGATGCACACGCATCAGCAATTATAAGCCATTTCAACTAAACGTTTTGTCACACGTGTGTCCTCCCACCTATCTCTGTAATTATGTAATCAACTCGTCAACAATACATTTATTTGTCTACACCTACTTATACAGGTAAAAATTATGGCTATAATGCTGGGTTACGTAGGTCTAAGTAACCCAACATTGTAGTCATATTTTTTTCAAACGGCACTGAGATTATCCTGCCACTTCTAGACATCCTATAAAAAGATCTTGTAGAAACGGTACCTATCGCTCTATCCCTTGAAAAAGCAACTAGTATAGAAGTTTAAGGCAAACTTACTTGTCCATCCCGAGACCCTATAATTAGATTACCCATCTAGCGAGCAACCCGGAGCCAGGCGAGACTGGCTTAGCAAAAAAGTTGTGGCTACATCGGCACGCGAAGGTCGATGACCGGCGCCTCTGCTTAACTCGCTATATTATAAAACTCTGAGCGAAAGTCACGTAATTAATTCCCCTTGATTGCGCCACTTTATGTCTCGGTGTCAAAGGGTTTAGGCCAAATTTTCTTGACACTTAGACCCAAATCCGCTTACATAATACCTATTAGGCTTTATTTAATGACAGCGATAGTAATTTTTTTTTTTCTTATCACAACAAAAGTATTATGATGCTATGTGTTGTTTATGTTGTATGTTTATGTTATCGAATAATTCATCAATTTTGGCACGTGGTTCTCCATAATAGTCGATCATTCAATATGATGGCAATTATCGTAAATAAAATTTGCATTTCAAGTTTTAATAATTTATTTTCGAGTTATCAATACTATAGGATTATTTTAATTGAGATGTTTGGAAACCGGAAACTTGGTTATGATGTAACAAACCCAATAATGATATTTATTAGGAATTTCCGT
This sequence comes from Cosmia pyralina, assembly GCA_946251885.1. NCBI lineage: Eukaryota > Metazoa > Arthropoda > Insecta > Lepidoptera > Noctuidae > Cosmia > Cosmia pyralina. Next base: position 16,251,698 of record OX276357.1, read on the forward strand.
CCCCCACCTTGACTACTAGCAACCTGCCTATGACATTCTATTTAGTAGTGGGTATTCACTTCTTTGACATCTGTCATTACATAAGGTAATCTATTCTTATCAGATATTTATCTTTCTGACAAACAATAATGATAACCTGAAATATGTATATTTTTTGACACTTAATTATAATAGACGTATGCAAAATTACACTTAATATTGACAAACTAACACTTTTACTAAACTTTTTCCGAAGTCTAGACAAAGAAGCTAGTCAAATTTGCACAATGCTATTTGCACTTTCGAAAATCTGCAATTGAAACGTATCTACTAGAATAAATATAGCGGCAAACTGGCTTGTTTAAATAAGCTTTATTCAAATCGGGAACATGCTTGTGTAGTGTCGCCCGACATTTTGTACAAATATTATTTGTTAGTTAAACTTTTTAGAAATATCAATGATCGCAAATAGTGCTAATCTTTTAATTTAAACCAAACTTCCTCGTCAAAAAGTTGCTTGCATATTTTTTTATTAATATTCTCAGTAATAGTTACGCAAGTTACCTTACCTTAAATCGATAAATGATATCATCTATACAAAATTCTCTGTAGAGAGAAGGTCTAATATTATTATGTGGGCATGATTCATGAACATGATACAGATGACGATTTCTCTTCGCCTATAGGGGGTCAAGGTCGCTTTATCTGTCTGGCACATTGATATATCTACTTGTGTTGTTGACGGTTACTAGTTCAAGCTTTATTTCAGGGCTATCGAAAGGTACCAAAGATTCCTGACGACAAAAGTTCAAAAAAAAAAAAATATCATAGGGCGAAGAACTCTTACAAATATTCTGTTGGTGTAAGCGTGATCCTTAATAACAACTTATATAGACTTTTATGAATTGACTTTCTAGATCTTTTACGCTTAGATAATTTCTTCTCGTATGAGCGGAGTTCTGTTGTTACACCTCCTCTCAATGAAGCATTACTTTCTGTCTAGTCACGATTACATCGTTTTGAACACTTTCTATTTCTTATTATTGAGGAAATTAATTAGCTTAATAAACATGTCTATTATTAATCTATTCTGCGTGCGTTTTCCACGGTAAGACCTTCGACGCTATCTGCTAGTTACCGATCTATGACCCTAAGTATGCCCTTAGTGCGTGCCGAGGTCTCACCGAAGGCATTCGTAGCTCCAGCCCGTGGCGCCCTTTTCATGTCTCATTTTTATAGCACATGCGACATTGTTCATAATAATTTTCCTCCATATTATCTGAAATTGTTATTGGCTTGATAGCCTGTTTGACGATTATAGAATTTTAACTAGATCTAGATGCAGCTGGGCTATTGAAATAGCTACGAGGCTGCAAGTTATTTGCCGGGTGCAAGGCTTTAGATAGCGCCTTGGCTTGCAGGATAAAAATAAACAGACGCTTGTTAACATACAATTTGATCGTTTTGTAACGCTACGTGGTTTTAATGTGTTTTTTGTGCAAAGTAGGTCGCAGGTCGACCTTTGTGATGTGCTTTTCGGAATTGCAAAAATTCACATTATTCTGCGATAGCTCTTAGATATTGCCTCGGTAAGTATTTTCTTGTAAAACGGTTAGCGAGTTGTTGTGTAAAAGATATACTTGAAAGTATCAAGTTTATTTATGTTATGTGTCTATACATAACAGCAAGAAAAACCAAGTATCAAAAAAAGAGTGAGTGTGTTATAATAGCATTTGGGGTATTTCTAATGACTTAAAAGAACCTTACTTATTGTGAATTTTGTTACGAAACTAGTTTTTGTAAATCCGCTAGGCATTTTGTCTTTAGTTTGCTAAATATACCTGCAGAGATAGGTATCAGGTTTCTGATAACTATCGTGCTCTGAGTCGTCCATTTAATTACAGTGCAAGGGTCCATCCGTGATTCTCAGGCGGAACAATCTTTTGCACAATAGTAATCATAGATCAATCAGTTTTTCCAGTCACGAACGAGATGAAATTATTGTGCAGATGTAGACGATGTTATCAGTGTTGAGCTCCTGTAAAGCAAATCATCAGAAAATTGTCTTGCCATTGAACATCTACTCAAGGTTCGTTCTAGAAAAACTAACATAGTATTGATCAATTTTATTAGCCGAATGGTAGATACTTTATCAATCACTTTTACGCTGCCAATTGCTTCCCGTTAGCCATTGTGACAAAAATATAACGAAATAAAAACAACCCAATTCCAATTTTGTGTGTCGATTTCACGTAAATAGATTAGGCGACGTAGGTAATTGTTTCTAAACTTTTCGCACAAGGTTGCTGTACTAAGTTGCAGCAATTCTTAAAATATGATCGTTGAGAGTAATTGTGGCTCTTTTTATTGCTCACAGTTTACCGTTTTACAGCTGTACTACTTAGATACTATTTTTATATCAAGAGCCCGACGACCTCGCCCGTCTGTCGCGCGGGATTTGATGCAACACTATTGTTAGACCCCACACAGCTTTGTGTTGCAATCATTCAATGAGAAATGAACCTGATTTATGTTCTTATTAATATGACCATCATAATTGCAATTTGTCTCTAGACATCGTTTGTTCAAAATTCGTCCCGGTGTTACTGTACAAGTTCTGTTATTTCTATAAGGTGACAAATTATGATTCATTGTTAGCAGCGGAGCTCATGAAAAGCGGTTACTACAATAAGTTTGTCTCCGGCGCGGACGGAGTGAGCGTACGTCAATTGAATGCAGAATACTATTCATTCGTGCTCGTTGAGTCACCGACAAGCCGCTTTCTGAACACCCTACGAGAGCGATACCGGTCCTTTATACACTCACATTATCATTACGATGATAATCACAATGTACAACATAATGAAACAATCCCCAGATGGACAATTCATTAGCTTGGCAGCAAGTAGACGTGCAGTATTAATTACCTACATTGTAACAATTTGTAATAACTCTTTTGCTGCTACTTGTATTAATTTTAATGGCGTGTTAATAGACTTTTTAAATACGTTTAACTTTTTACGTTGTTCTCTATATGACTCATACTTTTTACCTTCAATTTTGTTTAAATCGTATGTAAACACGTAATTTAACACTGCACGTATGCGGTTGTGATTATTAACCTTCAGTTATATTGATCGTAACTTCGATAACTCGCATATTTCTAAGTTTTTTAATGTTGTTACAGATGGTACTTCCGCAAAATAAAACGAATCGAAGCGGAGAAGAAATTGCTCCTTCCCGAGAACGAACATGGCGCTTTCCTCATCCGAGACTCCGAGAGCCGCCATAATGACTTCTCGCTATCAGGTAAAATTCACATCATAAAATAATTATTCATGTTCTATTGATAATTTCCTAATAGGAAATCGTTCAGTTAATATACACAGCAATATACAACAATTATAATCATCTTGTTAGCTTGGAAAATAGAAGAATATTTATTTTATGTGATACTGGTTGGCGATGATTCATTTATACGTCCTGTGGTACGCAGCACAGTGCTAAGTGCTATCCTGTTACAAACGCATCCAGTGGTGCTGGGCGATTCGATCACGACGCCAAACCGGTTGAAAGTTTTTCTAAGACCGTAGCGCAGGCGCCGTGGGAATAAAGGCTGAACAACTGAATGACTGCCTCTATATCTGCTAATTAGTATTGTTTATAAATGCAAGGCTTTAACCACACTTTTTAACTATTTTTGAATTGCTCGAAGCCATCTTATTGCATTCCAAACAAAAATACAGAGACGTGACAGCGCTCTTATAGATGACCGCTGTCACGTCTGCGTTCTGCGTTAATACCTACTAACGCAGACTCAATGCAACCCAGATATTAAATTATATTTATTTTGCATTTGCATAAAATACGGTTTACTGTTGGACTAGTTAATTTCATTCTAAATCATACCGTTGCGATGTACATAAAATATGTTTGGTTTTTTATAAAACTACTAGCTGCGCCCCGCGGTTTCACCCGCGTAGACCGGAATAAAAAGTAGCCTATGTGTTAATCCCGGGTATAAGCTATCTACATACCAAATTTCATACAAATCGGTCCAGCCGTTTGAGCGTAAATAAGTAACAAACATACAAATACACTCACAAAATTTCGCCTTTATAATATTAGTGTGATAAACGTACGTCATTAATTCATTATGCAAATAGCTAAATTGTATTAACGATATTTGAATGCAGGGACATTATATTTTAATGCTATTCAGATAAGTACATCTTTCCTGCTGTACAGTAGGTACCTACAGAAAATATTGCAATAATAAAAAAAAAGATTCTCATTTATATTCATGATGTACCTGGAAAAATAGAAGTCATTGACGTTTTCAGTTTAAACGTAATTTTTGGAGGAGGGTTACAATTGTTACAAAATGTAAAGATTAGCCGTGAAGGTAACGAGCAGTAAACGTACCGAAACTCTTAATGCACTTTGGTTTTTCCACACAGTGATTATTACTATTGTATTTTCCATGAGAACTGATGGAAAATTGGAATAATTTTGTGAAAATTCTGACGTCTCGCTAGAAAAATAACAGAATTATATTTCATTTTAAAATTTTCATGAATAAATTACGTTATAATTTGTAGGGTTCCATGGTAAAACAAAGAGCACTTAGACTCGGTCTGCTGTTCATAAATCCAGTAAATATCTACATGTAAAAAAATAAAACTTGCAGGAAAAGACAGATCACGTGATCAGAAAAAAAAATATTTCATAATAATTGATGCAGGAAAAAATAATAGGAATTTAACAAGAATAAATCAAAATATTCCTAAGGAGTCTGCGTCGTTACAGGAATCTTTTAATTTATTAATTGAATTTTCTTATACCTAGGAGTTATTGCGCGTGGATGTAATCTAGAGCAGTAGTCACGCGACATTGTTACATCATTATTGTAACATCAAGGACGTTTATCTGCTTTTTATTCTAGCGGTTTCTTAGAACATAATTTATGTAATAACTTATCAAATACCTTCGTTGGATGCCAACATTGCCAGCTAATCGTTGTAAAGAACAATAAGTTACCTATTTCTAAAGAACATTGTTCTCTTTTATCTGTGTCCTTTTTTATAACGCAGATTTTAACCGCAGAATCGTTAACGTGTGCTCCATAAATAAGAGCTCTCTTATTTCTGCAGTCAATCGTCATTAGGTCCGGTTTATGCCTGTTAAACCCGTGTCATTAGTTGAATAAGTAATTCAAGCTATTTATAAAGCCAATGTGATACAGTTTACTAAATACGATCGAGATTTCTACGATAAAAATCGATAAAAGTATTATTTTCATAGTATTACGTGCCTAATCCGTTTGAAAAATTGTAAGCCTCATGTTGACGATTTTCCCGGAAAAATGTTTTATCTTTACCTAATGCGTCGTTCATTACAATTTGAAGGTGAAAGCTGTTTCAGATTTACATATTTGTTGAATTTAAATTATTATTATTTTCTTAACAAAATACTTTTGAACGAAACTGCTGCGAAATACTTTTGAACGAAACTGCTGCGTCACAAATAGACTATGTTTCCTATAGTGTAGTTTTATCCATTGTTTTCCGAAGCAGAACCTTTCCACTTGGATTCCTGCTCATATTTGGGGCACAAAACGGGTATGTCCCACATTCCGAGAATCGATTCTATATTTAACTTCAATCGATACCCCCACCTGGCTAACACGGGGAAGTGAGCTATATCTTTAATATTTACAGCAGATAGCCATGAATATATGCGAATATTAATTATGTACGAAGGAAAATAGAAAAAGGTCAACCTATTTAAATACGTAAATGAAACAATTTATATTTTTACAAGCTTTATATTTCTAACAAAGAGTTCTGTGCGTGGTTTTGGAATCACTTTCCTACGTGTGTTGTTCGAAAACTTTCACAGTCGAACGTCGGGAGATGTATTTATCTATTAAAGTTTTAGAAAGAGCTATTGCCTATCTTTAGGGTGCATCACTGATTATACCTGCATATTGAATTAGCTTCACGAGCCTCCTAAATTGGTCCCTCATAAAAACTCGTTGTCAGTACGTCTAACTTATAAAATTATATTTCTATATTACAATGGGCGTTGCATAAATTTTCCGACTGCTTTCTCAATCAATGAAAGTGAAGTTTCGATTCTTACACTTCAGCAAATTAAAATTTCACGTAGAACGATGTTATACGTACTTGCTAACGTGCGAATTCGGATATTGTTGACAGTGCTTAGTTTGTCTACTAATCTTCGCAGAATTGTGCAGTTTAGTTTTCTATATCTCACACTTTAAGTGCTAGGACTCGTTTATTTGAACATGACTCGGATTCACTGTTAGCACTTAACCGACGGTATTGGCAAAACTAAAATAGAACTATTTAATGGCCCGTTTATATCAGCCGATATTAATCGTAGTGCAAATCTCCTCAGAGGCTCGCTGGCGGACTGGGTATACACCTGTCCTAAGGATAGTTTTGGAACGTTACGCCTATAGTTATTTTTTGCCAGTTCTTTGAAATATTATTAGAACCCGCATTCGAACCCCTTGCACATGACGTTTAAACTTTTTACTATTCGTCATGGGTAGCCCGGATTAATGAGATTATTCACGTTCTAAAGTATAATTATGCGAGTTATCGGCTAAAGCAAATAAGCCATAAGTTTCATAATTTAACAAATCCTAAAACATATATTTTCAATGCAGTATTAACTGGATTTTTAAATCATATAAGATTTTTGGTGTGCTTAGCATAATACCAGTTTTTTATCGATAAAATGTCATGTATTCATTAATATTATTGAAGAATGTACTGATAGATCAGGTTATGATAATCCGCTCTCATTTTCATACTACTACTTTCCTGGGTTCGATCTTTAGAATACTTATTTGTTAGTGTTAGCCAGTAGCATTCATACTTAACAGGTATGGCACGCTAGTTCTCGTTACCTATATCGTTGACGCCAATGACGATATTAATGGAGCCTTGCGGAGGTATTAGCCCGCGAAATCCAAATTTTCTTGGTTTTTGCAATTTGCAGGTCAGTGTCAGGTTGTATCTTAATCAAAATATGATTCGCGACAATAAGAACTATGAATTTACATAATTTTAACCATAAAAATCATCAATAAGTACATCTTTCTAAGTTAAATTTCCTCCGGATTCGTCTGAATTCCGAAATCAGACCAATCCGCAGGAAATCTAACTTTAGAGATAGATGATTTTTATGGTTAAAATTATGTACGAGGGGGGATCAATAAGTAGTGAGAACGACATACTCCTTGGTAAGAAAAAAAATTAATACTGGCAGGCATAGCTCAGATACATATTTGCAATATTAATAAAGAAAAAAATCTTCGATTCACTTTGGTTTTTTTCTGAATGTAGTCATTTGTTTGCTTCGTGTTGGAACGTGTTCTCGAAAATGGAGAAAAACGAAGTGCGAGCCGTTATTAAACACCTCTGTTTAAAAAAGTTAACGACGCAAGTGATTCATTGCGATTTGGAGGCAACATTAGGAGAGTCTGCTCCGCCTTATTCCACTGTCGCAAGGTGGGCTTCTCAATTTCGAGTAGGGAGTACGAGCACGGAAGACGAACATCGTTGCGGCCGTCCATCGACGTCAGTCACCCAAGAAAATGTTGCGAAAGTCGAGAAAATTGTATTGAGCGATCGAAGAGTTACCATCCGATACTTAATTCAAGAAACGGGCATTTCATATGGAAGTATTCAATCCATATGGAAACAATCTTTGAATATGAGAAAAGTCTCCGCAAGATGGGTGCCGAGAATGTTAACCGACAGTCAGAAACAAAATCGACTTGGCATTTCGAAGATATTGTTGGACAAGTTTCAAGGAGATTCTGAAAACTTTTTGTCTCGTTTCGTAACAATGGACGAAACATGGGTTCATCATTTTGATCCCGAGACAAAACAGCAATCTTCGCAATGGAAACGGCCATCATACCGACCCCGAAGAAGTTTCGTGCCGTGGCATCGGCTGGCAAGGTTATGGCCTCAATATTTTGGGACTCAGAAGGTATATTGTTGATTGATTACCTGGAGCGTGGAACCACTATTACAGGCCAATATTATGCAGCTTTCATTCCTGAGTTGAGGAATGCCATCAAAGAGAAAAGGAGAGGGAAACTTCGAAGGGGCGTGCTGTTTCATCACGAAAACGCACCCGCGCACAGGTTGGCTGTTGCGATGGCTGCCATTCAGCAAGCTGGCTTCGAATTGGTTGATCTGGCGCCTAGCGATATTATCTGTTCCCCAAATTGAAAGAATACTTAAGGGGAAGCAGGTACGAAGACGATAACGAGGTGATGGATGCCGTGGAGAGCTTTTTGCAGGACCAAGACAAAACTTTTTTTTTTAAAGGAATTGAAGTCTTGGAAAAGCGCTCGGTGTGTAGAGAGACTCGGAGACTATGTAGAAAAATAAATTATTAAGTTATCAATAGTCATTATAATTTATCTCATTCTCACTACTTTTTGATCCCCCCTCGTAAATAATAGGGGTTAAAGTATGAAATTGCTATTGTATTAGGAAATTCGAATTGACATAGAACCTTCATGGTTTGAGATTTTTGAGTGAAACTTTTTTCACATGGTACCTATGAAGTTCTTCTTTTAAAAAATGTGCAACATTCGATTATCGACTTTCAGTTGTTTTTTTTTTATTCAGCTTAGAAGAAAGATGGATACTTCAAAAATTCGAGTTATTTTTGAATACGAGTTACGACGCGGAACTAACGCGGTAGAAACAGCTCGCAATATCAATGTTGCGTTTGGAGACTGCTAATGAACGCACCGTGCGATTTTGGTTTAAACGCTTTCGTGATGGAAACTTTGATTTGAAGAACGAACCACGTGGAAGACCGCCCCAGGTGACTAACAATGAATTGAAAGAGATGGTGGAAGCCGATCCGAGCCAAACCACCCCGGAATTAGCGGCATGGTTTAACGTTACCTTACCAACAATATTGACTCATTTGCGTCAAGTCAATAAAATAAAAAAATATGAGAAATGGGTGCCTCATGATTTGACTGATCTGCAGAAAGAAACGCGTGTTGAAACTTGTGTTGCCTTGTTGAATCGATACAGAAATGAAGGAACATTGGATCAAATTGTGACATGTGATGAAAAGTGGATTCTTTACGATAACCGTAAGCGAAAAATGCAATGGCTGACCCCAGGTCAAACGCCGCAACAGTGTCCTAAAGCAAAGCTTACCAATAACTGTTTGGTGGTCTCAGCATGGTGTTATTCACTATAGCTTTCTCCGATCTGGTCAAGCAATAACGGCAGATGTCTACTGTGCCGAACTCCGAACAATGATAGCAAAACTAGCAGTGAAACCCGACTCATGAATCGATCTACACCATTATTGCTCCATGATAACGCGAGACCTCATACAGCACGAGAAACCGTTTTAACTCTACAGGAACTGCAATTAGAAACCATTCGTCACCCTCCGTATTTGCCAGACCTTGCTCCAACGGACTACCATTTTTTTCGTGATTTGGACAATTTTCTACGTGATAAAAAGTTTTCTTCTCAGGAGGCAGTACAAAATGCTTTCACACAGTTTGTCGAATCTAGATCACGAGAGTTCTATCGAAAAGGCTTATATGACCTTCCTATTAGATGGCAGCAATGTATAGATAATAATGGTAATTATTTTGATTAAATGAATATGTTAAATTAAAAAAAATCATTTCAATTTTTCATTACAAATCGGCAATTTCATACTTTAACCCCTAATACTTAGGTCTTACTTTCGCGAATCATATTTTGATTCAGATACCTTACACTGACCTGCAAATTGCAAAAAAACGCAAGAAAATTTGAATTTCGCGGGCTACCACAGCGCAATCACCTTAAGCGAATCAAGAAAAGCAACTTGAATTTGCACCTTAGTGTACGTACGTGGCGAATTTTCCAACTATGCATGTTTAGCCAAATCCGGTTTACATTTTTATCAAAATCGGGCTCGGCACTCCTTGGAATATTTTTCGATATTTCTTATAGTTTCGGTTTTGGCCATTTTCCATGAAATTATTTTAGGCTCTACTACCAAGTATTTCAAATAAGTATCGCTATGAAATATAAAATAGCCGGTGTTCGAGTAAACACTTAAACCAATGATACTCAGAGTGACTTTTGACGAGTAATGCGCAGCTGGTTTTTTTTTTCGCGATTTCAGGTTTGGTCCCATAGTAAAAGTTATTTGTTATCATGAGTACAACCATGTGTTTAAGTATTGGTCACTAATTACCAGTTACCCTATATAAGAGGCAGTTCCTCTTATCTAAATAAGCACTAAAAGAACTTAAGGAAACGGATATCAGCTATTCTGGCTTCTATAAGATATACCTGTTACTTATCCCTCATTTTGGAATATCGCGAGTAATTTTTTTAATTGCATTTCCGTCCTCATACGTAGAGGAAAAAGGTTCCAGCGTGGTCGCGAGTCTTCTAACAAAATAAAATAAACAAACTGGATATCACTATCACTGAGCATATTTAAATGCCTATACTACCTGAAATTGCTTAGCATGATCCTCCATGATATCGAAAATACTGCAGCATTCATGATGAAATAAATATATGGTAAAGTTGAGGATTAATGTTAAGTAATATGTTTGACGAGTAAGTCTGACAACCAGTCTTACCATGGGGTATCGTGTTACCCAGTAACTGGGTTGCGCAGGTCAGATAGGCAGTCGCTCCATGTAAAATACTGGTATTCAGCTGCATCCGGTTAGACTAAATGCCGACCTCAACATAGTTTGGAAAAGGCTAGGCCTATTAGTACCTATTAGTACCTATATATCTAATAATAACTATATACTATTAATTAATTTATCTCAGAAATTCCCCACCTATTATGTAATAAAATCTATAAATGCTTCCTCTCTCCTAACCCACTTATTATTGCTGTGCCCGACAGGGTCCATGTGGTCTAACTATAAGCTTTACCATCTAAGAATACATGTGGAATGCAATAAAGTATTGAGTATTGACTGTTTGACGAAAACACGATTCCATAAAATTTTCTCGATAGAAAAAAAATTACATAGTTACCTCCAAACCGAACAATAAACCGCTAGTATTAAAAAAATACTCCAAATTAGATCATGAAACTGCACAATAACTGAACTAAATAAGCAGATTCTTACTATATTTTTATTATTTTTTTCAAATTACCATTATTTTCACCGGAAAAAGCAATTACCTAAACTATAGGGGGTCTACCCGAAACCGAAAAACATGGCAACTGGTCTACGAGACAAAAGTTTGGGGATCTCTGACTTAAACATTGACATATAGTTATATATTCCATTCTCGATATTACTTGGTCATTTAATTTCGCGATTATGTAGGCAAAGTAATATCTTAGACCTCGATGAGAGAGTGCAAGGTTCATTAAGCAAATTGATCTTGCACACACGCATGCCTAAAAAAGCTTAAAAAAAAAAGCTTGTAATAATACATTAAGTGATTAAAACTCAATCAAATCACGTTAAGATGCGGACGTTACACGGCTTTCTAGTTCTGTTTTCTGATTCATCACGTACTTATCGTAACATTAGAATTACTTCAGCAAAATCGAACTCCGATAACATTGTCGTAATAACTCGATTCGCGTTTATTTCATATTTTTTTGTCGAATACAGCATTTTTCTGCGATATAAAGTTTTATTTACATTTTAGATCGTTATGCTTGCATAACAAACCAATAAAATAGAAGAGACATCGCTGCTAATTCTAAGCTTGCCGATTTTAATGAAAACGTGATTAAACGTCAGCTCAAGATTACCTTCATCAACTGAATCGAACTGTCAAAATTGACGCGAAGATTCTGAGAACTTCACCCATTAATTATACGGCGTCTGTATTCTTGTGGTTTAGCAAGGTCGAGATGCAAGTTTCTCGACCTAAGATAAGTATGACAGACCCAAAAACCTCAGATCTGTGTCCCGATAAAGAATAAGTTAGCTCTCTTTTTGACTTCTTAGAATGTAAACTTTCTTTTTGAGACATTTTGATGGATATACTACTCTTACTTATTTTCTGCTGAACCGTTGGCTCCCCACTGTGGCGCTACGTTGATGACTGGCTCTATAATTCATTAGTGACTTCTCTCATCTTTTGCAGCGTTTTTGAACGTATTTTATATCTGTAGGAGTAAGTAGTGTTAATTTGCTGCTGTAAGTAAGCCTGTATTGTTTAACAATGATCATGTCTTTGTAAACCTACCACCTAAGTTCACATTGTGGAATTGAATAAATATACAGGGTGTTTGGAAGCTGGGTGCAAAGCCTTAAGGGACTTTTAAGAGCATTTTGAGCATGTTGTTAGACGAAGTAGGATTTTTTTTATTTTTAGCTGATATTTCTGACTGTAAATTGCCAACAGTGACCCAGTTAAAGTTGGTATGTTATTTTTGTGTACCTAATGTAATAAACTAAGTTCCAAACATCACCTGCGTTATTGAAAAAAAAATCTAGAAAAAAAACAAAAAGTTTGCAGTTAAAAATACATAAGTACTTCATCTAAAATATGTATCGCTCAAATGCTTTCCATTGTGTCAACTATCACCCCCTTAAGGCTTTGCACCCAGCTCAACACCCGTATTGAGTATTAAAAAATAATATTGAAAAACTACATTTAAGTCTTCTTAACCTATGGTGCTCAGACTTAGTCTTTGACTAACATCCAGAAGTACAAACTCAAGGTTTGCCAACGAGCAATGGAGCGCAGTATATGAGGCGTTAAATTAACGGATCGTGTTCGAAACAATACTGCGCTCCAAAACAAAGATAGCTGACGTGGCTCAAACGGCTGGCGAACTTAAGTGAGATTGGGTAGGACATGTCTGCCGCATGCCGGATAAACTGTGTGCCCATATAGCACAGAACTGGTGCCCTGAGACAGTGAGGCGTGGTCGCGGCAGACCACGTAGGAGATGGCGGGACGAGCTGGATAGGTTCCGTCAAAACTGGGAAGATGACCAGCGGGCTCGCGAAAGATGGAAGGAGTGGAGTGGAGGCCTTTGTCCAGGGGTGGGACAGAGTAGGCTAGTAAAAAAAAAATCATATATATATATTTAAGTACTTAAACTGCACCGCTTAATAATAACCAAAATATTGATCGTGTTCGTCCTAATTAATTCTACACATTATGACATTACATCAAACTTACAAAACATTTAATTCATTATAAGCATTCGTACTTCAGTTTTACGCAATTTGTATTGCAATAAAATGCAAATTAATGAATATTTGTTGTTCACAGTGCGAGACGGAGATACGGTGAAGCATTACCGCATCAGGCAGTTGGATGAGGGCGGTTTCTTCATCGCCAGGCGCACCACCTTCCGTACGCTGCAGGAACTTGTGGAGCACTACAGCAAGGACGCTGACGGCCTCTGCGTGTCGCTCAACAAGCCCTGCGTACAGGTACGTCACGGTATTCCAGGTTCCAGCACTAGTAAAAATCGGATGCATCCTAAAGCATTGTAACCATCTACGATTTACGTAAGCATAGGATGTTCAGGTATCCGGTAATGTCATTCTGATTTCGTCCGTTTCCATTCCCTGGTAATCGTAGATTGAATGCACATCGTAAATTCAAATCTTATTCAATTCCCGTTTCTTATCCATAGTCAACAGTTATTACTAGAAGCCTTATTAAAATTGTAAAACAATTATTCTACCAAGTGTTATCTGACATTCTTTCCGAATGCATAATGCCACATACATAACAGTTGAGCTTGACCCGACCTTCCACTACGATGCTATAATAAATGATTGAACTCAACATTTTGGCAGTAACGCACAATCATGGAATCATAGTGTTGTAAAGTCAAGGTCACGTGACCGAAATAAATAAATCGAATGAAGAATATTTATTTATTATAACGGAGCCGCATAAATTGCAAAATTCAATATCGGGACGACTATAAAATTTATGGTTTTCGCCGGGTCAACCTTTGTGTGCCGCGTGAGAAATATTACAAGGCATTGAACGAGCTCGAGGATACTTTAAATTCACCGAAGGACTCTGCTTTTCTCGGACAAAGAGCATCGTCATATTTAAGTTATTTAAACCAAGTATGTACGGCCCAGTAAGGGCCATTAACATTTTCAAACTTTTATTTATTATATTTTCCGGCATGTACTCGAGCATTTCACAATGAATTGAGGAAAGAACTTTTATACCTCAAGTGCTATTTTCTTAAGCTATCTACATTTTATATTTTAAAGCCTCTTATCGAAGCGAATTATAATTTAGCTTTGCGTCAATCGCGTATTTAAAATTAACAATGCTCCGCTCATTGCAACACGTGTAAATTCCATTTTGATTATAATTGTATAGATGTAGCGCACCATCACGTAATTAAATGCGAGCTTTATGGATTCTTTTTTAATGACTGTTTGCGAGACGTGATCATTTGTCACTGTTTCGTTGTTTGTTTATCCGGATAATTGGTGTTATGTTACAACATGCTTGCAATTTATGTGTTTATAATGATGGTGGAATATGATTACGCTATTAATTAGCATATAAAGCGTCAAAAATTCATAATTTGCTGTTCCAGTTTCGCGATCGACCTACCGCCAAGGCCGTGAAGGCACTTTCGTTACGGACGATGCGTACCTACATAACACAATACATCCCACTTGACGACAACTCTTTGTTGTCAATGTTTTCCTCCGTTACAATGGAATCACGTAAACACTAAACATTTTTTTTTTCCTGTTTTCTTGTACCTTGGCGCGATATCTCTTAATGAAAAATCTAAATACAAATCAAATTAGTCACTAGATACGTCCTTAATGCTGTTGTCGAAAATCATTAAATACAGTTTTGGCGATCACGAGTTATCTCATCGGCAACTGTGTGGGAACATCTCTAGGAGTTATAAATTTTAATATTTCTTACAAAATGGAATGAAACTTGATGTGTTACATAACTGTTTATTAGTTTTATACACTTAAGTATAAATAAAAAGAGAAGTCCTGACTGTCTGATTGACTGACTCATCAATGCCCAGCACAAACCCTTGGACCTAGAAAGCTGAAATTTTGCACAGAGGTTCCCTTTGTAATGTAGATAATGAAGGAATTCCCGGTACTACGTTCCCGTAGGATATTTTCCGACATCCACACGAGCGAAGCCGCTGGCAAAAGCTAGTTTTTAAAAAAAAGGGTTCTTTAGTAGGTCATCCAGATTTGATGGTTATATTTAATACCTTTTCAATTGGGATTAATTTAAGTTGAAACTAGGTATCAGTTGAATGTTGAGTAACTTGCTATTATTTAGATATTATTATAAAAGTTTTCAGACCGAAAAACGTGAAGTAACAATTAACCAATTATTTCAGAAAAGTTCAAATGGTCTTTTTATCATTATATCACACAAAATTCAACAGAAATTTATTTTAATGCAAGTACCTATCTACTATTATTTCTAACTCAAAAACGAGTTTCTAATCGCGACATTATCAAAAAGGGATTAGTAAAAAAATACCGGCTAAGTGCGAGTCGGACTCGCACGCCGAAGCGAGGGTTCCGTACGTCAGCTTTTTTTTTAGTACAGATATTATATGAAAATACTGAACGAAGAATATTTAAGAATATTTTTCATCTTAAATTTTAACAATCGCTAACTGTATTTCTTAATACTGTGAATTACAAAGTTATTTTTTGCAGTTGCAATAAATCGCCCATTTTTAAACAAAATACCTTATGAATCGGCGTTTTTAGTATTTGTTGTTAAAAATTACAGTATATAATATGGTACTACAAGTACATGAATGATATGGTACATGATAGAAGTTTCAAATTCCTAACTTGTTTAGTTATTGCAATAAAGCTCGTAAAAAATGGTCTAAAACTATTTGTTTTTTTGGCACACAATATGTGAAAATTCCAAACGTTTACCTGTTACTCTCATGAGATACAGTCCGCTGATACGGACGGACGGACAGCGGAGGCTTAGTATTAGGGTTCTGTTTGGCACACTTCGGGTACGGAACCAAAAAATGATGGTAATTTCGACCTTGCGAGGTCTATAAATCCTAATCCCGATTACTGGAATCTCCAATGATGAATTGTTTTTCACACACATTTTTTCAACGGAGCTGCCGAGGTTATTTAGACCATTCATACCCAAAATCTCGCTGCAAATGCTGCTTCATGCTTTATGAATGGTAATGGAATTAAGTATTTTATCAAATGACGTACCATAAAATAAAACAAAGTGACGTCAAGTAATTATAACGAGGGCTATTGTTCATTTTGTGTCTCATTGCAACAATTATGTTGAATTTTCTAATGAGCCATTTGTTCCTTATCGACATTGTGCCGATTGAAGTATCGACACAACGCATTTACTGTACGAGCATTGATACTCGATTACACATGCAATTTTAATAAAATAGTCGAATCATTACTCGCTTTGTTAGCGGTTACAAAATGCCATTAAAATAGAAAGTTATGTAAAGTGCAGTAGCGTACACGGCTTCAAATTATTTTGTAATTTTATTGTTTTTGTACCAACGGTTGTATTGTACTGAAGTAGTATGAAAATAAACCTGCCTTGTGCATCGCGACAGTCGCTGCCGTAAGTTTAAAGTTCAAGGTCGTTTTCATGAACTTTAATTCTACAATGACAAACCAAATGACTAAACAAGTACAACCATTTATTGTATTGTAAATTAGCCTCATTTGGTCCAGCCTTTGTAAAGCTGATACCTGTCACAGGTTTGTTATAACACCTTCGACGATTAAACAAGCCTTAATACTTAAGTACGTTAACTAGCAATTTGTGTAATAATATGTAATGTTTGACCTACGCAAGTGACGTAATGAAAATCGCTCGTATGTAGCAGTGCCCCCTTCACTCTCTACCTTATCGGTGTACTGTTAGCATTTACGGAATTTCATTGTTTCCATGCGTTTATGTATACTCACCATTTCTCGGCGAGCATGCGGATTAGTACCTCGTTTCAGAGACCCCAAGTACATACGAGACCTCAATATTTTAATCACTCAATTCTAAGTCTAACTTACGTACCGTTACATTAACAAGATGTACATTTCCAGTACAAGCTATTATCTGCATTGTCTAAGATTTCCTTACAATAAGAGATCAACTTATACTGGAAATGTATAGCTTGATATGTAGCCGGTGTGTACAGTTGATTTTATGCTGAAATAGTCATGATACATACTAAATGTTATGAGAAAATATCCTTAACTTAGCTGTAAGAACCAATATTACATCGACGTCTTCTCAGAAAACCAATCCTCTATCAGAAAACCTAAATGCTAAACGACCTAATAAGTAATTTTGAGTCATTCATACTTTTTGCATAAAAAATAATTAATGGTATTAATTTATTATAACTTGTTTTGACGTTTGCTCCTTGTTACGAGAGCCACCATTCAGTTGTGATTTCACTTCTAACTCTGTTCAATGTGATTGATTGTGTAATAAGCATATATCACTTTCTGCAATCAGCTTATCTTCGTACACCTATTACATCAACTTCAAATACATAATATCAACTTGTATTTCAATGCTTAAATCTGTCGACGTTTCAGAATTTTTTGAGGTAAGTTGTTTCCCTATGATGACAAAGCGGAAGAGTTATCAATTTAGCAGTCAGTATTTGCATTTGTATTACAGGATGGTCCATTTCAAATAAGGTATCATGTCTTAGTAACGCGCGTTTAATAGTATGCGTAATCGGGTTTTAGCGATAAAGATACTACATCATTGTTATAGAACTGTGACGTGTTTCAGCGTATGTTAATTTGGTTGTAATGACGTTGGAGCATTGATTATGTATTTCACGCCTTCTTCAGATTGTCAACAACTAGCACGTATTGCTGGTAGTCTCTATTTTTATCTCAAATTCCAACAGACACCAACATTATTTGAATATTTTTAAAGTAATAATCAAGCCACTTTATATTCAAGACAATACATTTAGATTAGTAATGAGAGCTTATCATGAGCAGGGCGTAATAATAAACGAAGCTAATTCTCAAATCGATTTTGCAATTATTTAACTAATTATTTCGATTAAATACAATCAGAATCATTTGATAAGTAACATCGTATTTTAATTTTAATTATTGGTTCTTCACTGACGCCATCGCTCGCCATCATTGGACGTCAAAACATCATCATTATAATTGCAATTTACTATTTCAATGAACGTAACGATTTTAATTTTCAGATGTCATAAACTTACTAGACTGCATTAACGTCACCGAATAGTTGAATAATAATATCGACATTAACCAATGTAGGTTTAGTAATTAAAACAGTTTCTTTATTGGTAGAAACTGCAGGACCTTTTTTGAAGCAACATGTACATTTGCTTAGGTATTTAGCACCGATCTCCTCCGCGACATGGCTAAACAATGCATTGCCACATCAGCTATTCTTTTCGACATTGTCAATGAGGTTGCCATTCTGTGTAGCATGCGGTAATACCCCTTAGCCTTGAAGTGGTGCTAACGCAATACCACTTTTCGCTCAGTCACCCCTTAAAAAAAACGGTGCTTCTACAGTACATCTCGAGTATGTATTGTATAAGGGTCGTAAGTATTTACCGAGTATGTATTGTATAAGCGATCGAGTGGAGCGTGACAGGCACAACAGACCGACGGTCGCGGCCGGTGGACAGCACCAAAGTCTCATGTTACAAACGCACAACGCGGTGTGAATTAAAAATCACAACACTACATAATAACGCACGGATTTAATGCCTTTTGGAACTGAGCGGCACATTGTCTTCGTTGTAAAGTCGACAAAACAGGGCAAGATTAAAAGTTTAGTAAATCTGAGTTGATCAAGTTTGATTTCAAAAAAGCTTTTTTCTTTACTTCTCTATAAAAAGTAGTTGACATTGTCAATCTCTTTTCAGATGTTCCTGTTATTTTTCAGTCTTCGCTAGAAAAACCTAATTACAGAAGTGCAATCCACGAAGACGCGCCCCACTATTCCTCCTCCAATAGTGGGGCGCGTCTTCGTGGATTGCACTAACTTTAAGCAAAGTAATACATAGTTACTGCTACGCTCATCATCAGTAATTTACTAAAGACGTAGTTTTCAGCTAGCCAACCTGAAGGTAATTTTCCGATGGGTTGTCTCTGCCAATAATTGCATAATAATAACCCTGAGAAGCCCTGTAATTTTCTGTAACTATACCACTGTACGCCATTATTTATGTACCTATTGTGACTGGGTACCCCGCAATGGGCGCGTGCATTAAACCTTGACGCTTCGTCTCGCCTCACAGTCTGACACTTGTGTTGTCACTCCATAGTCAATACTGCATTTTTAGACAGACTCGCTTACATAACGTTACAGCACCTTGTACCCATAAACTCAGTCTACCAATAAAAAATATTATCTATTGTTTGCATTATAGAAGAAAACAGTTACTAATTACACCTAGTCTCGTTTTCTGAAAATTTTATTAGTTTTCATTTCTACCTGACAATAAGTAACGCTAAAAATGAAGATATTCCATTGTTTTGTAGAAAATGAAAACTGTTACTATGTCGGCCCACATGTTTAGGATAAAGAGTGTGCCTGTCAATGTCAAGTTAATAAAATCTGCAGATTATTATAACATTATATTTTCAGCTGCTTGTCGCATGATCAGCGTGTGAATGAGTCGCATTTGGAATATTCTTGATTTTAAATTTAAACATTATTCTCTATTTTAGCCAGTTTATAAATTTGCCAGCATATTTCTCCGACGGCTCTTGTAAACTAGTGGTCAAGAGGTATCGACCGAAAACAGGACAATGACTCTGGGATCCCTCAAGGGACAATTCTGTCTCCTGTCTGTCTAGACACCCTGACCTGCCCCTGCTGAGACCTGTCTAGGTATTCGCGAAGATTAGTCGTAACAAATAGGGAGTAAAAACATAATGATACTGCTTCAAATCCTACAGTTCACTTAAAAAACTAATTGGAATAAGTTTTAAGATTACATAACAAACCGTTTTTGCTGTCGGTACGGATTACTCATTCATGTCAATATTGTATTCAGATCTTGATCGAACGCGAATAATCTATGTGTGACTTCTGTCTAATTTGCTTCGGGTATGCTGACGTTTGGATTCTTGTTTGTTTTATTTGAATGTGGCTTCACTTTATCGTTTCCTTTCCACGAACACCTTTAAATAATAATATTTCCAGTAATAATCCAAGTTAATAAATAGTCTCTGAAAGTACAAATAATACGCGTTCTGCCTTATAATCTGAAGAGGTTACATAAAACGTAATAGGATCTAAACACTAGTGAGAAACGAACTAACAACTTAACCGACCGATCAGAATAATTATATGAAACAACTTTAATTGGATGACAATCGACATTGTTACATTTACGATCTATTGTTTGAGGCAAAAAAACTTATTAATAGGCGATAGAATCATTCAGCTTCGTTGGAAGATTATATTATTATAAATCAAGCAAAAATTCAAATCCTGAACACTAAACAACCGCAATTTTGTATATAATTTTCATAAAAATTAACTACAATATTATTACTCGTATAATCAGATTCGCTTGTTGATGTCGACACAGACACTGTTGTTCGTTGCCACAACGAAATACGAAGAAATAACATCATTATAGTTGCATTTATGAATGTTTTGGAATCGGATGGAATCTTTTATAAATAGCACTTGAGGATTATCAGTATCACACATTTTACAGATAATAGTTATGCCAAAAACGTCATAATTATATCTACAAGTTAACTTAGCTATAAACAGATTTTGTATTTCATAATTTGTTCACAGATCGAGAAGCCAGTTACGGAAGGTCTGTCTCACAGAACGCGCGATCAATGGGAAATCGACCGTTCATCGCTCAAGTTCGTTAGAAAACTAGGACATGGTCAGTTCGGCGAAGTATGGGAAGGTCTATGGAACAACACTACTCCAGTTGCCGTAAAGACACTCAAGTCCGGCACTATGGACCCCAAAGACTTCCTCGCTGAAGCGCAGATCATGAAGAAACTGAGGCACAACAAACTCATCCAGTTGTACGCAGTGTGCACTCTTGAGGAACCAATCTACATCATCACTGAACTGATGAAGAACGGATCTCTATTGGATTATCTTCAAGGTAAAACTAAAATTACATTAAATATAATCATCAACAAAAATATAAACATAAATTGCAAAAAGCAATTACTAACAATTGATAGATTTCTGACATTTTATTATGTTCATCAATTTATCAATGTTTTTTTTTGTTTCATACAGGCAAAGGTCGTTGTCTGAAGCTGCAGCAGCTTATCGACATGGCTGCGCAGATCGCCGCCGGCATGGCGTATCTCGAATCGCAGAATTACATACATCGCGATTTGGCCGCGAGAAATGTTCTTGTCGCCGATGCTAACATTGTTAAAATCGCTGATTTTGGCCTCGCTAGGCTTATCAAAGTAAGTTCTATCATTATTTAGTTTTTTTTTTTTTTATTCTGGCACCTACAATGACGAAATTCTACAGGTCAATTACCTGTTAGGTTTTCCTGTAAATATGTCTGTTTATGTAATTTTTTATTTTCATGTAAGTATGTATGTATGTATGTATGTGTATGTGTATGTGTAGTATGTGTGTATGTATGTATGTATGTTTTTATGTATGTGTTGTGTGTGTGTTAAGTTTTACCTTACCACAGGTTATGCAGTTGTGGTTTTCCATGAATCACATTCTTATATCGTTTCCCTCTCTAGAACAGTCAGTTAAATTAATGTATTTGATTAGAACAATGAGTAATAAATAATGATAAAGTGCTTGTGGTTGACGAAACAATTTCACATTACTCAAGTCCGTAACCACTTTTACCTTTTGGTTTTTAAAACGATTTTTTGCTTTCATTTTAAATATATTTTCATAAATTAATATAAACTTCTTAAATTTTTGAAATTCCAATGACATTAATTAGACTTGGGTATCCAGAAGTGAAGAAAGAGATATATCTGATACAGTCAAACCTGCCTGGTGAACTGTATACTTCACTACATTGTTGTTTCAAATACACATGTTATTCCGTTAAAACTAAATGCCATGTGTTCCGTTAACAGGAAGACGAATACGAGGCTCGCGTGGGCGCCCGGTTCCCCATTAAATGGACAGCGCCCGAGGCAGCTAACTACAGTAAATTCTCCATAAAGTCAGATGTCTGGTCGTTCGGCATCCTCTTGACTGAGCTAGTCACTTATGGCCGAATACCTTATCCAGGTGAGTGCTTTGACTTTCGAATAACAGTAGTATTTGCAAGCTGTTATGAAGTTGCATTTTTCATGTTTTGATTTGTTTATGATTTTTTGTTGACTCTTTTTCGAGTGGTGCTGTTGTTGAGTTGAAATTTTTAGGAACCCTTTCTTCTAGTGAAATTGTTATTAAAGGATCTGTTTGATTAAAATTTTAAAGCTTTCATTATTGAATTACCACTTCCCGTCTTCAAAGTAGAATGACAAGAGATTCAGTTATATGAAAACACTATTTTCTCAACAGGAATGACGAACGCCGAAGTCCTACATCAAGTAGAGCACGGCTACCGCATGCCGTGCCCACAAAACTGTCCCGCCGCTCTATATGAAATCATGCTCGAGTGCTGGCACAAGGACCCCCTCAAGCGACCCACCTTCGAGACCCTGCAGTGGAAGCTCGAGGACTTCTTTACCATGGACAACTCCGAGTACAAGGAGGCTTCCGCCTACTGAGCCCGGCCCTCCCTGCCGCCCCACCGACACGCACACTCGCATCATGTAAGTGACATCATTTTGTGAACTCAGAATCATTCGAAATTACGACAATACCGGCTGCTGATATTAGATGTACTTACATATAGGATTTTCTTTTTTGCATACCAACAAAAAAACTTTACAAAAAAAACAAGCGACTTAAAAAAAAATACTAGAAGTGAAAAATAACTTTAATTTCGGATGTCTTTAGTTTTGTATGTTCTTTTTAGCCACAGACTTTCGAAATACGCCTCCTTTTTTTATCGGTTAAAAAATAACAGGACGGTTTTATCGCAATGACGAATGACCAAAAGTGGTACCAAAAAATTCGCACATATCAAGACCAAAATTTGATAGTAATTATTTTCATATTTTTTTACGATATTACGCAATCGGGGATTTGATAATTTGATATTATGAACAGGCAATTTAATTATTAAGTAAAATCAGTACACCAAATCAATTAAATATTGCTACATAATTGACAAAAAATTTTGATTTATCGATCACATCACTAAATCCCGCGTACCGCGTATGACATTGGATCTGACGTATTAGCTTTGTTTGCGCTAGCGTTAGCGAATAAGTCCGTCTGTGTTTTTGAGAGTTGAGAAGAATTATTGTATTGTGAGTTGAGAAGTGGAACTTGTTTGTATTTTGTGAACTTATTCAGTGTTTTAGAGCAATAATGTTCGTTCGTGTATGACGTGTCTATATAAAATACGTTATTGGTAGCGTCGAACAAAATATACTTAGTTTTTAGGTAATTTTTGATGTTATAAAATAACTCCGAAACCCGCGTTATGTTTATAAAACGAACTTTTGTCGGAGTTAAAAATATATGATAAGTACAGTCTATAAAAAACAAAGTTTGATTTTGATGTTGCATGGTATGGGGCTCCATACATCCATGAGCATTGTCCTTTGAACCTCGCTTGTCCACAGACACCAGGCCTGTATCACATGCCGCCAGAACGCCAGATGCTGCACAGCAGTCAGTCGATGCAGTATCTACAGAAGCACCCCATGGCGCAGACGAGCATCGGACAGATGCAGGCCGCGCACCAAGCGAGTATTCAGCTGCAAGCCGCACAACATCAGGCGAGCTTGCAAGCCGCACACCAGGCTAGCTTACAGGCCGCCCATCAGGCGAGCTTGCAAGCTCACCAGGCAAGCCTGCAGGCTGCGCATCAGGCGAGCTTGCAAGCCGCGCATCAGGCCAGCTTGCAAGCGCATCAGCACAGTCTGCAGCTGTCGGCGCGGCCGCTGTGTGCGCACCACGCGCGCCACGCGGCGCCGCCCGCCGCTTACCGCGCGCCCTAGGCCCGCGCGCGCACCGGCACACTGCACGCGCCACACCGAACCACCCACCACAGGACCCCAGTCGGTAGGACACCCGTTTTGAGTAGCAGGGATTCGTCCATATACTACACCCATATAGCTTTGGAGTCGTGAGCGAGTGATGACGATTACGATTTTACGTTTGATGATACGAGCAGCGATGTGCAGGACACACGCCTTCCGTTACATTCCCTTTTATGATTGACGGAGTATAAAACTCCCGCTCATAGATCCTTCCACGAAAATTAGTTTAGTGGTGACTAATGATTACTATGAAGTTTGAACCCTCACGAGAGAGTCATGATTTTATTATTGCAAGACGAAGCGAGTACGAGATATATGCGAATTTGAAATGGCGACGTAGACGTAATTTGATTACTTCTCGATCGGTAATAAGTTTAGTTAGCCTACGATTTCTAAATGTATTTAGCCATAGGTTAACATTTACGATTGTTCTATTACTATTAAATAAGCCTCTTTAGGGTGATCACTTACGATATTATTCGAAAATGATGAAATAAGCTATTAGGAGAGTGTACACTGAGTACAACGTCTTAATAATTTTCTCAAATACAGCAATAATATGAGTGACATATCAGCGCTTTATTCATTTTTCACTCACGACGCTTCAGAACATCGATATTACATTGAGCTATTTATTGGCACCGCGTGGATCGCTTCTTACGTCATTTCTCTTGCAATCAAATAAAATGTGTTCTCTGCTTCGCTGCATTTTTTTTATCGATTTATAAATGGTAAGGATACATTTCAGGCTCTATGAAAAATCCAACGTAGTTAATATGTTCAAGTTCGAGGCTATATCGTATAAAATTAGCTACAACAATTGGTTTCGTCTTCATAATCACATTGTAATGCTTGTGGCGCTATGGTAGCAGTCGTGTCGGTAGCTGGTACAGCGACGATAGGCGACACAGTGCAAGTGTGTGTCAACAGGAGGAACTTTAGGCTCGGCAGGGAATTAAATTATCGAGCGTCTTGTACGCGTTTTGTAAGGATTTACGTTATGAAGAGACGCATTAACAGATTAGGTATTTTCACCTTCGTATACCATGTTTAGTAGAATAACGATGTTGGTGATAGATGCCAAATAATCCTAATAAAGAACTGAATTTTATATACATAATTAATTGTTCTGAGGGTATTTAGACGTTAGGATTTATTTAATTTAAGCTGTTCTAAAACATAAATAATGGAACGCTATTCTTAACTATTTATATACTTGTAATGATGACATTTATACACTTTTATTTCGCGAAGTTTAGATATCTCGTAATCATTTTAATATTTATCATGCTCAAGAACTTTGTAATTTTATTTGATTGTATAAAAATATTCATCCAAAACTGATATTTTATTTGTGCCAAGACTTTTAGTTTAAGATGAAAGTGGCCACATTGTAATCTAAATTGTATCGAAACAAACTAATTACGTATTTAACCATTTACTTTAAAGCTAAGATATAATTGGCCTAAGTAAATAAGTATTTTTGAATGTGTAAGTTTTGTATCCTAACTTATTAGACTAACGTAGTATATATTTATTAGATATTTTCAATTGTATTACTGAATGTCAGGCGTAAATATTCTCATTCGTTAAAACTGCACATTTTTATTGAAAATGTCACAGTTATGTGCAATATTTATTGTTTTCAAACCCGGTGCTTTGTGTATTTGTATTTTACGAAAGATTATAAATTATAAACTTACATCCTCAGAACATTTAAAGCAACTGTTGATGTAAGCTTGAAACTTTTAATTGTATAATTTGATAATAAATTACTAATACCATTAACAGTACAACAATTAATTGTTGTCGTGTACATTGAACTTTCCACAATTTTTTACTTGTAAATAACACCAAGATTAGTATTGATTATAATGGTAATAAGTGATATTAGAATGTTGGTATTACGCTGTAACAGTGTGCTGCTTACTCAGGTCCACTGACTCGATCATTCCAATTGGATCAATGCAATATACTTAAATCGACAAATAAACGGAGTTAGGCATTACAAAGAGGATATTCTTTATATCACGATAAAATATTAAATACACCTTTATCGCACAAATATACATTCGTAACCTATTTGTAAGGTGCCTGAAACAATTGCATTTGTATGTCACAAAATATTGTATGGTTTGTGACGAGTGACCGTGTCATGATTGTGAGGGACTGACCTCGTTCATTGTTGGCATTTTTTGCTTGTCATAATCATTTTCTAGTGGTCAGTTTTCCACCCTCATAAAAATCGCGCGTCACTCGTTGCCAAACTGTTTTCTCACTGCACTGTGGATAGAGCACGATTATCTAGGATCGGTATTCCAATTTTGGATTTAAATGTTAAAACACAATCAGTGTTCACGATCAAGGCTACAGAAATGTGTCCACCAAGTATTAATATTAACAAATCGTACGATCTTATTTCACATAATTAATTAATTCCAACTTTATTTTTGTGTATTCTCGTATTATTTCTATAATTTATTTCTTCGTAATACGTTAAGTTTTAGCTGTATGATACGCTTTGTGCTTTATTGAATGGCTAACGTCCGCTACGTCTATCCCATTATGTATGTACATGTACGGCAATATTATCAATGTATCAATAATTTTTAATGATTAGTTAGCCAATTTTAAGTATTTTCTTAAAAGTTTCGCCATCACAATTATGAAGAGATCAATAGAACGAATAGGGTTAAGCTATGTGAATGATGAATGTTAGAATATAAATATTTAACTAGAATTTATTTAGTAACTGTTGCTGTGTTACACGACATTTATACTTCGGTCTACGGTACTGTACAACTGTACCAAGTGTAAATGTATCGGCGATTTAGGGTGAAGTCATAAATTTCAAGTACGACTGATTGATAGTTGATACTATTTGACATGTGAACTAAGGTCTTATTACCTCCGAGTATCAATTAAATCTATTTTAGTTTATTCTCGTGTACCAGTATTGTTACACTGCCATAACTATAAATTGCATGGTCGTTATACTCTCGGCCACTGTTAAATGTTATCCCCTTTAGATGTTTGATATCCAAACCGTAGTGAAGATCTTATATGACAGTGTAATCGTAATACTGGTTTTAAGTACGGTTATTATAATGATTACTATATTTCACTTATTTGTAAAGATTTTTTTTAACACAACAATAAATATAAATGTGAAATACTTTTTGTTTTATTTCTACACAACGAAACAAAGCATGAGCTCAATCAAGTATGTTGTTCAACTTGTTGCGTACATTTTTAATTCTATTCAAGTATTCAGTAGTAAAAATGTTTTCTTTTATTTTACAAAGCGAAGATGCGTCATTTTCCAGCCTGCTAATAATTTGTTCTACTTCATTGGTATTGAGTTTTGTTTTTTTGCACGCAGGCTCTGCATCGCTCTCAGCGTCAAACAGCGAATCGATATCAACAAAATCGAAATTATTACTCAATGATTTCTGCATGATCACGGAGCCAGAATCTGCGAAGCCATCGACATCTTGTAGACATTTGTGACTATATTTAAAGTCCGTTGTGTAAAGTAAATGTTCCTTGAAGTTAATGTCCTCTTTTTTCAATATTCCATGTCTTATAAAGCAACTCCAGGTTTCTCTCCAGGAGTCGTCTACATTGACTATCTCAGACAGTATTCGGTCCAGAGTATTAGTTCTATATTTCCGCAGCATATTGAACAATTTATTCTTAACAGTCAAATCCGTGTCTTGAAATAATTCGCTGAATGCTCGCGTGAGTATCGTATTCACGATATGTTTATTCATATCATATGTTTCAAAATTCGCTAATTTACATAGAATATTAATCAACAGTAATTTCAATTCTTTACACCCTGACTGGACAATTTGCGAAATAATGTGTAGAACCTAAAATCATAAAATTAATTAGTTGCAAGAACTTATTTCATAAAAACATGCGTAAAATTTTTCAAAGGGCCATAACTAATACGCCTTTGCTGATACGAATCTAGTACAAGGTTTAGTAAAACAAAAACATGGGGGCCTTCGTTTTTACGCACTTCTGAAGATCGCAGCGGTGAAAAGAAAATATTAGGTACCGAGCCACCTAACTCCACTTCAGACACACCCGTTACCAGAAAAAGTGTTTTAAATCGTTTCAAAATTGACTCCCCTAAGAGGATTGTGGGATTATTTTCGGTAATATACAGAATAGAAGGCAGTTTTTGCTGTATCTACATTGTAAATGTCGTAATAAGCGGGGAAAAGGCGCGAGTCTCATGCATACGTGAAGTTGGACAAACTTTCTAAGGTAGTTTTTTTTAATGGCATCTCGCAGGTCAACCTTGGAGGTTGTCGGCTGCTTATCCGGGCTGATGCCTTAATTATAAAGACAGCCCCGGTCAGGGCATAAAACATATGCACACCTGTGGGATCCGAGAGAGTGGGAGTCGAGGTCCATACCTCGACTGGCGTCGCTGGGAAACGGGCAAGATCGGATCAATGATTTTCTAAGGGCTGGGTGATGTTTTATTTTAGAACGATCTGCACGGAATTAACAATACGATGATGTATGTATATGAACTGCATTGTCTGCACTTAGACTCCCATTCGGTCCATTGCGCATGCGGGTAATGCGTAAAAATCCTTGACGCCAACATTCGCAATGTTTACGCAAAATAAGTATTCTATTTTATTTAAATTTTCTATTTACTACTCGTTAAACGCACGACTATTGGAAAATTAATAGTCAATATACTAATTTAAGTATTCAGACGTGACTGAACTAAAGTAAAACATTACCTTCACTAAATTAGCGCTGCTCCCGTGAAATATATGTTCTGTTGAAATAGTTAATGCAACCAGTGCTTCTATGTATCTGTAGTGCCATACAGTGCCCTTATTTACTTCTTTGACTATGTGTTCAATGTTTTTAGGACATGCCTTCATCCAAGCCTGTATTAGCAAAGTCTCCATTTCGTCCTCTCTATTTATTATTGAACAAGTACTTGCTAAGTTAATAACTTTAATCTGAAAATAAAAAAAAAATATATCAAACTATCGACCCGCCTCTGCTTCGCACGGTTTTTGCGACTTGACATCGAGATTTCTGTATTTTATGATTTTATGACTATTATTATACACATAAATTTTCCAGAATATTCTCTAGGTATATGATTATGAAAAGCGCATAAAAATCTGCTTCGTAGTTTAGAAGAACAACATGATCACACAGACAGACACGAAAAGCGACTTTAATTTATATCATGTATAGATATAGAAGATGAATGTTGTATTAACATCTGAAATTGTTCAGCAACATCATCATTTCAGCCGAAAGACGTCCACAGCTGGACATAGGCGTCCCCTAGCGTCGCCTAATCGACCGATCCTGTGTGCTTATCGCATCTAGCAGATTCCGGCGACCTTCACCAAATCATGGAACTCAAATTCTTATTATATTTGGTTTCGAATGTGAATACACGACCGACATTACTTAACAAGATTATTTTAAAATTAACAAAACAACGATCATAGTGTCTATCGTCGTTTTGACTATAGAAATCAAGTAAATTATCTTAGGTATGTAAGTATATAAGATCTAAGCTACATAAACGGGGGGGCGGGGCTCCACATCGCTGTCAGTGCGGTGAAGGAGTCGACTGCCTCGGACACCATGGCTTATCCTGCAGCAAAAGCGCTGGTCGGATGGCACGGTACGCCAGCATTAACGACATCATCCGTCGGGCTCTTGTCACCGCCGGGGTGCCAGCTGTTTTAGAACCCAATGGCATGGCACGCGACGATGGGAAGAGACCAGACGGAATGACCATAATGCCTTGGAAGTTGGGTAGGCCTTTGGTGTGGGATGCAACCTGTGTTGACACCCTCGCGCCATCCGATCTTCCTAGCACGGCGTGCTGTGTTGGAGCGGCTGCTGCAGGTGCAGAAAACCTCAAACGGCGCAAATATAACCAACCTTGTTGAGAGCTATATGTTTGAGCCGTTTGGGGTTGAAACACTAGGGCCTTGGGGTCCGAGTGCTCATCGAGTATTTCGGGACATCGCCAAGCGGTTGGTCGACTCCACACGGGACCAGAGGACTGGCCTATTTTTAGCTCAAAGAATTAGCATTGCCATCCAACGTGGCAATGCTGCCAGCCTTTTGGGCACTGTTCCCACAGACAGCGATGCGGATGAATATTTTGATGCCCTATGAGCTCTTCCCCTTTTTTTAAATTATTATTATATACTTGTACATAGTTTAAATAATTTTGTGTTAACTTGTATATTTATATTAAGTTTTGTTTATAGTAGATAAATAAACTCACCTCTAAAAGTATTATCTGTTTTTGAGGTGAGTTAAATAAATGCCCCAATAAAAATGTGTTTTTAATAGCTACATAAAGAAAAAAGTTCATAACTATGGTTTGGCTGTGAACATTCTTTTATTTCGTTTTATATAAGCTGTTAAAAAATTAACTCTAAAAACATTAAGGAGTGCTTTAGTGTAAAGCACTCCTTACAAGTTTTTTATTACATTTTTTTCGCTATTTCAAAGTTGGTTCAATAGTAAAAGTTATTCAGTTAGAGTTTATACCATCGAACTGAATAACTTTTACTAATGAACCAACGTTGAAGTCGCAAAAAAAAATCTGTAGTTTCGTAAATTTTGACGAGATAAGCGAACATAAATTAACAGCAGATTTTTTTTTCGCGATTTTAAAGTTGGTCCAATAGTAAGCTTTAGACTCTGAAGCACTCCATAAACTTTAGTTAATTTTTTAACATCTTATACTTAAACCCGCTTCTCACGATTTTAAGACAACTACGCTCGCCGGTGGTAATTAGTATTTTAGAAACAAAAGTTGCAGATGCGTTTTGCGTCGCTTATGGCTTGGACATTAGGTTCAAATTGTATAATTTAGGTTAGGTTAGTGCTTCAAGAACAGAAATTTTCAACAAGAAGCGGCCCTATACAATGTTATAAGTAAAACAGAGTCTATCAGAAGGGGATGAGGGAAAGGGGATACTAACCCACAGAACCTGAGTCCTTTTTGTTTTATGTCTGTAAAATTGTTTAATAAATCAAGCAAAATATAAATGTAAAATATATTGTTAATATCAATAAATTATTTATTATTATTTATTTATTATATATTGTTATATCTGTGTTTACTATAATAAAGGTGAAGAGTTTGTTTGTTTGAACGCGCTAATCTCTGGAACAATCGGTCAGATTTGAAAAATCTTTTTTGCATTTGATTGTCCAATTCTTGAGGAAGCTTAACATCACTCATCATCAAATTTTTAAAAAGGTCAGATAGAACGCTAATAAAACGAAATAATTACGCGAGCGGGCGATGCAATGCGACGTGGTGGATTGGGGGAATAAGAAATTTCACGCGGATGAAGTAAATAATAATAACGACATAGGTGTAGAGATGAAAAAATAGTTTCAACTTACCAGTTCGTCGATATCCACAGCATTTTCAGTTGCCATAATGCCTCGCATTTCAAACTTAAACTTCTCCATTACAACGACTTCGCCGTCCAGCTGTGTCTCATTAGGTAAGTTAAACAGTTTCAAACAACTCCATAAACTAATATTTTTATCATCACTTATAGGGAACATATTGAAGACTTTTATTTGGTCTTCATCGTGCATTACTTCAAATAATCCGGTAATAGTATGTGTCAAATGTACTTTTTGCGGTGAATCAACGAATAGGAGATTATTTTCAAGTTTTTGGTATATTTTACACAATGATAAAACTTGCGTTAGTAGGAACTGTCGGCTCGATATTCTGAAACAGTAAAAGGTTATTCAAACAAACGTAGCCATAGAAGAAATTAGACGTCAAAACGAAGTCTATGTATTCGAAAAAAACTACCCATTCTTGACCACTGTACCAATTTGAGAACACTTAATAAATGAGAGTTATTTTTCCCGTGTATTTTGCCTGAGTGCGTTTTGTCTTTGGCATAAACAACATTAAGTGTTCCCAAATTGGTCAAGAAAGGGGCAGGAAATAGAATTTTCCAAATCAATATTCCTCAGGTGACCGATACTTAAACACATGATTATACTCATGTTAACAAACAACCTTTACTATGGGAACAAACCTGAAATCGCGAAAAAAAAAAAATCTGCTGCCCCATACATTCATTTCGCATAGCTCGGGAAAATGTAGGGAGCAGCTGATTTTTTTTTCGCGAATTCAGGTTTGGTCCCATAGTAAAAGTTGTTTGTTATCATGAGTATAATCATATGTTTCAAGTATTGGTCACTAATAACCAGTCACCCTATTAATACGAATACGTATCCATAGTTTCAAACAGACACAAAATCCTCGTTATTAATAATCAATCATTAGTGAATGTGAAGTCGAATAGATCATAGAAATCTCTTTCCTGTCTACTTCCACAATTTTTTTTTTTACATACCTGCCCAAAAGCACCCACAAATTAGCAGAAAACATAGCACTCCAACAATCAGTGCTAAGTACGGCCTCAACCATGCTCTTCTCCAGTAGATTAACTTCTTCGTTATTCATCGTAGCTGACAATGTGAGTGTTTGCACTAGTAAGTGTTCATATAACCCGTATGTTTGGTACTGGCGACTCGACTTCTCACACTTGAATCTGAGGCCCATATTGAACCAGACGTGACCTGTAATTAAAATCTTTTATGACTGGGTCAAATTAAATTGACTTGCGAAACTTCACAAACATGGCGGGTATCGATATCAAATCACGATAAAACAGAAAAGCCACTTTTATAGCACACTAGCTTTTGCCCGCGGCTTCGCCCGCGTGGAGGTCTGAAATTATCCCACAGGAACATACTACCGGGATAAAAAGTATCCAATGTCCAGGTCATGGTCTACCCATACAAATCTGTTCAGCCGTTTTAGCGTGAAAGCGTAACAAACAAACTCACTTTCGCATCTTAACTAATAAATGCTAAAGTAATTTTGTTTGTTTCTTACCTTTTCACGCCGAAACCACTGAACCGATCATCCTGAAATTTTGCATATACGTTGTCAGGTGTACAAAAACGGACATAGGGTACCTTTCATCCCGAACAAAAGTACTGATCCCGAGGAAAACAACTATAAAGTTCTTATGATAATAGATGGCGCCACCTGTCTTTCGAATCATGATTTAATAGTATTATTACAAGCAGACTGCAACCCGAATTGATTGTCAAATTCTAAATTAACGCGAGCGAAGCCGCGGGCAATGTACCCACATTAGCTTTGCCACTTGCTTTTTACTTTGTTTATTTTATTTTGTTGTCCTTTGTGTCATGTTTACCGCAAATAAACGTATTTTCTTTCTTTTCTTTTTAACCGACTTCAAAAAGGAGGAGGTTATCAATTCGTCGGAACCTTTTTTTTTTTTTTTTTATTTTTTTTTTTTATGTATGTTCCCCGATTACTCGAAGATGGCTGGACCGATTTGGATTATTTTTTTTTTGTTTGAAAGGGTATACTTCCCAGGTGGTCCCATGATCATCAAGTCAGGATCTGATGATGGGATCCTGGAGAAATAGAGAGAACTCTTCCAATTTTATAGGCACACTTGAAGCGATTTGGATAGTTTTTGGAAGAGTACTTTCTTGGAGTGGTCCCATTTCAATTTGGTGAAGATCTGATGAAAAACTTCTGAGATAGGCAACGGAACTCCTCAATAAATGATAGCAAATGGACTGGGCTTGCTGAAATCTCATGTCTGTTTGTTGTTCACACCAGTTCATAACATAACATCACGCCAGTACGCTGTGAAGGGGTAAGCACATGTGAACCACTAAAAAGTGAAAAATAAAAACTTTTTTACAAAAAAATACAACCGACTTCCAAAAACAATACTACAAAGTGAAAAATAACTTTAATTTCGGAAGTCGGTGGCAAAAACGAAAATACATTTAATCAGACACCGACTTCCGAAATTAAAGTTATTTTTCACTTTGTAGTATTGTTTTTGGAAGTCGGTTGTATTTTTTTGTAAAAAAGTTTTTTTTCTTTAGCTTTTGCCCGCGGCTTCGCTATTAGTTAGGATACATTCGGTCGGAAGGCATATGTGTAATTGGGTTTTCCATCTGGAATTTCTCAATAGCAGCCCGGAGTCTGGTTTTGGGCCCGTTTGATGGCAATAGGCTCGCCCGCTATTACATGGGACTTACTGGGAAACAGGCGTGATTGTATGTTAGAACTAAAAGCTCGATGCGATTTCCCATCCCCAAAAATGAAGTATTCATACTTTTTTTAATATTCTATTCTGTGTTAGTGTTATTTCTTTGCGTCATGTTTACCGCAAATAAACTTTTTTTTTTCTTCGTTACTTCCTACAAGTTAGGGGATAGCTTTAGGGAATGATTTTTCAAAAATCATTCCTTAGTGTTCATCTGCGTTGTGTGAGTGAATTAATTTTAGATTTTTGTTAAGTAGATGATTAAAAGTAGCCCCCTTATTCATATAAAAGACTAAAACGCTCTATAAACCTATTTTAGTTATAGAAGTGTTTTGTCAATTTCTTTCGAATTATAATTTGAATTTGAGAGAAGACAAAACACTTCATGATTGACTAAAATATGTTTATAGAGCGTTTTAGTTTTTTTTTTTAATAATAAGGGGGTAAATATTTACTTACAGTGTGGCAATAACTTGTAAACAACATTGATCAAATTATGCTTTGATACTTTTAATGACTGGTCCCCACTTTTTTGTACAAACATTTGAATTACTGATATTACTAGAAGTATCATGCCAAGCATCTTGTCATCTTTGCTTATTTCATTTACGTCGTAGTTATAGATAAACTGAAAATAACATTATTAACAATTAACAGTTAGCGGGATACTGAACAAGACTCAATAGAAGTTTTATTGTTATGACGTCTATGGACGTTTAGTGTCCGGCAAAGTGTTAATTTGGTTCCAGTTTTCCTTTAATAATCTTAGTCATTGCACATTACTTATACTCCATCGGTTTAGGTACTTAAAAAAAGGTAAACAAAATAAAACACGTGTCTGGTTAACGACTAAACGTAATACCTTCACTTTAGTTGTCATGCTACGACACAGTTGTACTCTTCAATTTAGCAACTTTATAATTCGTTGTATAACGTAGCTAAATTAAAGAGTACATACGGCTACACATCAAGCTATAAATTTCCAGTTTACACTGACCTCTCATTGTAAGGAAATCCTATACAATGCGAGATCAGCTTATACTGGAAATATATAGCTTAATCTGTAGCCGTGCGAATAACTGTGTAGTAACCTCGTAGCATGACTGAAGTGACAGGTATTACGTTTAGTCGGTTAACCAGACACATGGTTTTTTTGTTTACCTTTATTTAATTACCTAAACCGATGGAGTACAGATAAAATAACAAATAATAAATTATGTTAACTTGTTTTTGCAGACATATTATTTTCAGAATAACAATTATTGCTAAGAAAAACAAGTAATTTGAAATGCAAAGCGTAAAATAGGAGTTGTCGAGAATATGTAGTGTTGACACAAAACAATAACAATGATTAAAGGTAGGATTATTACAAATTATTATGTTAATTAATTTTCATAGGAGGAGACTAAATTCGCCCCGCCTTTTAGTTACGCCCTCGTAATTTATAACAATAACTAACATTTCTAAAATGCTAAATAACACAAAAATATAATTACGTATCTGATATACAAAAAGTACTTCAAAAATATTGTTATGTAAATTTTAAGACAATGCAAAGATTTTATTGAGCCATGAGACAGCTAAATTGTTCTAAATTTGACTCTTTGGCAGTTTAAAAGAACCTGTAAATGCTACTATATCATAATAATAAATGTTTTGACTTGACTTTTAAGTGACTTTGTATTCATTTAACAATTTACATAGACAATAATAATATCCAAGTAGTCATTAGTCTGTTGGATTACCTCATCATCATCTGCCTAGCCTTTTCCCAACTATATTGGGGTTGGCTTCCAGTCTAACCGGATGCTGCTGAATATTTAGTCAGTATTTTACATGGAACGATTGCCTATCTGCCCTCCACAACCCAGTTACTGGGTAACACGATACCCCTTAGTAAGACTGGTTGTCAGACTTTAGAGCTTCTGGGCTTCTCCTTCTGATGATGGTCAAAGATCCAAGAATGACAGCCGGGACTAAGGACTTCATAATCATAACCAGCCTATAATGTTCCCACTTCTGGGACACAGGCCTACTCTCTGTGAGAGGGAGCGGGCTGTAATCCACCACGCGGGCCCAGTGCGATTGGTAGATGTCACATATTTTCGATTTTATGGTTCTAGGACATGCCGGTTTCCTTTCCAAGGACTTAACGTACTTATAATAGGTACTTACAGCTAATAGTTTGTCGTCCATCATCAATTCACTTAGCAGTAGGTTAACTGGACCAGTAACATTGTTATTGACAAGATTTATAAACTGCGGCGATTTCCCACGCATTGTGTGTAGATAAGCTTCATTATTTCTGAAACCAATTATAATGATAATTATTAATAAATAAACCTGTTTATGGTTGTTTTTTGCGTTTAATCGACGTGTTGATTCGGGATTACCCAACTCGTTATGTAACTTTCATAAGCTTATCAGCTAGGGGTGGCCTGGTTGAAGTGGCGCGGCGCCTCCACCCAAATCAAATCAAGTGGAAACGTTACCTCAGCTAGAGGTACGTCACTTCATGAGGTAAATTGGATTTTTTGGCATTTATTTACGTTCTTAATGCTGTTTAGGCTTCGTATCTTCTACTGAAGGGAGCTTCAGTTTACCTAAAATGGATAATATGCAGCTCTAGACAAGCAACTTCTATATCTACATCGTGTCCCGTAAATAATGGTTCAAACATAACGGTTAGGTAGCTCATCTAACTTTCAATACCTACTTAACTAATTTGAATTTGTGGAACGTGGAACAAACACTGGACACTAAAAGTCATTTTCAAAAGCAGCATACCAATTAAAATTAAAACTAAGGTACTAAACTCATGCCTTATATCTTGCCTAACGTATGCTTGCCAAACGTGGAAGTTCAACAACAAAACAAATGATATAATAATTTCATGCCAATGAGGAATAAAATGCAGTATGATGAATATTAAAAAAATACAAAAAATAAGACACATCACCAAGGCAAGGGATGGGTTGGTACACGCCCTATCATTAAAATGGAAATGGGCCGGGCATGTGGCGCGCCTACGAGACCAGAGGTGGACCAAAAGGGTGACCACATGGGCAGGTCCACAAGGCAAAAGAAGGACAGGTAGACCTGTTGCTGGTTGGGAAGATGAGCTCAAAAAAACAGCCGGCCCCAAATGGATTCAAGTAGCCCAATCTAGAGAGGACTGGCTAGCTTTGGAGGAGGCCTTTACCTGCGGAGGGGTTCTTGCAGATAATTAAATAATACAACATATATTTAACATAGGATTAATTAAAAGTTGTGTAAAATCTAAACTAACAACTAAATTTAAGAACTAAACTTAATTACTAACAAAGATTTATAGTACTAACATAGAATTTAACTTTTCTTTTGTAATCTGCAACGAAATATAAGGCTTTTTAATTTTATTTTATTTATTTATAACTAATTTGAATAGTTAGTCGGAGAAAGGATGCTGCTGTACAGCTTCGCTGTCTTAAATTAGAAAAAAATTGTTTAAAAATATATTACATAACTTACAAATGAACATATAGTAGAAGTTCCACAATAGATGTATGATCCTTCATTACTGCATGTTTGAAAGTGTTAC
Organism: Cosmia pyralina; assembly: GCA_946251885.1. Classification (NCBI taxonomy): domain Eukaryota; kingdom Metazoa; phylum Arthropoda; class Insecta; order Lepidoptera; family Noctuidae; genus Cosmia; species Cosmia pyralina. Next base: position 16,289,583 of record OX276357.1, read on the forward strand.
AGATTCTCAACAATATTTTCAAAGTGAAACTGCTTACTTTTAAAGACCTCAATGCTATTTTCTCTTCTTGATTTACCTGTAAACAAAATATACTTTTAAAGATGAAGAAGATAAAAGATGGCAACACCACTATTTGCTTTTGCAAATTCTATTCTCACATGCCACTTTAGGTTCCTTAGAAAAGTCTAAAAATCATAACAATGCATACATTAACTCACGCCTTCTTCCCATGGGGGTAGGCAGAAAGTATAGAACGCCACCTGCTACAATCCTTACATACTCCTTTTGCCTCGTTTACGGTCACACATCGGGTCATACACGCACGGCGGTTGCGAGTACATCATAACAATGTTACTGGGTATAAATTGGTACCAGACACATGGCGAATAAACTTCTTTTAGACAAAAACAAACTTGCTGAAGAGCTTCAGCAAGCTCTTCAGCAGGTTTCTGTTTGTCTCATGTATTCATGTTCAGTCTGCAATTCAGACTTCTTAATAACTAGAAGTTCCACTTATGTACAGAATTCTTCTTATTCATAAAAGCCAAAAGCCGTAATTGATTTGCCTTACATGATCTCTATTTTTGAAGCTTCAAAGCTTTCTGGACGAGATCCTTGTGGGATCAATCATACAATATATAGTACAAGGTATTTACAGTTGCTACAGCCTGCATGCCACCAAAGACCATTTCAATTATCAAGTGTTTATGGTAGTATTTAGTGGTACTTAAAATATAGGTGTAACTTAAATAACGCACAACCTCTTAAAAGGTTGTTGTACTCATCACTATGAACAACTTTTACTATGGGACCAAACCTGAAATCGCGAAAAAAAAATCTGCTGCTCCTTACATTTTGACGACTTCTGCGAACATAAGCATAGGGAACAGCAGATTTTTTTTTTCGCGATTTCAGGTTTGACTCATAGTAAAAGTTGTTCATAGGTAATTATGAGTACCTACCCTTAAGAGGTTGTGCGTTATTTAAGTTACACTTTGTAGGCTGTTTTAGTTATAATTCGATCTACATTAATGGTTAGACATACAATTTGCCTATGAGATTTCTAGATTGGCTAGTAGAAGAATAAAATTGTTCAGAAATTAAAAAGTGCATTACTTCCAAAGCTGTCCTAATATTATTAGTGACCATACAACACAGGATTCTAGAACAATCACTGTAGATCTTCTTTTCCATCAAACAGTAGGAGTATTTTTCACAAATCACTGTGTAAGCCTTCCACTGTTCTGCCATAGTTTTTACATCCAGGCTCTGAACTATTTCACCAATCTTCAAGTTTATGTCTAGAGCTGAAAAAGTAAAATGATTTTTGTTTCATAACAAAAATGTACACACAAAACAAAAAAAAAAACAAGTACATTTTCTACTTCCTACCATAATTGGTAGGAAGAAAATGTCCTTGAATAAACCAACGTCATTAAAAGTTAGTAAGTATTATTTTATTTGGATTGTAATTTTTTAAACATGTCCCGGAATTAACGCACAAACTCATCATTATGAACAGCTTTTACTATGGGAACAAACCTGAAATCGCGAAAAAAAACCTGCTGTTCCCTACATTTTGACTCGTTATGCGAACATAAATAGGGAACAGCTGTTTTTTTTTTTTTTTGCGATTTCGGGTTTTCTCATAATAATAAATTTTAACATAATGATGAGTATAATGACCCCTTAAGAACTTGTGCGTTAATTCCGGGACATGTTGTATAATCCATTCAGAATTTCTCAGTTTCAGCCCTGACAAAGCCTAGATTTGTGCTTGTTTATTGGCAATAGGATCACCCCCCATTTCAAGGAACTAACAGCTCCTTGATACCACCACCTCTTCCGAATCCCTTGTGGATTAAAGGTATGTTATTTGCATCCAAGAATAGTAAACTCATTTTTTGGTTTAAGATGTGTATCAGCATTAAACCTAATCAGTTTGATTTTCATTATTTGCTTTCTTCTTCGTCGCTCCCTCAATGCTGAGGATCGCGACACGCGTCTGCAAGCTAAGCGGTCTTCTGCAGCGTGGACCGCACGGTAAATGCTGCTTCCAACAGCCTTCTTGACCGCATCTGGGCATTTTATCGATGCTCTGCCTTGAGCGTGTTTTCCTTCCACCCAGCCCAGCAACACAAGCCTTTCCAGACCATGCTTAGGTGAACGCATAATAAGCTAAAGGCACGCTCCTGGCATATTGTAGATAGCCATTTGGTGATGTCAAGTTGCTCCAGTATGGAATCATTTGTTCTCATGGCGGTCCAAGGTATACCTGGCGGTACAAGGTATGTAGCCTCCGCCAACACCACATCTCGAAAGCATCAATCTCATTGCTTTCGCGGCTTTTAATGCCCCATGTTTCAGAGCCATATAAAATGATGGAAAATATATATTTTGGTATTCCGATGGATGCCACAGTTGCGAGTGCGTGTCGGACCACGCACAATGAAGGGTTCCGTAGTTGAAAATAATTTATCCCAAAAACAAAGTTAACATTGTAGATGAAAAACTAGAAATCCCAAAAAAATTTTTTGTTAATGTGATTTTTTTAGAGCTCCTATGGATCATAGACCTACATAGTTGATATTACTTTCAGCTTGATACCTCCACACATTCCTGAGAAAAAGGGTTTTAACAGACAGACGACAACTAAGTGATCCTATAAGGGTTCCGTTTTTCCTCTTGAGGTATGGAACCCTAAAGAAGAACAAAGGTGATTTAATATGTTGCTACTCCAACTCACCTTCAATAAGAACATCCTGCTCCTCTTTTTCAGTTACATCAAAAATGAAATGTTTTTCTAAAACCATCAAGTATGTCAACTGAAGTTCATGGCAAGTTCTGAATAAGTCCTTTAATTGTTTCTCTACACAGTTCAACCGGCGTCCATAGAGAGATTCACTGAAAATGTGGAAAAAATCAACAAAATAACTTATGTTATACCATCTCATCATCAGCCTTTTCCCTACTATGTTTGAGTTGGCTTCTAGTCTTGCAAGCAGCTGTATAAGAGTATTACACCACCACCCAACATACCATAAATTATATTATTTGGCTGAAATACAGCTAAGGCTGGTTTCTAGAAGCCAGCCAAAAGTATCAATATCTGACTAAGTCTCGGTCTAACTTATTAAAAACTTACTTTCTTAGTCATGGTTTGACCATTCTTATCAAGGCCCTAAAAAAATTATTACCATTATTCATACAACTCTGTGGATCTAATTTGTACATTATAATTTTAGGGGCAACCACTACTCTGAAGCAGTATTATTTTAATCTTACTTCAGTGTGACTGTTTTTTATTTAACTTGGGTCCACCACAAAAAAAGTCGACGGAAAGAGGAAGATGACGTTGTTCTGATAAATCATTTCACACTTACCTATCTTTACAGTGTATAAAAACTAACAAAATAATGCGGCCAGTTATGGTTGGAAACATTTTCATAGAACAACACGCCATTGACATTGTTTCTATAACTTGTTTGATTAAATCTGATAATAACTGTAAAAGGCACACTGCATCATTCATATATTCTTTTAGTTTGTTCTGTTTCAGACTTGTTTCAGCCAGTAGTTCTGTGACAAGGTCCAAACTCTAGAAAGTAAGATTTTTTTTTTTTAAACAACTGTAACAGCTACAATGAAGGTAAGCGGTCAGTGGGTCATCTTAGGGGCAGCCTTTATTCTGCGATATACTTATATAATTTATTATAAAGATGTAGTGTTTGTTTACCTGAGAAACACAAGTATCGCAGTCACTGAGTAGAGTCGAGAAGTAAACAGAAAATGAGGACTTTTTTATTTCATTTCTTATACTTGTAAATGCTGTTTTAATATTCAATACCAAAGATTCGTATGTTACAGTGTCCATCTGCTAGCTTGGTCAAGAAAATAAATTATTTCAAATGGTTTCAAAAGAAAGTAATAGAACTGAAAGTGTTAAATAAAGTTGTAAATACAAAAGGATACAGTCGCTGGATCGGTAGGACTATTGCAAAATATATCGGTGCTTTCGGACAAAAAATCGGAGCTCTGAGAATTGTCCATTTTTAATCTAGTAAGTCCTAGTCCTTAGCAAACAGATTTCATTCAAATAAATCACTGCTTACTAAACATAAACAACAAAACCCAAATCCTTCGTCCCGCCATCCCGCTCAAAATAAACGTCACTGCACTGAATGTCACTGTCAATCAGTGTTGCCTACCCTACCAAACCCAAACCATACCCAAACTCAAAGAGTATATATATAATAATATATAATAATAATATGGGAGCCCAAACTAAAAAACAGCAAAATCAACCATAGAAAAAAAAATATCGCCACATAAGCTCCATTTACACACGTACACGGCGTACAACACGTAAAATATTTCATTAAATTTATTGAACATCTTATTTCAAAATGTTTATTTATTTATTGCACAATCACAGTTACAGGCTTTACTTACAACTAATGAGTACATAACCCCGTTGGGGCGCGGCAAGATAACTGAAAACTAGAATATTGTGTCTGTAACATTATTAAATAAAAATTTTACAATAAGTCTAGAATTTTATTATATTATTAAATAGTTATGTTAAATTGTATTATATTAAATTGTATTGTATTATATTATCATTATATTCTTTTATTATTACATTTATAGTATAGTTTGAAAAATTGCCATTCAACGTGGCAATGCTGCCAACCTTTTGAGCACTTTTCCCATTGACAGCGATGTGGACGAATTTTTTGATGCCCTATGAGCTTTCATTATAAATATAATATTAGCACAGCAGACGGTCTCCAAGTTGCAAGAACTGGGGTTGGAAGCTCTCCGTCATCCGCCCTACTCACCAGACCTTGCGCCTACAGACTACTACTTTTTCCAGAATTTGGATAACTTCTTGGCGGGAAAAAAATTCAATACCCGAGAGGCAGTACAAAATGCCTTTGAAGAATTTGTTGCCTCCCGTCCAGCTGATTTCTTTAAGAAGGGCATCAATAAACTGCCACTGCGTTGGCAAAGATGCATTGATTGCATGCGTGATTACTTCGATTAATACAAATAAAAAATGCATGAAAAAAATTCGTTTAAATTTTTTCATACAAAACGGCAATTTCATAGGTAAAGACCTATTATATACTCACACTAATATTATAAAGGCGAAAGTTTGTTAGTGTGTGTGTGCGCGTGTGTTTGTATGTTTTTTACTTCTTCACGCTCAAACGGCTGGACCGATTTGGATGTTATTTGGTAGGTATGTAGATAGCATAACCTATTCAATGTGACGGCCATTTTGTTTTTGTGGGTTTTTATGTGAGAGTATTTCTGGGTGGTCTCGCGCGGTAGACGATACCTGTCTCGAAAGTTTTGTATGAGAGCTGACATATTTAACGGTCGTTGGAATCTTTATGAAAAAAGCTACCACATCTCGCAGTTAGAAGGTTATACCCTGGATTTTAATCCATAACATAGGTTGCTTTTTATCCCGGTGTACGCGGGTGAAACCGCGGGGCGCAGCTAGTATGTTATATCTTCGTTCAAAATGGGCCCCCAATTCTCATAGACGTAAAATTTTATTACGCAAATAAAATGAAACCATTAACTTACAGCTACTGTTTGAAATCCTAGTCCTACATGCTACTAAATGTATTGTGAAAATTTGTGAAAGCAAGAACAGGTCACCACTTCTTGTTGTTTGAAAGTTATGACCTTGATAAAATTCGGGCACTCAGTCCTCCATTTTATTTTGTTTTCGTTCTAATACGCACAAGATAAGACAAATACAAAATATCGGCGTTTTACCTGAAATAAAACGCTTATTAAACTACTTACCTTATTCGAAGCATAATTAAACTATTGAGATAGGCTGAACCATGTTTCCTGTGCCTTTTTTCCTTACGTTTCTAGCGATATAGCTCTGTCTCGCTCTCATGACGTCACCAGGTCAGAGAGGGGAGCGCATTTTTGAGCTCGCGCGCTCGGTCTTGTTCATTGGATGATTGACTATGTCACCTGGCAGAAATTAATATTATGCTTCGAATAAGGTAAGTAGTTTAATAAGCGTTTTATTTCAGGTAAAACGCCGATATTAAACCACTTGACCGTTATTCGAAGCATAATTAAACTATTGAGATATTGTCTGTTATCGCCTGGTGACGCTCATGACGAACGCCAATGTGTAGGGAAAGATCAAGAAAAAAGAAAAGATGTGTTTGAAAATATTCAACAAAATATCAATAAATCAACATAATTCACTATGAGACAGGTTTAAAAAGAGCAGTAATGCTGTCACTCCTAGAAGAGCCCGAAACCTGTCGTTTATAAAATCGATTAAAAGTGTTTGAGGACCTCCAATTTTCCCGAGCCATAATATATTCCATGGGGAAGTTGTCCAACCAATTCTTGGAAGCAACAGCGGAAGGGACACTTTCAGGAGTAGCAACAATACCTGCCTGACGCATCAGAGCTTTAATCCAGCCTGCAATAACAGTTCGTGAGGCCGCACGAGCTGTACCTCTCGTGGTGACAAACAAGTTAGGACATTTAGCTTCCTGACGTCTAGTGGAAAGCAGTGATACAGTTTGTTCAACCCAGTATACGGGGTCCAAATTATCGTTATCGGTCATAAGGAGTGTCAAGTCATGAATACGCCTACCAGAACAGAGTACTAAGAGGGCAGCGGCTTGACTCGAAACATCAAAAATGTAGTCATGATTTATTGTTCTAACGCCAAGAAAACATACAAAATCATCAATATTCCACACGGGTAACTTAGAAACAATTGGTTTTTGATTGAAATCGATTTCAAAATATGTTACACCAAAGCATGATTACTTAGAACACCTGAATCATTTACATTATTACAAAGGGTGAAGACCACAGACTTGTGTAACAATATTGTATTATAAGACAGTTTATGTTTTATATGCAGATCTGCCAGAAAACGAGCTAGGTCAGATCCTGAGGGATTCTTAGGGCTAATATGACTCTACACCACGAAACCCCGCGGTTCCATGCAGGTTTGCAAGTTCTTAGGGTAGAATCGCGCCAAGAACTTTTCAAAAGATCTATCTGAGAATTATTCCACTTACCTAAATGATGTGTCCACCCCCACATTTCCAAACTTCCAACACTAGATCCTGGACGCGAGGAGGTGGCAGACCCGTTGTCACATCGATCAATACTTTGTTCAGGTTCTGTATTGTGAACGGTGGGGCCAGAGCCCGGGCTTTGAGACCTCCGCGCCAAAAGACTTTCTCCCATCGCGGTGCTACTATCAAGTAAATTCCCGATGCCCGATTGAGGAAGCTCAAAAACCCTGGGAATCAGGAACGGGGGTGGGAACACCCATGCCAGATCGAATTTCCAAGCAATCGAGAATGCATCGTGGGCTACAGCTTGTTTGTCGTTCTGATCTTTCGACACGTAATGAGGGACTACGTGAGCGTTGCTGGAAGCAAACAGGTCCACTTGGGGAATTCCCCATTTTAAGAATATTATCTTGGTAATCTCGGGTATCAGATGCCATTCGGGGACCTGGCGAAACCGCGATAGGTGATCGGCATGGTTGTTGTACCTCCCCGGAATGTAGTACACATTGATATGAATTTGGTACTGATCTATCAAACAAAACAGGTCGTATGTTCTGTCCATCAATCATGAGGATTTGGTTACCCCTGCGTGACGGAGATACGCTACTACCGTGCGATTGTCGCATTGTATGGTGACCGTAGATTGACTCAGCTAGACGGGATGACTTTGAAAAAAACCTTCAATATTGCCAACATTTCTTTTACGTTGCAGTGACAATTCTTCTCGTTCTGGGACCACGTTCCCCATAGAGACTGGTTGTCCATCTGGGCCCCCCAGCCTAAGTCGGAGGCGTCCGTTTTAGTAGCTGGTGCGTGGTGTAGAATTGACGGATGTTGCAAATTGTGGCTCCACCATTGTAGGTCGCCTATTGCATCTGTAGGTACAGTGTATACCTTGACAGAATTGTCCAATTGTAGTGTGTTTAGGAATTTCAATAGAGCTCGACAGTGCAATCTCCCTCTTTGGACAACAAAACTCGCAAAGTTTAGTGCTCCTATTACGCTTTGCAACTTCTTTAGGTTTGTCTTCCGCAAATCTACGATTTCGCGAATCTTCGCTAGTAATGAGGGTACTTTTTCCCTTGGCAGACGTTTGAGGTTCAGCCAAGGATCCCACAGTACTCCTAGGTAAACCAGGGATTTCTTTGGTGTTAGGATAGATTTTTCGAAATTTATTTGCCAACCCAGATATTTTAATGTTTTTACGAGAAGACTTACATGGCCTGCGAGAACTACTGGGTCTTGGTGAGCCAAAAGAAAATCGTCGAGAAATACTAATATTCTCACACCTTGGCTTCTCATAATTTGGGCAATCCAATTTGTCAAACTGGCAAAGTTTTTGGTGAAAATCTGGTGCTTGCATTTCCTTCCAATGATCGACGAAATTCGATAACTGACCGGCTTGAAATATTTTCATGTCAATATTTACTTCTCTTGGCATTTAAGCCTGAAGGTGATGACCTTCGCTTATTTCCGCCACGTTTATGAGCGTGGTATCTTTGGGTTTGTTTTGCCCCGCGGGAGCGAAAGGAACTTCTATCCATTACGCCACTACCCTGTTGAGGATAGTTGCAATACGCATGTGCTGGTCCTTGCGAAGGACACTGTATATTATGCTGCAAAAAGCCACCCTGCAAGGGGACGTTACAGTTCTGACAGCCTTGTGAAGGCATGCTTGAGTGTTCTTACCCTGCGAGGGTGGAATTGAATATTGCCCCTCCAAGGGATGTACGAGTATATACGCATGTGCTGCTCCTTGCGAAGGACACTGTATATTATGCTGCAAAAAGCCACCCTGCGAGGGGACGTTACAGTTCTGACAGCCTTGTGAAGGCATGCTTGAGTTATAGTTCTTACCCTGCGAGGGTGGAACTAAATATTGCCCCTGCGAGGGACGTATATACGCATGTGCTGATCCTTGCGAAGGACACTGTATATTATGCTGCAAAAAGCCACCCTGCGAGGGGACGTTACAGTTCCGACAGCCTTGTGAAGGCATGCTTGAGTTATAGTTCTTACCCTGCGAGGGTGGAACTGAATATTGCCCCTGCGAGGGACGTATATACGCATGTGCTGGTCCTTGCGAAGGACACTGTATATTATGCTGCAAAAAGCCACCCTGCGAGGGGACGTTACAGTTCTTACAGCCTTGTGAAGGCATGCTTGAGTTATAGTTCTTACCCTGCGAGGGTGGAACTGAATATTGCCCGTGCGAGGGACGTACGAGCCATTTTCCAACTTGCGAAGTTGAGGTATTACCATAAGCCGATTTTGTAGATGTACCAGCCGATCTAGAAGCAGGCCAGAAGGCTTTTTTGATACCGCCAGCTTTTTCTAATGCAACAACTAACTGCTCAGAATTGAATAAGCTAACCTCAGATGGAGGTATTTTCTTTATTGCCGCTTTTATTAAGGGATCGCGAACTGCATTAGTTATGCTGTCTCTGCGAATCTGTATAGATTCAGCACTATGGCCGCAAATCATTTGCAATAGGTCTGCCGAAACCTTGCTGAAGTCACCAGAAGTGAAGATGTCATTCAGCTTTTTTATAGCCTTGGAAGTTAATTCTCTCTGGTCTCGGCCCCATGTCAAAAATGCAAAAGTTCCTTCTCCTTTTGTTTTAAAATACCGTAAGTTAACGAAGCATAGGCCCTCTCCGAGTAACTTAAGTGTTTTAGTGTCATAGGGTCTGATCTCCTCGTTTGCCTCGAGTTCGACGAAACCCGGGCTATGGTTATACGATTTAAAACTGAATTTCTCTTAAAATGTTCAAGTAACGCTCGTCTGTCTTTGGAACAGCCGGTTCCTTAAGCTTAGTTTCAACATCTAAATTATTTATAAGACTACTACCCTCCAGTTCTAAATCATCCTCCGTGAAAAGGGAAAGGGCGTCGTCTGGCAGCGGTATACTATGATTTATATTATGTTTCACTTTACGCTCCGAGCGGCGATGCTTGTGCTTGCCCCCCCTTACGGTGACGGCGACGCGCATGTTTAGACTTATGGTCAGAAGAACTAGATGAACTGGAACTAGAATCGCTACTATCAGAGCTACTACTACTGCTGCTGCTGCTCGGATGTGAACGCATCCGTTTGGCACTAGATTCTCTATTATTAGCGGTATTCGAAGGACCTGCGACCGGTTCATCTTGCGAAATCAACGTTATTTCTTTATCCATTACGTTTCGGTATTATACTGAAAACAATTGAATTACACACACTGGAAAAGAAAAAGAATAAACAACACGCGAACGGAAAACCGTTAAATTCTGAAAATATCAACGTTGATTCACTGTATTATCAATAATTATCATTCACTAGAAACAGTTTTAATAAAAATTGTAAATTGGTAAGTATGCCAACTTTCGTCGAAAGGAAAAATATAGACGGTTGTGAAAAAGAAATATAGATAACTCACCTGCTAAGCAGCAACCGTCTCCGGCAAGGAAAAGAACGCCAATGAACAAGACCGAGCGCGCGAGCTCAAAAATGCGCTCCCCTCTCTGACCTGGTGACGTCATGAGAGCGAGACAGAGCTATATCGCTAGAAACGTAAGGAAAAAAGGCACAGGAAACATGGTTCAGCCTATCTCAATAGTTTAATTATGCTTCGAATAACGGTCAAGTGGTTTAATAGTCTCTTTTCGTGAAAAAAATTATGCAACAAATTCGATACCAGAAAGAAATTAAAAGACCCTATAATGTAAATGAAAATCGAGTTTTATTTTTATTCCCTGAATTAGGAAATAGGGTGACCACAATACGGTATTTTACTCTATATGAGACAAAATCTAAAAATATATTATTTATATGGCTTAGGCAAAAAGCAGTCGGAAAATGTTAGTTTTAGTTCATAAAATAACAATTTAAATTTTAAAATTCAATTCATGGTTTTCCGTTTTTTTAAATCTGTTTTCTAAAACCATGAAATAGTAGCCGCCGTTTTATTACATCATACGGCTGTGTAAATTAAAAACTGTCAACTGATCAAAGTATCTCTTACACTATAGCTTTCACTTAAAAATCAAAATCTTTATTGTCGATACGTATTGTGTGTATTACAAGAAGCAACAGACTAGAATAGAGATGTTACAAGGATTAAAACAACAGATTCGAAAATGATTTTTTTTATTTACTATTTATAAATTACCAGATATAAATCTCCTAAAACCCTAATAAAAAAATTAAATTATTTTTTTGGGCACTCATGATAACACGTTAAGGTGATTGCGCTGTGGTAGCCCGCGAAATTCAATTTTTCTTGCATTTTTTGCAATTTACAGGTCAGTGTAAGGTTGTATCTGAATCAAAATATGATTAGCGATAATAATAACTGTATATTTACATAATTTTAACCATAAAAATCATCAATGCATCTTTCCAAGTTAAAGTTCGTCCGGATTCGTCTGAATTCCGAAATCAGACCAATCCAGAGGAAATCTAACATAAAGATAAGTATTTAAGATTTTTATGATTAAAATTATGTAATACACAGTTATTATTATCGCGAATCATATTTTGATTAAGATGCAACCTGACACTGACATGCAAATTGCAAAAAAACGCAAGAAAATTTGAATATCTATTTGGTGTCCAACCAAATAGCTTTACATCGATAGTATAAATTGATAAGAATACCTACCACATCACTATTTTTATTTGTGTGGAACTTGTAATTAGCTTTCCTGCCTACGAATGATTGTTAGTTCTGATAATTATTAGTCCGTAAGCTTTTTGAAAAGTAATAAATAAATTTGTCATTATTTTGTATTGAAAACAAAACATGATAGAAATTCAGCAAATAGAGCTAATTAAGAGAAATAAATTACAGGTATATACTTTAAGGAACTTTAAGTACCTATATAAATAAAAACAAATACAATAAACAAAATATAACAGTAAGCTTTTCGCTACTAACATAGGAATGGTTAAGAGGGATCCGCTACTCTAAATATTACAACTATTATATTATATTACTTTGCAACAGCAGAAGGAACTAAAACATCACTCAGAATCACCACTAACAAAGTATATAAAAATAAATTATTGTCATACCCTACTACACATGTCAAAAATAGTTGATTTCGGTATCTATTAAAATTTGTAGTTTTATCATTATTCTTATTAGTAGGTACCTACTTAACAAAATAACACCAATTTGTTGCACAATTTTTTTCACAAAAAAATACTATTTTGTATTTGTCATATCTTTCATAAGATAAGCATAAAAGAACGAAAACAAAATAAAATGGAGGACTGATGAGGGCCCGAATTTTATCAAGTATGACCTTGATAAAATTCGGGCCCTCAGTCCTCCATTTCAAAAAACAAGAAGTGGTGACCTGTTCTTGCTTTCACAAATTTTCACAATTTATTTAGTAGCATTATAGGATTTCAAACAGTAGTTTTAAGTTAATGGTTTCATTTTATTTACGTATTAAATTTTTACGTCTATGAGAATTGAGGGCCCATTTCGAACGAAGATATATTAAGTAGGACAAATATCTTGTTTTCACAAATTTTGTTTGGTATTGGTTTGGTCCTCAATCCTCTATGTGAGAACTGAGGGCCCAACTTTGCAGTCCATATCTCGCAAAGTTGACTTTCACAAAATCTGATTCCAACTTTCACAATTCTTTGGGAATGTTCACTAAATCCTAAGCATATTTTCAAAGAGTTTTAATAAAGTGGCCCTCACACCACACGCACATGGTTAAAAGGTCTAAGGTCTAGAAGTGTTCAAAAAGTTGCTTTTGTTTCCAAAAACTAAGTGCTCAAAGACTTTTTTAAAACCATATTATTAATCAATAAATGAAATCAATGAAAATAATGTCACTATTTACGTCACTGTCATCGTGACAGCAAAATGGACATTAATTTCACGTGTTGCTGTATTTTGTAAATGCACAACACGCGGCCGGGTATCGGTTTTATTTCTATTTACGCAAATATTAGTCATCAACCTTTTATTTTTTGTTAGACGGAATGTTAAAATGTCGATGAGCAATATGTTGATGGCACTTAAAGCAGTAGGCGTCGAAACTAAAACCTCTGAATTAACGAAAACATGTGAAGAACTTCAGGTTAGTATTAATTGAATGGTTTTTTACTGTAACTAAAATAATTATGCCTAACATAAATTAAATAGTTTGAATATACCGCTGTGAGTTTATTTCATATTGCTAAACACTATAAAAAAAACACAAATAATAAAGTTGTTTGCGGATAATAAAATAATACATCCATGCCTCCCGGTGGGTATTTCAAAAAGGTCAGATATCTATGGCAGAATAGCATTGAGAGTATGGGCTCTTGAGCAATAGGAAATTCCTCTTCCCATGAATAAACATACATTAATTTATAATGCAATTTCCAAGGCTCGTTGGTTTATGGTAAACATTGTATTTCTATTTTATTACTTCCTGTTGTGTAATATCTATTTCATGTACTTATAATAACATTCTGTGAGACCTTTTAGCTGATAATTATGATTATAGCGCCATTTACACATTGCCATGAATTCACCATAATTATTGCCCCTCTTTTACCGCTGCAATGTAAATACAGCATTATAAATAGCTTTAAAAAATTAAGCCAAGCTTTTGATTTTATTCAAGATATATCTCCATTATTTGTATTTTATTTATATGCATGCATATTATGTCAGTAATCTTTTTAAAAGTGACGACTTAATGAAATAGCCTTGGTATCATAAATAAGTGTGAATTCATTGTTTGAACAATGTGTTTACAATGTTCAATGCAACTTACATGATATTTCATGTGAGCTGTGATGTACTATCGAGGAAACTTACATCTGACCAATTTAAGAAACAAAATCCCGTACACACACGTTGACCATATCTGTTAGCAAGCATTACTATAGCGACCAAGCGCTGCAAGCAAGAATAGTGCTTACGGTGTATAGATGTAAGTTTCCTCAATAATACATATTTTAAAACTAATATAAATTGTTATGGTGAGGGTTCTGTACATAAATGGTACAACTTTGTCAGTCTGTCTATCAAAACTGCATTTGTTTTTCTTTTGCAGGGTTCAATAAATTCCAGCACTTTTGACATTCAAAATGCTGTTAAGCAATTATCTGAATTTTTACTTAAGATAGAAGATGCAAATCTATTCAAGAAATATCTATCAAATATTCTTCTTGCTTTGGTGTCGGCAAAAATACCCTTGAAACCAGTATTTTCTAATACAAATTATGACACATGCAGTGATGCTGAAAAGACTAGTCACTTGGAGTATTCAATAATACTGGCTGCATTGAGCGACCATCCAGATGTGTTACAGTAAGTGTGTTTTGGTGTATACTCAATTCCAGGCTTGACCCCAACGTAGTTGGGAAAAGGCTAGGCAGATGATGATGACTGAATTTCAAGCTACAAAAAACTTTATTAAAAAAAAAATCACTAACTTCCAAAAAAACACAAAAAGTGGAAATTATCTTTAATTTTGAAAGTCCGTGTCTATGGTTTTGTATTTTTCACTTTGGAGTGTTTTTATTTGGAAGTCTGGGGTTTTTTTTTTTAATTTTTCAGTTTTGGTACCTACCTCACACAAATTCGAATACACTAGCTGTGAAAATTATTATAGTGAAAGGAAGTCATTATAAACTCGTAGGTAATACGGGCTGGTATCCGCAACTCCACGTCAATGCGCGTATTTTGCATATGGGTGGGAAAATCGATTATTCGATCCACCCCATTTACACACATTACATATTATTGAACCAAACTCCCAAGCAATATTAATAAATTTTACAATTTCGAAGTATACCCTCCCGAATAAAACAAGAATTGTTCAAATCAACTATTCTGTAAAAAGTTATGCGTAGTCATATATAAAAAAAAGTAGAAATAATTACATATAATTATTTGAAATCTAGCTGTTCTATGGCTAGCTGAAGTTAATACAGGGATGTTTTCATGAAACTTCCATTCCTTCCAAGAAGTCAAGAAAAAGAAGTTTCAACAAGTTTTATTAACCTTAAAAAAAACATAAGACTTACAAATCTTATACATCCTTCCATTTTAGATATGCATTAAAATATTTCGAAGTTAATCCAGTGGCGCCATTTGAAGTATTCAACCATCATGAAGACTCCTACAATGTTGCTCCAAAGAAACGGAGACTGCTTGATTGTGGGCAGAAGATTCCAGAAAAACTGGTTGTATCATGCTGCTATACTTTGCTTAGCAAGTTACCTAATGAAATGGCTGCTAAATGGGATTGGACAAAGTTTATTGGAACTTATGGTAACCATGGGATGGCAGACGTGAGATGGTATGTTATTCTTAAATTATTAGATACTTTTTTTTTAGCTGATTGCACCTGACGCCCCCTCCCCCCCCAAATTCTTCCAGATAGGTAGATACTTACTTAAGTTATTAATGTATTGCGCTAAATTGGTAAAAGTCGTTGCTCTCTTATTTAAAAAAAAATAAACCTGCCAAGTGTCAGTCGGACTCTCACATGAAGGGTTAAATATTAAAAAAAATACTTTAGTTTAAAAAAACCGTTTCTTGTATCCCCCTTTAATTTTTACTTTATATTATTTATATTAATTATTGTTATAGCGGTAATAGAAATAAACAATCTGTGAAAATTTCAACTGTCTAGCTATTACAGTACATGAGATACAGTCCGCTGACAGACAGAGGTACGGATGGACAGCGAAGGCTTAGTAATAGTGTTCCGTTTGGCACCCATCGTGGACGAAAACGAAACCCTAAAAATCCATGCTGCCTTTCATATGCAATCATTTTTTTAAATTATGTAATTTATGAAAATTCACAGGATGATAAAAGAATGCATGGTCCTTCTAGCAAATATGACAGATACACAGTCTATGATACTGTCGATCAGAATGCTCTTACAAGAACAGGAGACACACGAACTTTTGGAGCAAAGTAAAACCGAACTCGTTCACACTATGAGTGAAGTAATAAAAGATGATTTAAGCCCTAATGTTGTCAATATTGATGGTATACTTCTGCCTATATATGAGAAGAACAATGTTCAGAGTGGTAACTTAGTTCCAGTGAAGTCTACCGTCAATAATCTCAGAAGTTTGGCTTTGGCTGTTGCTTCAGGTGAGAAGCATTTTAAATTGTTTTTGTCGATATTTAAGAACACTGCTATAATATCTATTTGTTTTTTGTCATTCTGAATTTTTACGTTATATTTGTAGTCCCGACTACTTACCTACTTATAACAAGCTAACACTTTAATAATAAAAAATGCCTTTTTTGTATTTTGTATTGTTACAAACCACGTGCAAGTAACTATAGTGCGCGCGCAAGTGCTAGTCACCACCTGAGGTACGTGAGCGGTGAGACGGGGGAGGGCGCGATTGACAAGATTGGCAGACTGAGTTTAGCTTGGCCTTCGTCTACCTCCCTCGTCTCACCGCTCACATACCTCAGGCGGCAACTAGCCCTTACGCGCGCACTATACATAAAATGCCTGTCGGAATTACGTATTCATATACATATTATCTCTCCAGCTCTTTTGTACTTTTCTAAATTCTCTACAATACTCTTTACTTTAGTTAACTTAAATAATAACGAATTTCAGTATTAGACACTTGTTAGTATAAATATGTATTTTTTTTGTAGGTCAAGCCCTCAGTCTTATGGGCCCAGTAGGTTCAGGAAAAACTTCCCTAGTGGAACATTTGGCTGCTATCACTGGCCGCAAAGGAGTGGCCTTCAAGAAAGTGCAACTAGGAGACCAGACAGACTCCCGCATGTTACTGGGATCACATCAATGTACGGACATCCCTGGAGAATTTGTGTGGAGGCCTGGCGTTTTAACTGAGGTACGTGTTCCGCAAGGTAGTATAGAATACGAAACACAGATCACGAAATCGCAGCGTCGCCGGCAGCGACTAGACCCTCCTTCACGAATAATATTTGTGTCCGAATTTGGCGCATCGGAGTGCAAGCTAGCTGTCACGGAATTGTTAGAATTATTACGGACAGTTTCTGTGAGTAAACGGTGATTTTAACTGACACGCTTGGTTTGTATGGCAAGTGTTGGCAGTATCGTCTCTGGCAGCGACCGGCGAGATGTCTCCGTACTCAGTGGACTGCATATGTCCATTGTCCAGACTCTTGATTTCTGACCTTTTTCATTAAAGGGGTGAGGTATATGCTCTAGGGCGAGTCTAGGGTGTGATCTTATTGCCATCTATAAGGTCTTACTACATGGGACTTATAACAGGTGATTTGTGCGAGTATGTCTGGGTTTCAATTAATTAATAATTTGGGACACAGCAGGTATTATACAGGGTTTATATTGTTTAAACACAAAGTAATAGGAACAGAAGATTTCGGTTGTTCATTATTTAAATTTCTCAAATAATTTGTTTAAACAGATGTCAGTTTGCTTATCTTGTGCAAGTGCAAATACTCGGATACGGTATATTTGCATTAACATTGTGCTCAAAAGGTTTTAAAGTGGCATTGAAAAAATACCTACTAAATAATGTAAGTGTCACTTGTTTCCTTCATGGAGTCTACAGCCGGATTAGATTTGAAAGTATCATCGTCATCATCATTTCAACCGGGAGATGTCCACTGTTAGTCATAGGCTTCCTCAAGCGTCGTCTCTTTCACCGATTTGAAAGTATATAATAATAATAATACCAGCCTATTATTGTTATATCTCATACGGAGAAGGCACGAACCAATGCTCGTGCCTTCTCCGTATTATTTGTTTGTTTGTTTGTTGTTTATTTGTTTTAATATTTGAAGAATATTTTTGTTAGGGGTCGGGTGATGTTCATTAGGTGACTTCTTATTTACGCCAAAGTTATCAAAATACGGCAGAGCTTTTTGCACGTTTTTAGTGATATTCAATTTTTTTTAACCGTCATCTATAAGGTTTATCCTCAATCCGATTTTTTCACTGACTGGTGAACTCTTGAGCTAGCCAGACGTTTTTTTCGTGGCTAGTACTTTGAGTTTTCTGTATAAACTTGTCAAAAACCCATAACACGATTTCTTAGTGCCGAAAACACTCAATTTGTAAGTGGCAGTACAAATTGAGATACACAGGTACATTTTCTGATCCATTAGTGTTCAATTTTAATCAGATGATTTTGACTAAATAGACCGTAACGTTTTGTCATAACTTTTTATTCACCCTTCACTTAACATAATTTTCACGTGATAAAATAACTTTTAGGCCGTACAAAATGGACACTGGCTGCTATTAGAGGACATAGACTGTGCAGCACTAGATGTGGCTTCAACCCTCAGTTCTCTATTAGAAAGAATCTCTCTATGCGTGCCTGGCTATCGAGATTCTCTGCCGGTCACACCTGGCTTCCAACTCTTCGTCACACAACGGTAAGAGACGTTACAAATTAAACTTCAATATAAATAATGTTGATTTTTATTTGATAATATTGATCCTATGATTTTTTATTTTAGAACTTTGACAACAAATTACGGCTTTCAAAAGAAAATGTCCAGCAGTAGTACATTGCTTCAAAAGCACTTAACACAAATAAACGTTGAACCTCTATCGAGGTCTGAACTCGCAGGGATCATACAAACTCTGTTCCCGACTCTTTCAACTATTTGCTCTAGAATGATTGAAGTATTCATGATGTTCTCAGTAGGCAGTCACGACACATCCTTGCAAGCTACCGAAGCAGTAGATAGCGATAAAGAAAAGAATCTAATTCTCATACGAGGATCAAGACTGATTTCTACCAGAGACTTGTTGAAATGGTGCTCTAGATCAGTTGTTGGCTTTGACGTCACTAGTCCCGAGTCCGCACTAAAAGTTCTTCAGGACGCTTTGGATATATTCACTTGTTCAGTCTCCTCCCCTGAACATAGATTGGAATTAGCCAAAAAAGTTGGTCTATGCCTCGGTATAGTGGAAACTAAATCTGAATTCTATTGCAAACATTACAAGCCAAATGTATCTCTAAATGCCACCTTCCTAGAAGTTGGCAGGTCTAAGGTTCCGAGAGTAGAGAAGAGTTTGGAAACGATAGATTTTGATAACAAACAGACAGTGTTTTCGTTTACGAAACAGTCCGCGTGTTTACTTGAGAGGATTGCTTGCTGCGTTACGTCTAATGAGCCTGTGCTACTCGTTGGTGAAACTGGTACTGGCAAAACTTCGTCGGTGCAGTACATAGCAAGGCAGACGGGTCACAAACTGGTCGTCATTAACATGAACCAGCAATCAGACTCAGCTGATCTACTCGGTGGGTACAAACCCGTCGACCTAAAATACGTAATCCGACCAATCAGACTTCAATTTGAGGAACTCTTTCGAAAATTCTATAACACTGAAAAAAATCAAAAGTTTTTGGGTCACATCGAAACTTGTTACGATACGGAAAATTGGACTGCTTTACTAGCGTTGATGAAGCAGAGTCATAAAGCAGCTATCACTAGACTGACGGCAGAAAAGTCTACAGTTAAACTGAAAAAATGGATAGCCTTTGGGTTTAAACTTGCGAAGTTGGAACAACAAGTTAAGGCAGCTTCGAAGTTGACCTTCGCGTTTATTGAGGGGTCTCTAGTCAAAGCGATGCAGGAAGGCCATTGGGTGTTGCTAGACG
This sequence comes from Cosmia pyralina, assembly GCA_946251885.1. Classification (NCBI taxonomy): domain Eukaryota; kingdom Metazoa; phylum Arthropoda; class Insecta; order Lepidoptera; family Noctuidae; genus Cosmia; species Cosmia pyralina. Next base: position 16,309,275 of record OX276357.1, read on the forward strand.
AAATAAATTTGGCGTCCGCTGAAATATTGGAATGCCTAGCTGGGTTGCTAGAAGACAAAAATGAGACTATAGACTTACTAGAAAAAGGCGATAAAGTCCCTATAAAAAGACATCCTGATTTCACACTATTTGCTTGCATGAATCCAGCAACAGACGTTGGTAAAAAGGATTTGCCTGCAGGTCTTAGGAATCGTTTTACAGAGTTCTTCATCGATGAGCTGACCGAACGCAATGATTTGATATTGCTTATTGGTGACTATTTGTACCACATGAATCTTGGTGGTGCAGTTTTGGAGGCCATCTACAGTTTCTATGCCAGTATCAAGAAAGAAGCGAAGTTGAATCTTGTGGATGGATCAGGTAATACAAAAACAGTTTTTCTGCCCATTAAACAAGTCTATATATTTTATCTAATGTATTTGTATTGTTTTTAGGAAACACACCACATTATTCTCTCAGAACGCTATGCAGAGCCCTAACAGCTGCTGCCAAAGCTAAATGTGGAACAGTATCAAGATCTCTGTACGAAGCATTTTGTTTATCCTTCCTTACCCAGTTGGATAGTTCATCGCATCCAAAAGTAGAAGCCATGATTGCTAAGTACGTATACATTTGAATAAGCTAGTATTAAGATAAGAAAATTCATATTTGTTAATTATTTTTCTTTTATTTCTTAGGGCAGTAATCGGCAAGAAAAACGTGAAATCAGTGACAAACCAACTCATTCCCGAGCCTCAAGTTTTAGGGCAGACATACTTGCTCTTTGAAGGTCATTGGATCCCTCAAGGAAAACTAGAAATAGCTATCCCAGAAGGCTACATCCTTACTGCTACAGTAAAAAAGAATCTTCGTGACATTGCACGAATTATATCCCTTGGTCGATTGCCTATATTGTTACAAGGAGACACTTCGGTAGGCAAAACGTCTCTGATTACATACATAGCTAAAGCTTCTGGAAACTATTGTGTCAGAATAAATAATCACGAACACACAGACCTCCAAGAATACATAGGGTCTTATGCAACCGACTCGAACGGTAAGCTAGTCTTTAAAGAAGGTGTCCTTGTAGAAGCCATGAGGAAAGGATACTGGATTATACTTGACGAGCTGAATTTAGCACCGAGTGATGTATTAGAGGCTCTAAACCGTGTGTTAGACGACAACCGAGAACTGTTCATACCAGAAACACAACAAGTGGTCAAAGCTGATCCCAATTTCATGTTATTCGCTACTCAAAACCCGCCAGGTTTGTATGGCGGACGGAAAATGCTATCCAGAGCATTTAGAAACAGATTCGTCGAGTTACACTTTGATGAGATACCAAAGAATGAACTGGAAACTATTTTGCACCAAAGATGTCATGTTCCGCCAGCCTACAGTAAGAAAATGATAGCGGTCATGGCTGATCTACAAATAAGGCGGCGAGGTTCCGCAGCCGTTCAGGGCAAGGACGGATTTATAACCCTACGAGACTTGTTTAGATGGGGTCAGAGATACAAATGCACTTCAAAAGATTCTTTGACCGATGATAAGTTTTACGATTGGGATCAGCATATAGCTGATGAGGGATACCTTATCTTAGCTGGAAAAGTACGACAAACTGACGAACGGTCTATAATCGAAGAGGTTATAGAAAAACATATAAAAAGGAAGGTCAATCCTGACAACCTCTTTAGTCTTCATGCGGCTACGTCCTCCGTTACCAAGTCTGTATTGGACAAAATCTTGAACAACCAACTTGAAGAGTTTAATCACGTTGTTTGGACATACAACATGAGAAGACTCGCAGTATTGATAGCTAAGTCTTTCACTTTTGATGAACCAGTCTTATTGGTTGGTGAAACCGGTTGCGGAAAGACCACCATCTGTCAAGTACTGGCAGCCTTAAAGAAACGTCAGCTCCTGTCAGTAAACTGTCACATGCACACAGAAAGTTCAGATTTCTTAGGAGGACTTCGCCCTGTGCGTCATTACAAAAATGATGGCAGACTCTTTGAATGGGTCGATGGACCGCTAATAAAAGCAATGGAGACAGGAAACATGTTCCTAGCTGATGAAATATCTCTGGCTGATGACAGTGTTTTGGAACGAATGAACTCTTTACTAGAACCGGAAAGACAGTTGGTGTTAGCCGAAAGGGGAAGTGACGATAATTCTGATGTTGTTGTCATCACAGCAAATGAAAACTTCCACTTTATCGGAACAATGAACCCTGGTGGAGATTTCGGCAAGAAAGAGCTTTCGCCCGCACTGCGTAACAGATTTACAGAAATATGGTGTGACAGTGTCACATCTAGAGAAGACTTGCTGAAAGTTCTCGAGAGAAGCGTCAACAAAGGAGTGTCGCTGGGCAACCAAGAGGACGGTAGTTCGGGAATTGGTACCTGCATATTAAACTTTTCTGATTGGTTGAAAAATTCAGAAGTGACGAACAAATTCCCGTTCAGTATACGTGATCTACTCTCGTGGGTCCATTTCATAAATATCACAGTTGCAAAAGGTCTTTTAGATACCCCTGAAGCATACGTACACGGTGCTTGTATGACGTTCCTAGACTGTTTTGGTACAGCCCTAACAGGCCATATAGATACCACAACTTTGGTCTTATTACGAAAAAATGCAATTACATTCTTGTTGGATCAAATAAAATCAATTGGCAGCGAATATATGGAGTCTTTACAAGAGATGTTGAGTGAAAAACAGACCAAATTCGTTGCTGAAAGTGGTTCCGAAAAGTTTGGTATAAAACCTTTTTATGTCGAAGTTGGACAGAAAACTGGCAACACCGCGGCAGAAGAACGAAAGTTCACGTTCACAGCTCCAACGACCGGTGCTAATACTTTGAGGTTGCTGCGTGGCTTGCAGCTGAATAAAGCCATCCTTTTAGAAGGAAACCCTGGCGTTGGAAAGACGAGCTTAGTAACTGCACTCGCTAAATCATCTGGTCATAGAGTTGTCCGGATCAATTTGAGTGACCAAACGGTAAGTCTTTCTAAAAGTATTTTAATAAGTTCCAGATTTCTTTGTACTCTGATTCTAATTTGTATTTATTTTTACAGGATATAACAGACTTATTCGGAACCGACCTACCAACGGAAGATGGATCTTTCACATTCAAAGAAGGCGCGTTTTTGAGCGCTCTTCAAAATGGAGACTGGATTCTATTAGACGAGTTGAATTTGGCACCTCAACCCGTCCTGGAAGGTCTTAACGCGTGTTTGGATCACAGGGGAGAAGTATTTATTCCTGAATTAGGTAGAAGTTTTAAAGTTAAAGAGCAGACAAGATTATTTGCCTGTCAGAATCCTTTAAAACAAGGGGGTGCCCGAAGAGGTTTGCCAATATCTTTCCTGAACAGATTTACTCAGGTTTACATCGACACGTTAACTAAAGAAGACTTGATATACATTGTCGAGGCCCAGTACTCATCCGTACCAAAAGACATTTTACACAAAATAGTCGAATTTAACTGCAAAGTTGCCCATGAAGTAACAGAGATACAATCATGGGGTCACAAAGGTTCTCCATGGGAAATGAATCTCAGAGACATTCAGAGATGGTGCGAAGCTCTCATCCTAGACCAGAATGAAGAAGATAATCCACTATGCCCTGGAAAATACGTCGACATGCTCTATGTGAACCGTATGAGGACCGAAGAAGATAAGCAGAAAATGATCGAAACGTACGATAAAATATTCCTTCCTGATTATCCAAGGAGTAATAGTAGTCCCCAGTTCCACATGACACATACTCATGTTATAATAGGAGACGTTCAATTAGGCCGTAATGAACAAAAAGAATTCAAAAATCGAAGAGCTGCCGAGACAAATTTGCTTGTACTAAGAAATCAACTGCCAACTTTGAAAGCGGTGGCTCAAAGTATCAAGATGAATTGGTTGACGATACTAGTTGGTCCTTCAGCTACTGGCAAGAGTAGTGTAGTACAAGTACTTGCTGACTTGATCGGCAACGAACTGCAAGTCATACCTGTGACGTCAGCAATGGACGTCTCTGACTTACTTGGTGGTTTCGAACAAGTTGATTTTAACAGAAATCTTGAGAGCTTGTATGATAAAATCGAGACTTTAACCATACAAACTGTTAGGAACATGTGGTTTTTCACAAGACCCTTCGAATGGAAGGAGAACCTGCTACTAAGTGAGCTTTACGAGTACAAATCTCTGCAGAAAGCATCAAGCACTGACATATCAGATGGTAACATGGATAAGTTTAAACAAAAAATTGAGTTTCTAAATACTCACTGCGAAAAATTGCTTAAAAACAACGAGTATCAAACGGCTGTCTTGCCAAAAGTACAAGAAGTTGTAAAACTACTAAACAAGTTGCAGAACAAAGTGGCACAAGTGTCTTCCGTCAACGCCGGAGGGAAATTTGAATTTGTGGACTCTTTGCTTGTGAAAACTATGATTGAAGGCTCGTGGTTACTCCTAGACAACGTCAACCTCACTTCCGCAGCCGTACTTGATAGACTGAACGGCTTGTTGGAACCGAACGGCGTGTTAAGCATTCCTGAAAGGGGTGACGTCAGTGAAATAAAACCTCATCCGAACTTTAGAGTGTTCTTCACTATGGACCCAAAATATGGTGAAATTTCGAGGGCTATGAGGAATAGAGGAGTTGAGATATCTTTACTAAGACCAGATGATTGGCAGATATCGTATGTGTCAGAAACTGAGAATTTGTTTGACTTGACGGCTTTGTTGTCGTCCTGTGGCTTGCCTAGCAAATATCATGATCTGTGTATCAAATGTCATGAGTTGATGCAGTCCTTTGTTGAAGGTATGTATTTACATTGATTTGGTACTTAGTAACACACAGATAATATGTTATCTGTGTATTAAAACATAAAGCAATTATTCGTACATTTATATGTAAATGTACGAATATTTGCTTTATGTTTTAATACAATAATAAGTAGGAAACAAATGTTTAAACAAATGATGATTTCCACACAATGACCTTAAACATTATTTCTTTTCCAGGACTCGATCGGCCGACTATTTCACATTTACTGCAAGCGGCTCACTTGACCTGGCAGCAGCTACTCCGTGGTATTTCCACCACCACTGCTTTCGTCAGCAGCTTCTCTGACGTTTACATTAAACCGAGATGCGGCGCAGACTTCGCTTCAAGTGTAACTGCGTCACTCGCTGAAATGAAAAACTCCATGTTAACGGCTCTTGATGAGCTAATAGAAGACGAGGAACTAGATGAAAAGGCCCCCCTCCCCGTATCTACGAATCACACGCTCACAGTGTTAGGTTTGTGCTCCAATTCCACAATGGAAATCGCCAAGCAACTCGCGTACACAGCCGTACAAGAAACAAAAGACGGTACGATAGAATCATACCTACACGTCATCTTTAGTTTGTTCACCGTTTACCAAAGATCTCATCCAGCCGTGTTAACAACCGTTTACTCTATTATACATAACATTATGAAGAAGCAATGCAGCGCGGCCAACGTACAGTACGCTGACATTCTCAATGACATTGCTTACGAAACCTACAAGCATCACAGTGGCGACATGCAGTCATACAAAAATTACTATCCAGAATTATACATATTAGAAGAAAGACAAGTACGTTTGTGCAACAAGGAAGGACTGATAATGTTCAATAACCTAATGACGACCTACTATTTGACGACCCTCGCCCCTGAAACTACGTTTACAGTATCAAATTATTCAAGAGCCGTCTTGTCGGGCAAACTGACAGATGATTTTACCGAATATCCGATACTCAAACACTGTTTAAGATATCTGGCCGTTATTGAAGAATTTATTAAAAAGAGTATTGAACGATCTGCGAACTATTTAGATACTGAAACAGCATGTAATATGTTCCAACTACTGAGCTGGCGGGACAGATTCTTGAAGCTGGCAAACGAACCAATATTCGTTGCTAATGAAGCCAGTAGGCGCAGAATTTTAAGGGAAGACATCGTCCCTCTTCTATACACACACAGTAAATGGTTACAGAAACATTTGATGTTACCAATAATGAGACTTACTCGAGACAGCCACACTATGATAAATAATTTCAATAAAGCTGCGGAAAATATAGTGATGCCAGTTGACAACGATAACTCAACAGTTACTAAACTGAGCAAAAAGATCCGGAAGATGTACGGCCAACCGAAGTTACTAGTTGATAAAGAAGAATACGAGAAATGTAGCGAGAAGTCTAAAGTTTATAATAAAATGGCTTTGGACCTGAATCAGCCTATTTCGAAGCAACTCAACAGACTATCTGTAGACAACTATGCTGTTACTGATATGCATTTAGCATTGGATGTGCCAAATAACGATAAATTGGAACTGGTACAACAAAATATCACCAAGCTGGTTGACAGTCATGTCGTTGAAAAACCAGGATCCGACGTTAAACTTCTTCCAATAATTTCTTACGTAGTCCAGAGAATATTGACAATCCTACAGAGAGATTTCTTTGATGTAGTGTCTCAGATATTAAAGAACAAAGACAATGTAATTATTAGGATTGAATCTTCAGAAATATTGGCCAGTTTGGTACATTTGGGCAAAGTGACCAAAGGATTTCCTCCAGCATTATTGAATCTTTTAGAAGTAATACTCAAACTGGAAGACAATAGTGACGTGATTAGTGAAAGGTAAGATTTTCATATCCTATACCTACTATTAAATGAGCAATATTTGTTTATCTAAATGTGTAATCAAGTTCTCGAAAACGGCTCTAACGATTTCGATGAAAGTTGCAATATAGGGGTTTAGGGGGGCGAAAAATTGATCTAGCTAGGACTCTTAACTGGGAAAATTAGTTTTTTTCTATTTTCGCCCGAGCAGAGCTCGGTCGCTCAGGTATTTTTTTGTTCAAACCAATATCTCATACATTGATATAATACAAGATATTGTTTTTTCAGAATATCGTCTCTTCCTGTTAAATTCTGGGATGAATTTTACAAAGTGGTGGTATATTCACCAGCCTTTTATCCTTCGCCATTTTTGAATCCACATAATAGTGAAAGCTTGGAAGACATAGTTGAAGAAATACCAATTTACAGCAAGAGATTGTCCAAGAACTTGCCCTTGCTGCCTTATTATCTGCAAAAGTTCACCGTGTCAACTGATAATCCAGGTATTTTCTAGTTAACCTCATTTATTTTAGTTGATATTGGTGCCGATTCTGTTGTACACCGAACTAAATTAACTAAACTATCACTAAAATTCCTTACGTTTTGCTATGAGAATCTTAGAGCTATTCTGCAAAAAAAAACCTCTAAATTTAATAACAATTTTGACACAACTAAAATCGAGTTTGACAATCGTGACTCCGCGTGGTATAGTGCCTGTAGTATATTTGACCCGGTGGCTTTAATTGGAACTAACGAAATCACTATGAAGTGACAAGGCTTGTCATATTTTGTTCACCGACATCGCCGTCGTTACCGGGTCAAATAATCTTTTAGAGCTGGAGGGGCGCAGGGAGGGGGCAGCTTCAACGTGTTTTATATGGAATGTAGGTACCTTTTTTTTTGGTACCTACATGTTGAGTCATAGGGGTTTATGGGATTTGTAAAGGGGGGCCAAATTTTCATTATTTTTGCGATAGGACTCACCGTTTTCGAGATTATATGCAAAAGAAAAGAAAAAAATACACTACTGTTTTTGCATCCGGAGTCAAGGTCTCGGTGTGAATTTTAGTTCATGTCAACTAATTTTGTTCTACACCTTTTTAATCGCGATTAAACATAGTCTGATTTAGTTTGATAATTAAAATTTTAGGTGAAAACAGTCAAATTCAGAATAGCAAAATTGCCATTTTCACTAAACTAATAACTCCGTACAATCTTAGTCCTGTCAAACTAAAATTTAGTTAAGTTGTGTCACTTTAGTCAATTTCAGAACGGCAAATCGTCGTTTGACAGGAATAAACTAAATTTTAGTGATTTTTAGTCTAGTTTAGAGGCATTTGTGACAAGAGCACCAATGTCGATATTTTAAGTCTGCCTATCACTGCTTAACATAGAAAAGGGAATAAGGCCTTTTACTTCAATAACTGAAGACTGACGCTGTGGCGAGACTGTGCTGCCTTTTCCAAACCATCCGTTCCACCAGCTGAAGATCTCCCACCTGGACATGAGTTGCAGAGTTGCCTTCGGTAACCTGGAAGTCTTTAAACAGCCTCCGGACCTAGGTTGGGCGAAGTAAGGAAAACCTGTTCAGGTGGAGATTCATAGACGACTCCGCCTTGCGAGTGTGATTGTGGTGAAGTTCCACAAACGATGGGGCACTTAATATTGTCCTGCGTGTCCTGTCAGCTGCACGTTACAGGAACTGATGGACGCTAGTGATGGCGCCAAACACATAGCCAAATTCTGGACCGAGTCCGTTTAGATTAACATCGACATGCTAAGAAGATCAACTTTTGTTGAAATATTGGTTTCTTTACACGTAAGATGAGTTGCCAGGACCAGTCTTATGTCTGCTGATCCGAGCGTAGGATCGTAGGATCTCATTATGGCCTGTTGTTGCCTGTCGACAGAATATGTCTTTGTCTTGCGTGGTGGATCGAAGGACCAAAATTATGATAAATGGTGACAGATATGTCTGTCTTGTTTGGTGAATCGAAGGACCAAAATTATGATGAATGGTGACAAATGGATACTAATTTTATATTTCAGAGTCACGTCATTTACTAGCCTATGAAGCTGTTTCAATAGAAGGCAGAACTGATTATTCTGTGCAGCTAGGAACAATCTTGAATATTTTGTGGAAGAACATCGCCACATTGGATTCTGCAGTTTCGTTGAAGATGTAAGTATTATTTTTAGATTTCAAAAAGCAACTTAGATCTAAAGAATCATAATATGTATACTTCGCGGCTTCCGAACGTAGGGCCCTATAATAGTTTAGATTTTTGACTTGAAAATCGAACCTAGGGCCCGCTCCCTAGGACCCATTTAGGTTTTACACTTTGTGGCTGCTGAATGTTGGTGGTATCCTCGAAATGTAAACTTACCTGATTTATTTTATTTCAGAATATCAGACGCCAAATTCGAAATGAAGAAATACGAGCAACTTGTAAACTATTTGCACTCCGCTCTCGAACTCAAAAACGACAAAACATTTGACGACATTTGCACACATACTATAGAAATGTTCCGCATTTGTTACAAAGGCACTTCGCTCGACGACATACTAGCCGAAGCGAATGACGCGTATCAAAGACTCCGAAATTCACTAGAAAATAAAACAGATGATATGAAAACGAAGATTTTTACCGCACAGCTATCATTACAAACAAGTGTTTTAATCACTAAAGTGTTATCTGAAATTAATCCGATGGACCATGTCGCGAAGTATCGTTTAAAAGTTCAGTATATCGAAGAAGATGTGAAGATGTTTGATGCACTACTTGGCGCTTACTACTTCCATGGTCTTGTCTATGGAAATATTCCCCATTACGGCTCAGTTGAGAAGCCTTCACAAGTAGCATTTACTAAGATGGCAAAGGACAGTGGTCTGATGAAGGTACATCCCCATTGCAGTGTGCTTATGAAATTAAGACAAAGTACTGCTGATAAAGTTAGCAAATATAAGCTGGGAAATACTTTTAGACCTGAAGAACCGACTTATAACAGTTTTGCTAATGTAAGTAGAACATAAACAAGTTTTTACGTATCGTTTCTTTGAAATATATGTTAACAGTGAATTCCGAAAAAAATCATCATCTTCCTGCCCTTATCCCATGTTTCTCATTCTCGCCTGTCAACCGTCACGCTATCATTCACTCCCTTCGCTTTCATATCATTCCTCACACAATTCACCCTTCTTTGGCCTTCTATAATGGTATACTCATTTCTTACTTTATGTATTTTCGTCACTCCACACATCCATTTCAATATTCTTATACCTCCGCTGTATGCAATATTTTTTCATCCGTCTTCTTCACTGCCCAGCATTCCGATCCATACAGTACGACAAGCCTTATCACGGATTTGTAAATTATCCCCTTTAACTTTAGGGGTATCCATGGCCGAATTCCGAAAAAAACATGTCACAATATTTTTGCATATTATTTCGTTAATCTTTAGGTAACAAAAATTACATCAATTACTTCTTTTTCTTTTCAGGACTGCAAACACTTTACAAAATCAGTGCTGTCAGCAAAAACAATCCACGACATTACTACCAACCTAATAACAGCTTGCAAGAATTTGTACAAGAACGTACTTACCAACACTGTAAACAAAACAGCCCTTCTAACTGGACACACTGTGGTTAAAGAAACATCGTCCTGGCTGTATTCAGTCAACGCCTTTTACAAAAAAATCGAGGCATATTCCGACGCATTGCCGGACTTAGCAAAACCTCTACAGAGTTCTATATCCCAACTCGTCTATAGCGTAACCTCCTTGAACGATTTGACCAAAGAGATCATAGTCAAGATAGAACAAGGTCCGGACCTAAAGGAGGTTGTAACCGATTTGATGGTGTTCCCGAGTGGTATACCGAATAGGAAGAGCAAAGAGAAATATTTGAATAGATTTGTGTCGACGAAGTTTGTGCAGTTGTTGAATAGAAATGTGGTGTCTGGGAATGATGAGATGTTTACTGCTGAGTTGGAGGGTATTCAGTGAGTATTTTTTGGTCATTACATTTTCTGTAATAAACTTTTATAGTAGCGTAGCTGCCTAATTTAAATAACGGGTTTTTCTCCCCGAAATAATGTAGTCCTTCCCTGAAATCACAAGCGCATTATACTATTATACTTGAATAGTTTCAGCAAGCAGACTTAGGCTTAGCAGTGAGAACAAGGTACAAGGTTCTGGGTAACGGGGTTCACTATTCAGGTTGCGCAGTTTGTTTTGTACCCAATCATCATCTTTCTAGGGGCTTTTGTTTGCGCTTATCCCGCGTTTAGAAAGGTACCCTAGGGAATAGAACCTTCTTTCGAGTTCCGATACTGGCCAACTGTTGTTAAAGTACACTTTTGTCTAAATACTATTTTTTGCAGGGTTCTAAAAATGAATCTAACAGAGCTGCGCATGTATAGCACAGCGTTGGACAAACTGGACAAAAGTACGATGGACTCTGTGCTGGCGACGCTGAATTCTCTTGTGAAGGCGTGGACGCAACAGCAGAAAGATATCGAGAAGAAGAAGGAGGATGATGAGGCCTTATATGTTACTAAGTAAGTCATCATCTGCCTAGCCTTTTCCCAACTATGTTGGGGTCGGCTTCAAGTTTAACCGGATTTAGCTGAATACCAGTATTTTACATGGAGCGACTGCCTATCTGACCTCCACAACCCAGTTACTGGTAAGACTGGTTGTCAGACTTTCGGGCTTCTGACGACCCGTAACGACTGTTAAAGATCCACGAATGACACCAGGGACAACGTGTTTTCCGAGGCACGGAGGGGTCTTGGTATGTAAAGATGGTCTTCCATCCACGGACCAACCGCGGCAAGCGCAGCTTATCTGATATATATCCTAATCTATCAACCCGTGCGACTGTTATTACTTAGCCACAAGCCCCTCAGGTTACTAAGTAAGTATGAAGTTTATTTTCTACGCCAAAATGTGTGTATGAATGGTCTAGTTGTCATTATTCTTACGAGTAAATAATCTTACGTGTTATTCTTATCAGACTTTAGACTTCGTTAGTCGTCGCCTCTTGTAGAGTACTATTCAAACTCAGAAAACCTGTTCAGTAAATCTACTGAATATCTCATGTGAGTTGTGATTGGTTGAATTACCCATTATAAAGTTGAAAAGAAATCAAATTGAATAGTCGTTCAAAAACTGTTCGCGAGTCTTTATCGGATTCTTAACATGTAAAGGTAATTATTGTTTTCTCGTACCTTCAGATCTAAATGTGAAGATGAAGACGAAGACGCCATAGCCCACGAAGAAATGCTAGAAATGTTCCCATCTTATTCCGACCAAGACTTTGCTGAGTTCAAGCCTCCAACACTAGAACAAGTTCCAGTTAAAACACAGAACAACTCTGAAAAGCCTAAACAAAAACACCTAATATCTCCTGAAGACATTTCTCTAATATACAAATGGCATTCAAACATAGTTCGAAATATGACGTCTGCGGAATGGTTACCCGCCCGAAAGAAGTTGGTCGGTAATGACGTGACTAGTGCGTTCTTGCAGAGGTATACCACATTTAGTCGGGTTATAAACAATGTTTGGGAGGCTTTGGACGCGGAGTTCGAAGGGAGTATTTCACCGAGTTTGATGGTGCTTATTTCGCAAATTAAGGCTAAAGTGGATGGACAAGGTGATTTGTTTTTTTTTTTATATAACTAATGAAATAAAAAAGAGAAATATATTTACTTGTACTGTATCTGTGCATTAATATGGCACATGAGGTTTTAGAAAAAGTTCCGCTTTTTAAGGCGTTTACTCGGTCACTCATACATTTGTGACAGACTCTTTCTAAAGCTCTTTGGTTGTCATACTAAAGCTTTGGTTTCCTAGAAAAGCGGTTCCGGCCGGGATATAACGGCCCTCACGAACATCTGTCATTTTTACCAGTATTTGACATTAAGTTAAACCCCGCTGCCCTAAGATTTAAATCGCTAGATTTGCCCTCACCATACTTAGTAACAAGAAAAGTGTTCATACTGAGAAGAGTGAGCTCACACATTTAAATAGCGATTCCATAACAATCAGTGAAGTCACTGCAAGACGAAACAGAAATGCGACTATTTTTTGATGCGGTAGGGCGAATCTAACGATTTAAATCTTTGCCACTGCCATCAGTTTCATGACACCCGTCACTGCGGCCGTTAGTGGCGGTCACCGATCTTCTAGGAAACCGTAGCTTAACACCAGGTAGTGTAATTTCGCTATTCTGTGTGTAGTGTACTTATACCAGGCATCCTTTATTGAAATGCTCATTTGTTTTTATTATAGACTCCTCAAGCAAAGTGGACTTCTACAGATCTGCTTGGGTCTCAGAAACAAAGCAATGCGTGCCCTTACTTCATAGGGTAAAGGAGAATACTAATGAATTACTCAACCAATGGCCAGATTTCCCTACGTTGAAAGAGGTAAGGAACTGATTGCAACATTTACGTTTATTATTAAAATAGTTCCAGCCTTAAACTGTGGTTATAAGGCGGATCCGTCCTTACAGTCCTTTTCTCACTAGATGGCGTTGTAGTCTCACATTTGCGTATTTCTATATTTACGCCTAACTTAAATATCTTTGGTATACTTACAAAATTCTTTATGCGATAACTATCGCATTGAATTGATTTTTCTACATATTCACTTGTCAACTCGTGTCATACGGAACTTTCCCGGGGAGATTCTATCATCCATCTTCACATTATTCTGTACACACATGCACATGTAAATACACACATCAAAAGTGTCTAGGGATCAAGCATTTTTATGCGGATTTCTTGAGATTGAGATGTGGCTTTGTAATAAATTTATGATTTTATAAATTTATATGGATCCTTTTTGGTGCATTTCATAATTTGAATGAGGAACTGTGAATCAAATTCGAGTAAAAGATGAAAATCAGCTGTCAATATTTTCCCTATAAAAACATACAACGCATTGAAGACATTATTAGTGCTACTGTTTCCCTACTACTGATTAAAACCAACGTTATTATGGAGCGGCGACGTCATTTAAGCAGGGAAGAAATGCTCAGAGCCGTGGGAATGATAGAAGCTGGTTCCCGGCAACGTACTGTGGCTTTAGCTCTGAATACAAGTCAGAGTGTTATCAGTCGACTTTGGACACGTTACCGAAGCACTGGTACCGTGGCTGAGCGCCATGGAGGACGGTATCGCTGCACCACACGGAGACAAGACCGATACATTCAAATCTTAACTCGAAGAGCTCCAACTATAACCGCCATGATGTTAGCCGTGAGGCTTCATCACTCTTCAGGGAACTTAATTAGCGACCAAACAGTCAGAAACCGCTTGCATGAAGTGAACCTTCATTCCCGAAGACCGCTACGGGTACCACCTATAGCAATGCACAATCGTAGGATTCGATATCAATGGGCTCTTGAACACAGAAATTGGGCAGAAGAACAATGGCGTTTCGTGTGCTTTTCTGATGAGTCTCGTTTTGGTATGAGACCGGATACAAGACGTATACGACACTGGAGAACCCCTGGACGCCAACAGCGATTAAAATCCTGCCAGGAAGTCCATCCTTATAGTGGTGGAACCATCATGGTATGGGCGGGTATTTGGATCGGCGGAAGAACTGAGTTGATTTGGATCAGAGGCAACCTCAACGCTCAAATTTATGCTGAGACGATTGTATCAGACGTCATCGTTCCTCTACAAGTGCAAATCGGTCCCTTATTTCAGTTAATGCATGATAATGCACGACCCCACACCGCAAGAGTTGTAAGACAGACTCTCGCCGCAGCTAACATCAATGTCCTGCCCTGGCCTGCTCAGTCGCCAGACTTGAACCCGATTGAGCATGCATGGGATATGCTACAGAGAAGAGCTCTGCCGAATATGGAGGGTATCCAGTCGCAAGAAGACCTTTTTTTGTTGTTGCAACGAACATGGGCGGCCATTCCACAGCGTGATTTGGATGAACTCATTTTGAGTATGCCAAACCGATGTTCTTGTGTTGTTAGTGTTCGCGGTAGAAACACGGATTATTAATTGTTTAAGTTACCCAATAAAATTTTAAAGAAAACTGTTATTTCAGTCTTTTTTTCGAACTTTAATGTTAGTGGTTCAAATGTCAAAAATCCCTTTATTAGGAAAATGGCAAATTTCTTTATTAATGCAAAGGTGACTTGGTTTATCGTTACTGTGACAAACGAAAACACTTTATTTGATGAATCCTTAAAGAAAATTTTAATTAATATCAATCAGGAGAAAAGTTATTGCAAAAATATATGTTGATCCCTAGACACTTTTGATGTGTGTAGTTCAGCTTTAGCTTAAATATTCACAAAGTATAATTAGGAACTCAATATTATATTTCTTGCGGTCTACTCTGACAGTAAATAAGGAAAGATGAATGGGATAAAAAACAATTAATCAGAATTGTTTCCAATACCTATAGTTAGCATTATGGTCACAATATCATTATTTACACTGAAAGCTCTTGAACGCTGTTTAGATGTGCAAATCGTGTTTCATTGGTAACACTCACCCTTAATCACACAAGCCAATTATTTATCCAATCTTATCAAATTCCAGATAATTGTAATAGTGAACAGAATCCTAAGCTTCCCAGTAACGAGCCCAGTGAGTCGATTCCTCACTGGACTTGAGTTACTGCGCGATAAGATCGAGGAATGGAACAAGAATGCGCATAAAGGCAACAATATGATCGACGTGTCGCTTGCCGTGGGACAGCAGATTATCAACTGGAGGAAGCTGGAGATGGCGCACTGGAAGGAGTGTTTTAATAATTTATATCATAGGTAAGTTGAAATGAGACGTCGTTTTGCATCCTCGTCAAATTTTGGGGTGTGGTATAGACCATATAGACCATCAAACCGAACAACTTTTTCCATGGCACCAACATCGTAATCGCGAAAAATCAATCATAAAATAATCAGCCGTCCCATACATTTGCGTCGAGTAGGTATTGCAGTTTTCTATGGGACAGTTGCAAATTTTTTCGCGATTACGATGTTAGTCGCATGGAGAAAGTTGTTCGGCTTGATGTTCTGTATCACACCCTGAAATTTGACGAGGAAGCAAAACGACACGTATAAATAAAAAGAGAAGTCCTGACTGACTGATTGACTGACTCATCAACGCCCAGCTCAAACTAGAAAGCTGAAATTTTGTGCACAAAGGTTCCTTTTTTATGTAATATAGACAAGGAATAAGGAAGGAATTCCCGGTAGTACGTTCCCGTGGGATATTTTCTGACATAAACGCGGGTGAAGCTGCTGGCAAAAGCTAGTAGGGAATATGCATGTAATTTTTTTTTCACTAAATCAATAAAAGACAGTAATATAAACCCAAGAAAATATTAAAAGTTAAATTGAACTGCCACAAGTTGCTCAAAAAAATAAAACAAACAATCAAACAATTCAATAAATTTTCTACTACAGTTCAAACGTCCGTTTCTGTCGCAGTCATGATGTGATGTCAATTGCTTTATTTACATATGTTTTTTAAGGTTTTTAGCCCCAAATCATATAAATTGAATTATTTTTTGTACTTTATTCAAGCAGAAATCGCACTGCAAATGAGATTTCAAGCACTGCAAAGAATAGATTTTTATTCACGTAGTTTTTTACGTCACATCCGGCATTGTCAAAGGCGACGTGTTTTGAATTTGCGTTCCATCCCACCAAAAAAAAAAGACCAAATAATGATTTATGACTACACGATTTAGACTGCAACAAGTTCCGAGTTATTTGTATTATTGGGTTTTAGATTTGGTTTATTCAAATACACATCCATTAACTCACATTATTATTCAAATACACATCCATCATAAATACTTAATCCATTTTAGTATGCAGTTGTCAATATTATTGTTACGAGCTGGGGTTCGGGATAAATAAATTTAAACCAATTTACACCTAAAACACACTATATTTAAACAATCCAAATACAGTAATCAGAAACTTTAAACTGAATCACCTGAATCACTTGTAGTTCGCTGTTAGTTCGCTGTAGTTCACTGGTGTTCACTGTATCGCGTTCTAAACTGAACTACCATACACCGTTTTCGTTTTTGTAAATGGCATCTCGCAGTTGACCACTGGGGGTCGAAACTGCTTAACCGAGCGTTTCCTGTGGGAGCTTTAAGCGAACTTAAAGCCTCCGGCCAGGGCTTATAAACTAAGGTAAAATATTAGGCGACTGTGCGTCGCTAATAAGAGGACAGCCAGACGGGGCAGGCTGGATCATGATGGGGGGGTTAAGTGCTACAGGCTCAGCTGTGCCCCTAGCAGGCACAGCTTCACCGAGTAGGGGGTAGGGGGGGGGGGGGGGGCGGTTACGATTGCGACTTCGGCGGCGAGGTCGGAATGTATTTCTAGGTGGTTTGCGTTTGCAAACCGTGAGGGTTATGGGGTCATCAGGGTCGGTGAGAATATGTCTCGGACGGCGAGTCTTACTGATTTTAGAGGGGGCGTAGCGCGCGGCCTCGACAACCAAAGGGTTGCGATGCTTCGCGGCGGCATCAAAGAAACGCTTCGAGTTGCGTTTCAAAAATTGATGGATCGTGGGGACCATACACCGCTGGCAACCCTCTATTTATATGACGAGTGTAAGCTTCTAGAAATTTCGAGGCCATATTTCGAGAACTTTCTAGTACTTACAGGAATGATCTAGAATGCTGCAAAACGACACTTAACCATCTAGAACACTCTGGAAGGGTTTAGAATGTTCTAGAAAAATCTGTCACGATTCGACGTACCGTACACGGTACGTCGAATCGTGACAGATTTTTCTACAGTTCTACTACTCGATAACAGATGACGTTAGCGTCTATGTAACATTATCATTCGCACGTTTACAGGAAGCAATCTGAAGCCCACAAGTACTGGTTCTACCTATACTCCGTCGTCAATTCATACTTGGACACCACAACAGATCCCGAAGAAGCCGACAGGGTCGTATCTGTACTCAAAGAGTTCATGGAAAAGTCGAACTTAGCAGAGTATGAAATAAGATTGGAAATCATATTCGTGTACCATTGCCATTTGGTGCATTTGGAACCTTCTGAAAAGAGAGGTATGTCCTATTTTTTTTGTCCTAAATATTTGACTGGATAATTTTCACTGGCGATTTTTCAACGAACTTAATAAAACCGCAATGAAACCTTCATTCTTGGGGAAAAATAGCGCTATTTGTGTCATCCCTTCTACTTTTGAGTCTAAAATAAGCTGCAAAATATAAAAAAAAGTATCGGTCTTATTTATGGAAAGGATGGATGGACTGTGTGAAAGATGATATGGCTAGAAAGGGAGTGACTACCGAGATGACGACTAATAGAGAAAAAGACATGTTGCGCCGACCCCAAATAAATTTGGATGAGGGCAGGAGAATGATGATGATCGGTCTTATTGATATTTTGGTCGTTATCAATATGTACAAACGTCAAGCACACAATCTGCGCAAAATGTTAAATATCCGGGAGTATTTAGCAAATTCTAGCGAGCAGTCTGAAGTTGGTCGTCGTCGGTAGGATTGCGCCTAGATAAAAATATTGAACTCTCTTTCAGACGAGCTCCTCTCAATCCTATGGAACACATACAACTACTACGCGCAGTTTAGCGCACAAGTCGCCTCCCACATCAAAGAGAAGCGCGCTCCCATAGAGAAGAAACTGCGCGATTTCGTCAAGATATGCACGTGGGATAGAGATCTTAGTTACTGGAGTGTTAAGGATACTGTGGAAAAGGCGCACAAGGCTCTGCATAAACATACTAAGGAGTTTGAGGTAGGATAGTCGTTCCAAACATTTATTATACTTTTGACATAAGCACGCCAATGAAGTTCCCCATAGACTATAAAATGCAATACTTCATGGACGCTAAAGTAAAATAAATGAACATGCATACAATGTCATCTTGAATTTAAATACCATTTTCTTGGAATTAGACAACTTCTCAAAACAGTTTCTCGATTATAGTCCGGCCGTCGAGAGAATGCGGTCCTGACACTTATCAGTTGGACAATTTCTAGTAGTAATAAGGATCAAATTCACAAAACACATTCGTTAGTATGAAACTGATAGGTGTTTAAATACGCGCATTGACGTGGAGTTGCGGGTACCAGCCCGTATTACCTATTACCTAGGTGTCTAAAATGCTTTTTCTCGACGGCCGGACTGGAATGTAATTTAGAGAGTACGCCAAAACTTGTACGTCATAAAAGACGACTAAAGCTCAACTCAAATCAAATAAAAGCGCAGAGCAAAGGTTTTTTGTTGACATTGAATTATAAACCTTATTGTCAGTATCTTAAAGCGCACAGAAAAAACTCAGAGCGCGATCGAGTACACCCGAAGACTCCCGAGGAGCTCCTTGATGTCTGCTTCGCGATGTTTGTACAACTTTATACTTTATGACACTTAGAATAGTGTATTATTTAATTTCACCGTGGGCTCAGCACTGTAGCAATCAAGTTTGTTAAGTTTTATTTGTTTGTTTACATTCTAGAACGTTCTAAAAGAGAGCGTAACAAGCTGCCTAGTGGACACCTCAACCGAGGTGGTAGGGGATCACGTCGGCCTATGGGACCGGCCTAAACGTACCACCACCGCTAACGCACCTACAGGCGGCGCCTATATGATTGATGTGCTGAACCATATCGTTCTCGCTAGGAATATTAAGGTATGTTGGATTATGATTTTCTGTTGTTGTAGTGGTCTACTCGTGGAATTAAAGAGTTGTACAACTTTACAAAATAGACTAATAGTCGGACTTTTAATTAGCTGCAGTAAAATGACACTTCTTACTGTAATTTCATTAAAAAAACTTTCTTACAAAAAAATATCAACCAACTTCCAAAAAAAAAAAAACTACAAATTGAAAAATAACTTTAATTTCGGAAGTCGGTGTCTTTGGTTTTGTAATTTTATTGTGGTACTACCCCACACAAATTCGAATACCATCACCTGCAATTAGAACATCATCCACATAAAAAGTGAGAATAAAATACGTATTATTGAAGCTAACTTTAAAACTACCCAAGCAAAGTTAATAAATTTTACATGGGACAAACTTCAAGGTATACCCACCCGAATAAAATAAGAATCTTTCAAATCGGACAACTCTGTAAAAAGTTATGCGAGATCGTACATAAAAAAAAATATATGTGATACATATCGACTTGAGAACCTCCTTCTTTTTTTTTCATCGGTTAAAAAATGGGTGACTAGTTATTTTTACCTTTTCTTTTCTTAGTGTTTTTTTCTGAGTGTATGTTGTGGGTTTCTTGTAATTATTACATACGTGTATGGGTAAGACTAACATTTAGGCCTCTGCCTCGAATTTCGTGGGCAGCGGGGCGGCGGCGGCGGCGGTGCGTATCGCATTGTCCCGCGCCGCTGTTTTGGAGGTCCGGTTCATTTGTTTTTACGCATAAAATCCTGCCGCTCACGCTCCGCCGCCGCTGCCGCCCCGCTGCCCGCAAAATTCGAGGCAGAGGCCTAAATTGTATTGAGTTCAGGGTTTTGACCGAAGTAGATTGAAGTAAATATTAGAATATTAATCTGAATTCACATTCTGGGATGTTACTTGTAGTTAGAAAGTGTAATCAAACTGTGGTGCCTCACTTTTAGTATTGCTAGTTTTTTTTTAACTAACATAAAACGTTTGGATATGAGGAGCTCGTGGCTAACTAAAAACAGCCATACGGGTCGATCCATCAGGTTAAGCTACGCTTGCCGGGGTTGGTCCGTGGATGGGTGACCATCTTTACACACCGAGATTCCTCCGTGCCTCGGAAAGCACGTTAAGCCGGTCCCGGCTGTCATTCGTGGATCTTTGACAGTCGTTACGGGTCGTCAGAAGCCCAAAAGTCTGACAACCAGTCTTACCATTCGGGGTATCGTATTACCCAGTCACTTGGTTGTGGAAGTCAGATAGGCAGTCACTCCATATTTAATACTGGTATTCAGCTGCATCCGGTTAGACTGGAAGCCGACCCCAACATAGTTGGGAAAAGGCTAGGCAGATTGATTGATAAAACGTTTGCATTATGTAAAATCAAAATGATAAACAATAAAAATAATTTGGGAGCTGTCGTGGGACACCCGGTTGGATGGAGCGAAGTTCCTTTCGTTGTATATTATGTATGTACAAAGCCATCTAGTATGGTCTAGTATCAAGCTAAAAACTGTACTAGATGGCTCTGTATTAAAAAACCGAAAGTTTTCACACCTGAAGCTGACGGCATAACGCTTTTTCGTTACGCCACAATTTCTGCCAGTTTACTCCTACCACAAGCCGTGTTAAAGAACTTCGTTCCAATAAATAACTTCGTTCCAAAAATACGTTATTCTAGTATAATCCTCAAATGTCAAGATTTCATGAAATAGTCATTCAATAGGATTACCTGGTCTTAAAGACTTAGACGTATTGATGACTTTAATGATTATACTTCTGGTAATACATACTTGTTACAGTCGCGAATCATATTTTGATCAACATACAACATAATACTGACTTGCAAATTGCAAAAAACGTAAGACTATTTGGATTTCACGGGCTATGCTGGCGCATTCACCATAAGGTTTATAATAGGTTGCTGTCAGAGTTAAAATAACTGTGTAAGCACTGTAAAACAATGTTCGCACAGTGACGCGATAACCGTTCACTTCGCCTTCGCTCCGCTATCACTTTCGGCCACCCCCGCTCTTTCCCAGGCCGCTGCTACACCGATAAACTGTTTCTTAAGATAAATTACAACAAATGATTCCTTGCACTTACTAAGACATAAATGAAACAAATTTCATTTCAGAATCTCAGAAAATTAACGACGATTAAGTTCTGAAACATCAAACTCAACGTCGTACATGACAAAGTTTAAATTCCATTGCCATCAAAATTTATATAGGACTTTTTTATTACAAACAAATGTTCACTCAAAAATCAACTACAATCTAGCCTTTCCCAATATCCGGGTCGGCTTCCAGTTTAACCGGATGCAGCTGAATACCAGTATTTTACATGGACCGACTGCCTATTTGACCTCCACAACCAAGTAACTGGGTAATACGAACCCCTTGTTAGGACTGGTTGTCAGATTTTCGGGCTTCTAACGACCCATAGCGGCTGTCAAAGATCCACGAATGACGGACCGACTGCCTATCTGACCTCCACAACCCAGTAACTGGGTAATACGATACCCCTTGTTAGGACTGGTTGTCAGATTTTCAGGCTTCGAAAGACCCGTAGCGGCTGTCAAATATCCACGAATGACAGCCGGGACCAACGGCATAATATTCTTTCCGAAGTACTTATACATAAGTATAATGTAGATGGTTCAGTAACGGCAATTTAAATATAAATTATCTAAGAGTCTGAATTGAAATATAATATATGCATGCACTTCGTATAATTCGCACTTTATTTTCTTGTTCTTTCACAATGACACTGATACACATACTAATTTTCCTTTTCTGTTTTCAATTCACAGCCGATGCAGGTAGTACTGAATGATCACTAAATTATTACTGTTATTAAAATTTGAGGCTTCTGTACACAATAAATACCTACACCAGTTATAGTTATAAATTTGTTACTGACAAGGAACGATACCCAACTGTCCGGCTCCGATTTGATTTATTTTGATATATGTTAGTGAGAGAGTAGTCTAAAATAACAGTCACGTATTTTTTTTTAGCTGCCAAATCTCAACCTATTGGGACAAATTGTCTTTCAAAGTACTGAAAAGTGACTAAACCCTCTAACTTCTGTAGAGTTTTGTTCAAGCAAATTGCTAGTTAACGGGAGGTTATCCGAATTTTACCTGTTTTAGAATCAATTTTAAATGGTCAAATTATTGTATTAAGGTTCTGAAAAAAATATATGCCATAGATACATCCTTGCTTGAGGGAAATTAACGGTTCAAAACACGATAAGTTGTAATTTCCTCGATGAAAAAAAAATCCAAAACATGGTCGATTTCAAAACCATTTTCCGTTTCATTTCCTAATTACAGCATAAAATTATATGAAAATTGCATGTACCATTAGGTAATCGTATTTCAGAGGGAATTTAACGGTTGGATTTTTGAGTTTAATAGATTTTTTTTAAATAAACTCAAAATTAGTCAATTTGGCTTAATCCGCTCGCGGTCAGAGTCCTGCGGGACGTCATCGAGGTTGGACCTGTGTCAAAATTTTTAAAAATTCGCTCTCCCTGCTGTTGTTCAAAAAAATTCAAACAAAAGACGAACACATTATATATGAAATTGCGACAGCTCAGAAAAAATATCTCGTAATTATATTATAGTTTTAATTCATAATATTGTTTTCGAAAATGTGATTATTTATATGTGGTATGATGACGTTTAATTGTCATCTTACGATAGTGCTAAGACACATTGCAAATTATTATCGATAAAATTATAGTCAAGCGCGAGTAGTTTATAATTTTTTATCGTGGTCCTTTATGAAGAAGTTTTAAAACACATTTTTCTAAGATTTTTCATCAGATTCATCCACATTAGTATTTTCACTCTCCATCGAACTGTCTTCACTACTAGTCTACTACCATATCCTACATAAATTACACATAATATAAATACAATGTGTCCGGTTGTCGGTTGGATACTAATAATAATCAACTTTCACTCTGGCAACAACAGTGAAAATTAGAAAAAAATAAAAATGTGCGGTCGGGGACCACCGTCAGGAATGAAGTTCCTTATAACGTATGATTTAAAACACAAACACAAAATTTTCACATCCACCATCTTGAATTTTCATTTTGACTTCACTACCGGCTTTGGCTCCCTCGAAAACCATAAAAACGACACCCCATGATCAGTTTTGAGTACAAAAAGTCACAGTATACGATAAAATATCGTGTTCTATACATTCGAAAAATAGCGCTTTGTGAACGTAGCCATGGCTAGGCGGTAACCGTATCACTCAGTGCCCATGTTCGAAAGCAAGTTCGTCGATGACGTATCCTATTGTCGGTTTGAAACTTTTAACATATTGACACTTGCACTTTTGTTTAGGTAAATAGTCCTATGGGACGCCAATCCCACATGAGCGGGGCCGGTTAGACAATATACTAAATTAATTTTGATGTCGTAGAATAGTAGATTCGATAAATTATAGCTGTAGCAGTAGGTACATCCCTTGATAATAAAGTACGGCAATTGTTCCTTCATATGTAGTTGTCAATAATTACTGATCTTCATGAGCAGTGGTCAACATCAAAAACAAAAGAATATGTTTGCAGCATAAGCAAAACAGTACGACCATTTTTAGCCCATTCTAAAAAAAAAATTTTTTTTATTCAGTCACTAAAGGGGTTATAGGGGATGCAAGTTAGACACACAATATACTAAAACAACAGCCACATTTTATAAAACTTTCCTTTACAGTACGTTTGTAGTTGTGGTCTCTCTCAGTAGCCAAAATACACAGAGAGTTAGGACTGGTGACGCGGGAGCAAGCGATCGACGACGAAGCAGCTTGTCCTGAGGTCGAAACGCGCAGCCTTCAGTAGCAATTTCCCACTGCTTGCGAAGTTTTTCGTTTTTAGTGGATAAATAAACAAACGCTTGTTCGTGTCGTTCCTGCATAGGAACGACACGAACAGGAGTAATACCTAATGGCATAACACGAATACACTGAGTGATTCTTACAAATTATTTCTGACGAACCCGGCTATCGCTAAAAAATATAACAGTAGATTGTACACACGGGATTTCTCATTAACTGTCAGCTAACCATTAATAATAGGTCTTTACCTATGAAATTGCCGTTTTGTATGAAAAAATTTAAACGAATTTTTTTCATGCATTTTTTATTTGTATTAATCGAAGTAATCACCCATGCAATCAATGCATCTTTGCCAACGCAGTGGCAGTTTATTGATGCCCTTCTTAAAGAAATCAGCTGGACGGGAGGCAACAAATTCTTCAAAGGAATTTTGTACTGCCTTTCGGGTATTGAATTTTTTTCCCGCCAAGAAGTTATCCAAATTCTGGAAAAAGTAGTAGTCTGTAGGCGCAAGGTCTGGTGATTAGGGCGGATGACGGAGAGCTTCCAACCCCAGTTCTTGCAACTTGGAGACCGTCTGCTGTGCAGTATGAGGTCGCGTGTTGTCGTGCAGGAGCAGCGGAGACGAGCGATTGACCAATGCTGGTTGGAGATGTGCCAGCTTCTCCATCATTGTGTTCAGTTCTTCACAGTACACATCTGAAGTAATGCTCACCCCGTTTGGTAAGAAGCTGTGATGAATCACACCGGCGCTAGACCACCAAACAGTGACCATCACTTTTCTAGGGGTAAGTTTTCGTTTAGGGCATTCTTTAGGTGCTGAACCAGGATCCAACCAACTTGCTGATTGCGGTTATCAAACAGAATCCATTTTTTATCGCAGGTAACGATGCGGTTCAAAATTCCTTCATTTGTGTGTCTGTTGAGCAGTGCAAGGCACGTCTCGACGCGTACTTCGCGCTGGCGATCATTGAGTTCGTGGGGCACCCATTTGTCAAGCTTTTTTACCTTGCCAATTTGACGCAAATGGACCAATATTGTTTTGACGCTAATGTCGAAAGCTGCTGCTAATTCAGCCGTAGATTGTGTATCATCAGCTTCCACAATCGCCTTTAATTCGTCATTGTCGACCAAAGTCTTCGGACGACCGCGAGGTTCATTTTTCAGGTCGAAATTTCCAGAACGGAAGCGAGCAAACCAATAACAAGTGGTGCGTTGGTTTGTAGTGTTAGCTCCGTAAACGTCGTTGATGTTGCGTGCCGCTTGTGCCGCGTTGCTGCCACGACGGTACTCATATTCCATAATTACTCGATTTTTTAACGTATCCATGATGACGAAAAAGATTGAAATGCGATGAAAATGTAACACTAATCAATAAACAAATGACTACTTTTGGAAAAAAAAACCATGTTTTTAAAATAAAATTAATTTGAAATTAGAATTCTTAGCCAAACAAAAATTATTTTGATTTGAAATGGCCAGTACTGCAGAACGGCAATTTGATAGGTAAAGACCTAATATTTATTTTTATTATAGATATAGATGGTATAAGAGGCCTAAACTTTATGTTTTCTGTGAACGTTATGCGAACAATCAAATAACAGTAGGTATATAACAAAATATAAAAAAAATAATCGAAAAAAATATAACAGTTGAGAATCAAACTTTTAACAACGGGTTTGCAAAGCAGTCGTCGAACCGTTAAGCTATTTGGTTTGATGAAAGTTTACTAAAATAGCCGTTTAAAGGTTCAATCTGTAACTATCTGCTATATTCGTTTTCTACTCAGCCCAATGAATTAATGGAATAATTCGCTTTTACATTGTGTTTTAATGTCACTTATATCGTCGTAGACAACGACCGATACCGATTATCAGCATTCTCCTGCCCTTATCCCAATTTTTTTTGGGGTCGATGCAACTTGTTTTTATCTTCCATACTTCTCTATTAGTCGTCATCTCGATAGTCATTCCCTTTCTAGCCACATCATCTTTCACACAGATCATCCATCGTTTCTTTGGTAGGTATTCCCTTACTCGTATAGTCATCCAGATTCATAATCAAAACATTCCAGACGACATTTTCTGCATTTCTCCGCATCACATGCCCATACCATGATAACCGATTTCCACACACGCCGATACCGATATCGGCACGATATCTACCGGCGAAGACAGTGCGGGGTGAGAGTAGCGGGCATTCTTTCAATTGAACAAACTTATTCAAACTGCCGCCGACTTAGTAGTGTGGTTGTTTGTCGTGTCGCGATGGTTATCGATATTCACCAATATCATGGGGCTGATAATAATTGTACCTATTGTTATCGAATCGTGTTGGTGTAGTTATCTGATAATTTGAAAACAAAACGACATTTTATGTAATAATCTTAGTTCACTCCACCGTAGACACCATAAAATGTAAACCTAAGGAAAAAAAATCGACCTAAGAAAAACTAATTAAGTTGATCAACTGCAAATATTTTACACTGTAGCATAGATTTTCCGCAAAATCGTCGGCAGCGCGTCGTAAATAAACACGTCGCGCTACATTTGGGGGAGGCGGAGGTAGCGTTTCAAAGGCCGACAGGCCCGAACAACCTGCCGTTAATTAGCAGATATTACCTTAACCAACCTGGAGTCGGTTAAGTTAGAACCTGGTAACTTAAAACTGGTTGTTAGTTTTTTTTTTAGGAAAATATTAGTTTGAGCCGATATAACAATACCCGTGCTCATTATTTTTTCATGTTCTCAAACATATAATCAAACCAGTAATTAACTAGCAATTTGCTTGAACAAAACTCTACAGAAGTTAAGAGGGTTTAGTCACTTTTCAGTACTTTGGAGGACAATTTCTCCCAATAGGTTGAGAATGGGCAGCTAAAAAAAATACGTAAGTATCTATAATTTTAGACTACTCTCTAACATAATATATCAAAATAAATCAAATCGGAGCAGCACAGTTGGGTATCTTTCCTTGTGAGTAGTTAGCAAATAAAAGACGCCACTTTAGTATCAAAAGCAGCTATTTTCATTACGTATACAGTATGGAATTGGCATCTTGGCAATAATTGAAAGCTCAAGGAATATTACTCCATAGAAGTATAGAAAAATTAAATAATAAATAAAAAACCGAAAATTAAAAAAGTTAAATTTTCAAACAAAATAAATATCAAAATAAATTCACTTAAAGTAAACACTCTGTTTAGACAACGTACCTTGACCCCAGGAGCGAAGAGTGGCAACGGTGCACGCGGGCGGCATGGCGGCTTTTTTGTCGGCGCCGGCACTTTGATTCGTTTGACAATGTGCGACGAAAATAAAATCCACTAAGTTCATTTGTACCGCCACGTGTTTATTTCGCGATAACTGAACTGAACTAAATACTCGTACTTCAATATTACACATTGGTTCCAAAAAGAATAAACTTAAATTTTCTCATTTTCAAAGTGTCCACCACGTTTTTGAATGCACAAGTTACATCGCCGCACAATGTTATCCCGAAGCCTGCTCAGCAAATTTCGTTCAGGATCCAGAGCCATGGTTTTTAATTTGTCAAAGGCGGCGACAATACGATTGCGCAGTTCATCTTCGGTTTCGGAGACACGCGAATAAACTTAATTTTTTATAAAGCCCCATAAAAAGAAGTCGAGAGGCGTAAGGTCGGGTGACCGAGCTGGCCACCTGCGGGGGCCATAGCGACCAATCCATTGCTCTCCGAACATGGTGTTAAGCCGCTCTCGCGAGGAGTACGGAATGTGGAGGAGCTCCGTCTAACTGGAACCAAACCCGCTTGTAAGCTACCACAGACAATTCCTCTAGATAATCGGTTATTGGGCCGTTAAGAAGATCCAGAAACTTCTGTGCATTGAGGTTTCCGTTGATAAAAACGGGGCCGATTATTTGGTCTCCGTGAATACCTGCCCACACATTAACCTCTGGTGCGTCGGGCCTCCTGTATGCGCAAGTGCCACAAACGTCAGTACATTTGGAAGTACTTGTTGATTTTTGGGCAAGCCTTCGAAAAAACGCAGATTTCGTTAATACATAGCCAGTTAAACGTTACATGTTATACCTTCCTGGCTTCGTTATTAGATTACCTAACTACTTATACCATTCATTATGCAAATACAACTGACCTTATCTAGCAACGATGCGTTAAGTTTTTGTTTTGATAATTTTCACTCACATAACCTTCAAACTTTCTCACATCACATCTAATCTACACAAACATTCACCAAAAAAACACTTTATTACGATAACACAATATCTGTAGAAACGATAAAACACCACACATTAACAACAATCCACTTATAAACAATAACTAAACCATAAAAACTATTTGTTTACGCAACGAAAAAATTTCGGCGCGAACTCCGCGCGGTGCCGACGGTATCACTGACTGCGAAGTATCGTTCGCGCAAAAACACTACGAACGAAATATTTAGGCGAAAAAATATTATAATGTAGGGCAAATGGTGCAATTATCGTAATTAACGCTTATCGATAACTTTTTACACATAATTTTTCTACCGAAACAAGGCATTAGAATACGATTATCTTTGTGTAATTTGAATATTTATTTTTAACAATTAAAAATATTAATTGGACATTAAAAATACGATTGAACAGTTTACGAAACTACCGTTAAGTTAGTGACTTCCTGAGTAATCCTGAGTATCAATCGGGTCTGTCGATCAACCGGAAGCCGGTCGGTAACTAACTATGTAACATGCGAAAACAATTCATAAATTGTTGTTGTTTACTTTTTGCATTTTTTCTCTAAATCTACTTAATAATATTTAATAAGAACACACATAAACAAAAAAGCTGTTTAGCTTTAAATACCTACTCAGGGCATAGTGGTTTTTAGAATTATGACAATAATTCTTAAAACACCATAGCACCACCTAAGTATTTAAAGCTAAACAGCTTTTTTGATTATCTATCTTTATTCCTTTTAACAAAAGCTAATAGTCGATAACAGGTGTGCTTCCCTACGTGGCGCGAGCGCACCCCGCACCCGCGCGCCCCCCGCAATATTATTTCGCTGAATCGCCTTTCAAGAAAGCCGCGTGGCTCGTGCCGCTCTGTGTAAAGAAGCCGCCAAAAGACACCGCTGCCGATGTACACCCGCAGGAAATGTTGGCGCGTCCCAGTGATGGATTATGTTTGTGTAAACAAAACAAAGGTTCGACCATGGCAGGCCAAGGAAGTTGTTCAATAGGAAATTCCAAGTACTAGTATACCGAAAAAAAAACCACATTAACATTAACTTTCATAGTCAGTCTGTACTGGTCTTGTGTCTGTGAGAGGTAGTGGGCCATACCGTTACAGTATTAATCGAATGTGGGTGTCGTCGGGCGGCGCGGTCCGCGGCTGCGTCTCCCGTACACGCTACACGCTTAGTTTTGCGCACGCACTCAAACGTTGATTTTTTTTTTTTTTTTTTAATTAAATTCCAGCCTGTCGTGCAGGTGTACCGATTTTACATTTCGGCAAATAAGTAGAATAGGTACGTAACAGCGTCGTGATAGTTTGCACTGAGTGGCAACGTCGCATTTTAAAGGGTTCATTGAATCATTGACCTAGTGATCCAATTCTACAGAGTGTTTAAATTTGATCAAAATGAAAACTCTACTTTTTGACCTAATTACTGGACCGATTTCGTTCATTTTTTGTATATCGTCAGAAAAGGCGATACCAAGTGTGTCCTAGAAATTATTGCATATAAGCGGTCCCCATACTGTATATAATTGAGAATGCTGAAAAAACGTATGGCTTATTTTGAACCATTGCATGTCATCTATCTTGTTACACTGTTCTTACAATGACCTAGTAAGTTTATCTTTTCCTGATCATGCATTTCGGTTGACGGTACCAAATGATACAGCTTAATAGGGATGATGAATATTTTTTTTTTATCCGACATGTCGTTTATTATAAAATATTGGACTTGTATTTTTTTCTTTTTTTTACGTAATCAAAAGATAACGGCGATACATTGAGTTAAAATGTGGTGTGACGTCACTCCTTGCTAGATTTTATACGTAGTTTGTTATAGTTGTGACGTAGTGAGCCCCCAACTTTAATGCGTTTTATCTAAGTATTTTTTTATTAATATGATGAAGCAAAAAATACGTGTCTAATATTTTTTTATTATCGTGACTGACGGACTAAATATTTTTTTTTTATTACCCAGGCATCATCCCTATTAAGCGTTCCATTTCCAAATAATACGAATTTAATAAGAACAGTATTCATACTGTTCCTATTACGTGCTTAAGGTTCCAGTGTTTTATTATTGTGTACAGAAGTAATTATATTGAATGGTGTTTGTTCAGTAGTTATTACTAAGCGGTTGCGGGGTAGATTCTCTATACATAACCGTAGATTTGTTTGTTTTCACATAGCTAACACGACAATATACCCAACTTCTTCATACATTAAACCCACGATTATTCTTTCCTCCTATAGAAATATCTGGATGAACTGGACCAGCCGTGCAAGATGATAACAGACGGCAGTCTTTTGTCTAAAGTGTCCAGTTTGCTGAACAAAGCTAAGACGTTATGTAAAGATACTATTACAAATACTGGGTACCCGTCGTTAGTGCAAGCTTTGGATGATTTCGTCACCGTTGTTATTGAGACTAGCACGCATCTTGGGTCTTTAGAGGTAAGAGTTGCAAATTGTCTTTGATAGTAGTATTAACGTGATCAGTCAGTTAGAATATTAAAAAAAAGGCTTTTCGATTGGAAATCTACAGTCAGGGAAATTCATTGTTAAGCAAATTGATACCCTACGTCAATTTGCCGTGTTATAGCTATTTCATACAAATATCAAAGAATGATAGCTGTGATTTCATCTTTTAAATCGGTAGTAAATTTGATTAATAATTAATTTCCCTGTCTTTATCCTCAGTACAGTCACAGAATTAAAATGTTAAGCCCTGTATACTTTGTTTTCATGATGAACGACATCATGGCTACTGTTCTTTTCGTATGAAAAATCGACAATAAGCATCCATTTAACTTCAAAGGTTGACAGCTCTCTACCAAAAGAGAAACAGACATCTCAAGCGAAGAACTTCGTGCAACAAAAGCGCAAAGCCTTAGCGGATCTGTTCAAGTACTTAACTAAGCTTGGTCTGAATTACCGCACCGGTTTGGTTATACTGAGCGCAACTGATAAGGAATTGTATGACTTTACTATACCGCCCGTTGATTTGGAAGCGGCCGTCAGTTATTTGAAGAGCAGGTTGGTACTTTTATTTATTTACTAGTTGCGCTTACACCCGCGTGGAGATTTCCACAGGAACCGAATTTTTTTTTATGGCATATGAAATGTCCTATGACATATGGAAATAGCGCCTACACTATTCCCGTTTGCGCAATTGTTATTGCGCAAAGCGCGACATTCGCGAATTTACATATTTCACTCGCTAAAACCTGACATGCGATAACTATTTCAATCTCTTTTAGACGTTGCGACGCCTCTCTATCCCTCCTATGGTCTGGTTGTGAGAAATACTTCCAGAAGAACATAGCTCGTCATAGAATCCTTACTTTGGCGTTACAAACACCTCACCAGGACTTGGGTATGCAGAACATAGAACGTTGCAAGGGATTCGCGGCACAACTACTGGTAAGATTATTTAAATAAATATGTTATAGTTATCTTGTTTTTATTATCTAGTAACTTTCGCTCTTGATTAAGCATCCAAAAGCTATAACAGCAACTGAACTTTTTGTTGAGGCAGTAAAAAGTTAGCCATATAACAAAAAAAGTGTGCGTGTGTCAGCTCCGACACACGACGGGAGTTTACTCCTGTTTTTTGTGCCGTTTCGACTTCTATTGTTGGACGAAAACAAAGGACCATAGGGGCAGGGTTTCTTTAATGAATCAGTGCTGTACAAAAAGCAACTTTAAGGTGTAAAGGCGTTCGTTTTGTTTTACGTTGCGAAGAAAAACGTAACAACGCTTTTGAGTTAACGCTTGCAATTTAACTCCTCATAAAATTTACATAGTAAACTCAAAAAAAAAAAAACTAAACCAGCCGTTATTTTGAGGAATGTCAATTTCAATCAGTGACTGAAACTCATCTCAATCTTATTTCCAGAAAATAACAAACACTCAAAAGAAATCCATATCCAAATACTCGCGATACCTTTGCGACCTTCGTACTCTCACCGCAAACTTGATGAACGCTCTCGATGTTGACAACACAGACACAAACATATCCACATTAAAAACAAAGATCGAACTACTTACAGAATGCTACGCAAACACTAGCATAGTTCTAGAACAATTCTATGTAGTACTAAAATCTTGCCCAGAAAAGGGCCTAAACGCAGAAGTCGAACCAGATTTCGATAACGTTCTTTCTGACTCGAAAATCGTTCGTTGTTACAAAAACAGCGATGAATGGCGTGATCTCTATAAGAGAGTAAACGCACTTATAACTCAAGTTAATAAACAAAAGAATGCTTTACATAAAGTATCAAATAATATGCCTAAAGAAATCGGTCAAGATGATACGAAAGTACCTGTGGTATCTCAAGCTCATATTGATATAGCAAACGATTGTAAAACTCATTTGAACAATATGCTCAATGATATTGACGGTTTGCTGCAAGACTATCAATTTAAATTCAAGTTGACTTCCTTTGAACATGTACCAAACCATCCACTACTAAAGAGCATAGTCAACCTATCGAATTACTTGAAAGAAACGGTCAACGAGCTCATCAAATTAGATGAAAATGTTGACGTGTTCATGGGTGGAGTAACCAGTGATAAACTTATAAATAAAACTGAAGGTTTAATAGCTACAATGCTACTTATAATTCAGTCTGTATACAAGAATCATTTACCACAAGATAACACAGAAAACGCCGAAGTTATAAACGCTATTGACGAAATCATAAAAAGCGACAAAGAAGAATCAAAAGATATTATTGAAGACAGACATCTGAAACAACATTTACAAGATAAATTGACAAACGATTCCAGAGTGCTCCAGCTGGAAACTCTGATTCATAAAACGCAGATATTGTGTGGAAATTATGTCGAATATATCGCGAATGGTAATGTTGTAAATGAAGTTAAGAGTGTGGTGATGAGATTGGTGCCAATATTGGAGCAAACGGTGTTGTTTGTCCAATACTTCATTTCCCAGAAAGTGTCAGTGCACAGAGTGTCGTGCAAGATGCTGTCTGTACTGCTCAAGATATTCTCAGATTTGGCTTTGAAGGGGTAAGTTCAGACTGATGTCTCTGCATTACAATCTGTCCCATCCGATTTGTTAAACGTCTTCCTTAGTATATTGAGTTCATTTCCTAGTTGCACAAAAATTGTAACCAATGTCTTACTTCTTTAACCCGTGAATAAAGTCTTTCAATAATTCCCATTTATCTTTTTCAACATCTTCATAGTTCTTTTTAGCTGCTTTTTCTTTATTTTTGTATATTGCATAAAATCCAGAACCTACTGATTGGAAGAAGACATTGGCTACTGTAACACAGATGTACCTAGCGCAGGACTCAGGGCTTCACTTTGTTTATACATATTTTTTCCTCAATAGCTTCTGTAAGCCATCAGACCTTGATATGGAAGAGGGCGAAGGCGAGGGAGGTCCCGGCAAGTTAACGGGAGGAACAGGGCTCGGTGAAGGTGAGGGGCAGAAAGATGTGTCGGAAAGAATTGAGGATCAGGTAAGAACGATTATCTTTGCCTACCATCATGTCTGTCAATAAAATTAAAAAAAAAACGATGCAAACGATGTTGTTTAAAATGTCCACTGAGCAACAGTTATTCATGTAGAAGTTTATATTATAAGAGTTATTTATAATATTTCAAGTGCAACTTGCAGTACTTGCATACGAGTCATAAGCACATGGAGTTTTTGACGCAGGCTGTCCACACATGTACAAGTGATAGAAGACACTCCACAAAGCTGTCCTTTTTCAAAAACTCCGTATGCCATGTGCCATATCAACAGCCGGGTACTGTAATAGTAGTTTATTTATACAGGATCAACTAGACGATGCGCGTCGTCCTGGTGATGAAAAGAAGGAAGAAGAAAGAGATTGCAAAGAAGAAGAGAAGGGAGTCAACATGACTGATGACTTCGATTCGCATTTGCAAGATGTAGATAAAAAAGGTATGAGCTTACTGAATATTTACAATTGGCGTCTGAGGTTAATAATAATTTTCTATTAATACTTAAAATATCAGAACTTAAAATAACATGCATGCAGAAACTGTTGGTAAACCTTTATTATTAAATAATAATAAAATGTATGGGAGCAGTAATAAAAGGGAGAATTGGCATAATTAATGACATAGCAAGGGAGCAATATTACTGTTGTCTTGAATTCCTAGTTCTGACTTTATGCGATGGCCTAATGAATGCCTGTTTCTAATGAAATAACGGTGGAATATCAAATTGTTATAGAAGGCGAACAATCAGAACAGGAGGACGATGAAGATGACGCTGATAAGCAAATGGGTGATATTGACAATGCTGCTGAAAAGTAAGTATTCAAGTACAATAACCTACTCGACTCAGTGACAGTACCGTTAAGTATCATAGGTAAATGAACTTCAGGACCTCATACTCAAGATAAATACGATGAAAATCAAAGTGATGTTAGTTGTTACTGAACGAGTAAAGTTCTTTCTTTTTTGTGTGGTTAGTGACTAACCTGGTGTCAGAGTGTTTATACCGCCCATGGGCCGCTGACTTGGCTTCTCATGCCGTCGAGAAATATCTCTCAGGCATGCTGGTTTTTTCACGATTTTTTCCTTAACCGTTTTATAAGCAAGTGATAATATACAATACGCACATGAATCCGAAAAGTCAGATGCGTGCTTTGGGTTCGAAAGACCTGACTTGGCAGTCCGACGGTCACGCCACTAGGATAATACTGCTGTTTTCACGAGTAAAGTTATTGTACATGATTTCCGACCATTCAGTATCTTTACCGTGTAATGCCGTAACATAACAAAATAATGATCACTTGCAATTATTGTAAGTCCACCTCTAAACTGTAAGATTTATGTTTTAAATTTGATTTTTAAAGACACAATAACTAAAAGTGTAATGTTCTTCTACTCAGACTGGACCAACAAATCTGGGGTTCGGAAGACGAAGAAGAATTAGAAGAAGAACAAGGTCAGAAGAAAGATAA
This sequence comes from Cosmia pyralina, assembly GCA_946251885.1. Classification (NCBI taxonomy): domain Eukaryota; kingdom Metazoa; phylum Arthropoda; class Insecta; order Lepidoptera; family Noctuidae; genus Cosmia; species Cosmia pyralina. The sequence continues at coordinate 16,344,643 of OX276357.1, forward strand.
AGAAGAGAAAGGTAAAGGAGAGAGTACAGGAGAGAAAGAAATGGCTGCAAAAGATAAAGATCAGGAACAAGGCGCTGATGATGGGGCTGAAGGCAAAGATAAGAAAAAGAAGAAAGATATCAACGAAATGGAAGAGCCTGAGGTTGATGATGATCATGTAAGTATTTCTAATGTTGTTTTAAAATATTAAAATGTAGATTTGAAAGGAAATTCTCAAAGATTTTAAACAGTCTACTGTAACAGTTTCTTTCGCACTAAATAGTAGAATTATTATTATAGGTTGATATCAAAATATATCAATGGGTTTGATGTGTAGGTACCATTTTAAAATGAAAATTCTGAACTGTTCTTAGTCCAACCCTATTTATTTAGCAGAAAAAGTGTTAATTATCAATGCTTATACTGGTTTTTATATTTATTTCTCATAGACGGATCCTTACCACGGAAACCAGCAACCTCTCCCTGAGCCTGAAGACTTCGAGTTGCCTGATAATATGGATGTAGACGGTGAAGAACCTGGTGATGAAAATGTAATTAGTCTTTTAAAATATTTTTGTTTTTCCTTAATTGATGAAACAATGCCGAGACTTATTTAAAGTGGCATGATTTTGATCAAATTATAATAACTCAATAATTGATATGTACTATCGGCAAAACTTAAGCATGCTCAGTTTAGAAAATATCTCTGCGGAAGCGCAGCTAGTGACAGACCACACCCCTCCCTGGTTTTGCTCAATTAGAGACAATATGCATTGAGTACAGGGCGTGTAATAAAAAAAACAGCAAACATTAGCAACAATTCAAATAAAAAACAAACGTGCATCCCATTAGTTAAAACACATGCATCGGGCGATCGAGTCGTGAGCCGTGCTATGCGATTATCGTCTTAAATGTGAGCATGCGGAAGTATTGGCGATAGTACATAGAAAATAAAAAGTCTTCTTTAAACGTTCCCTGTTTCACTATGAAGTCGAAGATTTGAAGTAGCAGACAGACGCAGTATAAAAAAATATCTAAAACAAAATCCATATTATATTTATTATATAACAGGAAGGCGAAACCGAAACAGAGAATCCCTTCGACATTGACGTAATGAAAGAGAACATACCAGAGGAACCAGAACAAGAGGGTGATGATAAAGGTGAAGAAGGTAAAGATACTAATAACGGACTTGAAGTGTCCAGTGATGAGGAAGATGGAGACAAGGATGGAGAGGATAAGGAAGGAGGTGATGAGGATAAGGTATGTACTGGAGATGTAGAACATTAGACTTGTTTATTGTTGAAAACAATGTGTATTCTTGTAGCATGTTTGAAAGTTAAACGATTAAAAAAATATACGCGATGACTTGAGGACCTCCTCATTTTTTACGGCGCGGCGGTTAATAAATTCTGTTAAAGACTGTTAACATACAAATTTTAGTTGCAATGCAGTCCACATAAATGTTACAAAATTTTGTAATCTAGATCAAGTCTTGCTCTGATAAAATTCTATAATGTATATTAGGAAACAGATTTCCTTTAAAAATTCAAACAATAAAGACTAAAACTTTCTAAACCAGCACCTTCTAAAACCTATAAGCACAATTGCACTTAGTGTCATTATTCTTCAGCAGGACAAAGAAGATGATCCTGATAAACCAGGGCCAGAAGAAACACCACAAGAAGAAGAAGAAAAAGATGGCGGCCAAGAGATAGACACTGAACAACCAACTCTCGATCAGCCAGACGAATCAGAAACACCCGAAATCCCCGAAAAAGAAGACAAGGAAGAACTACCAAAGAATCCGGAAGATATTAACGAAGAAGATGAAGTAGAACAGAAGAATCAAGAAGCTAATCCTCAAGCGAATCCTTCGAACAATGATCCTACTGCAGAGGATAAGGTGGAGAATGCAGAAATGGAGAGGGGCACGGATGATAATGTGGAAACTAATGCCGAACAACAGAAAGATGAGGAATCTGCTCCTTTCGTAAGTATATTTTTTATTTGTGAGAGACTTGTTGAAGCGATTTGTATGATTTACTGTTTTATTTATAAAAGAGTGATGAATGTACATGTTGATGGATGGAGAGGAAAAGGAAGGCCAAAGAAAATAAGGATGGATTGTGTGAGGAATGATATGAAAGTGAAGGGGGTGAATGATAGCGTGACGGTTGACAGGCGAGAATGGAAGAAGAAAACGTGTTGCGCCGACCCCAAGTAACATGGGATAAGGGCAGGAAGATGATGGAAGAATCTGTCTAGAGAACATTTATTTCTATCCAGTCTTACAAGTCCTTCCAAAAAGCTCCTGTATTGCGAGAAACTTCATACTATAGTAGCCTAATGCAGTATGGTTTGCCGTTATTTTCACAATGCATTTGTAAAAGTAAAGATGGCCGCCACAGATAGCAATTTATAGGCATAAGTAGTAGGAGGGAGGGAAGGTTGTGCAACAATAATGATTTGTACAAAGATCAGGGTGCCACACGCTTTTTGGTGTCATTGTTTATGGATCCTCATGTACACCAGAAAATTGTGTTTAAAAAAAGAATATAATTATGTAACTTCTAATACAGGGTTATTCGTAATATGTCGGCAATCCATTAAGGAGATGTAGGAGAGGTAATTTGCAACCAAATGACCCTTTAAGACCCATATGCAAATTTTAATGTCAACCATTTTCGAGTAACTTGACATTTTATATTATTTTGAAGATATCTGCGTTATACAACTTTGAAAATTTATAAAAAAAAAAAACAATGTATAATATTTTTTTATTTTATTAATATTATCGGCTTGCTAACAAATCCATAATGATCAACCGTACAATGACAATGATCTCTAATAGTATTTAAATCAAAACTACAAATCGTTGCAATTTTCATAATTTTGAGCAGTCGATTCTGCAAACAAAATGGTTGACATTTGCATAGGACTCATAAGGCAAATGACCTCTCCTACATCCCCTTAGTGGATTGCCGATATTACCAATATAAACTAGCAAATTACAAATATTATTTCCATACATCAAACAGGAACAAGCCCAAGAGCAAGTCGGCGAAGAGAAACAATCAACAGGTCGTTCAGAATTAGATAAAAGCGATAAAGGACATCGCGGTGAAAAGCAAGCCGCGAGTCGTGCTGACCGCTCGCAGGAACAACGCAAGAAACACGAGAACAAACCAGGCAAGACTGATCAGGAACGAACGCTTGGTAAGTTTCTATAGTCAGTATTGCACTGCGATCCGAGTTTCAAAGGTTTCAGATGTTTATTTGTTCACTAGCTTCTTGCCTGCGACTTCGTTCGCGACCTGTTTTTTTTTTGTTTTTGCTCGGCTCCTATTAAGGGCCGTAGCGTGATGTTAGTTAACCTTCCTCGAGAAATTAAAGAAAAAGAAAGAAAGAAAAATATTTTATTTGGGACACGCACAGGAAATACAGTGAAATGGGCTATAAAATGCAAAAATATATTTTAAAATCCAACTAGTAGTTCCAGAGTTAACCCTCTACATACAAACAAACAAATTTTACCTTTTTAAAAACTTTTTTTACAAAAAAATACAACCGACTTCCAAAAACAACAGTACAAAGTGAAAAATAACTTTAATTTCGGAAGTCGGTGTCTAGTTAAATGTATTTTCGTTTTTTGCCACTGACTTCCGAAATTAGTTATTTTTCACTTTGTAGTGTTGTTTTTGGAAGTCGGTTGTATTTTTTTGTAAAAAAGTTTTTAATTTTCCACTTTTTAGTTGTGTACCTACCCCACAAAAATTCTAATACAACTACCTGCAAAACAAACTAGAACATCATCCATATAAAAGTGGGGAAAAAATACGTATATACGTTTATACGTATACGAAGCTAACTCAAAAACCACCAAAGCAAAGTTAATCAATTTTATATGGGACCAACTGTGATGTATACACTCTCGAATAAAACAAAAAAAAATCCAAATCGGTCCAGCCATCTTCGAGTAATCGAGGAACATACATAAAAAAAAAAAAAATAAAAAAAAAAATCGGTTAATAATATTAGTGTAGAAGAAAAGCAACACATTTCATGAAAAGCAGCACCTTTAGTTCGAAGTACAGAACCACTCAAGATACTAATTTACATAACATTCATCCCCACCCCTCGGTGATTTGTAATTTGCTACAAACGTGACGTTAAGACGGTGTACATAAGACGCAAATCACAATATCAGAATACTGGGTCTGTATTTTTGCCATCAATATAATTTCCTAAAATTATGGAGGATAGAGACGGAAATTATACTACGGACCGATAAAAAAACCCAATTCCCTTTCATATTTCTAATATTGGAATGGATGTGTCAAAATAATCAACAGCTTGAAGAACCTACATTATCGTTACAGGTGACGTAAACGAGAAGAAACACAAGCAGTCTAAAACACTGAACGTAGAGCGTGAAGATGAGGCTGAAGATGGCGGCGACAACGATGATGACGCTGAGAAAGAAGCTGATGCCTACCAACATGTGAAGCAGGCTAAGAAAGATGACTTGCAGGTAAAGTATTGACTTCTCAAAGAGGTGGCACGTAGTATTAATATGCGCGCCTTAATGGGAGGACTTGCGGTCCCGCCGGGCCCGCTAGGCATGGCGTGCTGATACCAGTCGGGGGTGCGGCGAATGTACAAGTATCTCCCGGGTCCCCGACTCATGGTACTAGAAGGAACAGCAGTGCTATTCTGTACAAATCTCACCGTGAAAACCTAGGTGAAGTGAGCTGTCATTCTGCCTGATGCTAGGGATTGACACTTTTGACAGTTCACTCACAGAGTACATTATAATATACAGTTCACTCCACGCTCACTTCACGTAAGTTTTCACGGTGAGATTTGTACAGAATAGCACTGCAGTGGGGTTTTAGTCGGTACGAGTCCGACATAACCCTCCGTTCTTTCCAGACGGAGGGTATCCATGAGGATTTCCCCTCTGAAAAAAAAGGTAAGTACTGACTTTAAATGCATGTATGCATGCATTTTGCAGATAGTATGGCTGCAGATAGTTTTGGTAGTAAAAACAGTGAAAAGTATTTACCTGATGTGTGGCTACTGAATTTTGAAACCCTCAAAATAATATTGTCGGACTTATAAACAGAGGCAACAGTCTGTCCTATAACCTGCTGCCTTAATAGACAGCGACTACGCGACCATCTCGTGAAATTCGCGTAATATGGTCGCGCGAGTCTTTCATCAAAACATGGATCTTTTATTGCGTATTTGTTCGGAAAACCGGGAGGCGCCCTCTGTAGGCGCGACGACGCGTTCGGATTCACCGAATAAAGTGAATGCAACGATCGCATATTCACGCGACGCTCGCTTATACTAGGACGCGGTCAAACGTTTAATCGCAGGTTCGTACGAACAACGTTCGCGCGAACTTGCAATGGTCGCATAATCGCTTTCTGTTAGAACAGCGCTTATTCCTAAAAAACTCGACCAATAGGGATGATGTCTAGGTAAAAAAAAGAAATTCTATTTAGTCCGTCAGTCAGATAATAAAAAAATATTAGACACGTATTTTTTGATTTTATTAATAAAAAAATACTTAGATAAAACGCATTCAAATTGGGGAGTGGCGGCTCGGTACGTCACAACTATAACAAACTACGTATCTAGCAATTAGCGACGTCATGCCACTTTTAACTCAATGTATCGCCGTAATCTTTTGAATACGTAAAAAAAGAAAAAATACGTGTCCAATATTTTTTTTTTAATAATCTACATGAAGCACAAAAAAGAATGTTTAATCATCAACCCTATTCTCACTGTAAATCAAGCCAGTCTCCTAATGTTGCAGGCAGTAGATGCCGCCACAAAAGAACAAGCCGAAGAGCAGCCAACGTTACAGCAAGAGGAAGATGAAGACGCTGAGAAACTCAAGGAAGATGAAGAAGTACCCATGGATGTAGATGAGGATGAATTACAGGTTAGTTTAATCACTGGCAGAACATTTTGTAGAAGAATAGTATGAAATATTGGAATCATACGATTTGGTACGCGATGTCTTGTGGCAACGAGTAGAAGGTAAGATTGATAGATCGATATAACCTATTTATATCAATCTACTCCGTGAGGTTGTCAGTAACATCAAGGCGCTACTGGCCTTCTTTGAGGAGCTGGGGTGGATCGAATAATCGATTTTCCCACCCATACGCAAAATACGCGCTTCGTCGTGGAGTTGCGGATACCAGCCCGTGTTACCTAATTACCTATTATATCGATCTATCAATTCTGCCTTCAAGGAGATCTTATTTATTCTAAGGAATGCATGAAGATCTCTTGATCTTAAAGTTGAAAATATTTCTACCAATTTGACAAACAGGCAACAAGAAAATCCTATCTATTCCAAGGGTACTCATGTAGAACGCTGGTAATCGGTGCCGATATGCCTGCGGTTGTCAGCACCGACAAGCGCTGGTTGCTAACGCTGGTCTGCGCAGGCAGTTTTCAATTTTCATACTTTTTACCAAATCAGCGCGTATCGTCACCGACTAATCAGATAGGAACTTGTCCGCGCTTATCGGTCCCGGTTGGCGCTGATTTGGCCCTTATGTAACATTTTCTGAATTAGATTGACGTGCTAGCATTAAAGAATTCCTATCCCTAATTTATCCGAAAATAAACTATCTTTCCAAACAAAGTGTACTTTAAACTCTCATATAAACATTACAGGTGGAAAAATCAGAAGAATTAAAACCGGAGAAAATGAAAGAAGGTAAAGAAAAGGAGAATGAGAAGTCTGGCAACAAGAAGGAAGGTGGGGAGGAACCTACAGGGGAGACGGGCATCGAAGTGGAGGGGGAGGCGGTAGCTACTGCGCATGTGCCAAGAGGGATAGACACTTCGTATCATACTCGGTAAGAAAAACGATTGTCCAACGTTTTACGATAAAACTATTCAGCTTGACCACCACCAACCAACCGCTTTCGCTTTTGCTTAACCATAGTTTTAGTTTCAGTTCTGATTCAGTTCTCATACAGTCAGTTCGGACAACATATTTTGTACCTACAGTCAGTTCGAATTCATATCTTGTAAGACAGTTAGCTGGCAACAGTATTCTGAAGAATAAACTCGAAGAAAGAACACGTGTGTCACTCTCCACCAATCCCAGTAACAGCAAAGTGTATCGTACCGTACATTTAATAAATTAAGTTTTAGTTATAAATACTACACAAAATAGGTCGGTGATCCGCCATTTGGTGACTTCTGCCCTACGTCAATTGGCCACGTTATTGCCATTTCATACAACTGTCAAAGAATGATAGTTGTGATTTAAATATACGGACAATTTTACTTGGTAGTGAATTTGCTTTGTAATTAATTAACTTCCCTGACTTTTCATTAAACGCTAATGCTTACTTAAGTTGTTTACTGACATTTTAATTTTCTCAATCCTTTCACAGACTCAACGAGTCCCAATCCCACTCGGAAGACTTATCAGTCGACCAGTACATGAGCATCCGACAGTGGTTGAACAGCGGTCCCACACAGAGCCAAGGTGGAATTACTGTCTCCGTGTGGAGGACTCTGTGGAGAGACTCGTCCGCGGCCGCAAGGGCGCTGTGCGAGAGACTAAGGCTCGTGTTGGAACCGACCGGCCGCTCCAGGAGAGCTGGTGAGTGTGTTCTGTAGTCAATGTTAGAGGTACTATCTCCGTGTGGAGAGACTCTTCTATGAGTTTAAAAATCAAACTTGTTTTGTTTTATAATGCTACAAGGTTATAGTGGCGCGTGGCGAAAATCAGAACTAACGCCGCCATCTTGTATTTGTTTCAATACAGTCCTACCAACTTATCTGTGAATTGAAAGAGGACGCCACCGTCAATGCGTCGACACAATCGAATGACATGCGTCGGTACAATCGAAGACATTTCAACATGACGGCCGAAGTTCCAATTTTCGCCATTTCACAGATAAGTAGGTAAAAGTGTACATTTCAAGTGACATCTCACAAAACAATAGGGAATACAACGTAAAACTGAGACGGCAGATGGCGCCACTTTGACGCGAGGTACACAAAGCAAACTGTGTAATGCGCGCGGCAAAGTTTTTCAATATTATTTTAGCTTTATTTCATCCTTGTTACTATAATTGTAGTTTAAAATAATACCAAAAGGTCAAAAAGATGCATATAAGAATTTCAAACATATTTGTTTTTGTGATATTGAACTACTGTCTTTTAACGTTACATTCAAGCAAATATGTAAACAACCGTGTGCATTAAAATGCATACGCACCGCGACAGTGTCGTGAGACGTGGCGCGCGCGGACGGGGCGTGCTAAACACCGTCACCGACTAAATTTTTCTCGTCCCTTGGGTGCCACGTCGCCATCCCGTCCGTGCACACGTGACGTATGCTTTTTCCTATACATTTTCAATGAAACGATGTTTTGCAAAATTTTCGTCCCGGCCCGTCCCGTCCCGGTGGTCTGTCCGGGTTAAAACACGTTACCTATACAGCTACCTTGATTGCTCATCTGACGGAGAAGTGTCGGGTGTAACTTCGTTATTTACCAGACTTGATAACGCATCATTGGTCGAGTGTGAAAGGTTGAATATTTTATTAGCTACTTGTCAGTTTTGGCGTTACGCGACGCATCTTCCGTCAGATGTGCAACCACCCACGGTTCGGTCGCGGGCGAGTAAATAGATCATAAAACAATCAACCTTAAACACTCAACCGATGATGCTATGCGTCGAGCGTACTAACTGAAAGTTAACGAAGTTACGCCCGACGCATCTTACGCCAGTTGTGCGACCACCCTAATACCGTATCTTGTTTACCAACCACGGATGCACGGTGTCATTGTATTGCCTTCACCTCTCATGTTAGCATAATACTGGAAAGTTTAGCCAAACGGAGATTAATAGTAATAAACGGCCCAGAGTGCATAATTATTACACAATATCAGTTGATAACGAAAGTCATTAATAACACTCGTGGGAAAAGTGCATGTTTCCTACAACCCATACTTACGTTTCTATCATTTATCTCAGGTGACTTCAGAACAGGGCGCGCTATCAACATGCGCCGCGTGATCCCGTACATCGCGTCCCACTTCAGAAAGGACCGCATCTGGCTGCGGCGCACCAAGCCGGCCAAACGCGAGTACAAGATCGCTATAGCGGTCGACGATTCCAGTTCTATGTCTGATAATAGGAGCAAGGAACTGGCGTTTGAGAGTCTGGCACTTGTGTCGCAGGTATGTGTGAACTATTCATACTTAATTGTATAGAGCAGGGATTCCCAAAGTGGTCGATATCGGTTTCCCAGGGGTCGACATAAACGAAAACTGATTTTGGGGGTCTACGAGGTCTAAAAATCGATCCCTATTAATTAACAGAAGTTCTTATTTGAAATTTTCAAGATTCTGTGTAAGTTGTGTTACGTGCACCAACTTGTTGCAAGAATGACTAATATTTTAGTAGAAAGTATCATTGTTGTCCCTTAAAAAAACTCAACAAGTCGATAAGCGTGCACAAGTTCGTACAAGATGAAAAACTCAACAAGTCGATAAGCGTGCACAAGTTCGTATGTACAAGATGAAAAACTCAACAAGTCGATAAGCGTGCACAAGTTCGTACAAGATGAAAAACTCAACAAGTCGATAAGCGTGCACAAGTTCGTACAAGATGAAAAACTCAACAAGTCGATAAGCGTGCACAAGTTCGTACAAGATGAAAAACTCAACAAGTCGATAAGCGTGCACAAGTTCGTACAAGATGAAAAACTCGGCAAGTCGATAAGCGTGAACAAGTTCGTGCAAGATAATTGTGTTCGAGCGTACAAGTTTTTCAGGCACGTTTTGACTTGAGAAAAACTAGAGATAGGATTTTTAAAGTAATTTGGCTTTGGGGGTCTCAGACATCAGTTAATTTTGGAAAAGGGGTCTCTTGCCCAAAATAGTTTGGGAATCCCTGGTTTCATTTCACAAGTTGAGGTATATAATATAGTCTTCCTAGCAGCCAGTTTGATATTAGTCGTTGCAAATCATGAACACGTGTCATTTGGCTTTTATGAACATTGACATAAGGTTTAAAATACAAAAGTTGACGTGCGCTTGTGAAATGCAATAACAATAATATTCTGTTGATTGACTTATAAATTTTTTTAAAATTTCTTAAAAAATTTGCCACATAAATTATATTTTATTGAATTTGGTTTTTTCAACGTATGCAGTCCTTGATTTTACTCTACGGTACATTTATTACAATCTTATTTGTGTACACGCACTTTGAAACTTAGCCATCGTTCTTTTTCAGGCATTGAACCTCCTCGAATCCGGCGACCTAGCCGTACTCAGCTTCGGCGAGAAACCCAACCTACTGCACCCTTTCACCGAACAATTCTCCGAACATTCAGGCTCGAAGATTCTAGAACAACTACGCTTTGAACAAACGAAGACTAAAATAGCACAACTTCTTGATTTCTGCACCGTTTTGTTTGAAGAACAGACGATGAGAAGCGATGCTGTAAACGCTAAGTTATTAGTCGTTGTTAGCGATGGCAGAGGTATATTCTCTGAGGGAGAGACCAAGGTGTTGCAAGCGGTGAGGAGAGCAAGGCAGCAAGGAATATTCTTGGTTTACGTTATCATTGATAATCCTGATAATAAGGTAAGTCGTACTTTTGAGTTAACACGATAAGTAGTAACAAACACTATTATTATCACTTCCTGATTGATCAACATCTCATTTGGTTGACTGATAGAAAATGCCTCAGGCATTAAGTCCGCCTTTGTACGGTATTTTTTTACTTGTGCATAAAGTTTTAATAAAGAAATAATCTGCCAGTAATCAACTCACTTAAATTAAATGTGATGTTCAAGATAGGTTTTGCTGCGTATGCGCAAATAAATGATTTTAATATTTGCATGCCAATTTATAGCGAAATTTTACTTGTCATTGCACTATCAATTTATATATCTACCATCTTTTGTACCGCATTTACTGCAAATGAAATAACTTGGACATTTATGTAATTCCAGGATTCCATCATGGACATCAGACGCCCCCTACTGGATCCGACGACGAACGCTCTCACAGGATTCGTATCATACTTAGACACATTCCCGTTCCCCTTCTACCTGATACTACGCGATATGTCGGCCCTTCCCACTGTGCTGGGCGATGCGCTACGGCAATGGTTCGAACTGGCTGCCAATACTGCTAACTAAAACCAAACTACCATAAAAAGTCGGTCAAAATCGGTCACCGAGAATAAACGGTCGCCTGCGTTTTCGATAAACGTGCAAGTCATTTAGATTTAAGAATATACGTATACAATTAACGTCTTTATGCCTTTGGACGGGCGGTTTAAGAAGTAGGTGTCTATTTAACTAATGTCAGAAATTGCTCAATGTTAGTGTTGAATAATCGCTCCATTTCATGTTTTTGATGTGTTAAATCAGTGTAATATTGAAGTAGAAAGATGTTTTTTAATTAGTTCCAATTTTGTGGCTATGCATAATCAAAGTAGTGTTTTCAATTGAAATATGTAACCAGTATCAAAAACGATACATTTTTGTCATTTGAATATTAAAATCAGTCAATCAGTGTCGTAATTATAATGTAGGATAAGTTTAAATGATATTATAAGTCAAAGAAGACTTGAAAAAATTCAAAATTGAGTGCTAGTTCGCGTTGAACTGTGATTGAGAAAGGACTGGGAAACGATTGCTGTAAGCGAACATACTGTGTTTTTGGAAAAATAAAGGTTTGTCTGACAGTTAAGTTTTTTTTATTTCACTCCCTTGGATAGCTAGTTAGCGACCCTTAGGGCCTAGACAAAGTAACATTCGATTTGCGATCGATGACACTAGTAAAAGAACCAAAAAATGTATGGGGTTGACATAAGCTATCGAATTGTCACGTGATCATGTTAAACTTGTAGAAATAGAATCGCTCCGAAGCGAAGTCTAGGCCCTCTTGTCTGTCTTACTACAAAAGATTTAAACACATGTTCATCGCGTATCTTACGTTTTTATATGTATGAAGTTTGACGAAGACAAGTTTGCTCTGAACATGGTTTAAATCTTTTTTAGTAAGACCGGTTCTGTTTTGCAGCAGTAAAACTGCGTTAAACAAACTTCTAACATACGAGTCGCAAAATATTATGACATACAGCTATCCATTCCAAACTCTCTTATAAAAACATGTTTTGCCGCATACATAGCTAACAGTTGCTGCAAACCGTTATACTTATCCAGATTTCATGATATTGGGACGTATCTCCTAACCTTGACTCAAGTTTACGACATTATTTATTATGCGAAGAACGGAACTTCTACGGATTTTGAGCGAATTCTGTTTCGGATTTTGAACCTTGAGGGCCATAGTACACTTCCGACGCGTAAATAATGTTGGGAAACCGCTAAACGAGTAGCGGAACATTACAACAGTGACGGAATTGTAGCAAACGGAGCAAAATGTCGTCGCGTTCGACTTAGTAAATACAGTACTTATAGGTATACTTCGGACCTCTTGGATTATTAGTATTTCCGTAAAATTAACATCCATTTTACAAAAAAAATGGAAGATTCGCTATATAAACTTGTCGACTGCCACAGATAGGACCTACGTGTGAAACAAATGCGGCTCCGCAAAATAATGTGGCGGGCTGAGCGCGGAGGTGTAACCGCCGTATGAGCAGATCAGCGAAATCACGCGGTAAAGATATGTACCTAATCATAATCTAATCTAATCTGTACATTAGAACAGGCTTGCTTGTTTCGCGCCGGAGGTGTGATAAAATAAAATAAATAATAAAGTTTTTTTTCAATACACTTCCTCGAAAACTAGTTCATATCGCACTACGATTAGGTTCACAATGCAATATATTTCTCACGCGTGCGATTTTTCATTTTCCAAAACGTGTGTGGGAATAAAAATTGCCACAGATAACTTATACCTATACTTAGTTCAAATTGGTTCAATGCCTCTATTCACACCGTCTCTATTCGGAGGTGAAAAAGCGTCTTTACGGCGTTAAGACCAGGTTATTCGGCCCTTTAGGCCTTTGAAACGCTACCTCCGCCTCCCCCAAATACAGCGCGACGTGTTTATTTACGACTCGCCGCCGATGATTTCGCGGAAAATCCATGCCACAGTGTAAAATATTTGCAGTTGATCAACTTAATAATTTTTTCTTCGATCGATTTTTTTTCCCTTAGGTTTACATTTTATGGTGTGTACGGTGGAGTGAACTAAGATTATTACATAAAATGTCGTAAATTTGTTTTCACATTGTCAGATAAAGATACCAACCCGATTCGATACCGATAGGTACAATTACTATCGGCCCCATGATATTGGTGAATTTCGATGACCATCGCGACGCGACAAACAACCACACTATTAGGTATCGACGTCTCGAAGTCGGCAGTGCGAAAAAGTTGGCTCAAGTGAAAGAATGCCCGCTACTCTCACCCCGCACTGTCTTCGCCGGTAGATATCGTGCCGATATCGGTGTCGGTGTGTGTGGAAATCGGTTACATGGTATGAACATGTGATGCGGAGAAATGAAGAAAATCTCGTCTGGAATGTTTTGATTACGATTCTGGATGGCCATACGAGTAAAGGAAGACCAAAGAAACGATGGATGATATGGCTTGAAAGGGAGTGACTACCGAGATGATGACTAATAGAGAAGTATGGAGAAAAAAAAAAGCTGCATCGACCCCAAAAAAATTGGGATAAGGGCAGGAGAATGATGATGATCGTTCGTCTCACGACGACATAGTTGACAGTAAAACACAATGTAAAAGACGATCGCGCGACTTGCCACGCGGGGAGGGAGGTAACGCTAAATGCCTACTGCGCTCGAATATCTTGGCCTTATGCCTTATTCTTGATTCGGTACAAAAGAAACTTGTGTAAAATTTCATTCTCTGTCAGTGAATATAAGAATTTTATATTATTTTTTTTATATCAAGTAGACAAGCCGTGTGCTCCCAATGGTATTTCACTTCGACATAATGGTGAATTTCCATACAAACATTCATCCCCTAATTAACTCCTTTAGTGGCTGAATTTTTAGGATTCCGTACCTCAAAAGGAAAAAACGGAACCCTTATAGGATCACTTCATTGTCCGTCTGTCAAGGCCCTTTTTCTCAGGAACGCGTGGAGATATCAAGTTGAAATGAATATAAAATACGTAAGGTTATGGTTTCTTGGAGTTGTAAAAAAATCAAGCTTCTAAGTCAACGCAATAAAAAAATACGGCTATTTATGTGACATATTTTGATACTCGCAAGTAAATCAAAACCTATAGGGTACAGTCTGTCTATAGTCATGAAAAAAAATGAGGGCGCTGCGGTTGTGCACGTAGCAACCCTGTATAGTGTGACTAAATTGATTTTGATACAGGCACATTATTTTGTACTAGAAGCAAACCTGGTTTTAATGAAAACGACGAGACGCTTGTTTTTAAACTGGATAGAAAAGGTAGTCGTAAAATCCGTAGATCTTATTAAAAAAATCTACAGAAACCATAGAGAAAGATGCGACCTTCATTATAAATAATAATACCAGCCTATACTATCCCACTGCTGGGCAAAGGCCTCTTCTCAACAGAGAAAGGTCGGCGATTTCAGACTTATATTATAAGTCCAGGTTTCCTCACGATGTTTTCCTTCCGACCTTCATTAGTTTGCATAAACAATCAGATAGCACAAATCTAAGGTCGCTTTCGTTCAAATAAAATGAGTAAATAAAAGAAAAATGTTCAAACATACTTTTTATAATGTTTTAACTTTTTTTTATTAATGAAAAATATCCCATAACATAATAATTAATTACTTTCATCATCTGATTCCAAATATTCTACGTTAAAAAAAGTATTTTCATTGTCAGCTGCGTCACTAACAACGTCTTCGCTACTGCTGTCACTGCTGCTGCTATCTTCGCTTAGGCGAATGACTAACTCATCTATATCTTGATATAGGGTTCTTCCTCTTTTTCAATATTTGCAACATGACGGCAACAGTTTTTCCATTTTTCAGGCGTAATGCTGTTGAAGGCCTCTTCAGCTAGTTGCTTTACATCACGTGACCCAACATTGTGTTCTGCCACTTTCTGTTTTACTTGAGCCCAAATGAGCTCTATGGGATTTAAATCACAGTGATACGGTGGAAGCCGTACCACTGTATGCCCATTTTCTCCCAAAAGTTCATCAATAGCATAGATGGGGTGGGGTTTGTTTTTTTTTACCAAATTGAGTAAGTTTGGCTTCCTAAGTGAAGGGTCAAAGTCAATATTATTTTCCAAAAGCCAAAGTTTTATTTCGTCCACGCGAGAGCTTGAGGTAGACGCCTTATTTGTCACGACGGAGTGGTAGGGGGCATTGTCCATGACAATGATCGATGGCTCATGCAGGTTCGGGATAAGCTTCTCCGTGATCCACTTGGTAAAATTGTGGGCATTCATCTCGGAATGGTAGTCTTCGAGCTTGTTTTGTCCACTAAATATAAGTAGGCAGTTTGGCACAAACCCCTTTTCGCTTCCAGCATGGACAATTATGAAACGCTTTCCTTTCGATATATTTTCCGTGACGCCTTCCACGTTTATAGATTGCCAACATTTACGAACCTGGTGAAAAAAATGGTACTTATTTATAAAGTACAAATATTCAATAAGTATAATTATTGATTAGACAAAAACAAAAACTTTAACATTATTTTCATGACTTTATAGACAGACTGTAATTCTCGTTGACCTAGAATTATGAAATTTGGCAAGAAGCACAAATAAAGGAAAAAGTACGAAAATTGTTAATTTGTAATTACACACATCAAAAGTGTCTAGGGATCAACATATATTTTTGCAATAACTTTTCTCCTGATTGATATTAATTAAAATTTTCTTTAAGGATTCATCAAATAAAGTGTTTTCGTTTGTCACAGTAACGATAAACCAAGTCACCTTTGCATTAATAAAGAAATTTGCCATTTTCCTAATAAAGGGATTTTTGACATTTGAACCACTAACATTAAAGTTCGAAAAAAAGACTGAAATAACAGTTTTCTTTAAAATTTTATTGGGTAACTTAAACAATTAATAATTCGTGTTTCTACCGCGAACACTAACAACACAAGAACATCGGTTTGGCATACTCAAAATGAGTTCATCCAAATCACGCTGTGGAATGGCCGCCCATGTTCGTTGCAACAACAAAAAAAGGTCTTCTTGCGACTGGATACCCTCCATATTCGGCAGAGCTCTTCTCTGTAGCATATCCCATGCATGCTCAATCGGGTTCAAGTCTGGCGACTGAGCAGGCCAGGGCAGGACATTGATGTTAGCTGCGGCGAGAGTCTGTCTTACAACTCTTGCGGTGTGCGGTCGTGCATTATCATGCATTAACTGAAATAAGGGACCGATTTGCACTTGTAGAGGAACGATGACGTCTGATACAATCGTCTCAGCATAAATTTGAGCGTTGAGGTTGCCTCTGATCCAAATCAACTCAGTTCTTCCGCCGATCCAAATACCCGCCCATACCATGATGGTTCCACCACTATAAGGATGGACTTCCTGGCAGGATTTTAATCGCTGTTGGCGTCCAGGGGTTCTCCAGTGTCGTATACGTCTTGTATCCGGTCTCATACCAAAACGAGACTCATCAGAAAAGCACACGAAACGCCATTGTTCTTCTGCCCAATTTCTGTGTTCAAGAGCCCATTGATATCGAATCCTACGATTGTGCATTGCTATAGGTGGTACCCGTAGCGGTCTTCGGGAATGAAGGTTCACTTCATGCAAGCGGTTTCTGACTGTTTGGTCGCTAATTAAGTTCCCTGAAGAGTGATGAAGCCTCACGGCTAACATCATGGCGGTTATAGTTGGAGCTCTTCGAGTTAAGATTTGAATGTATCGGTCTTGTCTTCGTGTGGTGCAGCGATACCGTCCTCCATGGCGCTCAGCCACGGTACCAGTGCTTCGGTAACGTGTCCAAAGTCGACTGATAACACTCTGACTTGTATTCAGAGCTAAAGCCACAGTACGTTGCCGGGAACCAGCTTCTATCATTCCCACGGCTCTGAGCATTTCTTCCCTGCTTAAATGACGTCGCCGCTCCATAATAACGTTGGTTTTAATCAGTAGTAGGGAAACAGTAGCACTAATAATGTCTTCAATGCGTTGTATGTTTTTATAGGGAAAATATTGACAGCTGATTTTCATCTTTTACTCGAATTTGATTCACAGTTCCTGATTCAAATTATGCAATGCACCAAAAAGGATCCATATAAATTTATAAAATCATAAATTTATTACAAAGCCACATCTCAATCTCAAGAAATCCGCATAAAAATGCTTGATCCCTAGACACTTTTGATGTGTGTATATTACATAAAAAGAAATGATTTTGGGATTACAATGATAAGTTTGTTTTTGGGATAAATTCTTTTCAACTACGGAACCCTTCATTGTGCGTGGTCCGACACGCACTTGGCCGGCTTTTTTTTTCTTTATTAAGTAGTATAGGCTAAAAATGGTCTTACTGTTTTCCTTAACACTGTAACCATGTTTTTGATGTTTGATACCGCTCATGAAAATCCGTAAATATTGACAGCTACTTAAATAGGAACAATTGCCGTACTTTATTGCCAAGTGATACGTCACTTGGCAATAAAGTACGGCATTTGTACCTACTGCTACAGCTATAAATTATAGAATTTGTTATTTTAGGACATCAAAATTAATTTAATAAATTTTTACACCGTCCCCGGACATTGATTGCCGTTCTATAGAACTATTTGTTACAAAAACAAAAGTGGCTTTAATGCAAGTATCAATAAATATGTTTAAAGTTACAAACCAACAAAGATACGTTATGTCATCGACGAACTTGCTTTGGAACATAGGCACCGAGTGATACGGTTACCGCCTAACCAGGCTACGTTCACTCGGCGCTATTTTTAATGTGTATAGAATACGATATTTTATCGTATACCTGACTTTTTGTACTCATAACAGAAAGTGCGCTCACACAGAGTCAAAACGATACGAGAAAATATTCTTGTGTTACCTAAAGCTCCGCTATTTGAGAAAATATCATTTCGATTTTTATCGTGTTCATGCATTAGGCCATGTTAGTATAGGACTTTTGTTTGAAACAGCTATTGGAACGAAATTCTCTAGTAGAAAATCATAACAAAAAAGCGTTTAAATGCCTCTATACGACTTTCTCTCTCTCTGTCTCTTTCTATTATATCTTGAAAGAGACAAAGAGAGAGAGAGAGAGGACGAAGACGAGGACGGAGGGGAAAATTTTCGAATTTTTCATCATGGGTGACGTTTTCATCGTTTTCGAGGGAGCCAAAGCCGGTAGTAAAGTCAAAATGAAAATTCAAGACGGCGGGTGTGAAAATTTTGTGTTTGTGTTTTAAATCATACGTTAGAAGGAACTTCGGTCCTGACGGTGGTCCCTGCCGTACATTTTTATTTTTTTCTAATTTTCATTATTGTTGCCAGAGTGAAAGTTGATTATATTAGTATTCAACCGACAACCGGACACATTGTACCTATTTATAATATGTGTAATTAATTTAGGATATGGTAGTAACGAAGACAGTTCGATGGAGAGAGAATATAGTAATATGGATGAATCTGATGAAAAAATCTTAGAACAATGCGTTTTAAAACATCTTCATAAAGGACCACGATAAAAATTATAAACTACTCGCACTTGACTACAATTGTATCGATAATAATTTTGCAATGTGTCTTAACACTATCGTAAAATGACAATTAAACGTCATCATACCACACAGAAATAATCACATTTTCGAAAACGATATTATGAATTAAAACTATGAGATATTTTTTCTGAGCTGTGGCAATTTCATATCTTAAGTGTTCTTCTTTTATTTGAATTTTTTTGAACAACTGCAGGGCAAGCGAATTTTAAAAAAAATTGACACAGGTCCAACCCCGATGACGTCCCGCAGGTGGACTCTTGAGTATACAAATGTACTCTGTGACTCTGAGCACGAGCGGATTTACCCCGATTGACTAATTTTGAGTTTATTTAAAAAAAAAATCTATTTAACTCAAAAATCCGACCGTTAAATTCCCTCCGAAATACGATTACCTCATGGTACATGCAATTTTCATATAATTTTATGCTGTAATTAGGAAATGAAACGGAAAATGGTTTTGAAATCGACCATGTTTCGGATTTTTTTTCATCGAGGAAATTACAATTTATCGTGTTTTGAACCGTTAATTTCCCTAAAGCAAGGATGTGTCTATGCCATTTATTTTTTTCAGGACTTTAATACACTAATTCGACCATTTAAAATTGATTCTAAAACAGGAAAATTCGGCTAACCCCCCGTTAATACTTTTTGAATATTTAAATGTTTATAAATAGAATATCGTCAAACATGATTATTATAATAAAAAAAAACGTTTATGAACAAAACTAACATTTATTTGTGTTCTAAACTCAAAAATATTTGAATGATCTATTTTTCATATTAGGCTGTTTATCGGCTCTATACCTTTGCTTCTCCTTCAACCTGGCGAAAGCCAAGCGCGGAAAAAAAAGAAAATTTAAATCATAGTTTCCTAATAATTCATGACAAAAATAGTTTTCGTTATTTTATTTCTTCAAAACTGTATTGAAAAACGTCGTTTGATACACGTGGACATTTGTTATTGCAGTTCTCGGCTCAAAAACAACCTCGCCTACGGCTCGGGTGTTAATTCCGCCTCGAATGCAATAACAAAAATTCTCCACTTGTATCAAAATGTACTTTCCTTTAATGTAATTTCCGCATCCTCATCAGAAATTGGAAATTCTCATAAATAAAAAACGATCTTTTTTAAAAAATATTATATTTGTCAACTGAAAATTGAACAATATCTTATTAACATATTTTTTTCTCTTACCAGTATTACGGGAATTAACACAACTTGTGTAAATCTTTAACATTTAGGCCTATGTTAATTTAATAAATAATTTCTTTACGAACTTTTTACATTACAGATGGTGTTGCAAGTTTCGTATTAAATACCTAAACTTAAAAACCGTGTTTCAAACTGAAACAAACTTAATGCACCTCTTATTATCTAAAATTCTAATATACATACAAAACTACAATTAGTTTGAATTGTATACAATTTAATAATGAAATGTGATGCTACTAAACAAATGTAACAGTAGCAAATAACGTAATTGAACATTTTTGCTTACATCACACGGTAGTTGATTTCGAGTATAATTTTGTCTTTTAATTGTACGCACTCGTACAAACCTTGCACAGCAGAACAGGCATAAGTTCAAAAATAGTTTCAATAAACAACAAATACATTTGAAATAAGATTACCTTCCCAATTTCCCTTTAATTAAATAATTTTAGGCCTTTGTAGTTTTAGTCTCTTTTAAACCGTAACACCATGGAATGTGGACCGCACAATACACATGCGAGCACATTATAAACTAGTTTGTGTACCAAAGGAAATGCAGATGTTACTAAATGGCGTTATGGAGACAACAGTTAATTATTTTTGTACCATATTACATTTCCAAGGTGCGGATAAGTATTACAACAATTGATTTATCTTATACATTCAACTTTCTACCGTCCAAGTCAAAAGAAGCAAGTCTGTTGAAAATTCAGCAATTTTTTTATTATTGCTTCTTAGCCGACATTCGCACGGATGTAAAACTATCGCGGACTGGATTTTCAACTCTCGCTGTTGAGCCGAGCATTAAGAATCCAACCTAACAACAATAGAATGCATTCTAGCGCGTCGAAAAAAACACACTAGGATTTTCAACTCTCGGCGCTAAGCAGAGTGCTGAAAATTCAGTGCGCGAAACAAAATCGCCGCGATATTTTTACGTCCGTGCGAACGTCGACTTATAAGGTTTATTTCGTAACATCATTCGAGGAGCTCGTGGCTAAGTAATAACAGTCGCACGGGTCGATCCATTAGCTTAAGATACGCTTGCCGGGGTTGGTTCGTAGATAGATCTTTACATACCGAGACTACCATATTAAGCCGTTGATCCCGGCTGTCATTCGTGTCAGAAGCCCGAACGTCTGATAACCAGTCTTACCAAGGAGTATTGTATTACCCAGTTACTGGGTTGTGGAGGTCTGATAGGCAGTCGCTCCATGTAAAATACTAGTATTCAGCTGCATCCGGTTAGACTGGAAGCCGACCCCAACATAGTTAGGAAAAGGAAAGGCAGATTGTTAAAATTTATTTCGTATCATGATTTTCTAAAGTGCATTGGGGCTAGATTTAAATCTTACTAGCTTTGCAAACCAACTGGGGTTTACAGCGTGCTGCTTTAATGGCGACATTATTTTATCACACATATAGGGTCTTGCGTTTACGTTTTATGAAGATATTTTAATTTCATTAAACGTTATTATCTATTGATTTATTTACAATTTTCTAGAATATCAACTTGGAGCAACCTGTACTTAAAGAACTGTAGCGCAGAAGTCATTTCGGGGTCAAGGATCATATTTTTTTTTTCTAATTACGAATTATGATTACTGGCCACTAGCCCTACCAGTGTGTGTAAAATCGCGATTATAGCGGCACGTTGTATACTCGTTAATATGTACTAAAAATGTGGTGGACATTAGAGTTGAACCTATCATAGACTAAATAATGTGATTATTATATTAAAACGAAAAACGTCGCTCTAAAGGCCCATCCGCTCACAACAGTGCCGACATGTGACCGACAGTTCCGTGACGTGCTATTCGTACATGTCAGTGCCGATACCGACGCGTGCAGTGATTTTTAGTAGAATTGGAGTACCTATTGCACTTTCACGTGCTTGTATAAAAATGCCTCGATGTTCAAGAGTTCAGTTAACAGCGATTGCCTTAATATTAGATGAAGACGAAGAAATGTATGTGAGAAAAAGGCAATGGGTTAACGCGTGGAGGAAAAGTGAAGGAGAGCTCGCCACCTTATAAAAACATCTGATAGATGATGAATCAACGATCATAAATTGGAAGATGCGCGAACCAATCCGATCAACTTTTCGTCGTCCATCTTGGAATACTGCGACCGTGTCAGACAAAATATTGTCCACTAAAAATTTACGTCGGATCACTGAACGCGTCGGAGCGTCACTGACGTCAACGGACGTCGCTGACACTGACGAGTTCGAATGGTGTCAAAGGAAATGTATGAAACTATATTAATTTTCACTGATACTGTACGGTTCGGAACTGTCGGTCCCGTGTCGGCACTGTTATGTGCAGATAGGTCTTAAAGAGACTAACAATGCAAGCACCAGTTCTTATGTAATAGATTAATATTTAATGAACTATAGAGTATAACATGACTTGCTTCCTTTATATCAGCGCCGGCGACATTCGAAAAAGCAAAATATAGACCGAACTAAAGTTTACAATAAAATAAGCTTAACGTAACATATGTAAAATATTAATATGTTGCCATAACATGACTTAGCCTAAAATATTGTTATAAACGTCTTATAACCATGATGTCTTACTATCAAATAATAAATATGATTTAATCCTAAACAAAGAAACTCCATCTCAGTTCACTTTTGAGCGGTTTAAAGCTGTTGAAAGTCCAGCGAAACATCTAGCAATTTTTATTCGTTATAAAAATCATATCCCACTGACCACGAGTCAGTTATGTTGTATAAAAGTTTACGATTTTCTAAAGTAATCCACTATAAGGATTTTTATCTAGCTAATTCTTCCTAGTGTAAAAAAATTTCGAAGGCCATTGCGGTAAACTCGGAGACCATCCGTATTTTAAACAAATATTGGGTTTGTATCACGTGAAGTGTCTGAACTGTGACATCTTAACTGTAGTGGGGTAATCAGTATTACTGCCTACTTCATACAGTGGTCCATTGCATTTAAAATTGACTGGTTTTTATCATATTTACAAGATCGTCGGAGATCGTATTCAAGTCAGGGTATTAACTTGAATGGTACCTCCCGAGTTGCAGTAAGACAACTTGGGACATACGTCTTTCCTCTCCCTTTGACCAACCGTATAGAGTTAAATAGACAGAGTTATAAGATACGGGCAGCTTGGGTACAGAAGAAATACTAAAAAGATCACAGTATTCACAAGTCTAATAAAAATTGATCCCGTTAACAAAGTGACAAATATAATAGTAATAAATATGTAAGGACGTTTATATGGAACTGAATGCTCGCAGCCCAGTCTTTGAATTCGGCGTAAGGGCGTATCCACACATATCTGGACCAGGGCTTTCCGTCCTGTGTCCCGTCAGGAAAAATATTGCTTACATACATTTAGTATAACCGAATCCTCTGACGTATTTAATTACAAGAGTGCTAGCCTGCGTAACAAACTATCAATAGGAATCTCGTTTCATTTTGACAGTTCAACAACATTCACAACAAACAAATTTTTCGAACATATTATGATGCAATGGATTAGCAATTTGCTTCAAGATGATTCCGATTCCGATTGATAGTGTGTTACGCAATTAGTGCGCTGGAAGGTCCTCCTGCCCAAAAACTGTGCGGAGAGCTATAGAATAATTTACGCTTCTATTATTAAAATATTATATAAAGTTTATTGTTAAACCTGTGATGGACAGTGGTCTCTTGAATAAGATTTTCACTTAGCGGAATCCTTGGACGAATGATTGTTGGTCTCTTCAGTCTTATCACTGTCACCGTAGAACTTTGGCTGGAAAATTTAAAGGAAATATTAAATAACTTATAATTAATTTATAAATACAGTGTAAACTCTTTATAACGAAACTCAAGGGACCGAGCATTTTTTTTTCGTTATAGAGAGTTTTCGTTATGTGGAGTGAAGAAAGGGAAGTAACCAAATACTAATCACAATACTTTTTAATATTTTTATTATTTATTTATTGGTTTTCGGGCCAACATTCCTAAAGACAATGCAATCACACGTGTTCTAGGCAATTAACAATAACAAAAGCAAGGTTTACGACCTTAGCTAACTTTTTTAGATATTTCGACACCTCAAAGATTTAGTCCGAGCGGAGAAATATATTTACTGAGGTCTAAATATGAACGTATTTCTTCGTGATAGAGAATGGCTGTTGCGCTATAAAGAGTGTATAGTTTTAAGGTAAACCAACCAAATTAAACTGATTTATAAGGAAGTGTTATGTTATAACGAAAGACGTTATAAATAGTTTACACTGTATATAGTTGTATGTCGAATAACGAATGTGAATAATACAGGGTGACATTAAAATCATGATCACCTTAAGAAATAAGGATTTTGGTGCTGGCGAATAAAAATATGGGGATGACATTGTGTTATTAATCGTTTAAAAAATAATTATCGTAGTATTGTGTGCCAGTGCTGTTAAAAATCTCATAATTATTATATCCCACTTAACATAATATTATTATGAAATGTAAATATTCTTTTAGCTGGTAAAAAATAAAAACGATGATGACAAACACTATGGATGAGTAGAAAAAAAAAACAACACGACAAACGAATTAGTTGAAATCTATTGACATAGACAAAAAAACCAAACAAACTCAAACATAGCGAAGAAACACACAGACAGAACATAAAGAAGTAAATATGTATTTAAAAATAATATTTTTATGCGCTTTTAAAATAATGAAAATAATAAGTTTATTAATTTTGTATTTAGATGACTTAAACAGACATTTTTTTTCTATATTTCTTGTGTGTTTCTTAAAGAATATCAATACTTTTCCTTGATCAATTTAAAACTGCCAAGTCATTTGGAAAACGTAATTGACCAAGCAAACATTTTAATTTATATCTCGCAAACAACATCACAGGACTAATATTCTGCTGCGAATACTTAAATACACTATTCTGTTAAGGTTACTAGCAAATCTGTAAACTAACTTCAAATGAATGACGAGTACAAAAGTGAATGTGGGAAAGAACAAACACATCAAAAATCAACCAGTACGGATTTTTAAAAGCATGATTTTATGCCTAAAACACTTGTACTAAACTTACACAATTTCATTTTGTACTATACTGTGGTGACTTTATTTCCATATCCGTTTTTGACACCGTTATAACTTGTAAATCCCTAGAAATAAACAATATCTGTAGGTACTGTGTTTCTAGAACTGTCATAGAATAAACAACTGTCTTTAGGTCTTCAAATACTAAAATTATTTCAGTCCTATAACACTACAATTATATTGCCAAAGTGTTGATATCCCCTTTTCTCAGATTGCATACACTTTCTTAAGTATATGGCGGCTAATGAATAATGAATGACTCGTAAACAGTACTAGAACAGAGCCACAGTTCAAAAGCCGCACATGGCTACATTGGATATCTCAGGGGCTGCACAGGACTGCTCACCGCATACCAACCATAGCAGATTTTTCAGCATACCCTACCCAGAACCTATGGCCTGTTTTAAAAGTATCTGATGAAAATGTAAACAAACGGATCCGAAGCCTGTGGATGTCAATTTGTAAGTCCACTTACTATTTAAATCCTTCAGTCGATATCGCCAGGGCAGCCCGCGAAATTCCAATTTTCTTACGTTTTTTTGCAGTTTGCAAGTCAGTATTAGGTTGTATGTTGATCAAAACATGATTCGCGATTGTAACAAGTATGTATTTACAGAATTATAATCATTAAAGTCATCAATAGAACTCTTTAAGCCCAGTTAATCAACTATTATATTATTATTATTTATTATTTCATGAAATCTTGACATTAATTTGAGGATTATACTACTTAAGGAATTGTATTAGTGATATTGATGATTATAATTATGTAAATACATATTTGCTACGGTCGCGAATTGTACTTTAATCAACATAGAACCTAATACTGACTTGTAAATTGCTAAAAACGTAAGAAAATTTTAATTTCACGGGCTACCCTGGCGCTTTCCCTAAAAACTCAAAAATCTAATTTAAAACCAACAAAGATATTTTTCATTAGACAAATGAGGTTAATTTTATAACCTCAATTCTCGTCGCTGATTTTTCACTTACAATTTATCGTTTTTCAAGAAATATTTTTTAGAAAAAGTGGTGAGATATAAAGTTTCACCCTTCTAAATACAGATGAAGTGTTACTGATTCCCTTTTTTGTTTTTTGTTTGCGTAAGAATTTAAACTGAACAGGGTTTGTTTATACTTTTATCAGATACATTTGGAACAGACTGTATATCTAATAGTGTGCATGTAATAATTACTTACCTCATCATGTTTCTCTTCAGCCGTGACGCGGTCATCATCGTCGTCACTGTCTTCATCTGCAGACGAGTCCCCGCCAGAACCAGCCGTGTCTTTCACTGGAAAAGAAACGGATTTGTTAGATAGCTTTTTAACTATGGAGACTGCAGATTTAAAACTCATTTCAATTTTTAAATTATGCACTTGCATCTAAAAAATAATTAAATAAATTCTTTATTTCACAAAAAAAAAGCCCTTAACAATATCCTTATGACTAACACTTACTATGGCTTAATACAAAGGTCAATATTTAAACACTCTGACTCCTAAACTAGGTGTAAGTTCCTGTGACTTAGGAGTCAGTCATTCTCCGTAGCAACATAAAACCATAAAAATTTGAGTAAAATGGGAAATTTTAACAATTGTTAATGGTGGAAAACAGAATTATAATATCAATAAAGAAGAAAGAAAAATATTAATGCATATGATGAAGCGTGTGTGTAGTGTGTAAGTGTAGGTGTGTCTGTAGACTATGTGTAGGAAGTGTGTGTGGGGGTGTGTGTGATGTGTGGGTGTGTATGTAAAGATTTATAATTAAATATCACTTTAAATTACCCAGCACAAGATCCTCAGTACTATCATAAGTTAAACAAAAAAAAAAAGTTATACTGACTAAAAGGCGTCTTTCACTGAAAAAGAAACGAATTTGTTGATTGATGCTTCTTAACTATGGAGACTGCGGGTTTAAAACTTATTTATTTATTTATTTAAATAATATGGGAGACTTACAGCTAAAACAAACAGATCAAGGACAGTACATTAATCAGAAAGCCAATAACAGGTCTCCACTTTTAAAAAACAGAAAAAAAAAAAAAAAAAAAAGAACCTAAATTCTAAGGACATTCACACCCAGTTACTAAGTAAACAGCATAATTGCTATGCTGCTCTCACTGCATAACAACCATCATAAAATATTCATATTCATTCATTCATATTTAATTTGTAATAATTATGCACCTTCTAATCTAAAGTTAAACAGATTATATGGTCTCTGAGCATGCGTAGTGATCATATCGAGTGTGAATACACTTTTAACATTCTTAAACACTGCTTAAGAGCATAGATCACGCGCAGGCTGGCAACTTCGCATTTCTAGAGGTTTCTCGTGATTATTTCATTAAATTTAAATCAAAGGACAATTTTCTCTGACAAGTTCTTGGATCGTTGGTATTTATAAGTTAATTTACTTTTTAAAAATTATATATTCTCAATTATTATCTATTTTCTAAGAGTAATTACCAAAAAAACTGACAAAAAACCGGCCAAGTGCATGTCAGAACACGCACAATGAAGGGTTCCGTAGTTGAAAAGAATTTATCCCAAAAACAAACTTAACAATGGATCCCAAAAAAAAAACTTTTCTATGTCATAAAACTACAAACTAACAATTATCGGACTTTTTTCTTTTCTTGTGCTGGGAGACCTTGCTTCTTGCCAAATTTCATGATTCTAGAACAACGGGAAGTACAATATAG
Organism: Cosmia pyralina; assembly: GCA_946251885.1. NCBI lineage: Eukaryota > Metazoa > Arthropoda > Insecta > Lepidoptera > Noctuidae > Cosmia > Cosmia pyralina. Next base: position 16,372,360 of record OX276357.1, read on the forward strand.
ATTTTGATTTACTTGCGAGTATCAAAACATGTCGCATAAATGGCCGTATGTTTTTATTGCGTTGACTTAAAAGCTTGAGTTTTTAAGGACTCCAAGAGACCATAGACTTACGTATTTGATATTAATTTCAAATTGATACCTCCACGCGTTCCTGAGAAAAAGGGTCTTGACAGACTGACTGACTGACAGACAGACAGACGGACAACGAAGTGATCCTATAGGGGTTCCGTTTTTTCCTTTTGAGGTAGGAACCCTAAAAATAGCATAATTACTTATTGAGTTTTTTAAGACTCCACGAGACCACGGACTTACGTATTTGATATTAATTTCAACTTGATACCTCCACGCGTTCCTGAGAAAAAGGATCTTGACAGACGGACAACAAAGTGATCCTATAAGGGTTCCGTTTTTCCTTTTGAGGTACGGAACCCTAAAAATAGCATAATTACTTATAAATATCTAAGATCTAAGAATTTGTCAGAGGAAATTGTCCTTTGATTTAAATTTAATGAAATAATCACGAAAACCTCTAGAAATGCGACGTTGCCAGCCCGCGCGCGATCAACGCTCATAATGTTAATAACTTTTATAAAAAGTGTGCAAACTTTGGACTTTTCTTGTAACCTTAATACAATGATTTGCGCACTATCTACTAAAGAGTACTGCTCCTGGTTCATAATGAATTAATGACTCATTGAACCAATTGAATAAACCTTTTTTATTTTAATGCCTGAAACCACATATAATATTTCCTACGAACAATTATAAAATGAGAATAATGAGTAGTATGAGTCATTAAACCAATTAGATAAACCGATTTTTTTATTTAAATGCTTAAAACCACACGTTTCCGACGAATAATTATAAAATGAGAATGTAGTGCTAAACCTATCTTATACTAACAATATTTATATACAAAACATAATGACGTCATTGAATTGATAACAAATTGGCGCAATTTAATATCTCAGTGATTTTTGACGTTAGGTTACTACATTTTAATTTGAGATGTGTCGATGAGGAATTTTGCGTTCAAATTAACAACTGTTTGCATTATTGATTTATTTAATGAATTTATTGTTAACTTTTGTTACTGATCTCGCCTGATGGAAAGCGCAGCTTGAGGTTTATGAAACATGCGCGAGTTAAGGCGCGCAAGGCCTTCATTGAATAAAATCCCGTGCCAAATGACCCTGAGGGGCAATTCCTGTATTTTTAAGAACGTTTGCATCCTAATCTGTTTCAATCTGTCAAAAATATCTCTAATTTTCATACATGTTTGACAAATGTTTAGCAATGATTGTCGCTGATATGAGATTGTGACTTGAATTTGGACGCTTTTTAAGTACGAGAATTGGCCTTTTGATGTAGGTCGTGTTACTTGCACCGTGTACACGCGCCTTAAGCGAGAGCGCAAGGGTAGCCCGCGAAATTCAAACTAAAAACGTTTTTTGCAATTTGCAGGTCTGTATCAGGTTTTATGTTGATAAAAATATGAATCGCGACCGTAACACATTATGTATTTTCAGAATAATATTGAATGACATTTGAGGCCAATTCTAACTTAGAGAGATGTTCTGTAAATACATATTTGTTAAGGTCGCGAACCATATTTTGATCAAGATACAACCTGACACTGACCTGCAAATTGCAAAAAAAAACGTAAGAGAATTTGAATTTGGTTTACCTTTGCGCATCGACCCGTCTTGGCTGTTTATGTATTTTAGGTGTATTTTAAACCAGTATTCAGCTACATCCGGCTAGCAACATAGTTGGGAAAGGGCTAGGCAGTTGAAAATTCATCCAAAATATTCGCCATCGTTTCGATTAAAGGTATAGAGATAAGTTATCAATAAGTTTATCTAATCGACACTTATATGAGAGTAAATAAAGCTTTAAATTGAATACAGATAACTATTTTTGGTCGATAATGGTATGAGTTTGACTAATTTTATAGATGAGTTCAGGGAATGGGGCGATGTCACTGCCATTTTTATACCCTAGTGTGCGTGAGCTTCAAGAAATTTTAACATAACACAATCTCGAATATCTTTTCTGTCTTTGAGAACGTTTAGAGAACTTCGCACACTACACGGCCAGTGACCGCAAAGACCAGGATAAACTATACGAAATTGGCTGCAACTACCAACTGATCGCACGAGCGGCCGTCACTTTGTGTACTTTAGTTTGAACTTCCACATCTTGGTCGGAGCTTTTGCGACCAAAGGTTACGACCGCGATCACAGTCAGTCGTGGTCATGGCCGCATCGTGCGCGAGTTTCGTTATCAACTTTACAAAATAACATAGCTCTACTAACCCGACGTCATAGGAGCGGCTTGTCGCTTACTATGCATCCTTTTTGGATTGTCTACTTATACGAAACCTATCACATTTCGACAATGATCTTACTACAATATAAGTACCTACTACTAACCTACATTTCCCAACATGTTGGGGTTGGCTTCCAGTCTAACCGGATGCAGCTGAATACCAGTATTTTACATGGAGCTACTGCCTATCTGACCTCCACAACCCAGTTACTGGGTAACATGATACGCCTTGGTAAGACTGGTTGTCAGACTTTTGGGCTTCTAGATACACGTAACGACTGTCAAAGATACACGAATGACAGCCGTGACTAACAGCTTAACGTGCTTTCCGAGACACGAAGGGATCTCGATATGTAATGGTTAGTCAACCATCCACGAACCGACCGCGGCAAGCGTAGCTTAACCTTCGATCGACCCGTGCGGCTGTTATCATTTCTACATTATTCGATCGCTTGTCTACATTATTCAACGTTTTTCAATACAGAACTCAACTATTCGACAATACAACATAGCTCAACTCACCGGGCGTCAAATTAGCGGCTTGCGCCTGAGTGGGCGGGCGCGCACGCTCCCGGTTAAGTTCGTCGAAGCACTGCAGACACACGCGGAGCGGCTTGTCACTCTGGCCCCGGAGTATGTACCGTTTCGAAGAGCATGGACCGCATACTACTGACCCACACTTGCGGCAGTGATGCTGGAAAGATGTGATAATTGAAGTTAAGATAATGATCAAACATTTTATTTTGCGTTATAGCAGTGATGGCCCAGTGGTATCGGCTACCGACGTAGTTGTAGGTCGTAAGTTCAAACCCAGACAGGCATTTTCTTTGTGTACCACCACTGATCCTAAAACGGTGAAGGAAAACATGCCCCTAGAACCAAAAAATTCGAAGACATGTAACATCCCCAACCCGCAATGAGCCAGTGTGATGGATTATGGATGGCCCACTCCTTCTCACAGAGAGGCGGCCCGAGTCCCAGCTGTGGGAACATTATAGGCTGATTATGTATGTTATATAAGGTCAAATTAACAAACAACAGTTTGCCCGGATTATAAGCACTGGAAGTCGTGGGGAGACGCCTTTGTCCACCAGTGGAACAGGCTAACAGTGACAAGTCAAATTAAATTAGCTAGCGAAACTCCATATAAGTAAAAGAAAAGAAAAGAGACAGAGAGAGAGAGAGAGAGAGAGAGAGAGAGGGGGGGGGGGGGAGAGAGAGAGAGTGAGTAAATGATGGGTGGATACACATAATTGCATGATGTCTACTTGCTAGTTTAATTGAGCAAGTCATTGTAGGCAACCGATAAGTAAGTCAACTTTCTGTTTTACCAACCGACAAACAGTTAACACTTTCACAGCCTAAAGCCCGGTTTCCACCACGAGCGGAGCGGACCCATTAAGGACTCCGTTTAACTCGCAAGAGTAAACTGCATACTATTGGACTATTTATTGGTGGAAATACATGTATGCAGTTTACTCTTGCGAGTTAAACGGAGTCCTTAATGGGTCCGCTCCGCTCGTGGTGGAAACCAGGCTTATGCCTCGGCGTAGACCAGAGAATTTTTTCAAACTGACCTGCCAGACGTTGTCCTGTCAAAATTTCAATTTCTTTTAAACGACCCCAGTAACGAGGAGAATAAACAAAAAAAAAAATCTAATCGGTCAAGCAGTTCTCAAGTTAGAGCCGTGACCAAGGGAAATACTAATTAATTTATATATAAGGTGCTCTAAAAATATCTGCCACGGCTGCAATGGGAGACAGTATTGTGTATATAGATTACAATAGTGAAGATAAATTATTGATATTATGTCATAATTTTTTTCATACAAAACATGTGCGTATAAGATTGAATTGATTTATTACGTATGAAACCGTCCCATAGCAGTTAGCTGTTGCCACACCGCCATTTGATTTCGAAAAACGTCAATGAAGCTGTTCATGCACTGTTGCCATTCTTATCAAACAATAAAGTAGGCACTCTGTGCAAACAATGCATGCACCCCGTCGCGTCAAAGCGCAGGCCACTCGCCCCAACTACCCCCGCACTACCCCGTTCGTCGCACGCGCTCTCGGTCGGCCAAAATTGCCCGAAACAAAAGCCAGTTCGTTATTATCAGTGGTCACGGAAGTGAGTACCGCGTGCGCATTCTATAAAAATGCCTCCCAGACGACGATATTCCAGTCAACAACATCATTGAAATGGTATTGTGCTACCGCGAGTGCAACAACATAACTGCGCAAGCAGTAAACTTATACCAGCAGAGGTTTGGTGTGCGAGTGAGTCATCATACCATTTTGAACGCCGTGTACAGATTTCGGCCGCTTTGACACGCTTCCGGTTGACGCAGGCAGGCCTCGATATTCTGCTGAATTCGAAGAGGAAGTGTTGGACTTCTTCCGGCCTCATCCTCTTGCGAGCACCAGGGACGCTGCTAGAGTCTTCGACATAAGCGACAACTACGTGTGGCGACTTTTAAATCGGGAAGGGCTACATCCTTACCACTTTACAAGAGTGCCAGAATTGCATCCAAATGAGTACGCGGCTCGCCTCGCGTTCTGTAATTGGATTCGAGCAGAACGCCGCAACATTCTGTGGACTGATGAGTCCACGTTCACACGGATAGTATGTTCAACATACACAATGCGCATTATTGGACTGAGACAAATCCTCGTGTTGTGCGGCTTGACCACTTTCAGACTCGGTTTAATGTTAATGTGTGGGTCGGGATACTCTGCAAAAGAGTGCTAGGACCAGTGTTCTTGGACAGACTGAACGTGGATACGTATCTTCGCTTACTGAGAACACGTGTGTGTAGTACGGTGGTGAGAGGTGGATAGGCCGAGGAAGGCCAGTGCCGTGGCCTCCTCGTTCGCCAGATTTAACCCCATTAGACTTTTTTTATGGGGTCGTGTAAAGGACCTTGTTACGGCCAAACCGAACATGACATAAGAAGCGTGGAAGAACTAAAAAGGCGGATCAAACGCGGTTTTCGGCAAGTGAAAAGGAGACATTAAATAAAGTGCAAAGACATGTACGCAAACGTACATTTAAACGTACATACTTACATTTGTGTGCAACGCGAAGGCGGACTTGTGCAACAGTTTTGTAGATAAGTAGGCAGGTAGTGTTTTGTAAATAACTGTAAATACGGTGCAATTTGTGTAAATAAGGTGATTAACTTTTAAACACGCCAAGTTACTGTAATTTATCGTTATTCAATATTGAAGTACCTAATTGGTTTAGAAAATAATAATAGCAAAAAACAAATACGATTCTTACACTAACTTGACAGTCCAAAGCCTGTTTTAAGTGTGATGGGGAGTTTACCATCTTATTTATGTCAGTTTTTTTGAAGGAATGTGTTAACTGGTAAAACAGTTTTGTTGTCCTACGTATTATTGCGTTATTACATAATCGTAGTAGATTAGATAGTTAGGTACGAACTGTCAGCTTATTTCTGTGTTCATTCAAAGAAGAGTTAGAAAGAGATAGCAATTGTTTCAATTGATGAAGCAACACGTCACGCGTAGTAGTCGCGTACGCGACGTTATGCAGAATAAAGTAATGACATGTTATTTAGTTACTTTATTTTCTCAAATTGATTTAACTATTCCGGGGTACAAAACTTTTTCACTATTGTAATCTATATACACAATACTATCTCCCATTGAAGCGGTGGCAGATATTTTTAGAGCACCTAATATACAGGGTGTTTGGTGCATCGTTTGCCAAATTGAATTGGCCGAAAGAAGAGGTCATTTGCTATCGCTTCAGGCTCAAGTACTCATTTTTGGCCACACCGGTTTTTTTATTACAACTTTCTAATTTTTATTTTGAAAAAATCCAAAACTCAGCATTAAAGCTTAAATTAAAAAAAAGTTTTAAGTGTAGTCGTCAAATTTCATTTTTATTTACATATGTACTGTTGTATGGCTCTATCAAATTTAAAATTACTTGCCAGTTACATCTAGTTTTTTTTTAATAAATCACAAAGTTTTTGGAAAAATAAAAAATGAACTTAAAACTCAACTTTAAATAGCTATAAAAAAAAAACTAAAAGCGATCGGGATCTTCGAATTATTTTAAAAAGTTCTCTAGTCTATCCCCTTTCCAACGGTATGCAATGTGTTTAAAAAATGTTTCAGTAAGTTCACTAATACGCTAAGTTTGTGTATCGGGACGCACCATCAAACTATTGCATATTCGGGATAAACACTACTTACCTGACAACCTGAACGGGGATAATTACTTAGAATTTCTGCAAACAGAGTTGCCCTTATTATTAGCTGATTTGCCAATTTTCAGTGAAGACAGGTCTTTTGTTTTCCAACATGACGGTTGTCCCGCTCATTGGAGAATAACCGTCAGGGAGTACTTGAATGATGCATTCCCGGACTCATGGATTGGGAGGGATGGCCCTATTCCTTGGCCTCCACGTTCTCCAGACTTAACTCCGTTGGATTTTTACGTCTGGGGACGGGCCAAAGAACTCGTCTACGCCACGGAAGTTGAGACAAGAGATGATTTAGTCCAACGCATTGAGGCGGCTTTCATGACGATCAAAGCAGAAATGCGTTTACGCACCACTACAGTTGAGATAAGACGAAGATGTCGCGCGTGCATACGCAATAGTGGTAGACAGTTTGAACAAGACTTGTAAGATTAGTATGTAATTAAATTACTTATTAATAAATGATTATTTTTGTAATAATGTATTTTTTTTTCAATTTCGAGGAAAGTTCCCTATGTAAGAACGAGATAAGAGACTACGTAAGACGTGAGATAACAGTATCTATCTACTAATAGCATGTAATTTATGCGAAAACTAGTGTTTTAAACGTAATATCCAATATCAGCCTGATGTGTCTCGACTACACATTTAGCTAATTATTAAAGATATTAAAAGAGTTTTTTAACACATTACATACCGTTGGAAAGGGGACAGACTAGAGAACTTTTTAAAATAATTCGAAGATCCTGATCGCTTTTATTTTTTTTTTTATAGCTATTTAAAGTTGAGTTTTAAGTTCATTTTTTATTTTTCCAAAAACTTTGTGATTTATTAAAAAAAAACTAGATGTTACTTGCAAGTAATTTTAAATTTGATAGAGCCATACAACAGTACATATGTAAATAAAAATGAAATTTGAAGACTACACTTAAAACTTTTTTTTAATTTAAGCTTTAATGCTGAGTTTTGGATTTTTTCAAAATAAAAATTAGAAAGTTGTAATAAAAAAACCGGTGTGGCCAAAAATGAGTACTTGAGCCTGAAGCGATAGCAAATGACCTCTTCTTTCGGCCAATTCAATTTGGCAAACGATGCACCAAACACCCTGTATATATATATATATTAAATTAATATAAACCCAATTCTCAGTGTTATGAAGTGCAGATAAACCCCACGCTAGAGCTGTAGTATAGGGAATCCCCGAGAAAAGTATTTTTGACGCAAAGTAAAACAAGATATTAAATTGTATCATTTATGGACAATTTGCTCAAATAAAATTAATTTTCCATTCTCTTTGACATCAAAGGAAGTCATGGATGGGTAATGGCGGAAACAGACTTGTAACACGCCATGCGGCGACGCTGCTGCATCATTCATTTTTTCATTCTCGTGTAGCTTTTCCTTATCATTGGTCCAATGGACAAGCGTGGTGTGGCATCGGTTGTTACAAAAACCGGCCAAGTGCATGTCGCACCACGCACAATGAAGAGTTCCGTAGTTGGGATGAATTTATCTTAAGAACAAACTTAACATTGTAGTTGAAAAACATGTTCTCCCATACATTCCAACTGTAAATGTATGTTTGTACTCACAATATTGATAGATTTACCATGTTATTTTAAGACCACAGACTTCTTATAGGTTTTCCTGTAATCTACAGGTAAAGATCTATTTTCTGTATTTTTTTTTAAATTTTAGGCTCAGTAGCTTCGGAGATAAGGGGGGGAATGGTCAATTTTCATCAATTTTCTTAAATAACTTTAAAACAATTTATTTTAAAATTATAAAAAAAAAAATATTTGAGACCCTCATAGTAAGCCCTTTCATTTGATATGCCACATGGTGTAGTTTGCAAAACTTTTTTTTTTAATTTTCTTATTTGCCTCCCAAAAGTGACCTCTATATTCAAATTTAATTTATTTACTTTACCCGTCCGTGTTTGGGTCACAGAAATTCATATGTGTACCAAATTTCAACTTAATCAGTCCATTAGATTCGGAGCAAACTGGCTGTGACAGACGGACAGACAGACAGACAGACACGCGAGTGATCCTATAAGGGTTCCGTTTTTTCATTTTGAGGTACGGAACTCTAAAAAGTATGCTGCGGCTTTAATTCTCGCTCATGTATTAAAAACTCAAACTCATTTATTTAAAAGAAACCAATTACTCGCACTATTGAATTGTCAAGAAGGTTGGTCAGTCAGAAAGATGAAGCTAGTTGCCCGTTCCAAAGTGTAGTAGGTTCCTATGGAGAAGAACGGGCAAGACACTCTTTAAACAAAAATATTGTTGAAAATACACATGTGAGAACAATGTAGAAATTCGTGCACATTAAAAGCGTCCGTAATAAAAAGATAAAAATTGATAACAATTGCAAAACTAAACTAAATTAAAATAAGCCGTGGCAGCTAAGACATGTTAGACATGACCAGTCCTTACTGACAGCGCCCGTTCATGAACACGACGCATGGACCGCAATGGGAACGCAGTTGGCTGTGCAAATCTATTCATAACATAGCATAATGTTGTACCTGTATGCCCCGTAGGGTTGGGTCGATGTGTTTACTAACACTCACATTTCGCCACGTATGTTTCAAGTCCCATGTAATAGGGAGCGAGCCTATTGTAATCCAGACTCCAGGCTGCTACTGTAAAAAATCCTAATACTGGGCTTGAGTCCTGGGTTCGATTCCCAGGTCGAGCAAAGTGCAAGTATATTCCAAAAACTGTCTTACCCTCCTATTGAGAACAGTGAACTGTGTCTTCTTGCAGTGCATGCAGATCGACGCCTCATTATCTGGCACCCATACAGCAGCGTGCTCTGACGGCGGTTGTTTGCCACCTGTAAAATAATAAGAAGATTATATATGGGAGCTATATTTTACAACAAAAATACTGGTTAATGTTCAGAAGAACTACTTAATAGTTATATGGCTATGTTAGAACTATGGCTTAAATTAACCACGCGGAAAAACGCTGAAAGGAACCATGGGCTAAATTTTAAAGAAAAAGTGACCTATTTTTTTTATCTTGACACAACAACTTTAAAAAACCGGCCAAGTGCGTGTCGGACCACGCACAATGAAGAGTTCCGTAGTTGGGATGAATTTATCTTAAGAACAAACTTAACATTGTAGTTGAAAAACATGTTCTCCCATACATTCCAACTGTAAATGTAAGTTTGTACTCACAATATTGATAGATTTACCATGTTATTTTAAGGCCACAGACTTCTTATAGGTTTTCCTGTAATCTACAGGTGAAGATCTATTTTCTGTATTTTTTTCAAAATTTTAGGCTCAGTAGTTTCGGAGATGAGGGGGGGGGGGGGGGGTAATGGTCAATTTTCGTCTATTTTCTTAAATAACTTTAAAACAATTTATTTTGAAATTATAAAATAATATATATTTGAGACCCTCATAGTAAGCCCTTTCATTTGATATGCCACATGGTGTAGTTTGCAAAACTTTTTTTTTTAATTTTCTTATTTGCCCCCCAAAAGTGACCTCTATATTCAAATTTAATTTATTTACTTTACCCGCCCGTGTTCGGGTCACAGAAATTCATATGTGTACCAAATTTCAATTTAATCGGTCCATTAGATTCGGAGCAAACTGGCTGTGACAGACGGACAGACAGACAGACAGACACACGAGTGATCCTATAAGGGTTCCGTTTTTTCCTTTTGTGGTACGGAACCCTAAAAAGTGTGTAGCTGTACTCAGAACATGAAATGGTGGCCACTTCAAGCAGTTTATTTAATCATGGTCTATTATTTTCTTTAAAATTGAGCTCATGGCACAGAATACATAATAGTAGGTACAAGTACAGAAGATTCACTCTACGCGTGACTTTTGCTACAACACAATAAAGTACAATTCAGGTCGCGCAGCGTTAATTACCTACAGTTATATATTCACCTAGAAGTTGCCTCTCTTTCTATCGCGTAACTCTTATAGCTTCTGACTCGTTAGGGTTGTCATCTTTTACGACGCGGCGCGTGAGTGAATATCGAACTAACGTGATGCATCCCGGCCGGCGTGCAGCAGCCCGTCAGCCAGCCCTCACTGAATTAACTCGACAAGTCGAGCCCGCCGCGTACTTGCAGCTTCATACCTAAAATGCGGAGTGCGCCTGGCATGCTCAAGGTTTCTTTCAGTGTTCCACGACCTTACCCATACTGACTAGACAAAAAAAATACACCACAGATAGATATTCTCTCGTGTAGGCACAATTTATACCAGAATAGTTATAGTAACTTACTTTTCCTTAGCAAATCTTCTATACATTTTTCTATATGCGCCATCCATTCTTCTTTCTCGGTGGCTGTCGCGGCGTAAACGGCGAAGGATTTGGAAGCAGTGCGAATTAACCAACCGTTGCGGTATTCTGTAACAAGGAAATTATATTCTGGAATTTCTCAGTAGCAGTCCGGAGTCCAATCAAGTTGGGTTGGGCAGGGTTTGGAAAGCTTTGTCAAAGTCTTCTCGTCGTCAATCCCGCAGTGTTTAAAGACTAAGGCCTTCCAACCATTGCGTCCTGCCCGTTATGACATACGATGCCGAAACGTGGACACTGACAGTTGGGCTGGTCCACAAATTCTACATCGCTCAGCGCACTATGGAGCGGGCTATGCTCGTAGTTTCTCTGAAGGATAAGACCAGAAATGAAGTTATCCGGAAAAGAACCGGAGTTACCGTCATAGCCTGCAGAGTAAGCAAGCTGAAGTGACAGTGGTCTGGCCATTTTTGTCGAAGGGCCGATGGCCGGTTGAGCAGGTGAGTCTTGGAATGGAAACCGCGTATCGGGAAGCGTAGCGTGGGACGTCCCCCAGCTAGATGGACCGACGACCTCAAAAACGTGGGCAGACTGGGTGCGGAAGACAGAGGACAGGATGTTGTGATGCAGCCTGGGAGAGGCCCTATATCCAGCAGTGGACTGCGATAGGCTGAGTTGTATGTGTACCAGTACACCCACATTTTGTCAGGCTTGGCAGCAGGCAGTTTGGGTAGGCTGCCTACCCCTTCAGGGAAAATAGGTGTGTTCTTATGTGTAATGAAATTATAACATGATTGTTTTATTTTAGGCACTTAAATCTGCTTAAGCTGAAAATTAAATTACGTTCACAATTGGTCATCATTCACACACACATGCTAGCTTTTGGTTGCGGCTTCGCCCGCGTGGAGGACCATACTACCGTGATAAAAACTATCCTATGTCCTAACCCCAGGTTCCGAAATCCGTTCAGACGTTGAGGCGTAAAAAAGTTGCAAACAGACAGATTCAGAGTGACTTTCGCATTTAATACACAAGCTCATTTCTCAGTGGTTTTTGTGTTTTGATTTTGATGATAAATAAAATATCATCGACTTCGAAGGGACCGTCGGTTTCATTTAAATCGTTGACGTAAATGTTACGACGTCATAAGGTGCATGAATCAGGTTTTCTATAATTTAATGCACTTTGTTTTAAGTTCGCAAGCAACTATTGACTAACGAAATGTGCATTCATTCATGTGGTTCCTCCACCTTTACAAATATACTATACTTCGAGGTTGATAAAGATATTTGCTCAGTAAATTGGTTATAAATCACATTTTTGAACAACAATATAGGTATTGTTGTTCAATAATACTAGGGTATTATTGAACTAAGTATATATTATATATTTCTTGCCCATTCTTCTTCATAGGTACCTACTACGCTTTGGAATGGACAACCAGCTTCATATTTTTGACTGACCGACTCCTTGACTATTCAAAAGTGCTTATAAATGGTTTAATTTAAATCCTTAAATGTTGTGAGTTTGAGTAGAATACATATTTTATACCTAGGTATAAATGCAGGATGAGAAGAGACACCAAAATATACGCGGATTATGTGTGGGCTTCCCTTCCCTTGAACATTAGTCTTCATTAGGAAAGCCATATCATTGTTTATGTTTCTTTCTGTCCTAATGAGGATTATGTCAATAATATATTTATTATACATATAATGTATGCATAGGAGTGTTGAGTCACACAAGCTTTCGAAGATCAATGTCAACATACACCTAGTAGCGATACATAATATTAAAGATGAGTCACTGGCCATTCACATTAATGAGTCAGTCAACCAATAAAATAAAATAGTTCATAATATAAATATTTTGCAGAAAAGTAGGTATCAGAATTTTTTTTTTATCTTAATATTGTGCATTACATTTTTAGGTAAATATTTGGGTTTAGTTGTTGACAACAGTAATGGGGCAGTTTAATTTAATTACATTGACTCCATATGCATTAAACTGTGAGCAATGCTGGCCAAATTTGCAATAATAAAATACAAAGTACCTATTAAAATATTACTAAACCTATATAATGCACTTGCGGGCAATAATTTCATATGGAATTACTAGCTATGGCAGAACATTTAAAACTTACCTAGACAAAATATATACAACCTACAACTTTGTGTACTTATAATAATACCAAATAAAATAAAAAAATCAGGTGATGATGTCACAAGTTTCTTTAAATATTGTAAAATCTTGGCAATAAACACTAAAATATGGAAGTGGTTATTGATAAAACAGTTCACCAACAAAAAACTGCAACCTCTGATTAATGTCTACTCTAATTAATGATGTTCCAACAAAAATTCAATTGGAAATAAGAAATAAAAATTAAATAAATAAACACAAAAAATTCTTTAATTCTCCTTGAAAATGCATTATCCTGTTTAAATTTCATTCAATTCGTAATTAGCATCGACAAGCTGTCTGATCTGTGCTATCGTTGATTTTGTACTTTCTAATTTTTTTTTTATTTTTTATTTAACTATATTTTAACCTATATTTTGTTTGTATATGTATTAAGATTAAGATTGCTTAAAAGTGATTCAATATCCGGACAAACCTATTGAGGTTTTGTAATGTCTCTGTTTATATTTTATTTAGTTCCTTAATTAATAAACAATAAAAAAAGTAGATTGCTATTGATCAATAATACAACTTATTCACATTGTCAATGGTTATGTAAAAACTATTTTTTTTCAGACGGGACATGTCATTGTCAATGAAAAAGGTAACTGGGTTGTAGAGGTCAGATAGGTAGTTGCTCCATGTAAAATACTAGTATTCAGTTGCATCCGGTTAGACTGGAAGACGGCCCCAACATAGTTGGAAAAAGGCTAGGCAGATGATGAAAGAAAAAGCTCAAAAACATGATGAAATTAAGTGAAACTTACGTCCTTCATCTTTCAGGGACTCCAACTTGACCTCTTCAAGTGGTATAACATGTTGTTTGTTATATTTCTTCTTGTTTATAACAATATTTCCATAGACAAGGATGTCATTGAACAGGAAGAACTGTCTGGCTTTTGGTTTCTTGCGGCACATTTTTGTCAGGACACCCTCCCCCACAAGGACCCTGCCTTGCTCTGCCAGAGGCTAAAAAAAGTAAGTTTACTTTTTAATAAGCATTGGATGTGTTTGTGTAGGCTATCTGCCTGATAACAAAATAGTTTTTATATCAATGTCAATACCATTTTTGTGTTTACACAGCTTTGAAAGGCTGACAGATAAAGTAAAGCTGAGATATCAGTTCAAGTATAACATTAAATAACTAATATAAAAATATTATATTATAAAAGTCTTTAACTGGTTCTTATTCATCAGACTATGTTTGTAATTACCTTTCAATAATGCTATATGCTAACAAAATAAAAGTTTCTCGAATTAGGATTTGTAGTAGGTATTATGTATAAGTAAGATCTAAATGTCACTCAAAAACTGAATTAATAATCAAAATAATGTATGTTATGAATTGATCTTTTTTCTATTAATGGAACCGGAGTACATTGATAAAATACCCCTGTCCATCATTGATAAGAATATCAAGCCCACAATGACTCACTTATTTTTTTTTTTATTAAGTTTCGAGTTATATTTATAAAGATAAACTCGTACCACCTTAGATTTGGTAGTAATTGGATAGTGTCCATGGCATATCAATACTTTAATCATAGAATGGCAACATACAATCTAACTGATAATGAACAGGCTAATCAATCTCTAATCTATGTAATTCAATTATACCTTAAGTATATTGTGCTTTAATTAGAAAGTTGAATTAAAGTTACTACAAGAAAGTTTATAACATTGTTCGTGAATATCATAATAATGAAAAACGGCGCTGATAAATGCTTGATATCTTCAGTCAGAACAATCCCACCCGAGCGATGTACCGAAGATTTTATCTTGCCGAGTTTGTCGGTTGATAATACGACGGCATTCGACAACTTCTAAACTTGGAAAAAACTTATACTTTGCAACAACATATGCTCACCTGTCCAGAACTGCCGAAGCAGCTCTCAACCATAGCAATCCTTCTAGCATTGGCCTCACTGTTCACTGAAAAAAATAAAATTACCTACTTAATTAAAAATTGCAGTACTCTATAAAAGTTTGACGTCAAAGGAAAGTGAGCGACAAGCAAACAATGACAGTGATCTCCCACGTAACTATTTTACATGATTGTACACATATAACTCCACTGTATTCTTACTAATTAGTCTTTCTTACACAGATTTAAATTAATATTTGCCTACCTAAACGGTCCACCATTATCGAAATTTATTTTCTCGTAGATACGATCGAGAAAAATGTGTCATTAATAGAATATATAGCCAGTTACAGAAATACAATTTCTGCTAATATTGCTACTCCATCAATGTATAATTTTTCAATTCTGTAAAAAAAAAATAATTTACAAAATATCTTCGGCAAGTAATAGTTATACATTATTATGTTTTGTAGAGGACTCGAACTCGACTTTGAAAATATCAAATGTAGCTTGTTGGAAAAGCACTTTTTAAATCTCCTAAAAAGTAGTTTTTATCAATAATGGCAATACTAAAATAACGTTCCAATTTACGAAAATGAGAATTGGGTATCAAAAACAATATTTATAAATACTAATTTTCAGTAATCAGACCCTTGTAAACAAACTTTTATGTATTCACAACAATAAATCTTTTTAGTTTGATCCAAAAATCATACTGAGAGTTATTTAAAAAAAGTTATAAACTATTCAAAAATAAAGTTACACAACATCCATAGACAATCACAAAGCAGAGATCATGTGAGTAGTATCCATTTTTTGACACCAGCTGACAGCGAAGTGGTCGATATCATTTATTTTAGTGTTCGTAATTCTGATAAATAAACCAGCAAAATGGCCTGTAAATTCTGTGGCCCTAAGCTGTCGCTGTGCGGGCTCGTACTGAGCGTCTGGGGAATCATACAGTTGGTGAGTAGGAACTTTGTAACTTGCATTTTATGCCATGGTACTTCAATGCCGTACTAACACTCGTGAATCTTTCAGACTTTGATGGGCGTCTTCTACTATATCAGGGCTGTAGCTTTGTTAGAAGATCTTCCTCTAGAATCAGAAAGTGGTCACCACACTATCGAAGGTTTTATCGCTACCGTCGAAGCTGGATACACTCAGGTGAGTCACAATTTATCTCACAAATTGATATAATGCATGTCTAAGGAACTGAAGTACCGGAACGTTGTTATTTTCCTGGTTGGCTATTCCTTTTTATGGTTTTCCTTCTCTAATTACTTGTTTAAGGGAAATACATTACAACTAACGTGTCCCACATCTAGTGCATACTTGATTTCCAAAGTCAAGGTAACTGACAAATCAACTAACATTTCAAATATAATGTGCAGGCTATCTCAAGACAATTTATAAAATCAGTAAATAATATTGCTAAAGCATAATTTAATTGCTAAAGGGCAAATTTTATCAAAAGAAAATTAAAGTAAATAGACTCGGGATATTTAAATGCCTTAGTAAACTACTTAATTGAATATCTACTAAGCGTAAAATAATATACATAGTAGACAGTTTTTAATCAATGTGTGCAAAAAAGGCTTGACATTGAAAGAGATTTGCAAAAAGTTAATCAAATTAAAATCTTCCCTTCTGCTCCCATCACAAAGATTACATCCAAGAAGATTTTTATCTTAAATGTGGTGTTAGAAATATGCAACTTTGTACAACAATCGGTTATCTTGATAGTTGACAATTATTTTGATGACTTTCTTCAAAGATAAATCCATTAATTCCATAAACAAACCTTTACAAATTGTCAACATAGCTAGGATAAATGGGAAATCTTATTTTGATTTAATTTACATGGAATATCATATTAATTAGATTTACGTTTAATTCCAGAATGCCTATAACTGCTGGATCGCTGCACTGCTATACGTCATCACTCTTGTTGTATCTGGACACCAGTTCTGGATGAACAACCGTTCTTCAGTTAGTATGTAAGGTGGTATTATCAACGTAATGATGGGTACTGACGCTGGGGTACAAGTTGTTATGTTACTGTTGAATAACTCCATTCCATTAATAATTTATTTATATATAAACTCTTGAGTCAGAGTTCTAAAACATACATTTGATGTTGTTCCTCTAGTTTCTAACACCCTTCATTATACTGTCTCAAAAGTTTGAATATGTGGCATTGTTTTAGTGAAGTCTCAACTTTTGACCCTGGTTTCTAAAAGCCGTATGAAGTCAGCAAATCTGGTGTAAAATCCCGTGCTAGCTTGTAGTTGTAGTGATTGTTTGACTGAAATGACAACAGCCAATCAAATCACTCAACACAATGTTTGACCACAGATAATCACAGAGAAAGATATAATTTTAGAAACCATGGGTTAAAGTTACAACTGAAGTAGACATAAGTTAACAGCACGTGAAGGTCAGTTATAAATTAGCATTTAATTTACCAATAAAAAAAGTTACATTTGAAGGTTATTTATCAATTTTCATAAATGATGCGACTCATATATCATTATTATAAATATAAAGCTGTTTTAAGTATTTAAAAACCACCCACTTTTGTTTTTCAATTTTCTATATCTGCCTTATCTGTTATCCTCTAAATTTGTTAAGATTTAACCTATTGTAATAAAGCCCTACATTGCTTGTAAATGTGAATGGTTTATAATTTAAGTTTCAAGTGATTCACACATAAAAATCAATGTATCAAATTGAGTTACAGAAATTATTGTGCATAAGTATTACTTACATAAATATGAATGAATGCTATAAAATTGTACATAATATATCTATTATTGTAGGTACTACATTGTAAAATGCTTAGTTTTTCTTGAAGTAAAGGTATTGATGTTAATTATTGTTTTATTATCGCGCAAGCGTAAGGGGTACTAGACTCATGTTCGGGTCGGCAAGATTCGGCACAGGCCGGGCGGCAAAATCGAATGTATACAGGGTCAAATTAAATTAGCTAGCGAAACTCCGCAGACGTGATAAAAAGATTGATGATTTTATTTTTGACAGCTGGTAGTGTTGTTACTTGAAGTGTGAGTCGATGAAATCTGTTTTATCGTGTTGAGATATCGATACCCATCACATCTGTGAAGTTTACTAAAAAATAAACTGATATTTTAAGTGACTACACTGATGACTCAAATAAAACATCATCAAATTAATTTCTATTTTAAACCGACTTCAAAAAGAAGGAGGTTCTCAATTCGTCGGAAACTTTTTTTTTTTTTTTTTTTTATGTATGTTCCCCGATTACTCGAAGATGGCTGGACCGATTGTTTTATTCGAGAGGGTATACATCACAGTTGGTCCCATATAAAATTAATTAACTTTGCTTTGGTAGTTTTTGAGTTGGCTTCAATAATACGTATTTTTTCCACACTTTTATATGGATGATGTTCTAGTTTGTTTTCCAGGTAGTGGTATTAGAATTTGTGTGGGGTAGGTACACAACTAAAAAGTGAAAAATAAAAACTTTTTTACAAAAAAATATAACCGACTTCCAAAAACAACACTACAAAGTGAAAAATAACTTTAATTTCGGAAGTCGGTGGCAAAAAACGAAAATACATTTAACTAGACACCGACTTTCGAAATTAAAGTTATTTTTCACTTTGTAGTGTTGTTTTTGGAAGTCGGTTGTATTTTTTTGTAAAAAAGTTTTATCATATTTAGATAACGATACCTATCACGGCTGCGGAGTTTCGCTAGCTAATTTAATTTGACCTTGTATTTTGCCGCCCGGTTGTGCCGAATCAGGTCGACCCGAACAAGTGTGTAGCACCGCCTCCATACATTTAGGAAACAGGGAGAAGAAACCCATTATTGGTAGCCGGTTCAGCTTTTTACATGCAACAATGCTCCGAAATCTTTAGAGGGACACACGAAGACAAATTGCGGTCCTTGTGCAGAGGCCAAGCCTTGGATAGAAACTGAATCGATTTCCGCGTGTATTCTCACGGAATCTTACTAGCAGTATTAGCACGTGACCACAACAAGCTCCTATCAGTGGTGGGTCAAAGACAGATCGCTACTGATGATAGACAATATAATTCTATCTGTCCTAGCGTTTCTTTCGTTCGTTCGTGTTATTTTGTTTCATCTATCTTAGGGCTGATTGTTCAATAGGATGATAAATTTTACCTGAAGAATAAATGTGACAGTTTGACATATTTTCCATACAAAAGCTGTCAAACCACCATATTTATTCCTCTGATAAAAATTATCTGACTAATGTACAATCAGGCCTTAGATTATTGGGACGTTAAACCATAGATATCTAGATAGGTTTTTCTATCTCCAGAACTGGTGACAGATAGGTTATTGGGTTCGGCCGTAAATGTGTTGGCGGCCCGGGGTGGCAAAACTAAAACTGGGGCCTCCCAGATCTTCTCAGTTTATTTAGGTATGTATTTCTAGTAACATTTTGCAAAAAAAAAGAAAAGGTAGGATTAATTAAAAATTCAGTAGCCCGCGAAATTCAAATTTTCTTACGTTTTTTGCAATTTACAGGTCAATATCAGGTTGTATGTTGATCTGAATATGATTCGCGACCGTAACAAATCTGGACCGGGCTATGTTCGTAGTTTCTTTGAAGAATAAAATCAGAAATTAAATTATCCGGAAAAGAACCGGAGTTATCGACATAGATTGCAGAGTAAGCACGCTGAAGTGGCAGTGGGCTGGCCATGTTTGTCGTAGGACCGATGGCCGGTGAAGCAGATGAGTAGGTACTGGAGTGGAAGCCGAGTATCGGCAAGCGTAGGACATTATTACACATTGACGTTATTTGGAGTTACTTTGTAGACTTATGCAGAAACTTTGGGCATGAAGAGAATGTATTGAAAATTTTAGCACACTACCTTGTGTAGGTAAGGTTTCCTTTTGACTGTATTCATACAAAAATGGGTGTTACTTTGTCGATTTATGCAGGAAAGTTAAACAATTTTATAGAATGTTGACAAGAGCGAGCGAAGCGAGCTTCAAAATTGACATCCAGCCCTCCATCCAGCAGTTGGGCATCTATTGTCATTTGTTAAGTATTAGTTTTAGTCATTCTTGGTTTCTTGGTACCTATCTACCTATTTAAGCGCCCAGTGGCAAGATGTTAAAAAAATATAATCCATACGTGACGAATTAAAATAAAATAAATAAATCATTTATTTGGACCAAACATTTACAAACATTTTAAAACCTGCCAAACTGCAAGACAGTTTGTCGGCAGGATTAGAGCTCCTTTTTACAAAAATTGGTCATTGCTTAGAAAAAAAAAAAAAAAAAAAATACATAAAATAAAAAACAGATATACCTATGGGTATTTGAACCACCAAACTGAACCACCCAGCGCCTACACACACAAGCGGCACGCGCCACCGGCCGGCAGAGGCAACCGCGCCTCTTAACTGATAACCTCCCCTTTTTTTTAAGTCGGTTAAAAAGCGAAGCGAGTTCGCTATAACTGCTTCCTATGGAACATAGTTTGACCTTTTTAGATTTTAATTTTAAAATACTCCTCAAGATTTGGGGGCCCCCGAGGACCGAGGTTCCGGGGCTGACCGCCACTGTCGCCCGCCCCTTAGTCCGCCAGTGATCCCATTCGAGATCGTTTCTTAAGCGCTCCGATGGTCACCTAGCGATATTTTTTCCGCCTGGAATTAGCATTAGACGAATCCAGTTTATGATACCAGAGTCTGTAGTGCCATCAACAAGGCCCAAATCTAGACTTTATGAGGACCTTACTGGGAAATTCCTTATAGAAAAACCTATTGGGTAAACTGAATACGTAATAACTGTGCGCGAAAAGTGTGTACCTATTCTATACCTACACCTCTGCTTACCCCCTTGGGGAATACAGACGTGATGTAAGTATGTTTATATTTTACCAGTGTTTCAAGGTTCTTCAATCTCCTGTATGGTCAGTTTATAGGCTCTCATGAGTTCATGAAATCTAGCGGTAGCGCCTTTTTGGGGCGGCTACAAAGATTTTCGTCTGACGTACGCATGTACTTACTCCCTCAGCCAGCCTATATGGCATGGCCAAACTAAGAAACTACATCAAGCGATACTTTTGAAGTTGATTCGAATTGTCGTTTTGGATGTGCAGTATGGGGTCTGGGGCTTGCGGAGTTGTGGAGCAGGGGATGTGTAAGGTTAGGACCTTAGGTAATCTCAGGTAATCTACCTATAGTAGACAGTTCCAGCGGATACTGCAGGTTTTTAGATGCCTGCTGAAACTCATTTGAGGTTTTAAGTTGACACAGCCAACCTCCTTATAAAATCTTGTCAAAATATTGTTCATGAAACGATGAAACGTCAATTCAGAATTCTCGATTATTCATTCTTCTGCGCAGTTATTCTGAAACTTGTGACATTTGCAATTGAATGTTGATTGTAGAGGTATAAACAAATAAGGCAGGAAATAAGTTGTTTTCGCAATGAGCGGATTACTGAACTGTGGGATTTGTTGTATGATTATCAGCATATGGGGTACTTTACAGTTGGTAAGATTTAGTTTCTTTTTCCTCCATCACAGAGAAAAGACTTGGGTTACAGCAGTAGGAACATAATATGCTGATTATGCTTATACCTACTAATAACCAGCTTTATGCCACTGCCGTGGCGTAACTACTAACACAAAAGTGGTGCGGGGCACCAGTGGCCGGGGAGGTCTGCCAAGTCAAAAAGGCGCCGGCCTAGGGCCGTAAACGGCGAGAGGATTTTAGAATAACATGAATTGGTTCGCGGACGGCTAATGATATAGGATATACAATAAAAGTTTTATTGTTATGACGTCTATAGAACTCAAGCGCCATTCGCCCGCGAAGGCGGCTATGAAGAAAGTTTACCGTAATTCAAAAAGGCATGGCCACCCCAATTTATACAATGACCTCACAAAAGAAAATAATTTTGATGCTCCTATGTAAAAGGGTAAAGATGAGGTACTTACCTATCCCTAATCAATTATCAAATCCATATCACTACTTGTCCATGGACCACTTCTGGTCAAAACTGGCCAGATGTGTTCAGACTGCAGGAGCAGGCGTAGGATACCCTTTACGAGCTAGGATTATTCTAAAACTAAATCAAAAATAAATCGACAAAGTACAGACAACAGCACATCAGGTTATACCAAACTGTCAAATTTCTCCAAATGATTTCAAACTTTAAAACGTTGACGGTTATGTTCAAAATCGAGTGAGAAAATTTGAGAGTTTGTAGTAACTTGACCTGCTGCTGTGTGCACCTAGTTCCTATTTCTATATGAATTTTTCTAATTATAATTAAAGCTATCCGAGGCACTGTACATTTCATTTCGGCTCAGATTGCAATCCCGTAGTACACACGGCTACATATCAAGCTATACACATCCAGTATAAGCTGATCTCACATTTTATAGGATTTCCGTACAATGATAGGTCAACTTATACTGGAAATGCTTTGCCCACTTGCATCAAAATGTACCATAGTTGACAAAAAAAAAATGATTTGTTGAAATAAATGTTTATTTATCATGCTTTCCTTAATTACTCAGTTTATATAGTAATTTTTAGGCTTATAAAGCCATGAAGGCTCCACCGCTGACCGCTGAGATTAAAAAAAGGGCACATCTCTGACTAGTGATATTTATCTGTGCACTTTCCCTAACTCGTAGAATGCAAAGTAAAAAGCACGCATGTCAAAAACACTCCATTTTTAACCTAAAACGATGTAATAAGAGCCACTTTACGAGCAAGTGTGTTGAAAAATATATTTTCTCTTTGCCTGTAACTTTTAAATGCTGTTAAAGACTTGACATTCATTTCAGTTCATCATGGGCATATGTTACAACTTCGAAGTAGTAACTCTGTTAGAAGATGTTGAAGAAGAGGTGTATGACGATTATCATGATTTTATTAAAAAGACTCAAAGTAATTATGCCGCAGTAAGTAATAAAAGACTTGTTGTTGTCATTAGGTAATAGGTTCTGTAAAATATGCCTGCGTCGACGCATTGGTAGGTACTCGTAGGTAGCGATGTGGAGATGCTCCACATCGCTTCCATTATTTAAAAAATTGCAGCATCGGGTTCGGTGGCAGGTGACAGCAGCATGCTCGCTCATTGTATGTCTCATGTGCAATGCCTTATTAGCTATCATTTGGCCAGTTTGAGTGACAGGAAAATAGATTTGATGGATGAAAGTGCAAGTGTAAAAAAATATTTCTTGATGTTTTTATTACCCTTTGTTCCCAAATTATGCTATTCCCAAAATATGATATTCCCAAAATATGCTATTCCCAAAATATGATATTCCCAAAATATGCTATTCCCAAAATATGATATTCCCAAAATATGCTATTCCCAAAATATGATATTCCCAAAATATGGTATGCCCAAAATATGATATTCTCAAAATATGCTATTCCAAATTATGCTATTCGCAAAATATGATATTCCCAAAATATGCTATTCCCAAAATATGATATTCCCAAAATATGCTATTCCCAAATTATGCTATTCCCAAAATATGATATTCCCAAAATATGCTATTCCCAAAATATGATATTCCCAAAATATGCTATTCCCAAAATATGATATTCCCAAAATATGCTATTCACAAAATATGCTACTCCCAAAATATGCTATTCCTAAAATATGATATTCCCAAAATATGATATTACACGATATGCAAGTGCACCCAAGGACAACCCTCAGTTGAAGTAGGACTATTGCAGGATATGGAAACAAATATATTGGACTTGGGTGGCTAAAGTAGACTGGTTACCTAGAACTATGAAATTTGTATTGAGTGAGTTGAGCTACACAAATGTTTCCACTGACTGGACAGGTCTACTCAAATGTGTGTGGTTTTTTCTTGAAAATACCATTTCAACAAGTAGTCGGAAGGTACCTACATAGGTATCTACTTACCTAATCTAAATATATTTTCTTTAAGGCGGCGCGTAACTGCTTCATTGCTGCAGCCATTTATGCGGTCTTGATCGGAGTTTCTTATGGATGTATTAAAACAGCAAAAAAGAAAATGAAGAAAGAAGAAATCAAAGCGGCAGACGACGAACTCTTCTGTCTGCCAAAGCCGCCTCCGAAGACTGATCCAAAAAAAATAAAATGAACTGCTTATAAGCAAGGATCGTTTAAAACTGCCCGCCCTCCACACTATTTTCTATATGCTAAAGGTCATACAATAATCCAGTAATTGACACGTCGACACATCAAGCTGTACGCACATTCACTTACGAGCCGAGCGCCTTCGCTCTCGGTAGGATCCACTTATACAAGTTGTAACTTAAATTACGCACAACCTCATAAGGGATTATTGTACTTACCATTATGAACAACTTTTACTATGCGACCAAACCTGAAATCTCGAAAAAAAAAACAGCTGTTCACATTTTGACGAGTTATGCGAACATAAATGTAGAAATCTAACTTGCTATAAATGTACCTTTAGCTTGATACGCCGCCGTGTTTATTATTATCTACCAAACGTCCGAAGTGACAAGCAGTGGAGCGGCGCGAAAATTAGAAGATAATTACCTTACCTACACACTTATTCTTAAGAACTTGGTAAATGTTCAATAAAATATTATAAGCTATAATTTTCTATGCATATTTTTTCTTTATGACATACTTAATTCAAATTGTGTTCTTAAATATTCTGAATAGAATAGAATATAATTTTATTTTGCAAACACGGGTACTTATAGTTCTTAAGATTACATTTAGCTAACATTTATCTGCATTAATTAGCTGAAAAAAAAAAACAAACCCTCTTGAGCCGTGGGCCCCGCGAGTCAAATTTTGTTTGCTAAGCATGACTGCTTATAAGTACGAGTATGGTTTTTATGTCAACTTTTGTCGCTTAGCAAGCGCCTTCATGACTAACAAGTGAAATACTCGAGCATTGTTGCATTCGCCTGGCCAGTCGAAGAGCCAATGCTGCAATGGCTCGTTGGAATCGACAAATTCTTGAGTGGAAATTGGACAAATGTAGCGTGGGACAGCGCCTCAGTTAGATGGACTAGCGACTTGAGAAAGGCGTCGTAGACAGCTTGGATGCAGACGGTGGAGTACACTGGGCGTTATTGACCTGGGAGACAACTCCATTCTCCATAGGAGACTGCGGCGGGCTGAGTTCATAATAATAATACCAGCCTGGTACTGTCCCACTGTAGGGCAAAGGCCTCTTCTCATACAGCTGCAAGTCGACTGGTAGACTTTTGTAGAATTTCGGGTCAGCTAAATTAATGTTTTTTATGTAAGTCCAATTTGGTTTAGCGAATGTTTGGTTTGGCAGACTTTTAATCAAGTTCGTTCATGATGAGCACATCAGATTTGAATTCAAAATTGTTGTCCGTAGTAGCACATTCTATGCTCATCATCCCCTTACAAATGTTTTCCTTTTGCCCCTCGCCAAAGGTGACTCCTTTGCATCGTCGTCGTCTCTTGATACCTAACATCTGAGACACACGAAGCAACGCTGCCTGGTTTCGAACCCATGACCTACAACTCGTAAGTCGGGGCTGTTACTTCAGCGTCACTGCTTCGCCTGGGCCACAACTTCTTCCAATTAGGCAGTAAATAAAAAAAATTGTAAAGCATAATTTGTTTATTTAAATTATTCCGTTTCTTCTTTTTTGATGCTTATTTCACTTCCTCTAATTTTCTGTCGAAAGTTACAGTGCCAATGTTCACGCTTTTTATTTCTTCTTTGCTGACTTGCGCGTTTTCCTGAAAAATTATGCCTTTTTAACGTAGTGAGCATGATTGCTATTCATGTAGCTCTTATTAAAGGAATCCGTTCTGGTGAAGACCACGAGGGAAAAGCGGTCAAGAACAAAAAGTGTTACCTAAGAGGCCATGCACGAAATAGACTTCAATTTTATTAGCTTTTTGTGAGAAAGGAAAGGAATCTTATCAAAATTGTTACTGATATGAAAAATCTGAATTTGAAATCTGAGTCTGATGTGAACACAGTTATGCAATAAATATATCTTTAACTTTTTGACTTTATCGAGTTCTTAGGTCATTTGCGGGCAAAATTAACAAAATTTTTGAAAGCACAAAAGTAATTAAATTTTTAAAACAGGTATTGCGACTGTCACAAATGGTCTTGCGTTAAGAAAACTGTTCTTTTATAGAAACTACTTCTACTACTACTTTACTGTTTTTTTTGTTGTTTTTTTCTTTCTTCTGTTTTTTTTTCTGTTGTTTTTTTCTATTCCTTTTGTTCTGTTCTGTTCTGTTATTAAAAAAAAAATATAGGTCTATGGGAGTACATAGAGCTTTATTTTTTTTTAAGTGAAAACTTCTTTAGGCGCTTTCATCGATTTTTGGTAGGGGAAAATCTTATAAGTTTGCGTCATTTCACGCGAGATGCGCGTCATTGTTGCGCTAGCGCTGTCAAGTTTTCACTTCTGTCGGCAGTCCCCATGACAGACTATTTTTATTAACGTTCTCACAATTAGATTAGAAATTTACAAAAGGGTTTATTTCGTGCACGGACCCTTAATACGCTCCAACTTAAATTGGTTAAATTCACAGGTCACAGGGTGGGTTAGCTACTTTTTAGGGGTCCAATTCTGTATCCTGTTAAAAACTAATGGTTATGGCTGGTCATGGTCAAGCGATCTGATCACGATGAGGAGAGATATGGCAGTTCAAATGCGTTTCCTCCTTTCGTTCATCCAGAATTAAGATCCAAATGATCCATGTATTTTAAAATTAATAATTTCTTCATTTTAAACGCACTAATCTAGGAAAAGACGAAGACGTAAAGAAGAAAGAAAAAGTCGTTTCTCGTAATTCGGATGCGCAAAAAGCAAAATTAGAGAGCTAGGAAATGGGTTCAGGAACTTCACGATTTAGACATTAAGAAGTGAAAATGAAAGGGGCGTATATTGGAATATACAACCCTTTGATTTTAGTTTAATGGCGTGTTTTTATTTTGGACACATTGCGACCAGAGCCTGACGATGGAGGAGGAAGGACTGGAACTCTTCAGTGGCTACAACCAGTAGAGATTTCTGTCTTACGTTGTACCGGATGGACCAGCACTCTTAAAATAAAAAACATTCAAATTAAACAGTAACCCAGTATTTGAAACTAATTCAGGTATTTAACCTGAAAGCTAAATGAAGCACGAAACGGCAGTCACATTTTAACGCAGTGCGTGGTAACCTAACCCTAACAGGTGGAAGAAACATCCATGGACCTCTAACATTCCACGAGTACATCAAATGACCAAAGAGGAAAAAAAACAATAGATCCACTTGTGGATTATTAAGGTCATAAGTATCTATGGGTCCATGTTGGAATCTACTTGGTATCTACATCGTATTCTGTCAGTGTTTATGTAGAAATGCCGATAGGTGGATGTGGTCACCTGTGTTGTATCCACCTCTTCGTCTTTGGGTGGTTGGTTTGGATTGATCCACGAGTCTGCCAGGATCTGGGGTATTTTGACGCGCACCTTGAGTGGTGCTAGTATTTTTGTGATCAGCTTGCGACAATCGGTTGATACTTTCGGCTCACGAGGAAACGACACTTTGTTTTGCACTTGCTGTAGAGAAAAATGTGAAGTTTAAACCTTTTCTGATTGATATGCAAGTAAAAAAATTTGATTACGAGATAAGAGCAGATTAACGATATTTAGAAGCTTTAGCATTCGAGATATACCATCAAAGCGACAGCAGGTCGAGCTATAACTGGTACCCAAGAACAAGCCCAGTAGTTGGAATATGTAATTAAGGCTTGTAGCAACAGTAAAATACTTATACCCGTCAAGAAGATAGTCATGGCCATGCAAACCCCTGATGACCCAATCGTCTTGTTGTGCTCACCTTACTGCTTTAGTAATTCCACCAATGTGACAAAGTAAATAATCCTGGAACTTACATTAAAAAAAAAATCTATTCAAATTAATTTTTTTTCATTTAAAAATGAATGTCTACCTGGGACACTCGAGTCTTCATTCTACAGCGTCTACAACGTGTAATGAACATTCTACAGTAAGATCTAAAGAAACGGCACCTTTAGCAACTGAGTGTAATTCGTATCGTCAAAAGGCAGCCTTCCATACACAATCGCGTAGAGCACCACTCCCATACTCCATATGTCTGAGTCTTGTGGCCTATAAGGAACTCCTTTCAGGATTTCAGGTGAAGCATATGCATAACTTCCGCAGAAAGTCTCACTAAGCGCAAAAACACCATTCTTCGGTTTCATGTGACCTCGTGCAAATCCAAAATCAGACAGTTTTATGTTCAAGCCATGGTCCATAAGCAAGTTCTCGCATTTTATGTCTCTGAAATTTTGAATTAAATGGGTCATTTTTAGATTTTTTAGGTTCACTGAAATAGATAAACCGTAACGGCTGGCAGTAGGATAATGTTATGTAATCATAATCATCATTTATTGCATTCATGTAGTATTCAATGTTGTTATAAGTATTTATAGGTTTCATACATAAACCCTGCTAGGGCACAGCAATAAAAATAGTTTGGAGAGCTACAGAGTTCCAATAATAAACAAACCTTCCGTGCTTAAACAAAAATATTAATTTTAACACATTAACTGTCATGATGATAAAATACAGGATAGGGTGAGAATAATTAATTGTTCATCATTTCCATTCATAAATTAAAATAAGATAAAAATTAAATTATAAACAAACACTGATAAAAACAATAATCATAAAATAATATAACATAGGTAGGTCGTAAGTCAAAATTGTAAGTGCTATAGGTATTGTATACAGGTATGAATTTCAATGTCAAAATTTACTTATCGTCAAAGAATTCCTTTATAGTGTAATACGATTTTAATATAAGGTATTTTTGGAGACTGTTTTTAAATTTGTTTTCGTGCTCTATGTCCTTAATTGAATTTGGAAGCTTATTATATATTTTCACGCACATGGCTAAAGGTCCTGAATGGAACATAGTTAATTTTGAGCTTGGTAAGGCTAATTCATTTTTGTTTTGCCGTCTAACACTGCGATGTTGTGCACGAAGGTCCTTAGTGAGTGGGAATAGTGACTGGTGTTTTCTTACAGATTTACTAACTTCTAATATGTAGATACCAGTCAGTACTGGCTAAGTAATTGAAAAATTTTTTTTAAAAATATTATTATGGAAGATAAGTTATTTATTTATTATGGAAGGAGTCAAGGCCGAGGCTACGGCATCTGTTACTTTTTGTTTTCCTCCGAATTTCAACATTCACTTCTCACTTCAAAGAAAATGGAAGTGGGCAGGGCACGTGGCCAGGATTTAGGATGATAGATGGACGGTGAGAGCAATAATATGGACTGGACCACGAGGCACTTGAAGCAGAGGCTGGCCTAGCGCTAGATGGGTAGACTAGATAGTGGAGATGGCGGGTCAAAGCTGGCTAAACACAGCCAGCAACAACTGGCACTCCTTGGAGGAGGCTTTTACCCGAAGGGGGTCCGTACAAGCTACATAATGTGTTATCCTTTCCTTGAAAAACTTTGTGTATATTTTTATTATATTTATTTTAAACCATTACATTGTAATCTGTACGGAACTAAATAAAGCATTATTATTCATTATCGTGAACGGGCGCCGTCAGTTGGGACTGGTCGTCTCTTAGCTGCCATGGCTTATTTTTAATTTTAATATTTAATTTAGTTGTTTTAGTTTTTATCTTTTTATTACGGACGCTTTTTAACGTGCACGTCTTTCTACATTGTTCTCACATGTATATTTTCAACATGAACGATGTAACCAATATTTTGTAAAAATATTATGATTTAAAAGTGTCCGTAGAGTTTCTTGCCCGTTCTTCTCCATAGGGATCTACTACGCTTTGGAATGGGCAACTAGCTTCATCTTTCTGACTGACCGACCCATTGACAATTCAAAAGTGCCCGTAATTGGTTTATTTGAAATAAATGCTTTGAGTTTGAGTTTGAGTATTATTTAAATTATCATATCTCGGGATCCTGGGGTCCCGGACCTTTGGAAGGCCTACGAGGGGCCAATCCAACTCGCAGAGGCCCGTTTGGGAATTTTAATGAAATGATGCACCAACCGATGATTATCCCTGTTCGCACTATGAAGTGCACCCAAGGACAACCCCCGGTTGGTGTAGGACTATTGCAGGATATGGAAACAAAGATATTGGATTATGGGTTTGGGTGGCTAAAATGAACTCGTTATCTAGGACTATGGAAAGACTATGGCCCCTGCCTGACCAATGTTTTTTTTATTAAAAAGACAGATATAATGACAGGGGGTGACTTGCACACTCAAATGGGCCACCGAAAACGGTCGCTAGCACATAGTGTCGTAGCGACAAGGGCAACATGTTCTGAGGTGCTTATGAGGAGTGTAGGTGTATGTCACGGCTATCAGGTCAATCCCGGAAGTACAGTCAAGATACCTACCAGCATCTTACTGGAATACTTCCTTCCTCCGAGTACATTTGCTCTTACGATTCACCAATCAAGCCGGCCAACCTCCAGGCAGGTTGGTTGATTCGAGTGGACTATAAAATTCGAAGCAGGCATTAAGCGTTTATCAAGCGTAATGTCTGCGTCGAATTTTAAAGTCAATATTGATATAGTTACTTTTTCAATGATATTTAAAAAGTGATCAAGTTTCCGCGAGGGTTTTTCAGTTTGGTGGAAACTGACCCTTAGTAAGTAGGCTTCTACACCTTGCATATTTAATATCTACATTTTAGTTAATTGCATTTCTACAATAGAACAAAATGAAGGTGACTAAGTTTACCTATGAACAACTCCTCGCTCATGGCAGTATTCAACGGCTTCCACAAGTTGGCGGAACCAGCGACGACCTCTAACCTCATCGATATGTTGATCCTTGCGTATAATGTCCAGGAGACTGCCGTTTTCAGCATATTCCATTACAATATAGACCCTGGAAAGTGTGTTAGATATGCGAAGAAAAGTTATTCTTCTCTAGTAACGTTTTTATTTGCAGATACTTAAATGGTCTAATTAGATTTAACTGTATATAACTTGTTCTTTTTTTGTGTTTGTGTTCTTTTTTTGCGTCATGTTTACCGCAAACAAACGTATTTCGTAGTATGTCGGTAGTAGCCCGACATAACCCTCCATTCTTCCCAGACGGAGGGTAACCATGAGGATTTCCCAACGGAAAAAAAAGTCACGGGGAGAGGTCTTTGCCCAGCAGTGGGATGATGCAGGCTAAGAGTAACAGTTATTGTATACGAAGACCTGGGTCAAGGTTTTTAGTAAAACTATCGCTCTATGATAAGAATGTTGACGCGCATACTCGCCACAAAAGAATACGACAAAAAAAAAAATGTTAACTCGCAGAGAAGGAGTCTAGAATGCTAGGCCACAGCTGATCACTCATCAGCGGTAACAAAACCAGTTTATGATGGCCTATTATACTTGATTGAAACTCTGTCGCCAGGCTAACTCCAGGTCAAATTGTTACTACTTACGTGCGACCCACGGCACATTTTAGAGGGTTATCATACCTGTGAGTAGTTTCTATTGCTTGTAGAAACCGTATCAAGTTCTCATGTTTGAGACCTTTCACGACCTCTATTTCTCTAGGCAGAAACTTTTTCAAATAATCTCCTGGTGCTTGAAACTTGCTTATTATTTTGATTGCCACTTGACAGTTATGTCTATCACTGGTTGCAACCTACAATGTTATTCCAAAATAATGTAATTGATCCTTGTTGTTTTTTGTATCTTAGAAGGACTGGTCTCCATCAAAGCGGAGAGAAGGATAGATGTCTCGAATAACTTGCAACGAGATTAGAAGTAACAATATTTCAATACGTTAATGCTTTGCTAGAAACCTGTGTAGGTTATGATTATAAGATTCAACCTTCTTAAAATCAAAAGCTTTAATCTGGAACACAATGATAGTGTCTATACCAAGGCAGATTGATGAGGTGGACGTAGCTACAATGGAATCGTGACAATATCTCCAACGGACTGCGGAATGAGTGAAAATATTTCTTTTAGAAATAACTCACTGCACTATTTATCAGAAGTTGGCAGGTTTTTCAAATGTTTTAACTCTGTATTCGTTGAATATTTCGCAGCTAATGTTTTACAAACAATCTGATACCTTGACTGTGGCATAAGAACCAGACCCTATGGTACGTCCAAGTACATAGCCATGTGACTCGAGGACAGTTAGTTTTCTTTCAGCTTTAGCTTCTACTCCACTGTGCACAGTCGCTGTGGGCTCTGTCGACATCTCGCCAAGGACATTTTCATTGGCTCTAACATCAGGTCCAGGCATATCACAGTAATGAACGTTTATATAAAATTGAAGTTTAGTAAAAGTCACATTATATTGAATTTTGCCTCATTTTATTTTTCACATGATGTTTTTTATTATATTGTACATGCTGTCATTTTTGTCAAAACCGATGATTTTTGGTGACACGAGAACGTTGTTTCAAACAAAACTCTATGCATAGATTATTTTTGCATCGCCAGTACGATATGTTGTTATAGAGCTATTTATAGCACTTACTAACTCCATGTTATAGAGTTATTAACCAAGTGATGTGTGTTCAAGACGTCAATAGGTCTGTGATGTCATGCAAAAAATATTAAATCGAAATGCCATTTGATTTTTTTTCCTCAAAAAAGTGAGTTGTTTACAGACCGGCTTCACCGACTCGCTCAATCTAAAGGCATTATACACAGGGCCAGTAGCTGACTCCAAAGTCAGAGCTGGCGCCTAGAACTGGTTCTCACTATTTACATGCAGTCAGTAGCACGTCAGTAGTCGTACTACAGACTTCAAATCAATTTACATGAAGACACTAACGGGTCAGTGTTGACTTGGTTCGAGTTTGGAGTCAGTTTTATGGCTTATTTACACAAGGTCAGTAGCTGACTCCAAATGAAGTCAGAGCTGGCGCCGAGAACTGACTGTCACTGTTTACACGCAGTCAGTAACACGTTAGTAGTCGTACTACTGACTGCAAATCAATTTACATGAAGACAGTAACGGGTCAATGTTGCTTTGATTCAACATTGACCCGTTACTGTCTTCATTCGAGTTTGGAGTTCGCTACTGACCTTGTGTAAATCAGCCTTTACTTGCGCAAATTGTAATTTGCACAAACAAGCATGTAAGCCTACGTTCGCACGGACGCTCTTTTTAACGTGACGTTTCTTACCGCGCCCTGGATTTTCAACCCTCAGCTTAGCAGCGTGAGTTGAAAATCCAACTGTGCACTTTTTCATTGCGCTAGGGACGCACTCCGTTGGATTTTCAACGCTCGGTTCGATGCAGAGAGTTGAATGTCCAGAGCACGGTCAAAAACTTCGCATTGAAAAAAGCACCCGTGCGAATGTGGGCTAACCTTAAGATAGCAAAACGGTATACAGTGCAAAAGGTTTGCTGTTTGCGCAAACTTTTATAAAATCGGTTTGCACATGCATGTCTCATGTTATAAAACAACATTGAGAATGGGTCTTCTCTTCTTCATGTTTCATGTGTTAATACGGGGCTCGGCAGTTGTGTGTACCCAGGTATACCCAAAAAGATTCAAAGTAATTTCAATATCTTTGTGTGCAGGTACTGATATTGCCATTTTAGCGGACACAAATCCGGCCACATGTCTTCAAATGGGAAAGTGAAGGAAAGAAGCAGAATAAAGGAAAGTAGGGATTTTAGACGAAGTCTTTTGTGAAGTCTGTAAATAATCTTATCTTAATTGCTTGGCAAGTTTCTCATGTTAATAACACATGTTATTAAAACAACTCTAACATCAAAAAGAAACGTCCTGAACATTGGCTGATCCAATGGCTGGGAATCGGTGACATTAAAACGAATTTCTGCGACACGATCAAAAGTGACAGATTTCCCTGGATAAAATCCTGTCGGTCCATCAACGTCCAGTACAAAGAAAACAATTGTCGCGATTGGAACGTTGGCACTGGGTGGGCGAGCGAATCGTGTCGTGTGCGTTCCATTCCACCTACCTTTTCACCACTACCTACCAACCGCCTTGGAACCTCATACTCCATTGAAAACCTCTCTTACAAGCCAATTTCACTGAAATCTCGGATGCCTCGCTACACTGGTCGGTTGAAATATTTCATTCGATGACCCATTTTCGTACATCCTCGTTTTTTGTTTATTTTCATTCATAAAGCTTTTTTCAGTAGATATTCTCCTGTCCACCGTCTTTTGTTACCTTAATTGCGTATTCTGTTTGCTTGCGTATTGTTGTCTGAATAAAACATTGTTACTTATTGACCTGAGGAGGACGAAAACAGCTACTTTTAGTGGTTTTTAGTTATAATATTGCGGTTCACTGCACTTTATGTAAGAATTCTTAAGTCCTGTAGCAAGTTGAGAAGTTATTGCTAAAAGAAATAATAAATTTGTATCATAATATCTGTCTATTATATTGTTAAAGCTCGTAGGAAATTCTTTAAAAAGTTGAAATTTGTTCGCAAACAAGATAAAAGGTAAGGAGACGGCTTCCCCACGTCTCCGCGTGACGTCACATCAAACAATTAAGAGTTATCTCGGGAGTTAGGAACGCGACGCGATATATCGCAGACTTGATTACTTTTCTACTCGGAGAACTAATAAAAGTTGACCAGCAGACCGGGAACTGACAAGTCTCGTTTTTAATTGAAACACTCCAGTTTAATGGAGAATTGATGAATGGTTTGAACTGAGTTTTGTTTTTGTAGGCAGATAAAACAATAGGGAAGACAAGTGTCAAAATAGCGCTGTTGTAGCTATGCTCTGACTTTAAAATTAGCTGCAGTAAAAGGACACTTCTACTGCAATTTCTTTATAAAACGGGTTTTTTTTTTAACAAAATGACAGAGTGTAATTTTACAGCTAATTAAAAGTACGAGTATAGTTTCCAAAACAAGCGTGACAAGGCGTGAGGTGGTTTTTAATTCTTTTTGCGAATATGACTCGCTGTTCAATCAATCTGTCTAGCCTTTTCCCAACTATGTTGGGGTCAGCTTCCAGTCTAACCGGATGCAACTGAATTCTACGTGGATCATCTGCCTATCTGACCTCCACATCCCAGAAACTGGGTAATACGATACCCCTTGGTAAGACTGGTTGTCAGACTTTCGGGCTTCTGACGACCCGTAACGACTGTCAAAGATCCACGAATGACAGCCATGACCAACGGCTTAACGTGCTTTCCGGGACACGGAAGAGTCTTGGTATATAAAGATGGTCACCCATCCACGGACAACTCCGGCAAGTGTAGCTTAACCTGATGGATCGACCCGTGCGGCTGTTATTACATAGTCACGAGCTCCTCTTTTATTATAAGCTCTCTTTTATCACAAGCTCTCTATTTAAACAGAGTTCGAGGTTATGTCAGAAACATTTTGAAGAAAGTGATCGCGAAGAAATAAGCAATATTTAAGGTTTTTAATTCTCACAATTTTCATGTCAAAGAAAATATTAATTTAAAATATTGTAATCACCGAATGTACAGTCCTACCAACTTATCTGTGAACTGAAAGAGGCGGCACCTCCCGTTATTATTAAAAGAGTATACTCTTTGGGCGGCACCGTCGATGCGTCGACACAATCGAATGACATGCGTCGGCACAATCGAATGAAATTTCAACATGACGGCCGTAGTTCCAATTTTCGCCATTTCACAGATAAGTTGGTAGGAGTGAAACGAAATAGTGGAATAAAATTAAACAAATGAATGAACACGAAATAGAATGAATGAACGAAATGTCAAATTTACTGTAGGCCGTACGCCTAGCTATGGTCACGCCATCTACAATTAGCTTTGACCGAACTTCCCCATTAAAGATTGTTAAATCTATCAGTTTACTACCAAGTAAATACCACGGAGCTTATTGCTTTATTAAAAGAGGCCTTGAATAAGAAAAAAAGCTTGCAAATCGGTCGAAACTTCCATGATCTGTAATTAAAAACCCATTAAATTAGCTGGAAAAGGTGAAAATATCCGCAGAATTAAAGGTTAAAAATATCGCTGAGCGTTCGCTCCCTTCGATCTCAGACGTCAATAATGGCCTGGGAAGCAAAAAGTTTAGCTCCAGGCAAGTTATCAATTGTATCTACCAAGTTGGAGCAGAGTTTTTCATTCATTTATTGCACGCAAAGCGCAAGGAAATGCTTAATGGTTATTCTCTTGGTCGCATTTGATATTAAAAGCTGAACTTTGTCGCTATCAGAGAATCTAGGTGGCTTTTTATTTGTTCTATAAAGTGCAATTTTTGCTAAGTTTGAAGTCTGGGACGATGTAAATGGATTTGTGGAGTAATTCAAATGGAAATGTCTTTTGTAACAAAATGGATCAACATTCTGTTTATTGCAGACTTAGGTATCTACTTACTTTGTTCGTAATTGCGCAAAGATATTTAAGTGCTTTTTTGCGTTATTGGACATCTGTTTTTTTATTCTCATTAATATTGTCTGCACTAAAAGTGCTTTATTAATTCTTTCGCGTCTTCATCTAAGGTAAGAGCATTCTATTAATATAAACGTACACTTATAATTTCAACGCTAGATTTATCTTAATTACGTCAGTTTGCGCTGACGTCACAAAATGAACAATTAAATCCATTGTTATTAAAGTTGAGCTGCATTCGTGTTGGGTGCAGGTGGGAGACAGGGCCGTCCCGGAACTCCGTGGCGCCATTGTTTCTCTAAACGGTCCTCCACAAGCGTCCGTCGCAACTCACCCAGTTAGTTTTACGAGTTTTCACCTGTTGGGGGTCGGTCAATGAAACAGTTGTTTGGTTTCAACTGTTATTATGGTTTTCGTAGAGTTATAGTTTGGGGCAAAACATGGAACTTGTACAATAAAGGCTTACGTTGGTATAATTTAAATGTAGCTCCAGTGGCTTAGTCTTAAATAGGGCCCTGTATCTAAATTAGTTGGGGGCCGTTTTACCTGATTGCGGCGAAAGTCCAAAGGAGAGTATTGGTTTTTCCAAATTACTAAAATAGCATACTGACTTGAAAGGTAAAGCTGTCATATCGTTGTGGTCTTACGAGAATGCAAGAGCTAGCAAAGCGAGTTGGAAAATTGGAGCATTCTGGATCGGGATAGATTGTTTTTATTATGATTTTACTAAGAGAATGCAAAACTTCAAAAATTGAAGTTATTTTTCACATTGTAGTGTTGTTTTTGGAAGTCAGTTATATTTTTTGTAAAAAAAATAATATAATATATACGTGTCGACTTGAGAACCTCCTTTTTTTTCGTCAGTTAAAAAATGGGAGTATCCTGACTCGGATACTAGCTTAAGCTGGCGTTGAGATTTTATTAAGATAATGCAAGAGCGAGCGAGGTGATCTCAAAAATTGGAGCACCCTGAGTTGAATAGGTTCGTAAATCTTCATTGAAGAGCAAAATTGGATCATTCAATACCGGTTTACTAATTATTGACTATGATAAGCTAGAGTGAGCAAAGCGAGCTAGAAAATTGGAGCATCCTGACTCGGACAGGTTAAGCTATCATAGTCATTTTACTAAGATAATGCAAGAGCGACCAAAACGATCTAAAAAATGAAGTCTGCTGACTCTGTTAGGCGAATGAATGAATGAAGGCTTGAGAATTTTATATTTCCATTAGGTTTTCTTACATGTTGGATGAGCCCCTTATCAATCAGAATTTGAGGTTTTGGATGATATATTACGAGTTTTTGCTTGCTTACACACGTGGGGCCCCGTATCATTGATACGGCGGTAGCTACGTCCCTGTGCAGGATTCAAAATGCTTTTGATTTGGAGAGCTTCTGTATAATAAATTCACAATTTTTAGGGTTCCGCACCTCAAAAGGAAAAAACGGAACCCTTATCACTTCGTTATCCGTCTGTCTGTCTGTCAGTCTGTCAATACCCTTTTTCTCAGAAACATATAGAGGTATAAAGTTGAAATTAAAATCAAATACGTAGGTCTATGGTCCCTTGGAGTTCTAAAAAAATCAAGCTTCTAAGTCAACATAATACAAAAATACGGCTATTTATGTGACATATTTTGATACTCGCGAGTAAATCAAAACCTATAGGGTACTTCCCGCTGTCCTAGAATCATGAAATTTGACAAGAAGCAAGGTCTCGCAGCGTAAAGGAAAACGTCCGAAAATTGTTGATTTGTAATTTTATCACACAAAAAAATTTTTTTTGGGATTACAATGTTAAGTTTGTTTATGCAATAAATTCTATTCAACTACGGAACCCTTAATTGTGCGTGGTCCGACACGCACTTGGCCGGATTTTTAACCAGAAGAAGCAAAGTTCTAAAATAAATAAAATAAAATCGTATGTACACAGAATCACAAACACCACATACGTTTGGACTACGTGAAAAAAATAATTTAAGATTTCGCTGCGTGCGACATAAACTCGAAACGGTGATGTAAATGTGAACAATGAAAATAACTGGGGTTGTATTACATTCCTTTTTAAACACGGGGCAGGTAAACAGACGGGGGCCAGTAACACCTCTCGTCCCTTTTGTTATTTGTAGAATTTTAATAGAAAGGTCTGCGTCATGAACCTGCGCCCAGAGAGCGTTCGTTCATTTGTTTTGTTGAAACCATCTACATAACATAGAATCACAATAATGACAGTAAACCGACAAAATCCGGGTTCATATGACACGTTTTGTCACGATTACCGTGAAAATGTGCGTTATTACAAAATTGACGGCTTATCCGGATTGCCCGGTTCATAAATTAAAGTTATTGCGTTTCTGTTGAAGTTATGGTGGATAGTTTAGGGACGTCCAATTTATTTTGTGACCGAGAATGTACTAGTTGATAGGACTTGATGCTTGACCTCAATTCAGTAACTCAGTTACGTTAACTACCAAGCACTGTATCTCTTCATAGAACACTGTAATGTGGTTACATGGTTGTATCGCCCGAATCACTACGCCATGGCAAAGGAATCGGTGATGGTGTTCGCCACTTATAAATCACTAGCTTCCGACCGCGGCTTCGCCCGCGTGGTATATCGATAAAAAGTTGCCTATATCCTTTCCCAGGATTCAAAGTATCCTGAAACCAAATTTCATCACAATCGGTTAAGCCGTTTAGCTGTGAAAGCGTGACAAACAAACAAAAAATCAAATATTTTCGCTTTATAATATTAGTTTAGACAAGAAATCACATTATTGAAAGATATTGACATCTATCCCCTTTGTTGCCGTTTAAAACTTCAGGCAGAGACCGGGCGGGCATAGTTTTTTTTTAAGAAAATATCTTTTTTCGAAATTCTTACATTGAACATCGTGATGATAGAATAGAATACTCTTTATTGTGTAACCCATGATTATGCTCTTCTTTATAGAGTATTTTTTGGTAAGCTCAAAGCAATTGTAATCAACACTGTTTAGACACTGTTTAAACTGGAAGGTGTTATTTTAAGAGTTATAAGTTATAACAGTTGCGTAATATATTATTTAAAGGATTTTTTCCACCATAATTATATTGCATTGTCGTCAGAGCTACATGAAACATTTCAAACGAGTTTTTGAATGAAAATAGGTGAAAAATCAATCATAATATTGAAGTTGTTAGTAGGCTGAATCGAATGTATCACAAACTAAAGTAGACTGCCTAATTTAATTGTAACTACGGTTGGACTGCATTTTCATGCTTAGCTTTTAGCCCGACTATGAAAGTACCAAGTACCCCTCATATTTCTTAGTAGAAAACTTACAAAAAATATTCGTCGCTACGAAGCTCAAACGTTCGTAGCGCGGTTACGTTGTTTTCGTAGCGGCTACGTCAAGTGCTACGCTGTGCTACGCCCGTAGTATGCTACGAACTTTTTTTGGCAACAGCAAAATATAATTTAGTGTTATAGTTACAGGCTTGTGGCTAAGTAATAACAGCCGCACGGGTCGATTGATCAGGTTAAGCTACGCTTGTCGTGGTTGGTCCATGGATGGGTGACCATCTTTGCATACCAAGTCTCCTTCGTACCTCGGAAAGTACGTTAAACGGTTGGTCCCGGCATTCATTCGTAGATCTTTCACAGTGGTTACGAGTCGTCAGAAGCCCGAAAGTTTGACAACCAGTCTTACCAAAATGTATCGTATTACCTAGTATCTGGGTTGTGGAGCTCAGATAAGTAGTCGCTCCATGTAAAATACTGGTATTCAGCTGCATCCGGTTAGACTGGAAGCCGACCCCAACGTAGTTGGGAAAAGGCTAGGCAGATGATGATTCGGCTATCCAGCGACGACAAATTTTTATCTCGTGACTAGTGCTAAGTAGATTATTAAAACGGTAACATTTGGTTAGTTTTGTTAATTACGACTGAATTATATTTACTTTAGTATAAAAAATAATACAAATAATTTTAAATGTCCAATTGGCCATTTTATCATTATATCTAGTGTCTATCACTGAAATGTCTAGTACAACAAACATCCAATTGCGGTTAGAGTGCAATGGTCACACTAAAATCAATACATAATTATATACAGGGTGATGTTTCTAGGACTAAAAAGGATGTATGTACAGTCAACAAAAGAGATATCTAGGCAGGGTAGAGTAACATATTTGTATGTGAATTGCTTCATGTTCAATTTCATATATATTACTTTGTTTTTACAATACTCCTACATGGTAACCCACCAAGACAAAGTTGTATATTGTCACGAAATTGAACATGAAGCAATTCACATACAAATATGTTAGTATACCCTGCCTAGATATCTCTTTTGTTGACTGTACACCGAGGAGTTTGTAGCTAAGTAATAACAGCCGCACGGGTCGATCCATGCTGTCATTCGTGGATCTTTGACAGTCGTTACGGGTCGTCAGAAGCCGGAAAGTGTGACAACCAGTCTTACCAAGGGGTATCGTATTACCCAGTTACTAGGTTGTGGAGGTCAGATAGGCAGTCGCTACATGTAAAATTCTGGTATTTAGCTGCATCTGGATAGACTGGAAGCCATCCCCAACATAGTTGGGAAAAGGCTAGGCAGATTGATTTGCTTCTAGGACTAATATTTTTTGGTGACACCGAGTCTCAATACGGATTTACCGTAGATAGGTACCTTTTTTGTCAGAATCCGCAACTAAACGAATCACATGTTAAAAAAATAAACTTTAGGTTTAGAATGGCCTAATACGAACACATAATTCTTTATGAAAAAATACCAACCTCGTCCATAGAATATTCTCTACATTCTGTTACGCTTGCTAATAATATAATACTGGATACGAATTCAATATAAATATTTTTTCAATATTATACTATTTATTATATTTTTTTTTTTTATATATTATTATTCGTTTAGAAAGTATTCAGTTACTCCACCGACTATATTTCAACAGTTGTCGAAACAAACAAAGCGGACAACACTAAAGGTAGCGATCTATCTCCATTTATTATTGGAACGTAATATTTCTGTATACGTTAGTGGCTCGCTCACCAATATTGCAACGTAGCTAATTGTCCGTGACCATTTTAATTAGTTTCTGTCGGTCATATAAATGGTAATGACCGAATGTATAAAGCATTGGCTTACCTGTTAATGTTCGAATGTTTGTTCACGTTATGTTATTTGATGGTGGATGTTTGTTTGTAAAATGTGCTACTCTAGTTCATGTTGATGTGGTGGCATCTACATCGCCACATGCGAACTACACATCACACTGACGTCACCCAGAATCCTGCATCGCGCAAACAGAGTTTACCGCGCGACTGGCATATATACAACATCCCGACATCAACCGTCTGGTCGGAGATCCTCCCTGTTTTATGAGTGAACTTTATACCCTCACGCCTCTATACTGGTAACCCCGAATATGAAAGTCATCGCAGCCTTTGTGCACCTTTTTCAGTGTGACGTCGTTAGCACCACTGCCTCAAGCTCTCGAGCGGCGAGTCACACAGTCACGTCAATCACGTCGGGGTTATCAGTATTAGAGGTATGAGGAACAGGGTGTAAAGTTCACTTATCCTCCATAGAAAAGGGAGGATCCTCCGACCACACGGGTGTTGCTTCTGGTGGGCAAAAGCTCGATGATTGATGTCGGGACGTTGTATATATACCAGTCGCGCGGTAAACTCTGATTGCGCAATGCAGGATTTTGCGTGACGTCAGTGAGATGCGTGGTTGGCATGTGGCGATGTAGATGCCACCACATTTGTATGGATAAAGCTACGGTTTCCTAAAAGAGCGGTGGCCGTCACATAACGTACACAATCGTGCCAGTCTTCTGGGCACGTTTCCGGATGACATCGATGCGGACGAGTACTTCGACGCCTAAGTGTCCTTCCTTTTGTTTTGTATAGTGTATTTATTTGTATAGTTTGTTAGTTAGTCATTTACTTTAGTACCTAGTGTAAATATTCATTAAATCATCTAAATCTTAAACATATCAATCAATCTGCCTAGCCTTTTCCCAACTTGGTTGGGGTCGGCTTCTAGTCTAACCGGATGCAGCTGAATACCAGTATTTTACATAGAGCGACTGCCTATCTGACCTCCTCAACCCAGTTACTGGGTAACACGATACGCCTTGGTAAGACTGTCAAAAATTTACGAATAACACCCGGAACCAACGGCTTAACGTGCTTTCCAAGGCACGGAGGTATCTCGATATGTAATGGATGGTCACCCATCCACGAACCGACCGCGGCAAGTGTAGCTTAAGCTCGATCGGCCCGTGCGGCTGTAATTATTTATCCACGGGCCCCTTAGAAATCTTAAACATAAGAAAGAAAGAAAGAAAACACGTTTATTTGCGTTTATCTTCTCTTGTTAATAATAATCTTACAAATTCAAAAGATTGTACAAAGAGCAGTCTTATTGAAAACACTAATTTCTTACAGATAATTCACGTATTTTATTTTTGACCATAGGTAAATAAACATTTGGTAAATCTATTCTTTGATATTATTAACATTATAACATCACGCCTTCTTTTCCCGAAGGATTGGCCAGAGGTATACATATAGTACACCCACATTTCGCCAGTTTGTATGTCCCGTATACAGTCAGCGTCAATAATATCGGGACGAACAGACTGTTTAAAATGATTTTAAACAACTATGAAAATGATATATTAACTCAATGACACAAGGAATGTTTCAGAATGAAAACAGTACACGACAACTGTCATTCTGACAAGATCTTTATCCAATGGTAATAGTTAAATTTTCTTAGTTGCTGAGATCATTTTTAACAGTATGTTCGTCCCGATATTTTTGACGCTGACTGTAATGGGGCGAGCCTATTGCCATCAACCGGGCATACAATATTTTACGGTAAAAATCGCCTAATATTTATCGTTTATCCTACGAATGTTTACATTTTATAAACAAAACAATCTATTATAGCAAAAATTTTATTGTAGTTAAAGATTGCATCAATATTTCGCCTAGAGTGCTTTCAAAAGGGGTTCAGCCCACCCCGCTGTAACGGAGTTAAGTAGCGTGAAGTTT
Source organism: Cosmia pyralina (assembly GCA_946251885.1). Taxonomy (NCBI): domain Eukaryota; kingdom Metazoa; phylum Arthropoda; class Insecta; order Lepidoptera; family Noctuidae; genus Cosmia; species Cosmia pyralina. The sequence continues at coordinate 16,415,718 of OX276357.1, forward strand.
GTGTGTTGATCTCTTCATATCAATTTAAATCGCTTTCTCAAGTAGTGTGCAAAATTTTCACTTTGATATCCTTTATGAATGTTTTTGCTTTTAATAAATATTTTGTAGTGTCATCATCTGCGAATGGTAGGGCCTAAAACTTGAATACAAAAGCATATTATTGTAGATATATCTTTTAACTAGGGATATTTATAACCACAATGTGTATGACAGTCCCATCATACCCTAAACAAATAATAACAAAATTAACAATGCTATATACCAATGCCAATTACGCGACGTAATAATTTAAAAAGCATTGTAGGTGGAAATACGCCGGTGGTGTTTTTAAGCATACTTATTTTATTTATTAGTCAGATCCATTTTTGTAAAATTGATTACAGTAGACAGTGCATTCTCCGGAAATTGTCAAAAAAAAAAAAAACTCGAAAATGGTGACACTCAAAATATTTATTAGTAGCACGATTAAGTCATATGTCATCAACATCACCAGCCTACAGCAATGCATAGCTGTACAAATGCCTCTCCAATTGCACGCCATTCAGCTCGATTCTCGGCAACTCTCATCCAGCTGCTACCAGCCACCCTGCGAAGGTCGTCACGCCATCTAGCCTGAGGGCGTCCTACCTTACGTTTGAATATTCGCGGTCTCCACTCAAGAACTCGTCTACGCCAGCGGTCATCGGTTCTACGGCTAATATGGCTGGCCCATAGCCACTATACAGCTTGCTTATTGAACCGAACTACTTATTGTCTTTGTATAATTTAACAATATTCATTACATTATTATGTCTAATAATGCACTTAATTATCGGTAATAAGTTCACTCAGTTAGATACATTAGCTATCGAGTATTGTTTACAGCTATCTGTTCCTAGAATCAAAACGTTTTGCGTAATTTAATTAATTACCTCATTAATAACGGTGTTAGGTAACATTTGCAGCAAACATGTCTCTGCATCAAACTAATTATTGATTTATAAATGGCTACATTTTGTAGTTATGGTCTGGTTTTTATGACTTATGACGTCATCTGGTCATGGTTTAGGGTTCTGATGGACATAGGGTATTTTATTGGTGTACCTCAAAAAGAGAGCCACAAAAAATAATACACTATGCTCAATGACTGTCATCTAACGGTAATAAAGATTGTGATGTCACAATTTATGTTATAAAATATTTTAATAAATACACATTTCCTCTAATTGTGTGGCTCACGAAATAGTCTCGCTACGCGCCTGCTACGCGCATGCTACGTCATAGCAGGCACTAAGTTTGGTTAATGTTGAAAGTTGAGAGAGGCCCTATAACTGTCGAAAATCATTATATCTTAACTTAAAAACAAATAAAACGGTTAAAAAACTAGGACGTATTTAATTGAACCTTACATAATTGTCATTTTGGGGTAACTAGGACCAACTTGGATGAAGCACTCACCATTTTGCGGTACAGCTCGCTCGGCTCGCGCGCGGTGGGTCACAGTTCTAACCTTACCCATTTGGTCGTGGTGCTCTAACTTAGTTACTGCTACCATTTAGCTCGCGCGTGGTTAGTCACTGCAGCTCCAACCTAACTTAACCCGTTTGATCGGGGTACCCTAGTTTAGTTACTGCGACCAAGTGTGAGAAAATGCTAGAAAGTTAAAAAGAGGCTTGAATATTTAAAAAAGTGTGTGAGTAATTATAAGTAAAGTAATTATAAGCGCAAAAAGATTTTATAGGGTTAGTTAAATATGTCCCAAGTTTTACAGAAACAAAAAAAAAAAATGCCTAAAACCTAACCTTTATCTCTTCCTTCAAAGTACAACAGTCGGAACTCCTGAGTTAGGTATCAAACGCGCGATTACAAAGTGATCAGTTATTAAGACAGTAGTCCGACTTGGGAAGTTGAATTCGATCGGCACTTAGAATTAGTTGAATTGATGTGATGAATCCACTCCTAGTGTAAGCACATTTAGCTTAGCTCTGAGTTGGGATAGTTTATTGTTCTTGTAGATTAGTGACTTGTTCAAGTTACTGCATTAGTAGGAATATTAGGTGTCTTACAGGTACTTTAGGCAGAAATTCTTGTACTTGTATACAGGTAGGTATTAACGTACGTAAGACCGTAAATTGATGTAAGTACCTACTATGGGCCAAAGTTCCGCATGATCACCTCAAAGGCGATAATCGCATAGCACGGCTCACGACTCGATCGCACAATGTTCGTTTGTTACTAGCTGCGCTCTCACAGGAATATTTTCTTAACTAAACATGCTTAAGTTTTGTCCATAGTACCTAATTATGTTTGTCGTAAGAGAGAGTTTTAAATGATCAACATTTTTACAGAATACGAGATGAAAATTGACTACCAATTTAAATTGTCCTAACTTTCATCTCTTCCTTCAAAGTACAATAGTCGGAACTGGCTCGGCGTGCTGTGCTGGCGCCGCTGCTGCGGCTGCGGAAACCTCAAGCGGCGTAACTGTATACCTAATATATGTGTAACATTATTGGGGTTTTAAACTCTTTAAGGAAATCTCGAAACGGCTGGTTGACGCTTCCCGTGACCCAAGGGCTGGCTTGTACTTTGGCCACAATCTAAGCATTGCCATATAACGTGGCAATGCCGCCAGTCTCTTGGGTACATTACCAGTCGACAGCGATGCGGATGAATGTTTCGACGCCATATTTTAGGTTGTGAATAGTTTTAATTAAGTTAGGATATAATTTTGTTATTTTTATTAATTAATTAGGTATGTACAAGTTATTATTTACGTATTCGTGTTTATATTATTGTAAAAAAGAAATAAAATCAAGCGATATATTGAAAATCAACAGTCAAAGATTTTATACCGAAGCATTCGAAGGCGCACTCCGCATTTTAGGTATGAAGCTACAAGTACACGGCAGGCTCGACTTGTCGAGCTAATTCAGTGTGCAGTTAATAGCTTGATACACACTCACGCGCCGCGTCGTAAAAGAAGACAACCATAACGAGCAGACGGTATAAGAGTTACGCGATAGAAAGAGAGGCAACTTCTAGGCGAATATAACTGTGGGTAATTACCGCTGTGCGACCTGAATTGCTCTTTATTGTGTGGTAGAAAGAGTCGCTATTTATTTAAAAGATTTTGCGGAATGAATCTTCTGTACTTGTACTATTATGTATTCTGTGATCCTACAACACAACATCTACTAATTAACCGTAATACTTTAAAAGAAACAATTAATAAAATGAAAAGCTAATCAAGAACTATTAAAGTGCGCTCAGCGGCACACCTGAATATAAAAATTTGTGTTTCACATTAGCAACGTATGGTGGCCATTAGTGAGCGAATATTAAATGGTTTTTAGCTTTTTTTTTATTACTTTTGGCTTCTTTCCTTGGTGTTATATTTGACCTGTGTGTTGAATAGAAATGAAACTACTAAACGGTTTTGATATGTTGAGTAGTTAGGTTACTGGAATTAATGTGACTGACACAGATGTCGTGATGGTTAAGACCTCGCCTCTCATGCATGAAGTTGTGGATTCAAGTTCGGGCAAGTACCAATGTGACTTTTTCAATTCCGGCCATATACTTACGTATTTGACATTAATTTTAACTTGATAACTTCCACGCATTCCTGAGAAAAAGGGTCTTGAAAGATTGACAGACTTGAAATTTTTTTTTATGTGATAGAATTAGAATTTAACAATTTTCGGACTTTTTCCTTTACCTGTGCTGTGACTCCTTGCTTCTTGGCAAATTTCATTATTATAGATCAACGGGAAGTGCCCTGCAGCCTAATTGCGTAACAGATTGTCAATCGAGTTGGTTTCATTTTAACAGTTCAACAACATTCATTGCGTTATTTACGTTGTCGAGCAGACAAATTTTTCGAACATATGAAGCAATGGATTAGCAGTTTGTTTCAAAATGAAGCCAACTCCGATCGATAATGTGTTACGCAATTAGGGTGCTGGTTTTGATTTACTTGGGAGTATCAAAATATATCGCATAAATGGTCGTATTTTTTTATTGAGATGACTTAGAAGTTTGATTTTTTTAGAACTCCAAGGGACTAATAGACTTACTATTTGATATTAATTTCAACTTGATACCTCGATGCGTTCCTGAGATATAGGGTCTTGACAGACAGACAGACAGACGGACGGACAACGAAGTGATCCTATAAGGATATATTATTTAAATTCCGTTTTTTCCTTTTGAGGTACAGAACCCTAAAAATACCAAAAGGTTTTATAATGACGCCCAATATACAGTCTATGCTTAGTTTGGGAACAACGCTATCTCCATATTGTAACTTTATGTTGAAATAAACGATTTTTACTTTTTATTACTTTACACGTCATGTGATCACCTTCCATATGTATGAGAAGAAGCATTATGAAGTGGAGACTACTTTAAGGCTTCTTTTTGGTAGGGGGAAATCTTACGTTTCGCGTCACCGCGACACCTCGACACCGTGACATGCTATGCATAGTTTTACGTTTAAGTTTTCACTTCTGTTGGCAGTATAAGGCTGCCAATTTTTATTTCTAGTCAATATTAGGTCTTTACCTATGAAATTGCCGTTCTGCAGTACTGGCCATTTCAAATCAAAATAATTTTTGTTTGGCTAAGAATTCTAATTTCAAATTAATTTTATTTTAAAAACATGGATTTTTTTTTCCAAAAGTAGTCATTTGTTTATTGATTAGTGTTACATTTTCATCGCATTTCAATCTTTTTCGTCATCATGGATACGTTAAAAATTCGAGTAATTATGGAATATGAGTACCGTCGTGGCAGCAACGCGGCACAAGCGGCACGCAACATCAACGACGTTTACGGAGCTAACACTACAAACCAACGCACCACTTGTTATTGGTTTGCTCGCTTCCGTTCTGGAAATTTCGACCTGAAAAATGAACCTCGCGGTCGTCCGAAGATTTTGGTCGACAATGACGAATTAAAGGCGATTGTGGAAGCTGATGATACACAATCTACGGCTGAATTAGCAGCAGCTTTCGACGTTAGCGTCAAAACAATATTGGTCCATTTGCGTCAAATTGGCAAGGTAAAAAAGCTTGACAAATGGGTGCCCCACGAACTCAATGATCGCCAGCGCGAAGTACGCGTCGAGACGTGCCTTGCACTGCTCAACAGACACACAAATGAAGGAATTTTGAACCGCATTGTTACCTGCGATGAAAAATGGATTCTGTTTGATAACCGCAAGCGCTTAGCAAGTTGGTTGGATCCTGGTTCAGCACCTAAACAATGCCCTAAACGAAAACTTTCCCCTAGAAAAGTGATGGTCACTGTTTGGTGGTCTAGCGCCGGTGTGATTCATCACAGCTTCTTACCAAACGGGGTGAGCATTACTTCAGATGTGTACTGTGAAGAACTGAACACAATGATGGAGAAGCTGGCACGTCTCCAACCAGCATTGGTCAATCGCTCGTCTCCGCTGCTCCTGCACGACATCGCGCGACCTCATACTGCACAGCAGACGGTCTCCAAGTTGCAAGAACTGGGGTTGGAAGCTCTCCGTCATCCGCCCTACTCACCAGACCTTGCGCCTACAGACTACTACTTTTTCCAGAATTTGGATAACTTCTTGGCGGGAAAAAAATTCAATACCCGAGAGGCAGTACAAAATGCCCTTGAAGAATTTGTTGCCTCCCGTCCAGCTGATTTCTTTAAGAAGGGCATCACTAAACTGCCACCGCGTTGGCAAAGATGCATTGATTGCATGGGTGATTACTTCGATTAATACAAATAAAAAATGCATGAAAATAATTCGTTTAAATTTTTTCAGACAAAACGGCAATTTCCTATGTAAAGACCTATTATATTACTATAAAGCTAAATTACACATAAAAAGTTTAGATAAGACGCTGTCTTTTACTTTCCGATACTAAAGCCAAATAGAGCCATAATGTATTAAGTTGGAAAGTTTCTCCACTACTTAAGTTAGTGACAAGGTGTTAATCCGGTTCTTACGAGTATTATTTTGACCTACTTCCTTCATTTAACTGTTCAAAGTTGCTCGGGTATAACTCCAATACGCTGTGTTTTTCTTTCAGTCTGTTACAGACTACTTAGCTACATCAGTTTAACTTGCTGGTGTTAATCTTGCAGTCTTCGAGTAGGACGCCACAAAAACAGTTATTCAATACTTAACTTTTTTTTAAATCTTATTAACAAATAAAAAACTGACTTCCAAAGTAAAAACACTACGAAGATAAAATTAGTTTTGTTTTTCACTTTTTAGTTGTGGTACTTACCCTACGCAAATTCGTATACCACTACTTGCTATGTAAATAATAATGACATGAAGTTATAATAACATCATCAACATGCACTAAGTGGAAAATAGTACATTTTGATACAAGTGGAGAATTTTTGTTATTGCATTCGAGGCGGAATTAACACCCGACCCGTAGGCGAGGTTGTTTTTGAGCCGAGAACTGCAATAACAAATGTCCACGTGTATCAAACTACGTTTTTCAATAAACTTTTAAAGAAATAAAATAAAATAACGAAAAATATTTTTATCATGAATTATATGAAACTATGATATAAATTTTCTTTTTTTTCCGCGCTTTGCTTTCGCCAGGTTGAAGGAGAAGTTAAGGCATAAAGCCGATAAACAGCCTAATATGAAAAATAAGAAATTCAAATATTTTTGAGTTTGGAACACAAAAAACGTTAATTTGATCATTAACGTTTTTTTTATTGTAATAATTATGGTTTTTGATGATATTCTATTTATAAACATTATTTAAATATTCAAAAAATATTAACGCCGTAAAGACGCATATCTCTTTGCCGAGATTAAAAAAAAACATTCACCTCCGAATAGAGACGGTGTGAATAGAGGCATTGAACCAATTTGGACTAAGTATAGGTATAAGTTATCTGTGGCAATTTTTATTCCCGCACACGTGTTGGAAAATGAAAAATCGCACGCGTGTGAAATTTAGTGCATTGTGAACCTAATCGTAGTGCGATATGAACCAGTTTACGAGGAAGTGCATTAAAAAAATAATTGAAGCTAACTCAGAAACTACCCAAGCAAAGTTACTAAAATTTATATTACGGATGAAAAAAGAATTTTCAAAATCGGTCCACAATTGACGAAAATATCGATGAAAATACATAAAAAACACAGACGAATTGAGAATCTCCTCTTTTTTAAGAAGTCAGTTAATAAGACTGATTTGTTATCTGAACTAACGAACGAACTACTCGTATTTCACGTTTATCCACCATGGGCATATCTAAATCAACACAATCACATTCGCCTAAAGATTATTTTAAAAGTTGAAGTCAAAATTTTCTTGCCCTTATCCCAAGAGAATAATGTCTTCAACTGTTTAAATAATCTTTAATTATTGAAGTAATCAACAAAAATAAAAGCAATGCAGAAAGTATTTCAGTAAAGTGTTCATATTTAATCACGAACATTGGAAAAATAACAAATGTCCTCACTCATTTTGTAAACAGAAAATAGCATTAAAAATAAGCAACAGCGCAAAATATACATAAGCCAACGTCAGCAGAAAAACTATTAGCTATTAAAGTCGTCTAGCTTTTAAAAATATAAAACACGGCACTCAGGACACCGTACCGAAACTAATTTTTAAACACGTAGCAGCTCGGACCCTCTCTATTTTTAGGTACCTACGTAGAAAACTCATTTTATGGTGCGTGGGCAAAAAATCTTTTAATTAAATTGCTTTCGAAGGGATACAACTGAATTTATAATCAGGGTTTGACTCACTCTACTTAGTGAGTATACTTACTTAGTTGTGGGTACTGTTGCATAAAGCTTATTTTAGAGATTTGAAGTAGAAGCCTATTCTACTCCCTAAGCACCAAATCCGTAGTTTCAGCCGAAGTTCTGGCGTTTCCTACTCCGTATCACTAAAGCTTTGGTTTCCTAGGAAAGCGGCCGTAATGGCCGTCATGAAAATCTGTCATTTTCACCAGTATTTGATATTAAGTCAAACCCGGGCGGGTTTTGACTTAACATTTAAATCGCTAGATTTGCCCTCACCGTACTTAGTCACAAGAAAAAGTGTCCATACTGAGAAGAGTGAGCTCACAGATTATTAAATAGCGTTTCCATGATAATCAAGTGAAGTTACTGCGTCATTGCGTTTTAGACGTGTCAAAACGAAACCGAAATGTGACTATCTTTTGACGGGGTAGGCGAATCTAACGATTTAAATCTTTGCCGCTGTCATCATTTTCATAACAGCCGTTACTGCGACCATTGAGTGCGGCCACCGCTCTTCTAGGAAACCGTAGCCTTACGGATATATTATATGATTAGATCGGGTCCCGAACTAAGAATGAATGACCAAAACGATATGACAGCTGTCCCTACACTTGAAGTGTATTTGCCTGTCCAAAAAAATTATTTATTTTGCCGGACTTAGAGAGTAGACCGCCAGATCTATTTCAGCATCTATATACATAGAATAAAACCAAGTCGCTTTTCTGTCTGATTGGTTAGATTTTCTACACTGGATTTTGATGCGGTTTTCGCCATCATTTAGTAAGACCATTTTTATTCTGTTAAAACGTTAATATTTAACTTAGATATAGCACAGAAATTTCGATGTTTTGATGTCACCATTGCACCTGTGTGAAGCAGGGCTGGGTCGCTAGTATTCGTATAACAATAAAACCTTTATTCAACAAAGCCTGTGACAAAGTTTTTTATATAAATATTCAACGTAGTTAAGTTGCTTGCAAAAAATAAATTGTAGCATATTCATAATGCACGTATGAGCAGTGCCAAGAATAACAATTTATAGGAGAAAATAAAAGTCACCTTTTAAAAATAACTCCCAAATCCAGACAGCATCTTCCAATTTTTTGACAATATTGTGTAAGATTGTGTTGTGTACCTTGAGTAAGCGAACGTTAATTTTTAAGCGGCATTGTGTCACGACGTCCATCGCCCAGTCGAGTTATGATGATTGTAGTGGTTTTTTATGACTGCTATTTTATTAGGGAAAGTGGTGGGGGTATAACGTCTCCGCCATTTTGTCGTGATGCGAGCTGTATCTTTTATAAGAACGCGGACATTTGTGAACAGGTTTATTACTTTTCCTTTTGTAAAACGAGGGTTATGTCCGAGCTTGGGTTAAACAAAACAGTTTTTACAGTAATTCTGTTAGGAAATGACTTTTCTTATGTCTAGAACATGCTTCATATAGTGAACGGTATGTCATAATTTTTAATGGCCCAAGTCGTAAAAGCTGTTGACATCAATACATTGTGTTCTGATACTACCACGTGTGCTCGTAACACGACAGAATCTTAAACCCGCGGGACATGTTGACCAAGATCACAAATACAGAATAAAAGCTTGTTCAAACACCTGCTCAAAGAAAGTACTGAGACGAGCAAAATATCAACAGGGATCCTATTAGTGTAAGGTTTGTCAAACACAGATAACAGTGTCAATCCGCTACGGACCACCAATCGAATGTAAAAGGGATGTTTGAACAGTATAATAATAGTGCGAGTTCAAGGACGGGCGGCGGGCGCCAATTTCAATATAAATATTATTGCAGTAGCAGGCTAAACTCAGGATAATATTTGCATATTTATAAGAGAGCAGCCCTCAGCAAACATGGAGAGAATTGGTTACGAGGTTGGGTTTGTTTTTGACATAATGGGCCCTTTGTCGATGTAGGCTGCTCCTTACAGTCGTTACTCAGGGCCGTATGAGTTAGCATATTGAGGGTACGCTCGGTACATAAGGCGTAGTAAATTGAAATTAATTGAAATCGAATGTAGCGGTGGACGGTTCGCAATTGTGTTGAGCTTATAGAATTTCAATAGAGAATTCTAATAAAGAGTCAAATTTTTGCAGACTTTGTAATTGCATATTATTATCCATTTTGAATTAAAGGGTTTGTTATAAGTAAATAAAAAGCAGTGGACTGTAAAACTATCTTAATAGATTTTGACTTTTAAAATCGAAAGGTACAGTGGGCTGCATCAATTGGGTACACCAGTTGTATTAAAATTTTAATACACCTGGTGTGTGTCAGTTTTATTTCAGTGTGGTTTTGTTGTTTGTGGTTTCTGGTGTGTGTCAGCTTCACATGCCGTCTATCAAAGTATTCTTAAACATAAAATATTAAAAATCGCCCATAGAAACATCATTTAGAAATACTATTTATATTATGTGTGAGTAAAACTCATATTTTATTTTAAGCTAATTTTACTTCGACAGCTTGAGGCCATGCTACATTGATCATCCTTGTAAAAGGCACTTTCATATGAAATTGAACTTATTTGCAAATGATTAAGTTAAGTATTATAATTTTAGGCACATAATTCAGTTTTGCTTGAAATTTACCACGAGTTCAAGTCAACTAAACTTTTACTCAATCAAAGGTTTATAAATTACACTGTCTATAAATGAAATAAGTTAAGGCAAGGTTTTCTGCGAGCCTTAAATTATAACGTGTATGTACAGTCAACAAAAGAGATATTCTAGGCCGGGTAGAGTAACATATTTGTATGTGAATTGCTTCATGTTCAATTTTATATGTATTCCTTTGTTTTTGCAGTACTCCTACATTGTAACACACCAACACAAAAATGTATATTGTCACGAAATTGAACATGAAGCAATTCACATACACTGCCTAGATATCTCTTTTGTTGACTGTACCTAAATCCAAAGCTATCTAATGAGTGGTTTGTTTAGTAACATACAGTCCAGAAGTGAACTGCCATAAGATAATCCGATTGTAATTGCCTAAAAATAAACATACGTATTGACACAATTTTTGGGGAATTCTAAAGGAGTTCTAAGAGATTGTCACTGAGTTTGTTTCGAGGTTTCTTTTCAACACAAAACGACTTCATCTAGTTTTAAAAATATTACTATTTCTTTTAGACGTGTACGAGCTACTTACATATACGTAGCCAGTTCTTCCACTAACTTTTCTGATTGACTAATCTTTCAAAGGCAAAGATACTTGTTCGTAGGATATGATACAAAGTTAGTAGGTAAAAAGGTCTGTTTAGAGGTCCTAGACAAATGGCGTTCGCTTCGGAGCGATTCTATTCTACAATCGCTATAGCTTCAAAGTGACATTGACATGATCACGTGACATTTCGATAGCTTATGTCAACCCCATACATTTTTTTGGTTTTTCTACTAGCGTCGTCACTAATCGAATGTTACTTTGTCTAGGCCCTCAGGGCACAACCGCCGCTTTTCACCGTAGCACGACAACGCTACCACAGAATAAATAATAAGTAGTACTAACGTAACACTACTGAAGAAGAAGGCACAGCACAGCCAATCAATGTTCCAACTAAATGACTATAACACGGCAAATTGACGCAGGATGTCAGTTTGCTTTTTTTAATGTCCCTGACGTGCAACATAAGACACACACATGCTTATTCTGTCTACATAAGCACATACCTATCCTACATCTGTACTGTGTACAGTCAACAAAAGAGATATCTAGGCAGGGTATATTAGGGTAACATATTTGTATGTGAATTGCTTCATGTTTAATTTTATATGTATTACTTTGTTTTTGCAATACTCCTACATTGTAACACACCAACACAAAATTGTATATTGTCACGAAATTGAACATGAAGCAATTCACATACAAATATGTTAGTACTAGCTTTTGCCAGCGGCTTCGCCCGCGTGTATGTCGGAAATTATTCCACGGGAACCTTCTACCGGGATGAAAAGTATCGTATGTCTTAATCCAGGTTATAAACTATCTGTATACCAAATTTCATCCAAATCCGTTCAGCTGTTTTTGCGTGATTGAGTAACAAACATCCAAACATCTAAACATACAAACTTTCACATTTATAATATTAGTAGGACACCCTGCCTAGATATATCTTTTGTTGACTGTACATAGTATAATATGGTACAATATGTCTGTATGTACGTGATACGTCGCGACGCTGCGTCAGGCAGGTCATTTATCTTAACGTTTTTATTAAATGAATTATTCAAGCTATTTCTATGTATGCGAATTTATTATTTCATACTTTTGTTTGCACACTATGACGGTCAGACTCCAATAAACGAAAAATTTTCGCGGATGCTCGAGTACTTTTTAAATTTCACAGAATTAGAGTGAAATTTAATAAGGGCTCGAGCATCAGCCAGGATTTTTCTGTTTGGTGGAGTCTGACCCTAATTGTGTGCAAACAAAAGTACCTAAGCCTACCTAAACCTAAGTACCTAGTAGGTGTCAGAATCTTTCGTAAAACGTGGCATTGGACCAATTATGATGCACTCAATCTCGAAATAAAACTGCAAATGTATCCTTCACGAATACGTTATAATTAATGTATGATAATGACGTTTAATACGAAAGCATCGTACGAAACTGACTGCACTGTCATCATTCATCCTTTATTAAAACAAATGGCCACAATTTATCATAATTTATGTTAAAAAGTATGAATTTAAAACAACAGTACGATACCTACACTAAGATACATTGCAACCAATTTGAAAAAGAACGAACCATGACATTTGTTGAGTGTAAAATTCATGTTTTGCATTCTTGAAATAAATTCCGTCGCTCCCGCCAAATGTTGGAGTGTCACAAGTGGAATTATTCGTGAAATTCAACACTACATTTACACCTGGCATGGCTGTTTACGCTTGGTCTCCTCCCCCTCCCTGGGGCACATAACACTTGGTGCAAAAGTACGGTGTTGGTGTGTGATGTGAGGGGTCAGAGTGCGCTGGTCGTGTTGTTCAGTTAACGCTGGTGGCTAAGGACGTGGCATCCGACGACGTCACCCAGAGGTGGCTCAGCTCGAATTCTAGAGACGTTTGTTGTGTTCTCAACGTCTATTCACGTGATTACTGTCAAATAGCTATTAGAGAACATTTTGATAACATTCTGTTCTGTTATTGTTAACCGACTTCAAAAAGGAGGAGGTTCTCAATTCGTCGGAACCTTTTTTTTTTTTTTTTTAATTTTTTTTTTATGTATGTTCCCCGATTACTCGAAGATGGCCGGACCGATTTGGATTTTTTTTTGTTTTATTCGAGAGGGTATATATCACAGTTGGTCCCATATAAAATTGATTAACTTTGCTTCGGTAGTTTTTGAGTTAGCTTCAATAATACGTATTTTTTCGCCACTTTTATATGGATGCTGTTCTAGTTTGTTTTGCAGATAGTGGTATTAGAATTTGTGTGGGGTAGGTACACAACTAAAAAGTGAAAAATATGAATGAAATCAATGAATCAATTATGAGTTATGCTCTTGACAGCTATGGACTAACATTTAAAACCAACTTGAATAAATTAGAAGCTCTTCAAATTCGATTCTTAAAATTGCTTGTTACACAAAAAACGAAAAACAATTGTAAAGGAGATTATAGGAAGCTATTTAAAATTTGTAAAATTCTACCGATCAGCTATAAACATAAATATCTTCTAGCAGTAAACCATCATGGCACTCAAGAGCATAACTTATCTCATGTACTCAATGTTTATAATACGCGATCTATGGCTGCCGGGAAATTCAAGGTACCCAGAGTCACCAATTATTATGGTGACAGAACTTTAAAAAAACGAATACCATACCTATTGAATAGCCTGCCGGCGGACATAAGGAGCGAAGCCAATGCAAACAGGTTCAGAAATAAATTAAAAAGATATTATTTGGAAACGTTAACTACAGTGCTACCTAAGTCCTAAAGTAAAGAGTTTAAGATTTTAATAATATTAAGTAATAATAATATAGACTCGCCAGCCCCCACAGTCAAACTATTGACATGGTTTTGTGGGGCTTATTTTTAATTATAAGCTAAGTAAATCATTGTAATAAAATAAAATAAAAAAAAAAATAAAAAAAAACTTTTATAAAAAATACAACCGACTTCCAAAAACAACACTACAAAGTGAAAAATAACTTTAATTTCGGAAGTCGGTGGCAAAAAACGAAAACACATTTAACTAGACACCGACTTCCGAAATTAAAGTTATTTTTCACTTTGTAGTGTTGTTTTTGGAAGTCGGTTGTATTTTTTTATATAACAATTTGAACTTTTGGTTTGGAGATGAAGAGATCTCTTCAATTTAATAATATATTATCCAAGAAAACTTGTGACAAACTCTAATACATTGACTTTTGTTCGACAAGAGCTTATAAGACATATTCTTTATTTTGATGTACATAATTAGGTCTTTACCTATGAAATTGCCGTTCTGCAGTACTGGCCATTTCAAATCAAAATAATTTTTGTTTGGCTAAGAATTCTAATTTCAAATTAATTTTATTTTAAAAACATGGATTTTTTTTCCAAAAGTAGTCATTTGTTTATTGATTAGTGTTATATTTTCATCGCATTTCAATCTTTTTCGTCATCATGGATACGTTAAAAATTCGAGTAATTATGGAATATGAGTATCGTCGTGGCAGCAACGCGGCACAAGCGGCACGCAACATCAAAGACGTTTACGGAGCTAACACTACAAACCAACGCACCACTTGTTATTGGTTTGCTCGCTGCCGTTCTGGAAATTTCGACCTGAAAAATGAACCTCGCGGTCGTCCGAAGACTTTGGTCGACAATGACGAATTAAAGGTGATTGTGGAAGCTGATGATACACAATCTACGGCTGAATTAGCAGCAGCTTTCGACGTTAGCGTCAAAACAATATTGGTCCATTTGCGTCAAATTGGCAAGGTAAAAAAGCTTGACAAATGGGTGCCCCACGAACTCAATGATCGCCAGCGCGAAGTACGCGTCGAGACGTGCCTTGCACTGTTCAACAGACACACAAATGAAGGAATTTTGAACCGCATTGTTACCTGCGATGAAAAATGGATTCTGTTTGATAACCCCAAGCGCTCAGCAAGTTGGTTGGATCCTGGTTCAGCACCTAAACGATGCCCTAAACGAAAACTTACCCCTAGAAAAGTGATGGTCACTGTTTGGTGGTCTAGCGCCGGTGTGATTCATCACAGCTTCTTACCAAACGGGGTGAGCATTACTTCAGATGTGTACTGTGAAGAACTGAACACAATGATGGAGAAGCTGGCACATCTCCAACCAGCATTGGTCAATCGCTCGTCTCCGCTGCTCCTGCACGACAACGCGCGAACTCATACTGCACAGCAGACGGTCTCCAAGTTGCAAGAACTGGGGTTGGAAGCTCTCCGTCATCCGCCCTACTCACCAGACCTTGCAAATACAGACTACTACTTTTTCCAGAATTTGGATAACTTCTTGGCGGGAAAAAAATTCAATACCCGAGAGGCAGTACAAAATGCCTTTGAAGAATTTGTTGCCTCCCGTCCAGCTGATTTCTTTAAGAAGGGCATCAATAAACTGCCACTGCGTTGGCAAAGATGCATTGATTGCATGGGTGATTACTTCGATTAATACAAATAAAAAATGCATGAAAAAAATTCGTTTAAATTTTTTCATACAAAACGGCAATTTCATAGGTAAAGACCTATTATTTAGGCAACTCCATACCTATTTTTACCCGACTGTCCCAGAGGGATGGTAATGTTTTTCGCGTGTATGTATGTTATGTAGGTATGTGGGTATGTATTCGTATGTTCGAGTATGTCTGTTCTAAAGTGACCTCCTGTAGCCTAAACGGCTTGATATATTTTAATATAATATGAGGTGTCATTAGATTCGTCTTAATTGTGAGAGTTACATTGGCTATATAATATTTATATATTTCATTTGGAAATACAAAAAAGGGGGCAAGGTTTTTTTAAATATATAGTGTCGCTCGTAGAAGGCTAGCTATAAGCTAATTTTGATTGATAATGAATTTGATATATCCAATTTGTGTGTTCATGTTATATTTATTCGTTTGTGTTGTGTGATTTGATTTTTGTATATTTTTGTATGATATGGGTTCCTACCTGAAATAAATTTATTTTATTATTATTTTATTTATTTTATTATTATTAAATAAATTTCAACAGTATTGGTAAGATCAAATAAAAGCTAGTAATGAGACAATTCCAAATACATATATTTATACTTATACTAATAAAATTAAAAAGCTGAAATAAACAAAACAAACAAATTATTAAAAAAAAAAAAACAAAAACCCGACCGCAAACAAGCATTATAATCTTAGAATTTTGGTACCGCGGGGACACAAACAAGTGACACCATATTTCAGGTTATTAGTGGTGGTGCTCGTGGCTAAGTAATAACAGCCGCACGGGTCGATCCATCAGGTTAAGCTACGCTTACCAGGGTTGGTCCGTGGATGGGTGACCATCTTTACATAGCGAGACTACTCCGTGCCTCGGAAAGCACGATAAGCCGTTGGTCCCGGCTGTCAATCGTGGATCTTTGACAGTCGTTACGGGTCGTCAGAAGCCCGAAAGTCTGACAACTAGTCGAGCCAAGGGGTATCGTATTACCCAGTTACTGGGTTGTGGAGGTAAGATAGGCAGTCGCTCTATGTAAAATACTGGTATTCAGCTGCATCCGGTAAAACTGGAAGCCGACCCCAACATAGTTGGGGAAAGGCTAGGCAGATTGATTGATTGATTTCAGGTTATTAGTGGTTATGTTTGTTTGTCTCTTTTCAGTTATGTGTTTTTGCAGTCAGGTTTTTTGTTTTTATCAGGACCGTAACCGTATACGACGCAACCGTAACCGTATACTAGCTACGCAATTTCACTTGGACTAAACACATTTTCATACAGTATTTTTTTCTAAATCAGATTAAACGAGTAGGTACAGTCAACGAAAAAGATATCTGGGCAGGGTATACTAACATATTTGTATGTGAATTGCTTCATGTTCAATTTCGTAAAAATATACAATGTTGTGTTGGTGTGTTACAATGTAGGAGTATTGCAAAAACAAAGTAATATATATATGTCGGATCCGGTCAATAGTACGGACGCGTAACGAATCGCAAGCGCACCACTGGCGACATCACGTGAGGTGCCCACGCCTACAGCGCGCTTCTACAGAGTCGTGATGTTCTAACCTCATGGCGAGCAGAACAGTCTAGTGTCGGATCGCATCGAGGCAACATCGGGTTTGGTACGCCACGGAACTGTATTCGATTCGTTGTGCTTAGTGATTGTGTTAGATTGTGATTTTAAACACTGTGTATCGCACCCAGTGTGTTTTCATTGCACGAAACCCATCTTCTGCCCACATGTCTGTCTAAATCTAACTGAGTAAATCCTGACGTTCCGACATATAAAATTGAACATGAAGCAATACACATACAAACATGTTAGTATACCCTGCCTAGATATCTCTTTTATTGACTGTACATTAAATTCATCCAGCCATTCTTTAAAGGCTCGTTCATCACCAATTTATTTTAACAACATCAGCCACACATTTTAACTTTAAATATATTACTAGTTATAGTTACCATTAGCGTCGCCATATTCCCGTTAATAAAAAGAAACTGCATACCGGAACAAATCGTCAAATCCCCAGAGATTTAGGGCGTGCAAAATTTAACATAGTAATTTATTTTTATGCCTCTGACGGACGATCCCTTAGCTGCACCTCGTCTCGGGAATTGGGGATTAAATAATCACATCACTGGCAACACTGTTTATCTCTGTTGGTACAGATATTGTTAAAATCGTGGTTTAAAATGTGCACCTTTTTTTTATATATTTTATTTTGAGTTTACTGTGGAAAATGAAGGACTATTTAGTTCACCCTGTGTGACACCAAACTATTTATCATCTCTAAACAAAATGTCTGTGTAGTTATCTGCAGTTGGATGGTTGTTACGTGAATAAAGTGTCTTAAAAATATATTAACTGGCCTAAGTCAGGGACTTAGTTTTAATGGTATTTAAACTATCTATCCATAAATAAATAAATAACTTAAAAAAATAAAATAAAACAATAAACATAAATGTAACTGTTTGAGACCCAATAAACAATTTTATTTTTATTTTTTTATTTTTATAATGATAAGAACAGTTCAATCTCTTATACTAAAACCCGTACTGAAAGTCCTTCGTCGAGCCGAACATGTTTTTCAGCCCATAATGTTACAGAATCTCCCATACTTTACGATAATCTTTAACATTTATCGCTATCTAGAAGACGCCCAAAAAAGTAGCACCTACGCATAATAATTCATTTCCAGATAGCCTTATTTGTTACCCTAATAATTCCCTTCTTTTCAGCAAGGTTTAAAAAGTTATCACAAAAAAGGTCTATTGAATATCGCTTAGAGGTCAGCACGTTTGTTAGGACTAAAGCGATAACTTTTTCTCATTTTCACAAAAGGAGAGAGATACTTATGAAAATATTTTATGCTTTCAAGGTGTCACTATTACAGTGCCTTATCGAAGATAAAAGATTAAAACTATTTAAGGGGAGGGAAGCGGATCCAAAGTTCTCAATATTATGGTATCAATATCTTCAGTAACTTATGATAATATTTGCAGGAGCCCTTCAGAAAACCACTAGACGAACGAAGGTTCATTCGATAATAAAGTTTTGACACTTGTAACCTCGCGGGAAATTAATGTGCGTTAAAATATTTTTGTTGACTTGAATTAATTTGGAAAGGAAACACGTTTAGAGAACACTATGTTACGGATTTTTGCTATTAGGTGTAGGATTTTTGTTCTCCCATTTTTCAGGGGTAGAACCTGGATGAGAAGGGGCATAGGAGCGTGGGGATTGGCACAAGAAAAGAGAGGCCTATGCCCAGCAGTGGGTGAAGTCGGGCTGCGGATGGTGATGATAGGATTTTTAGAAATATTACGTCAATAATGTGCATTTGTTCTAATTTAATAATGCTTGTCCCCAAATATATTCTATGTGGTGAGTTATAGCATAAAAAATCAATCTCCTAGCCTTTTCCCTAACTATGTTGGGGTCGTCTTCCAGTCTAAGCGGATGCAGCTGAATACCAGTATTTTACATGGAGCGTCTTCCTATCTGACCTCCACCACCAGTAACAGGGTAATACGATACCCCTTGGTAAGACTGGTTGTCAGACTCGGGCTTCTGACGACCCGTAACGACTGTCAAAGATCCACGAATGACAGCCGGGAACAACGGCTTAACGTGCTTTCCGAGGCACGGAGGAGTCTTGGTATGTAAAGATGGTCACCCATCCACTGACCAACCCCGGCAAGCATAGCTTAACCTGATGTATCGACCCGTGCCGCTGTTATTACTTAGCCATGAGCTCCTTATAGCACAAATGGAGTTAAAAACTATTATAATCTAAATTATCTCAATTCTCTCTTTGCATGGAACATTTATTCCATTCTGTATCTGGAGAAGGGCTCGGGAAGCGAGAAGGAGCTCGTGGCTAAGTAATAACAGCTGCACGGGTCGATCCATCAGGTTAAGCTACGCATGCCGGGGTTGGTCCGTGGATGGGTGACCATCTTTACATACCGAGACTCCTCCGTGCCTCGGAAAGCACGTTAAGCCGTTGTTCCCGGCTGTCATTCGTGGATCTTTGACAGTCGTTACGGGTCGTCAGAAGCCCGAAAGTCTGACAACCAGTCTTACCAAGGGGTATCGTATTACCCAGTTACTGGGTTGTGGACGTCAGATAGGCAGTCGCTCCATGTAAAATAATGGTATTCAGCTGCATCCGGTTAGACTGGAAGCCGACCCCAACATAGTTGGGAAAAGGCTAGGCAGACTAATAGACTATCTGGAGAAGGGCGTTGTTAGCTGCGCTACAGTTTATACTTTTGCAGCTATCACCGTTTTACTTGTTGTACTGTCTTTTGTTATTGGTCCGAAATATTTTTTTTTTTTTTATAAAAAAAAGAAATGGCTTAAACGTAATCAACCAGACTGAGCCAGTACGAGCCGAGTGAGCAAAAAACAAGTAAACAATATTTGTTATTCCCGAGATTTACTGCATTAAAACAATACAATCCGACTGCAATCCGCGCCCATTTTTACTTCATGACGTTAAATTTTTGAGCATTCTTTCATGTTTGCCGAATATAAATTAACCCGTATAATATTTCGATAAATCGTTAACTGCCAACATTTATTATTTATGGTTGAATTTTATCATCAATCCAGCCCATGGTAAAGTTATCAAGGCTGCCATGTCCAGACATTTTATACCTATAGAGCTCATATTTTAAATATAGCTGCGATTTGATTTACAGTTCACGCGGATATCAATGTTCGGATATAATGTTTGGTGTAAAACAAATGGCAGCGATCGGTTTTTTATCTCTTTCGGTTCAATTTATCAATGGGTAGTCGATCTCTAGGTATCTTTTATTTCTTTTTGACCATCTCTAAGCTTTGGATTCATATGAATGCGGTGTTCGTTCACACAATAACGGTCGTCTAATACGAAGCGTTTTTTTGTCAAATACTGGTGAAAATAAAAAATAAAAATACAACAGCCGTTGTAATAAATATGACGTTTAAGGTTTAGAACGATCGTGGTCCTGAAAATGAATTCACATTTTATTTTCACTAAAGCATTTTGAAAATTAGGTGTCGGTCTTGTCAGACAGGATAGTTAATTGATTTAGGTACTCTCTTGCCCAACTAGATAGCTCTTTTTTAACCGACTTCAAGAAAAGGAGGAGGTTCTCAATTCGGTTGTATGTTTTTTATTTATTTTTTTTCCTCAGAACTCCGTCATTTATAAACCGATTTGGAAAATTCTTTTTTTATTTGAAAGGATATACTTCCAGATTGGTCCCATTTTTATCAAAATCCAGTTCTGATGATGCGATCCATGGAGAATTGAGGGAACTCCTCAAAAATTATAGGCATACATATAGCGATTTTGTGTATTTTCATCAACAAATTAAGCATTTGCATTCAGCCAGTATCATCTCGTGAAGTGAAATTGATGAAGAAGACCACAGATAGCCACGGGAATTTCTCAACGATAATAAGTATTTCACGGGTGGCGATAAGATATCTCGATTAAGATAGTTAAGCGACTATGACGAAGGTTTAAATAAATGGTTCTGGTAGGCACCGGAACTCAGTAATAAAACAATGTATTCTAGCCGTGTTTGGGCTTATTGGAATTGTCATCAGATGTACTCTGGCTATAAATGATTTTAATGGTAATTATATGCCGCTTCAAATTGCGCTACTTGAATTGTATGTTATGTGTAACCTTGATTGTCAGAAGTCAGATTTCGTAGTCTCGGTAACTCCGTCAACATAAAACCGACCAAACTTCTGACACGGCTTAGCGCAACGTATATGTATTTGCCTTTTTGGAAAGTTTTTATTTGAAATGGTATACTCCTGAGATGGTCGCATATAAATATCTTCAAGTTCTGATGAGTGGCTTTTGAGTTAGCTTCAATAATTTAATACGTATTTTTCCCACATATTCTATGTGAATGATGCTCTAATTTATTTTGCAGAGTGGTATTCGAATTTGTGTGGATTAGGCACTACTAAAAAGTGAAAAGTAAAAACTTTTTACAAAAAAAAAAAAAAACAACCGACGACGCCCAAAAAAAACACTACAAAGTGAAAAACAACTTTAATTTCGGAAGTCGGTGGCAAAAAACGAAACTAAAAAACCAAAGACACCGACTTCCGAAATTAAAGTTATTTGTGCCTTGACGAAAAGAGACCTATACCTACGAACTACGAAAAATAGACTACGTAATTACCTAGCTAGTTTAATGAAAATCCAGTTACTGTGTTGAACAAAACAACAGATCGACCTCACAGCCCTATTAGATCTGAATACACATTTTAAATCAATGTGTTCAAGCCTTTTGTGCGAGTGAATGCTCCTGAATTTCTATTCTATTAACGTCCAAGTGAACAATAAAGCCTATTACATTTTATTTACTCACGTCTAACTCGATTTATTGTTTACAAATCAACTCACATAGCCTCTATATTTAGTTATGGTTAACCAATTCGCTCTAATTGTGTTGAACATTCAGTTTAAAATGGAAGCTTTGCACTCGAAATAAAATTAAATTTAGACAATGGACGTAGAATAATATAGTTTTAGTTTATATCGTGTAAATATTTATTGCTGTGTCTTAAGTTTTAGAACCGATTATGAATTACTGAAGTAATCGGTTTATTTGTAGATGTGTATTCGAACTGTATCTTGCTGCGCGTTTACAGGTGTTCAGAATCGTAATATATATGTATGTACTTTATATCCATACATAGGTGACTAATTTATGGGATTATAATTTTATTATAAGTTGAGAAGGTTTACTCTGATATATCGCAGTCTTTAGTGATAATTACGCCTTTTTTAATTCCCAAGATTTGCAGACTTGACCCATATATTAAAGTATTTATTGTAAATGTGCCCGTTATATATAAATAAACGATTTTATTTATTTTTATTATTATTTTTATTTATATAATTTTTTTCAAAAGTGTAAATAAATACAGTAATTATTGTGTGTTGTTGTTGAGGTCCACGCTTAGAGTTTGCCAGAGAGCTATGGAACGGAGTATTCTGAGTATCAAACTTGTGGACCGGGTTAAGAATACAACAATCCGTTCCATCACTAAAATAATGACTGATGTCACTGGGAAAGCTACCACGCTTAAATGGAATTAGGCTGGACACATCTGCCTCATGTCAGACGATCAATGGGCCAAACTTACAACTTAGTGGCAAACGACATCGCGGCAGGCCCAGACGTAGACGGCGGGATGAGCTGGACTCCTTTAATAAAGATTGGTCCTTGGCAGCTCTGTACAGAGAGAGGTGAAAAGAGAGTAGGGAGGTCCCAGCAATGGGATAATTAGTATAGGAGTATCCCAGCAGTGGGATAATAATATAAAAAGAAAATGTTGTTGTTTCAGCGCTATAATGTTGAGGTGTATAATTGGGGTTAATATGCTACAACATTGAAATAAAATCTATCATCATCTTTGACAGTCGTTACGGGTCGTCAGAAGCCCGAAAGTCTGACAACCAGTCTTACCAAGGGGTGTCGTATTACCCAGTTAATGGGTTGTGGAGGTCAGATAGGCAGTCGCTCCATGTAAAATACTGGTATTCAGCTGCATCCGGTTAGACTGGAAGCCGACCCCAACATAGTTGGGAAAAGGCTAGGCAGATTGATATTGAAATAACATCTAGCTTAAAATAAACTTTTTCTTAATTGCTGATTTGTTTCAAGAATGTTTGAGCTATTTTCGTCGTAGCTTTACTAAAACTTGACTAATGTTTTGAGGTCGATGGTTATTTAAAGATTAGTACTAAAACCGGGGAAAATTTGCTTTACTAAGGATTTCAAATTAAAAGGCTTTGGAGTTATTTCAGTTTTAATTTGGTCCAGTTTTACAGGTGGTATGGGTACCAACAGCATATTATTATTCCACATAATTTTCGCATCACTGAAACCGTCTGAAAACTTTCAGTAGGTAAGTGGTTAAATTATATTTAAACTAGGTTTTGCCGGCGACTTCATTTTATACTTCGTGTAAGAATTTATATTTTTTTTTATTTGTATAATAAAATTATATTTTTGGAAATTTAATGTAAGCATAGTAGTCCTTTGGAGGTCAGATAGGCAGTCGCTCCATGTAAAATACTGGTATTCAGCTGCATCCGGTTAGACTGGAAGCCGACCCCAGCATAGTTGGGAAAAGGCTAGGCAGATCGATTGCAGTAGTCCATTGTTATTCAGATGAGCTACTTATGAACCCATAATACGTCAGCTTTTTATCTCGCTCGCACGATACTGCTCGCGGGCTGAGTGAGAGCGAGACTGAGTGTTTAGGCAATTGCTTTTTACGGTGAAAACAATGGTAATTTGTATAATATATTAATAGAAACTGTACATTCTCTACATCAAACTCGTCAAAATGTAGGGAGCAGCTGATTTTTTTCGTGATTTCAGGTTTGGTCCCATAGTAAAAGTTGTTCATAATGATAAGAACAATTACCTCTTAAGCGGTTTTGCCCTCAATTCTGGGACATCCCCCATCCATGCGAAGCAGGGGCGGGTCGCACTTTTACAACATAGCAACAAATTAATAGACGCAACATTTTTCTCCCTACAAAACACGTCTTCTTTTTTCGTGACTCCCAGTTCTGGTGCTCCAGTAATCCGAGCCAGCTCGCCTTTCCATGCCTCGTTTAATTGAAGCAAGCTAATGAGTAACCATTATGGCTGCGTCCTTAGATACTGTTTACCGCTTAATAAGTCACTTTGAAGTCACACTTGAGGACGCTACGTTTCTCACTTGGAATTCGTGTTCAATGACCTGCTGTTGTGAGCAGAATGATTATCTTGGTCAAGGGCGGTTTTGGTAAGATGTTGGAAGTTACCTTTTGATATAACCAATTAGTCTGTCACACAGGTATGTGGCAAAGAAGACGCTCCTATCAATACAAATAAATTTACTTTAAAAAAAGTAAAAACCGACTTAAGTAATTTTATTTGTTTTTGGTTTTGAAGTCGGTTTTTAATTTTTTTAAAGTAAATTTATTTTTCCATTTTTAGTTGAATAATGGATATACAATTACATAAGTAGGTAAGCCCAAGTCGAACCAAAAGAAGAATCATCAAAATCCGCTTAGAAATGCCGGAGATACAGTGCATTTATGCATATAACTTCGTACATAAGAATAACATAATGTGTTGTTGTGTGACGTTAGTGAAAGAATCATCAAAATTGGTTAATTAGTTTTTGAGAAAATCGCGGACAAACAAACCTACATACATACATACATACGGGTCGAATACAGAACCTCCTTTTTTGAAGTCGGTTAATACATAAAAAAGTGAAATTTCTACATTTATACCTGTAATTTATATGATGTAGGTACCTGAGAATATTCTATACAAAGCCGAAGTAACAGAATGTAAAAACAGTCACGATTGAATTGGTGTTTTGGGTGTTCGACTTGTCTATTTTATATGGCGTTAAAATCAAAAGATTTGCCACAATATCTATAACTATGTAGGTTAAATATGAATCTTATTGATGTATGAACTTGTATGAACGTAAACGAGGCAAAAGCAGTATGTAAGGATCGTAGCAGGTGGCATTCTGTCGTTTCTGCCTACCTCCATGGGAAGAAAAGGCGTGAGTTTATGTATGTATGTATGAATCTTATTAAAGAATCACTAGAATATAACTGAAATCAAATAATTTAATAACTCTAAGAAGTAATCCACACAATATTGAATATCAAAGCACTGCTCCATAAAGATAATGAAACCTCAACAACATACAAACAAAGACATACGGAGAATAACACCAAAACTCTAGGGAAAAGCTAATTAAAAAGCAACAAGATAATACAATGAAATATCGAAAATACGGTCTCACTTTGTTTAGGTTTTTGCTGTTAATTAGGTTAAGTAGTTGGCTCCGGTTCGCAGAGAAGTAAGCAAATGGAGTGTTAATTGCCGCGCGAGAGACATTTGCAGTGACACTTCATTTAACACGCTGATGACAAGACAAGGACAATCGTTTAATGGCAGTTGCTTCTTCCCCGCTTGTGTGTTTTACTCACTTTATCATGCATACTTAAAGCTAATTCCCGTAGGACCTCATATTAGTGTGACATCGTGCTTCGTGCTGAGCAAGATGTCATATCTAGGTATATTTTTGCAACTAACCACAGCTTTTTCTTCTGGAAATTTAAGTGTACAATTGTATAAAAATATTATTGTACTTTATATCTGTCGCAGTAAGATGTTTATAGCAGTGATATAGTTATATCCCTAGGGATATAGCTATCTATCGTAATATTGTTATATGAAAGCGGTTCTTAACTATCTTGCTAGGAATATAAGTATTAGAGCACTCCGACCAAATAGGTTAGGTTATGTAACTGTGACCAATAAAAACTTTTTACAAAAAAAAATACAACCGACTCCCAAAAAAAACACTACAAAGTGATAAATAACTTTAATTTCAGAATTCGGTGCCTTTGATTTTTTTTAATTTCATTTTTTGCCACCGACTTCCGAAATTAAAGTTATTTTTCACTTTGTAGTGTTTTTTTTTGGGAGTCGGTTGTATTTTTTTTGTAAAAAGTTTTTATTGGTCACTTTTTAGTGGTGCCTACCCCACACTTCGAATACCACTCTGCAAAATAAATTAGAGCAGCATTCATCATCATCATTCATTCATTCATTCATCCCATACTATGTGGAAAAAAAACTCAAAAGCCACTCATCAGAACTTGAAGATATTTATATGCGACCATCTCAAATAAAAACTTTGCAAAAAAAATGCAAATATACGTCGCGTTAAGCCATGTCAGAAATTTGGAAGGCCTAGTTTTATGTTGACGGAGATAACGAGGCTACGAAATTTGACTTCTGACAATCGAGGCCACACATAACAATTTGAAGCGGCATATAATTACCATTTAAATCATTTATAGCCAAAGTACACCTCATGACAATTTCAATAAACTCAAACACGGCTAGAATACATTGTTTTGTTACTGAGTTCCGGTGCCTACCTTCCGGCTTCTTCATCAGATCGGTTCGATGGTACCATTTTCATCAGAACCACCCGTGAAATACTTATTATCATTGAGAAGTTCCCGTGGCCATCTGTGGTCTTCTTCATCAGTTCCACTTCACCAGATGCTACTTTCTGAATGCAAATGCTTCATTTGTTGATGAAAATACCAAAATCGCTATATGTATGCCTATAATTTTTGAGGAGTTCCCTCACTTCCTCATGGATCCCATCATCAAAACTGGATTTTGATAAAAATGGGACCAATCTGAAAGTATATCATCTCAAATAAAAAAAGAATTTTCCAAATCGGTTCATAAATGACCTCCTCCTTTTTTTGAAGTCGGTTGCCGGGCGAGTGGTGCGCGGTAGCGGCCGGCGAACGCTACGTCTCAATTGGTCGCAGTAGCAAAATCAGGGCACTCCGACAGTTTTTATATTATAACTATGTTATAATATAAAAACTTTACGGTAGATAGCTATATCTCTAGAGATATAGCTATATCACGGCTACAACCATCTTACTGCAACATATCAATTAGCTCAGTAAGCTTTGTTCTTTATACTCTATTATACCCTACTATATTATAGTAGTAAAAACGACGGAGAGGGTCCCATTCAAGACGACATCGCAGCAGGCCAAGGCGGAGATGGCGGAGCGAGATTTACTCCTACCGAAAGGACTGGCTGGTATAAGGCAGAATTGTGTGGAAAAGGGAGAGAGGCCTTTGCCCTGCCGTGTTAGAATACAGGCTAATAGTTAGATTAGATTAGATAGCCTATCTTGCTTACCAGTTTTCTTAAAGTAATAAGCAAAGTAATCCATTTACTTACTCCTCCGTGGCACTGTTTAACGAAGGTTAATTCCGTGAGGTTTCTGTAATTCGACGCGGCATTGCAGGGAAGCTTCTGTAAGCGCTTATTACGACCCTCCATTAACCCTTCCGTACTTTGAACTACGTTTGCGTAATTGTTTCACAGGTTTAATGATTTTGTGATTTTATTGAGAGTGGAGACTTACTTAGCATTAAAGAAAACTATTATCGCTTAGCTGTGAAGTAATCGGTGAAAAGGTCAAAGAGCAAGATCAGGCGGAATTTCCAACTTTATCAACAACGAAGACAGATATTAAGTACAGTCAACAAAAGAGTTATCTAGGCAGGGTATACATATTTGTATGTGAATTGCTTCATGTTCAATTTTATATATATTACATTGTAACACACCAACACAAAATTGTATATTGTCACGAAATTTAACATGAAGTAATTCACATACAAATAATGGGGTTAAAGTATGAAATTGCCGTTTATTGTATTAGGAACTTCGAATTGACATAGAACCTTCATGGTTTGAGATTTTTGAGTGAAACTTTTTTCACATGGTTACTACGAAGTTCTTCTTTTAAAAAATGTGCAACATTTGATTATCGACTTTCAGTTGTTTTTTTTTATTAAGCTTAGACAAGAAAGATGGATACTTCGAAAATTCGAGTTATTTTTGAATACGAGTTCCGACGCGGAACTAACGCGGCAGAAACAGCTCGCAATATCAATGTTGCGTTTGGAGAGAGGACTGATCCGCTCACACGAGCGCGGTGTGAATCGGGTCCGTGGAGTCATTTTACCTAATATTGTACGTGGTATGAGTTCTATACCAAGAAAATATTTTTTTATTATTACTTAATAGTGATGGAACAACGTTAATAATAAAAAAATATTTTCTTGGTATAGAACTCATACCACGTACAATATTAGGTAAAATGACTCCACGGACCCGATTCACACCGCGCTCGTGTGAGCGGAATAAAAAGGTAATGGAAACTGTTTGGTGGTCTCAGCATGGTGTTATTCACTATAGCTGTCTACTGTGCCGAACTCCGAACAATGATAGCAAAACTAGCAGTGAAACAGCCCCGACTCATGAATCGATGTTCACTTCTTACAAATTGGCAATTTCATACTCTAACCCCGTATACCCTGCGTAGATATCCTTTTGTTGACTATACAGCCAGGGAATTTAATTGTTAACCAAAGTGACACCTTGAGTCAATTTGCCGTGTTATTATAGCCATTTCATACAGCTGTTAAAGAATGACTGTTGTGATTTGAATATACGGACAGTTTAAGTGGGTAGTCAACTTACTAAACAATTAATTTTCTGCCTTTGCCTGCAGCATAAATACGTAATCACATACTTGTGTGTTATACAGGGTCAAATTAAATTAGCTAGCGAAACTACGCAGACGTGATGAGTATCGATATACTCGTATAAACATGATAGAACAAGAAATACATGAATTTGATGATGTTTTTTTTTTGGGGTCGTCAACCGCCAGTGGTGATGTTCACTTATAATGGTGCCGATTCTCTTGTGAACGCACTATACTAAAATTAGAGAATCGCTATCTTTTACTAACAGGCAACGCGAGAAAAGGACGGCTTTAACTATGAACTAAGTTGGAGATGTCAAACTAGTTCACGCCTTGCACTTCACCGTGTTTTTAGTCGACATGTTTTTACATGTCGTCTAAATGTCTATGGAAAAATTAGTTCTAACTAATTTCACAGCTCTAATTTACTTCCGTCCCTTTCTTGTCATAATAGAGAGAAAAAGTTAGCAATAGCCTAAATTAAGTTTAGTTTGTGCACAACAGAATCGGCACCATTATCAGTTTAAAAATCAGTTTTTAGGGTTCCGTACATCAAAAGGAATAAACGGAACCCTTATAGGATCACTCGTGTGTCTGTCTGTCTGTCTGTCTGTCTGTCTGTCTGTCTGTCTGTCTGTCTGTCTGTCTATCTGTCTGTCTGTCTGTCTGTCTGTCAGTCCGTCTGTCACAGCCAATTTGCTCCGAATATAATGGACCGATTAAGTTGAAATTTGGTACACATATGAATTTCTATGACCCAAACACGAACGGATAAAGTAAATAAATGAATTTTGAATATAGAGGTCACTTTTTGGGGGCAAATAAGAAAATTAAAAAAAAAAGTTTTGCAAACTACACCATGTGGTATGTTTAATGAAACGGCTTACTATGAGGGTCTCCAGTATATATTTTTTATAATTTTAAAATATATTGTTTTAAAGTTATTTAAGTTAAATAGACGAAAATTGACCATTCCCCCCCTATTCTCCGAAACTACTGAGCCTAAAATTTTGAAAAAAAATACAGAAAATAGATCTTTACTTGTAGATTAAAGGAAAACCTATAAGAAGTCTGTGGTCTTAAAATAACATGCTAAATCTATCAATATTGTGAGTACAAACTTACATTTACAGTTGGAATGTATGGGAGAACATGTTTTTCAACTACAATGTTAAGTTTGTTCTTAAGATAAATTCATCCCAAATACGGAACCCTTCATTGTGCGTGGTCCAACACGCACTTGGCCGGTTTTTTTTTGTGTAAACTTCACAGACGTGATGACTATCGATATCTCAACACGATAAAACAGATTTTATCAACTCATACTTCAAGTAACAAACAACACTAACACTAACAGTGGTTCGACCAAAAAATAAAACATCCAATTTATGTAATTTTTATTTTGTTGTGTTCATCACGTCTGCTGAGTTTCGCTAGCTATTTTCATTTGACCCTGTACAGCTTGCAATGTTAATCCAAGAGATCCAATTTACCTGTCTCTCCTATACTCTCGTCATCGTTGGGTTGGGTTCTAGTCTTGCCTAACGCGACTCAATGATCACACCCTGGTGGTTAATTCTAAAGTCTTCAGCTTCCTAAAATGGTAAACTTTAGTATCAACCAGTGGATTACATAAGCAAAGTAGGACACCTTCTTCAAGATGTTACTTATATAAAACTCATCTTCGTTACAAAATAGATAGACAGAAGGTCAGCTCCATACAATTACAATTAGCGAAACACACACACACACATTAGCACGCTTCACATAGAGGGAGTATCAGAAAGGTGTGGTACAAACCATCAAACTGAACAATTTTCTCCAAGGGACCAACATCGTAATCGAGAAAAGGTTATCAGCCGACCCATACATTTGGGTCGAGTAGGTATTGAAGTTTTGTACGGGACAGCTTATATTTTTTTATCGATTACAATGGTGGTCTCATGAAGAAAGTTCAGTTTGATGGTCTGTGCCACTACCATACACACCCTTAAGTTTGACCACACCTTTCTGATACACTCTGTATAGCCAGTGCAAGCGCACTCGGACTGGCATTTGTTGGAGATCGCTGTACGTACAGGGGGAAAGGGGATGGAAACTATATAAATAGTTCTTCAACATTCGTTTCTCCGATGAACGGTTCCCCGACAGCACGATTTACTTTTCAGTGTTTCACCGACAGAACTTTTTAATGGCGAACGATTCGCCGACAGAACGAATCACTTTTGAGAATTTCATCGGTACTAGTTTTGTATACCACTAGTCTTCAGAACTTGTTTTAGGTGTAAACAATAAGCGATAACATAACATAACACATACGTTAATAACATTAGCTACGCAGACGACATGGTGTTGCTCAGCCCGTCGATTAGTGGTTTCAGACGGCTGGTGGCATGAAAGGTATGCTGAAAGACATGGTCTGAGGTATAATTCTGTTAAGAGTGAACTGCTGGTATTTAGTGGGAAAAACAAGAGCCTGCACTATGTTGTTCCCCCGGTGATGGTTGGCAGTTCAGCCTAGATAAGAACATTTTAAGTACTTCTGTCATATAGTCATCGAAGATTTGAAAGACGTTATGGACTTTGAAAGAGAATGCAGGGCGTTAGCTGTAAGAATAAGAATGATTTCACTAACATTACATTCAAGTGGATTGAATTCCTCCTCACACTAGGATTCCCTATGTTGTGAGATCCAGGTAAGGCCACTTGCTGGCTCGCAGGTTTGCTAAGTGCTCAGTTTGTGTTAAAGTCATTTTATTCAAAGCCTTCTGTCAAACTTTTTGCATCAGCAGCCTATTGGTAAACTTTGCTCAGAATGCAATATGCGTTGCGTATTCATTTCAAAACGGTTTTGGTTTTTCAAGCCAAAACAGGCGATTTCTATGCGATAGTAAGAAAGTGGCCTCATTTGTACTCAGTGGCTATGGAAAACACAGAACAGAAAAAAACAGATGGAAAAGCTCTAACACCTTAATGTCGGTGTTTGCAACTCGACTTGACTGCATGACCTTCGGAAGGTTCACTGAGCGGCACGTCAATGGAGTAGCTCGGTGAATCGGCAGGGGATCATGATGTCAATTTAGAGAATTTTATTTTTCTGGATTGATTTGTTGATTTGATTTATAGTCACTAGTGCCTTAAGCCTCGATCTCATTGTTTTGTTTATATTCAGTAGTATCATCATATCCGTCCACAACTACTTGTACTGTTATGTATTCTGTGCCACAACATAAATTGATCTCATTTGTTATAAACTCGGGGATAGGCAAACAGTTGTGTCGGCGAAGTTCGTAAAGGTTCTATTTTTATATCATTCTACATATTCCAACACATTATTAGCCCGTTGTCTGGAGCCAGCCTTCTGTACCTAGGTATCTATTTTGCAGCTTCGTGTATCTTCGGGCTCATTCGATAAAGGTCGGTCAAAGGTGCGTTGATTGTTAGTTATTGTCTCCGAGAAAGTGGCGCTTGCGATAAAGTTATCTTTAGTATTCTCTGAGGTTGACATATTGTTTATAATTAGATGAGCTATTTTTGTTGCGTCATATTGGAAATATTTATACCTATGCTGTTTGCGATCCAGGATGAAAAGTAGCCCATGTCCAGGGCCCAGGTTATCCATCTGTCAAACAGAATGATCGGTTCAATGGTTTAGGCGTGAATAGGTAACAGACAGACAGACTGACTTCAGTTACTTTCGGATTTATAATATTTGTATGGATTTTCTCCAAATAATTAGGCTCGTTGACAAACTGAACAATATCGATTGTTTTTCGTTCTTCTAAAGATTTTTTGAGAGCATATAGGTGGCCCAGTGGTAGGTCGTGGGTTTGAATTTGAACCCAGGCATGAGCTTTACTTTGTGTAAATAATTTCATCACCACTGCTCTCAAAACGGTGAAGGAAAACATCGTAAGGAAACCGTCATGTCCCAGAACCAAAAATTCAAAAACATGTGTGACATCCAGCAACCCGAACTGGGACGGCGTGGTGTATTATATACAGCCCACACCTTCTCTAAGAGAGAAGGCCTGTGGTCTAGCCGTGGGAACATACTCGTATTATAGGCTGATATACTTATGTTCTAACTCCCTTATTCATAAAAAAACTAAAACGCTATATAAATCTATTTTAGTTATAGAAGTGTTTTGTCAATTTTTTCGAATTATAATTTGTGTTTGAAAGAAGAAGACAAAACACTTCTATTACAAAAATAGGTCTAAAGAGCGTTTTAATTTTTATGGATAAGGGGGTAAAGGTTTATCTTTAACAGACAGTAGTAGGTAGGTATATACGTATATATAGTTAGGTAACCTGCTGATTGATAAAAGAATGTAATGAAGTGTTTCAACCAATATATTAAAAAATGAATATTATAAGATCAGGATTTCTCCTAAGTTGACTTAGGAGAATCGTGGATATTGACTTTCGGAATTTTGACCTTGACCTAAAGGTCAATGACCCTGATGGGTTAATGCTCTTGAGGTGTCCCATGGTATTCCCCCACCCTATTACTCCCACATCCCACCGGGTCTCGAAGGCTTACGTAAGAACAGTCCAACCCAACTGATGGTTGCGCTTAGAGGAATAATTTAGTTGTGCGCTTAAAAACAGTTGCGCTTTGAGGAATACCCCGAGTTATTTGCGTCCCAGATCATTTGCCGAGACTTGTGATGAGAACAGTCAAAGTTTGCTGACTAGATAAGATAAGGTAAGAGATAAGATAAGTCTTTATTTGCCTTAAACATGGTATAAAGTTGTTACAGTGGTTTAGATAATATATAATGTCCTCATGTATAGCTATACAGTCAATTGTATCAATTGCATGCAAAATAATTAATAAAACATGTTAGATTCAGAATTATAGAATGTCACAGATTAATTGATAATAATAGTCATTCAAATTATTCATCACAAACATTTTCGTTAAAACCTAAAGGTACATATACATTTTATTATTTTTATTATAAAGAAATCTTTAATGTCATAAAAGTTATGTCCATTCAGCCATTTATACAGTTTATTTTTAAATAAGTTAACATTATTTAATAATTTTAGTTCTTTTGGGATTTTATTATATATACGTACACACATCACAAGGCAGCTTTTAGCATACTTGGCTGACTTAGGATTATCTTTAAATATAAGTCTGAGTGGATCCCTTGTGGGTCGAGAGATTACTTCACAGGCTTTTTTGAACAATCCCTTATTACTGTACACAAATTTACAGATTTCGTATATGTAAAGTGAGGGAAGTGGTAATAAACCTAGCTTTTTAAAAAAACGGTTCGCAGGACTCATCTGGTTTTAGTCTACAGATGGCCCTGATGCATTTTTTCTGTGCAATAAATGCTCGATGTTTATCCGTACTGTTCCCCCGCCCGTAAAGTGAAATGGATTCTACATATGCGTGGTATGTAGTAATTGCCGTTTTTATATTTGCCACGTTCTTTACTTGTCTGAGAGCATAAGCAAACTTATTGATTCTATTGCACAAATTATCTAGATGAGCTTTCCAATTTAAGTCTTGATCTATTAGTACACCCAAGAGTTTGTGTAACTTCTTTCAGTCTATCAATATTAAGTTTAAAATTGTATTTAGCATGTTTAGATTTATTAAATTGTATAAAATTAGATTTGTCTAAGTTGATTTTTAATTTATTTGTCTGTAGCCATCCTAAAATATTGTCAATAGTATTATTAATGTCCATTTCATGGTCAGATATTGAGTTATACTTCTTTTCAGATTTCTCTATAATTGAAATGTCATCTGCAAATTATATGCATTTATGATTAGTTACTAGTGGAATGTCATTTATATTCAATATAAATAAAATGGGTCCTAAGATACTCCCTTGTGGGACACCGCATTTATTTTCCCTGTATTCGGACAAATATTAAGTATGTAAGTTTTCCTGTACTTTATCTATGACAACGTATTGTTTGCGATGAGACGAAATCCACTGCAGTGCTGATCCTCTTATTCCAATGCTTTCTAACTTTTTCAAAAAAATATCATGTGCAACAAAGTCGAAAGCTTGTGACAGGTCGAAAAAAAGTCCTGTTGTCATTTGGTTATTATTTAAATTACTCAAGATATTGCTCAAAAGGCAAAAAATTGCCTGTGTTGTCGACTTATACTTTTGAAATCCAAACTGTGCATTTGCATGTGCATGTGCATGTGCATCATGTTATATTTGCTACAGAAGTCGACAATTCTATTGAGCATACATTTTTAGAATACTTTTGTCAAAATAGGAACAAGTGTAATTGGGCGATAGTTTTTCACGTCATTTTTAACCGACTTCAAAAAGGAGGAGGTTCTCAATTCGTCGGAACCTTTTTTTTTTTATTTTTTTTTTTATGTATGTTCCCCGATTACTCGAAAATGGCTAGACCGTTTGGATTTTTTTTGTTTTATTCGAGAGAGTATACATCACAGTTGGTCCCATATAAAATTGACTGACTTTGCTTGGGTAGTTTTTGAGTTAGCTTCAATAATACGTATTTTTTCCCCACTTTTATATGGATGATTTTCTAGTTTGTTTTGCAGATAGTGGTATTAGAATTTGTGTGGGGTAGGTACACAACTAAAAAGTGAAAAATAAAAACTTTTTTACAAAAAAATACAACCGACTTCCAAAAACAACACTACAAAGTGAAAAATAACTTTAATTTCGGAAGTCGGTGGCAAAAAACGAAAATACATTTAACTAGACACCGACTTCCGAAATTAAAGTTATTTTTCACTTTGTAGTGTTGTTTTTGGAAGTCGGTTGTATTTTTTTGTAAAAAAGTTTTTTATTGTTTTTTTTGTAAAGTGGTTTCACGACTGATAATTTTAAGGCATCAGGAAAAGTACCTGATGAAAATGAAAGATTAATTAAATATGTCAATATAGAAATTAATTCAGTGCAGCACGCTTTAATTAGTTTTGTACTAATTCCATCATAACCTTCAGAGTTAGTATTATTTAAAGCCATTATCTCTTTTTAACTTCATCTTCAGTCATTAAAATAAGAAACATGGAATTAGGAACTGATACCTTATTAGAGTCAATATTATTATGTAAATTATTGAATGTTGAGATGTTTGTTGAGTCAATAAAATAATTATTAAAAGCGTTCGCTATGTCAGTTGGATTCGTCAGTATCTGCTTATCTAATTGTAATTCTGAAATATTACATATTTTGAATTCCCAATTTCGTGATTAATGACTGACCACGTTGCTCTACATTTGTTTTGGCTTTTTTTAATAAAATTTATATTAGAATTCATTTTTGATTTTATGATGCACCTTTTTAGTTTAATTGAATATTTTTTATATTTTGTTTTGTACAATGAAGTTTTATTTTTGTAGTAAAGATATCGTAAAGATCGTTTAGTTTTGCAACTATTTCTTAGACCCTTACTTATCCATTTTTGCTTGTATGTGTTAGAGTTATTAATCTTTATTTTTATTTTTGGGAAGCATAAATTATATAACAGACATATTAAATCATGAAATTTATTAAAAGCCTTATTTGGGTCACTTTCTAGGTGTACTTCTGACCACGATAAACTAGCGGGATATTCTTTGATTTTTTTAATATTTTCGTTACAGTAGTCTTTCTTATAAATGAAGTATGATTTGGACTTCAAATTGCTGTGCTCTTTTACTGGAAAGTCTAATAATTGGGCAGTGTCGTGGTCAGATAAATAAAGAGGCAAAACATCTGTTGATGTTGTCTTTATGTTACTTAGTACGAGTATGTGGTCTATACAAGCGTCTTTTCGAGTAGGAATATTAATGTGCAATTGCAGATTATAGGTATTACATAAATCTTTTAATTAAGTGGTCACTTTTCCTGGTTTTAGGGTATTTATATTAAAATCACCAGCAATAACTATTTTTGTACTCGGCCCATATTTTTTGTGTGTTTCATACATAAATTGGTCGAACTTATTCAAAAATACATTAGGGTCAGATTTTGGCGTTCTATAAAGACATACTATTAATAATTTAATTTTGTGCAAAGGGATTTCAACGCCGCAGGCTTCAAATGATTTTTGCGATGAATATTTTTTATGTAAGTAAGCTCATTGTATATAATACCCTGTTTTGCGAGAATACAGGTTCCCCCTCTCTGTTGGTCTCTACTAAACGCAGTTGCTAAAACATAGTTATTTAATTTTAAACACGCCTAAAGGTTTCAGACAAACATAAAATATCAGGTTTTTTATTCGCATCTCGTAATTCTAGTAGTGTTAGTTCTAGGATTTCCTGTTTTGATAAAATGCTAGCGATATTTTGATGTAATATTTTAAAAGTCTTAGATTTACTACTGTTTTTCACGAAAAAGCTGCTTCCTATCAACAACCTTAAAATAGTGTGGTATAGTAACTATTTTTGTAGAAGTGAATTTTTTTATATCGGTTTTATTTATGGCATCGCATTCTGGTTGTTTTCGTGTAAAGTAATATGGGATTGTTCCCTTAGGAACATTTTTATATTTGTTATCAGTTTTCATAGGATTTGGTTGATTGCGCAGTATTAATTTCTTTAGTTCTTTGACATTCAAGTATTTTTTATCACAATCATCATAGTCAATAATATAACTAATTAATTTACATGTATTATGTAATTTATAATTTGAGTCAATAAAGTTAGAATTTTTGTATTCATTGCAAATATTGCGTATAGTTAGGTTCAAGTCATTTACATTTAAATACATATTCTTTAGTAAACTCAGAACAATTACATTATTATTGCCGAATATATTGAGTAGTTGACGAAGTTGTGAAGACAAAATCTTTGTATCATTCATCAGTCATTTTCACCCACACAGAATATGAGTTTGTCACTTGGCGATAGCTGAATATTTTGGCAGTTCTTAATGACGTCACTTGTTAGTGCGTATGGCTTCGTTAGAGACGTGACGGCATAATTTACATATGATGTATCCTGTCTTGATCGCATCAATGCAGAGGATAATCCAACACATTGTTGAGTGCCAAAAATATATATCTTTTACTACTTACTAGCTTGATGAATAAAATACTTATATCGATATAAGTCTTTAGCTTATTAATAACCCGAATGTGTGTTTGCATAATAATACCCAATCCTAATTATACAAATGTCAAATTGCCAAATGCGTGGATGACATAATATAGAAGATCGCGGTGTAAGACCTGGTTGAGAATCACACAGACCAGGGAAGCATCGCACAAAAGGGAGGAGGCCTGTACTCAGTCGGTGGAACAAGGCTGCCAGTGATGATGATGATAATGAAATTAAATTAACTAGTGAATCTTCACGGATGTGATGGGTATGGATGATGATTTAATTTTCAATCTGCCTAGCCTTTTCCAACTATGTTGGGGTCGGCTTCCAGTCTATCCAGATGCAGCTAAATACCAGAATTTCACATGGAGCGACTGCCTATCTGACCTCTACAACCCAGTTATTGAGTAATACGATACCTCTTGGTAAGACTGATTGCCAGACTTTCGGGCTTCTGACGACTCGTAACGACTGGCAAAGATCCACGAATGACAGCCGGGACCAACGGCTTAACGTGCTTTACGAGGCATGGAGGAGTCTCGGTATGTAAAGATGGTCACCCATCCACTGACCAACTCCGGCAAACGTAGCTTAACCAGATGGATCGATCCGTGTGGATTACTTAGCCACGAGCTCCTCATAATGATGATTTAATAAGCAAAAAATGTAATATGATTTTTTGCTCCATCTTACGTTTTCAGTAATTATGTACCACACTATCAATCGGAATCGGTTTCATTTTGACAGTTCAACAACATTCATTGCGTTATTTACGTTGTCGAACAGACAAATTTTTTCGAACATAATAATTATGAAGCAATGGATTAGCAATTTGCTTCAAAATTATTCAGATTCCGATCGAAAGTATGTTACGTAATTAGGATGCAGGAGAGCAAGTCGTCTGGGAGCAAAAAAAAATGCAAGATTTAATTAACAAAGTTATCTTGGAGCTAAAACACAAGTTTGTAAAGAAAAACGAGTGAAATTACACGTTAATTTGATTCTCAGCATTACGGATGGTTGTGTGAAGATCGTGGGGGGAATGTTAAGACGCAATTGGGATACTATTAAGACAAGTAATAAGGGGAGTACCGCAGAACAGATCTGTTTTGTGGGGAGTACAATAGCCACAAACATTGATGTTGGTACTTCGTTCGTGTATTAATCGCGGATTTGTGTTTAAATCGTAATTAGGAGATTAGACTGCAAAACTTACTTACATACTTTAATTTGGTACATATCAAAAGCAAAGTGTAATGAAAGTAAAAAGTTTTATGGGCGCAAATACGGCGTAAGACTTATTAAGATATAGGCTCTTGGTAGCAAGAATGCTATAGATGCGAAAATTCGGGCGGAATTCTGCTAGGTATTTTTCCGCCACAGGGACAGCAAATATAGTCTGTTAGAATAGGCCTTTTATCATCATCTAAGGCTTTTTAGCCCCGAGTAGGCCTGGTTGAGTATATTTCTCCATTGTGTCCTATTTCAGGCTTTATCATTCTCTCAAAATAGGCCTTTATTCGACGTTTTTAATGTGTCCCCAAAGTCTAGGCTAGTATATTACTTACATCGTGTACAAAAGACAAACTCGTACTTGTACGTCTCGATTTCTTGGCATGGGTTGTCACCGAAGCTTGGCTAGTCAATTGATTATCGAGCACGAGCTAAACTCGACTCATTACAAGGTGTGCATAGTGCCTTTGGCTCAATACAATATGGAGTCGTCTATAGACGTACTATTGCTGTGTTGAATTCGTTTTATAGGCGCTGTTTTCAGAAGTCAATGATTAAATTAACTGCCATCACCAACAGTCTATTAGCGATCGTTTTAAGACTAATTTCTAGTTTCTAGTTCCCACGGGTTTGTGAAAACGAGTTAGCAACAGATTTATTTTAGAGAAAGCATAGTTTGTGTTAACGAGTGCTGGCAACACCAAGTGGGCATCCACCGGGTATGACGTATCATGCAGTGACTGTTATGTATCACATTAGAATTAATATTAAGAAATGCTGAATACTTAATTGATTCGATTATTTTACATTTACGTTTATACTGATAATTCAATATTATATACAACTTCCATAAATTACTTGATTGTATTTTGACTAAAATAGTTGAAGCGTAATTAGTGTAGAACATAATTGAGACAGTTAGCCGACGTTCGCACGGACGTAAAAATCTCGCGGTGGGATTTTATCGCGCAGTGTATTTTCAACTCTCGTTGTAGAGCCGAGCGTTGAGAATCCAACTTAACAATACCAGAGTACTTACATTCTAGCGCGTCGAAAAAACACACAGTTGGATTTGAACTCTCGGGCCCTAAGCAGAGCGTTGAAAATCCAGTGCGCGAAATAAAATCGCCGCGATATTTTTACGTCCGTGCGAACGTCGACTAAGTCTTGGAAAATACTTTGCTAACGTTGAGTTCCATGAAACCAACATTAGTTTAACGGAGATTTTAAATTCATGCCATCACTTAAATTTAATCTCTGTTAAACTAATGTTGGTTTCGTGAAACTCACGGTAAAAACGTGACTGTTCAATAAACCGTCGTATTAAAAAGTAAGGTTGATGAGGAAGAGGTTTTCAGGAAGAGGATACGGATAAGGAAATATTGGAAACACGTTTTGAGGAAGTGGATGAGGATGAGGATACCAGGAGGAGGAAGAAGACGAGGAAGTTAATGCGGATGAGGATGAGAAAGAGAATGCGGATCAGGAAGATAGAAAAAATTAATAGCTATATTCACAATAAGAAGGTTGAATTTAATGAAAATTAACTTTGAAGCTGTTTCTCCAGATAGACGGTTTCGTAATACATAATACAGCGCCACTGAAAAGGCACTCACTACGGACTTCACTTCACTTCCTCATAAATTCATCTTCAGGAATGAGGAAGCGGAAGAGGAATATTTCACGCCTAACTTTGGAAATGTGGAAGAGGATGAGGAATCGCAAAAAAATTAGAAACTACCTCATTATGAGGAAGAGGAAGAGGAATCTTCATCAACCCTATTATTTTAACTGGGGTTGATGAGGATTCCTCTTCCTCATATTACTACTACTTCTTGAATACTTTTGTATTCAAGAATTTTATTTGTTGTCCGTCCTCAGAACAAAATAAGTGTAATAAGTGTTGTTTTGGTTAGAATTTTAATTCGTAACACTACAGGCCGGCACCGGTTAACGTATTTTAATACTAGCTTACCTGAGTAATTAAACAGTTCAATAATACAGAGATCTGACAGGTAGTTCTAAACTTTACGATTATTACAACGGCTATAGCCCTTCAATTTATAATGAGAGTAAAATAATAAATATCTACTTACGCCATCATAAACTCAACTCTCAGACCTGATTTACAATACTAATTATATAGTGCAATCAGAATTAAGACAGGAAAAGGATGGCGACTGGAGAGTGGCAAACGATTGTGCCGAATGGTGTGGAATACCATTTCTAATTGAAATGTACAGTTCAACAAACTTGGGAAAGTATTTATACTGTCAGTCTGAAGACGTAAATAAATTAAACAAGATGAAATCCACCTCAAAACAAAATAAAAAGGGAGCTTCAAAATATTCCTGTGCATCGCTGTCAAAGAGCCAGAACCAATATCTTTAGGTTGCAAGTGGATTGCCTAATCGGCTGATCTACAAAACCGTTAGTTGTTTTATAAAACCGCTCGGTTATGTAAAACAGCTGAACCAAGTTCAGCTGGATTGCTATTGCGCTACATTTAACGAAACTGCTACCTAAGTTTAGACGTAACGCAAAATGGCTTATCTTATAGGAGCTAGCGGTTATGTATAACAGCTAATAAAGCAATCCATCTGCAACATCTACACATCACATCTACGTTGGATGGCAATGTCCCGCCCCAAAGTGAGCTTACGTGCCGCAAAGCCGAATACACTGGTGTACATCTCCCGCCTGCACTACACCACTAAGGCGGAGGACATCGTGGAGTACGTGCGCCAGAAGACTAGGTACACGCCGAGGGTGCAGTTACTAGAATCGCGCCGCAACGTCAACTTCAAGGCGTTCGTGGTGCGTGTACCGAACTGTTACGTGCCCGTCGTCATGAAGGAAGACTTTTGGCCGCAGGACGTGGTGTTCCCTCGCTTCCGCGGACAAGTTCCACAGGGCAGCACTTAAAGTCAATCTAGTGCAAAGAGGAGTGCTACTAACATAGTATTAAGCCTTTTTTTAACCGACTTCAAAAAGGAGGAGGTTCTCAATTCGTCGGAACCATTTTTTTTTTAATTTTTTTTTTTATGTATGTTCCCGATTACTCGAAGATGGCTAGACCGATTTGGATTTTTTTTTGTTTTATTCGAAAGGGTATCACAGTTGGTCCCATATAAAATTGATTAACTTTGCTTCGATAGTTTTTGAGTTAGCTTCAATAATACGTATTTTTTCCCAACTTTTATATGGATGATGTTCTAGTTTGTTTTGCAGATAGTGGTATAGAAGTTGTGTGGGGTAGGTACACAAGTAAAAAGTGAAAAATAAAATCTTTTTTACAAAAAAATACAACCGACTTCGAAAAACAATACTACAAAGTGAAAAATAACTTTAATTTCGGAAGTCGGTGGCAAAAACGAAAATACATTTAACTAGACACCGACTTCCGAAATTAAAGTTATTTTTCACTTTGTAGTGTTGTTTTTGGAAGTCGGTTGTATTTTTTTGTAAAAAAATTTTATTAACACAAGTTTTGTTTTTGTTTTCCTGGCTCTTGTGATACAGGAACTCCCAGTACAAGAGTCAGGGCTACACAGATGTTTGTGACTTTTGAGGTGAAAATAAAGAATTTATTTATTTATTTGTTTATATTAAAAATGTATGTTTAGGTTAAGGTATTTATCTATGGGCCAGTGTCGCCTGAAATAAATGGTTTATTTATTTATTTATTTAATGTCAATAAAATTAATCTTTTGGGCAAAATTAAACCCAACTATAATTTTCAAACTTGAAATAAACTTGGGAGTTATTTGCATCGATATTTGTAGAAAACTCAATTGGCATTGAGCTGAACATTGTAACCCTTATCATAACTGTTAGCCGAGTGGCACTGACTGGCGTTTTCACACAATTTACCGCTCATGACACTGCACTTTCTACTGCATTACGGCATTACAATTTTAAAGCCAATTAATAAGTCAATTATTAAGTGGCGCAAACTTTTATTGGTTTATGAGGGGTTTTCGTACTCAAAGTGCTTAGAATTTGAATTTACAGACGTGTAGGAATCTGAGGGTCTAGCATTATAATACATTTATTATTAGAACCTATTAAGGAAGTATACAAGAAATCTAAGAACAAATAAATCGCCAAACGGAACCTTTTTACAAACTTCCTTATTCATTACTTTGTATAAGAGGACCTAAGCAAGACTCTGCTGTCAATCAGCACAATCAACACATCTCAACTCACAACATTCTCAGAACCAATCAAATGGTACCTACGAGTATATTATATAGGAACCAACCGTGAAAACAAATCAACCACCCATACGAGTCACCTACGATTCGTAGCACAAGTATATTTTCTTTATGAAGTGGGTCGATCGATCCCGGCTAGGTTACTAAGGATCGTCGGCACTTAATCTGCGATGTTGCACTTGATAATTTCACGCCAGCCGACGGCAGCGACGGAGGCTTCCGTCCCATCAATTCAATTTCATACCTATAAATTTTATCGGAAACTATCTCGG
Organism: Cosmia pyralina; assembly: GCA_946251885.1. Taxonomy (NCBI): domain Eukaryota; kingdom Metazoa; phylum Arthropoda; class Insecta; order Lepidoptera; family Noctuidae; genus Cosmia; species Cosmia pyralina. Next base: position 16,459,067 of record OX276357.1, read on the forward strand.
TCCTGCGATGAGTTGGTGCTAAGTTATTACTGTTTCTTAGGGAGTCTGGTGTTAGATTGATTTGCAAGAGAATAATACGTCTTTAATTTTTAACATTGTCATTCATTCGCAGTGGTGTTGTCACAGAATAAATAATAGTACTAACGTAGTGTTGTTAAAAGCAGAATTTTATTTCATTTATTTATTAAGGGATTATAAATAACTATGGCATATTATATATATATATAAGGTCCCATTAAAATAGATGGACAAATAACAAAGCGTTCAGTACGGCAGTAAGCGTTGGTTACACCAAAGATATCCAAGCAAAAAAAAAAATACTGATTTTAAACAGTAATCATTGTTTAAAATCGTGTTTCAAAAGGAAAAAACGGAACCCTTTTAGGATCACTCGTGTGTCTGTCTGTCTGTCTGTCTGTCCGTCTGTCTGTCTGTCTGTCTGTCTGTCTGTCTGTCTGTCCGTCTGTCAAAGCCAGTTTGCTCCGAATCTAATACAACGATTTAGTTCAAAATTTGGTGCACATATGAATTTCTGTGACCCAAACACGGACGGGTAAAGTAAATAAATTAAATTTGAATATAGAGGTCACTTTTGGGGGGCAAATAATAGAATTAAAAAAAAAAGTTTTGCAAACTACATTATGTGGCATATCAAATGAAAGGGCTTACTATGAGGGTCTCAAATATATATTTTTTTTGTAATTTTAAAATAAATTGTTTTAAAGTTATTTAAGAAAATAGACGAAAATTGACCATTCCCCCCCTTATCTCCGAAACTACTGAGCCTAAAATTTTGAAAAAAATACAGAAAATAAATCTTCACCTGTAGATTACAGGAAAACCTATAAGAAGTCTGTGGTCTTAAAAAAACATGGTAAATCTATCAATATTGTGAGTACAAACTAACATTTACAGTTGGAATGTATGTGAGAACATGTTTTTCAACTACAATGTTAAGTTTGTTCTTAAGATAAATTCATCCCAACTACGGAACCCTTCATTGTGCGTGGGCCGACACGCACTTGGCCGGTTTTTTACCATTGTCCTTATTTTAGTGGTCTGAATGATTTCTAAAAGTTTGTCCATCTATTTTAATGGGATCCTATATAAGACAATAAGGTTAACAAAACTTTAAGTTGTAATGTTGCAGTTCACTGCATTATCCGCAGATAAGACAGATCAGTGGTTGTCGCTAGACGAGCATTACCAAAATAAACAAATATTTTGAAATAAATAAATAAATTACTTTAAAGCTAGCTATAGTTTTTTTTTTATTCTTGAACGCGAACCGCTAACATCCGATGCTCTGGCGATTGACAGCGGCACTTGCCAATAACCACACAATTTCTAAGACAGAATTGGTTCAGTGGTCACCAACCTATTGTCCAACATTTGGAAGACATCTTTATTAAAGTGAAGTTGTAACAATTAAAACAAATGAACGCGATTTTAGGCATAAAAGAGACAGACGAAGGAACCACAAAATGTCACCGCAAATATCTAATAATAGCTTTAAAAGCTTATAAGGTTTATTATGAAATTCTATTTAAGGACCCAAGGAATGTAGATAATATGCTAAAGACCCAACTGACCTTTTTTCGTTATTTTGATCCTGCATTGAGAAAATTAAGAGAGGAGCTCGTGGCTAAGTAATATCAGCCGCACAGGTCGATCCATCAGGTTAAGGAGACGCCCTGGGCGGCGGGAATCGATTGCCGATTCCCGGCCACCGTAGGCGCGGGCTTGCGGACGACGAGTAATGGGCAGCTCGCCGTCCGGTAAGGACCAGGCCCGGGTCGACGGCGCGTTGTGTTCCACGCGCGCCTCAAAGAGATGTCAGCAGTGACGGGGTCAATTGGGCCGATGCCGCCGGGGTCGCGGGTAGTTCGAAAGAGATACCGTGGCCCTGGCACGGGCAGCTGAAGGAACATGGGTGGGTTTTAGTCAGTAAAAGTCTGACACGCCCTCCCGCTCTGCCCAGAGCGGGAGAAGTCATTTGATAATTTCCCATCCACAAAAAAAAAAAAAAAAAAAAAGGTTAAGCTACGCTTGCCGGAGTTGATCCGTGGATGGGTGACCATCTTTACATACCGAGACTCCTCCGTGCCTCGGAAAGCATGTTAAGCCGTTGGTCCCGCCTCCCGGCTGTCATTCGTGGATCTTTGACAGTCGTTACGGGTCGTCAGAAGCCCGAAAGTCTGACAATCAGTCTTACCAAGGGGTATCGTATTACTTACCCAGTTAATGAGTTGTGGAGGTCAGATAGGCAGTCGCTCCATGTAAAATAATGGTATTCAGCTGCATCCGGTTAGACTGGAAGCCGACCCCAACATAGTTGGGAAAAGGCTAGGCAGATTGATTGAGCAAATTAAGAGCCTATATTATACTACCATGATCCTCCGTTATGTCGAAAATACTGCAGCACTCATTTTGAAATAAATATTTGGTAAAGTTGAGGATTAATGTTAAGTATACTATGTTTGATGAAAATAAATTTTCTCGATAGAAAAAAAATCCAAAGTTACCTCTAAACCGAACAATAAACCGCTGGTATTCAAAAAATACTTCAAATTAGATTATGAAACTCTGCATACTAACTGAACCATATATATATGAAAGAAGTTTTTTATATTTCTATGAACTGAACTAACTATAAAGCAGGTCTACAGGTATGGTGTGCATAATAAAGAGTATTCTATTCTATTCTATTCTTATGTTTTTTTTTATTTTTTTTTAATTATCATTTTTTTTACCGTAAAAAGCAATGGGCATTGTTCATATTTTTTTATATGTTGTAATTGAAAAACCATTTCGAGGAATAGCGTTAATGATCATTACGGACTAATTAATCTTGAAAAATATTTATATTTTATTGTTTTTTTTTTGATAAAATACGATTGACCTTGTTTGCCCTTCCAATTACATCAGCTTTGGCCGTACAGTTTTGTATCGTTGCCTCAAAAAATAAAAAGTAAATGGCAAGTATTGTCTACAATCTGTCAAGTGTCAAATTATAATATTAAACATAACCTCATAAGTATAAAGTTTTTACAATTATTATTCCTGCGACTTGCCTCATAATCTCATATACTCGTAAATCTCATTATATTATGTCAACACTCGACAACATTTACTATATTGGGAGAGTTATGGAATACAGGAAGCGCTTTGTTCCAACTTGCAGCAATAATAGTAATAATAGTCCAAACAAAATTTTTGTTCGTATTAGAGAAGATTTGCGAGAAAAGTGGTGTCATGATGTAGGCGTGGAATATTGCAAGGTTTATACAATGTATTGTTGCAAAGATCACTTTGATGTAAGTATTTCAGAAACTTTAGGCAGGTTTCGCGAGTCGGCTTTAACAAAAGTATCGCTCATTGTGGTTCAGGAAAATGAACAATAATGTCGTCGCCTCGATTATTAACGTAGTCTTGCACCCTAAAAACCACTTTGCGTTTAAAAGCTACCGTTTCGGTCAAAATTTCGAAAAATAAGTTGTAAATAGGTTAGGATAGGATTCGATTACGTATGACATCTATTGGCACTTTGACAGATTTGAGATGGATGACGTTGTGTTGACAGATTTAAATTTTTAATTATGTACTAGTGGGGCAACGGCACAATCTTTTGTGCCACTGATGACGTCACCTACCTTGAAAATTTAAAATATTTTAAAATTCAATAAAAAAATAACTATTGAGCCAATCATCAAAATATTCAAATTAGTTTCTCAAAATGCTCTAAATTTTCAAAAAATTAAATAAAATCTAATGGTTAAAAATTTTAGACAATCCCCATTACCTAAACTATCGGCGCGCAGCACCGCACTCAGTCTCGCTCTAACTCAGTCCGCGAGCAGTATCGTACGAGCGAGATAAAAAGCTGAGGTAGTATGGGCCCTTAAGCAAAATTATGAGTACCTAATATAGAAAGTTTCTTGCTGTAAAATTATATATGAACAAAACGAGTATTTCTAACTAACTACATTAACTACTACTATTTCTGTAATGTTGCTAAGGTTACCAGACAGTTTCGATTCCCAGTATAAATTTTTGAATTTGTGTTCTAGGAATGCATGAATAAGCACACACACACTACACACCTACGAATTCTACTAATAGATTTGCTATGTGGAGCATCACGTTGCCGTTGGGTCTCTCCACGAGGCTTTGGAGTTTCCACAGAAACATTGATTAACGTTATCTGCCGCCATAATCATAGCTGTAGGAATATCAAAAAAATATTAATTTTAAAAGAAAATATGTTTTTTTCAAACTCAATCGATTAAAAAACAGGTACCTATGTACAAGTTACATCGTTATCAAACTAGTATTCTTAGGCTCAGTGTACCTGTATATGAGGGCTAATATTTACTAAAACAACGTTTTAAGAGAAATATCGAAACAGATGTCTTTTACGAGCATTTATTAGAAAGCAAATACCGTAAACAAAAAACTTTTTACTTTTAAAAATATTTATTGCTACTATCAATATGATAGTGCCGTCTGTGGTACGTTTTAAATTGAATCAAATCACTTTTATGTCTAGGATTTATTGAATTATATTATTTAGAAAATAAGTAGATAAAAATGTCAATAAATTTATTTATATCAATAGAGGGGTGGCTCGCGACGAATTCGTTTTCGTTCCATCCGATATCGGAGTTACCCTCTGCATACATCAAATGAAGTCTTTTCTAAACTATTCGTCAGAGCAGCGATTCGATTGACGAACGGTATACGCTGACTAAGCCATCTCAATCGTTGAAAGTTCTCTATTAATTTCTAGCTGAAAAATCTAGGTAGTTTTGTAATAATCAATATATTTTATTCTGATTTCGGAGGTACCTATAATAAATTCTCTGACGATACGAGTAGCTTTTAAATCTTCATAGCTACCTTCAGTGAATTTATTATACCTCCAAATAATTAAAAAGTAAAAGTTTTTGTTTTGAAACAAAAACAAATTGTAAGAATTACAATGGAAACGGTGATAGCTACAAAAGTTAAAAACTAGTCGCAGCTACCAACGCGTCTAATCATAAGAAACATAACGTTCCAGACTTTATTATGACATGGGTACAGCTTAGCTATCTTTGGTAAATAAAAATCGTAAACATGCAAAAAAATAAAAATAAAAGACATGCATACTGTGTATGTTGGTAGGTGAGATGCAGTGTGGAGTGGTAGTGTGAGTGAGGGTGTTAATGAGTGAGGGTGTGTGTGAGTGCTTGGAATGGTTAACTTTTCAGTTTCCACAATTTTTTCAGTTGCCACAAAGATTTCAAACCAGTCGGTCAACTTGACTCTTAAGATATTACGAGATAAGCGGTAAATGTCGATGCTCTTATTTACTTTATGGTAATTCATGAAAATAATAATCTGAATATCTTTTAAGTTCGTTTGAAATCTTTGATTATTTGAAAAAACCTCATTATTGACGAACGCGGGATGAAATGCTGCTTTTTCAATGTTATCACATATTTTTTATTTTTCACTCACATTATTTCAACCAAAAGACTGCTGGCGGTAAACTTCTCCCAAGCAAAGCCATTTTTTTCCGATACGTAGCATCAAATACCAAGAGCTCTCGGCAGCCCTACATTCCGGATCGATACTCATATGATTGTAAATGTAGATTGATTGGCTGCATCTTTCGTTTCTTTTTACGTTGAGTCCCTGGCTGGTCCATTACGACACTATTCTACGCGATTTAGTGACGAAACCAACGGAGCGTTTCAACCCGAACCCGGCTTGATTGTTCAACTAGTGATGTATAATACTGTTTTCACATTGATTTCATATTTTCGAATGTAAAGTTACCTACTTCTCTTTTATTGCCTGCATTGTAAGCCGACGTTCGCACGGACGTAAAAATATCGCGGCGGGATTTTATCGCGCACTGGATTTTCAACTCTCGGTGTTGAGCCGAGCTTCGAGAATCCAACCTAGCAACAACAGAGTGCATCCCAGCGCGTCGAAAAAACACACTGTTGGATTTTCAATTCTCGGTGCTAAGTAGAGCGTTGTAAATCCAGCGCGAAAAAAATCGCCGCGATATTTTTACGTCCGTGCTGACGTCGGCCAAGTGCTGACTTTTATAAAGAACACGTGAATCAGTTTAAGATTTAAATTACTTATTAGCTAATATGCTAGATTGTAATGTGAATAAAGTATCACTAACTGTTATACAAGATAAAAGGATAAAAACTTTTTTACAAAAAAATACAACCGACTTCCAAAAACAACACTACAAAGTGAAAAATAACTTTAATTTCGGAATTCGGTGGCAAAAAACGAAAATACATTTAACTAGACACCGAATTCCGAAATTAAAGTTATTTTTCACTTTGTAGTGTTGTTTTTGGAAGTCGGTTGTATTTTTTTGTAAAAAAGTTTTTATTTTTCACTTTTTAGTTGTGTACCTACCCCACACAAATTCTAATACCACTATCTGCAAAAGAAACTAGAACATCATCCATATAAAAGTGGGGAAAAAATACGTATTATTGAAGCTAACTCAAAAACTATCCAAACAAAGTTAATCAATTTTATATGGGACCAACTGTGATGTATACCCTCTCGAACAATAGAATAAAATCCAAATCGGTCTAGCCATCTTCGAGTAATCGGGGAACATACATAAAAAAAAAAAAATAAAAAAAAAAAAGGTTCCGACGAATTGAGAACCTCCTCCTTTTTGAAGTCGGTTAAAAAAAGAAACTATTGTCCTGCCTTTATTTATTAATTTATGATACTTATGTGAAAAAGTTTGTTCTTTTTGTAACTTAATTATGCTCTAATGCTCATACTCGTATAAACAAAAACGAATCGTCTTGCTTGCGTAGCATTTTTATTTCCAAACTGGGCTAATTTTACCTGTTATAGCTACTTCCATATGGAGGGTCTACTATGGCTAAGCTATGAGGTCTTTGCTTCATTATTAGTAAAGATAGAAGTCTTAATTTTAACCAATAACGGTCCGTAATTTATAGGAATCGGCCATAAGTCTCACTATGTCTCTATTCTCTGTATTATATCTCTAATTTATTTTGCCGAAATATTGATAGTTTTGTTTTTAAAGTTTTCCACAATATTTAACTTGTAGACACGTCAGAAGTATTGTTTTATATCGCCCATCAGTCCGATAGTACCTAACCCGTTACGTGTTACATTCGTAACCAGTTTTATTTATATTTTAATCTTATTGTTTTATTTGACTAAATTATGCCTAAATAGCTAGACCATTTTTAGGGTTCCGTAGTCAACAAGGAACTCTTATAGTTTCGCTATGTCCGTCCGTCAGTCTGTCCGTCCGTCCACAGCTTAGCTGAGAGACTCTTAGTACTAGAAAGCTATAATTTGGCATGGATATACATATTCATCACGCCGATAAAGTGGTAAAATAAAATTATGAAAAAAAATTTTTTTAGGGTACCTTCTGTACACGTAAGTTGTTTTTTTTTTCTCGTCTACCCCATAGTGTGGGGTGTTGTTGGATAGGCCTTTTAAAAATATTGCGGGTTTGTGAAAACTATTTTTTGATTTAGGGATCCGTTTCTGAAATATTAAGCTTTAAATTGCAAATTTTTGTTAGATTCAAGCTAAACGTTAGTTTTGGATGGGTGAATAAATTCACGGTAGTAGTATATATAACGAAGTTAAAAGGAAAACTATCACAGCTAAGTAGGCTTTCCAAGTTTAAGAGTAATAGTCAACCAACTTGTAAAATGTACTTGGAACAGTAAAAATTTCGTACAAATTCCATTAAAAATTACTTATGTAACGTTGTTAGTTGTGTAAAAAAAATAAAATCATAACATTAGTAGGATATTATTGGGCATTCTAACCCACGCTTTCGTTCCTACGGCTCACTCCGTTCGCCTTCGTCACTCTCGGTGTGTTAGATTGCCCAAAAACATCCTACTATAACTAGCTCTACATATCAACCACTTATCCGTTCGCCTCGTCACTCTCGATGGATTAGAATACTCAATAATATCAATTAAATGTTACATAGTGCAGTAAAATACTGGTTCGGTGCCTATTCCACCCGATGGATTGGACGGAACTTATCAACATATTCTTTTCCTTTCACAACGAATTTGATGTTTGTTATAAATTTCATATCGAGGACTGTAATTTTTTGGATTCATTTTAAATAGCTGTTAATACGTGTAAGTCTGAAAGTTTAATAAAGGGAACTATTTGTTTGTAGTGACTAATGAATATATAAGTTAAAGGGCTGAGCATTAGTATTATTACCGATGGCTTACCTCGATCAACTAGGTACCGCAGATTCTTGGATTGAGCACTAAATCACTACTTTAGTTCACAATTTTTGTATCAACCACTTTCACACATACTTCGTTTAATAATCGAACTATACGATCATAGTAAGCTAAAATTCAGGACAGATTGTCTCATATCACTTCACAGAGCAAGAAATAGTATGCATCTACAGACACACACATTCTATTTCTATGGCTCAGATTGAGCACCAAGGACATCTGAACTTTACCATACTATAACATTAAACTAAAATTTGGGACAGCTTGTCTCATGTCACCTTCACAGAGCAAGAAATAGCATGCACCATGCATGAAATGCAGACACACACACATTCTATTTCTATGGCTCAGATTGAGCACCAAGGACATCCAAATTTTAATGTAATTAACTCATACAGCCGACACTAGCTTACATGTTAACAAATAAGGGCGCTCGCTGCTTGAACCACTAGCCTAAATTCAGGACAGATTGTCTCATGTCGCTCCACAAAGCAAGAAATAGCATGCGTCTACAGACACACACACATTCTATTTCTATGACCCCAGATTGGGACACCAAGGACATCTGAACTTAGGTTTTCATAACATTAAACTAAAATTTGGGACAGATTGACTCATGTCACTTCACAGAGCAAGAAATAGTATGCATCTACAGACACACACATTCTATTTCTATGGCTCAGATTGAGCACCAAGGACATCCATATTTTAATTTAATTAATTCAAACAGACGACACTGCCTTACACGTTAACGTACAAGTTATGTATTGAGTTTTCTTCTGGTTTCGCATGCTTATACACTTACCATCCTTCCGTCTAGTGTGCCCCGTATAATCAACGTCAAAACGGAGCATGCGCCGTTCAACGGTTAGTCGCTGCGCCGTACTCATACGTGAAACGCCTGACAATAAACGTATCAGGCAGCCGTCGTGTGTGTACATAGTCATTTACAAATGTCAAAGTCAGCAACATTGTATCATGCATCAATTTGCTTATTCGAACTTTATTGTATTGTAAGACGATCGCTGTACATGTTGTAGTCCGTAATTAAAATTCGAGTTTAAGCGATCTTCCTATACCTAATCATCTTCATCAAACTGGGGGGTGATCCTTAAATAAGAACTATGTGTATATCAATTCCGTTAACTGATTATAAAAGAATGATTCTTTCCTGAACATAATAACTACTAATTTTTTGTAATAACTTTTTTGTAAGTCTAGGAATTGTTTGAAAGGCGATCCTTTAATGTCATTGCTGAATTTAGAAATCGACCTTCTTTGCATGAAATGTTTTATAAAGTTTGTTAGATTTAGTAGTTTCATGATTTTACACTTTGAGTTTAACTGCAACATAAAATTAACTAAGTTTTTATCGTGAATTTGTTCACGTGGTTTGTTCTGCACACAAAAAGTTTTGTAAGGATTTTGCATCTTTAGATACATTCTGATTTCTGACTCTCAAAAATCATCATCTGCCTAGCCTTTCCCAACTATGTAGAGGTCGGCTTCCAGTCTAACCGGATGCAGCTGAATACCAGTATTTTACATGGAGCGACTGCCTACTCTACTGTTCTGTGGCCTATCTGACCTCCACAACCCAGTAACTAGGTAATACGATACCCCTTGGTAAGACTGGTTGTCACACTTTCGGGCTTCTGACGACCCGTAACGACTGTCAAAACACGAAAATGAATGACAGCCGGGACCAACGGCTTAACGTGCTTTCCGTAGCTTAACCTGATGGATCGACCCGTGCGACTATTATTACATAGCCACGAGCTCCAAAAATGCAATTTTATTTATTTCACGAGTGTGATGTCATTGAACGTTTTATATCAAGACGTATTAAACAAACATGCTTACATACTTTATTATAATATCTATTGTGTTAATTCTAAGTTACTGTCTGCGGCTTTACCTTTGTCGGCGAGGGTAAGAAGCTGGTTTTGTATTTCATTTCTCACGACAAAATTGCAATTTGACAGAAAGGGTTTTCAATCACTAGGGTTTAATTAGACGTAAGTAACATAAATTAGTCATACACCTGTGAGGATATGTAGTTAAGGTTTAATTTTGTTATGAGGTAAATATTGCTGAAATGGTATTTTTTATGAATATAAACCAATAATTTAGGTGAAAAAATTAAATTCGCTCCAGTGCTTCCCAGTGCCAGTGCCGCTGTTGACATTATATTATTATTATATTCCTAATAATATAATATTATACCGACTTCTAAAAATGTAAGTAAGTATTATATTAAGTTAATTTTAGTGACCTTGTTTCTATTGTTCATTGTTGTAACCTTCTGACGACACGGTTGGCGCAGTGGTTGAGCGATTGACTGCTGCGCAGCATGTCGCGGGTTCGATTCCCGCACGGAACAAATATTTGTACGACCTACAAGTATTTGTTCCGAGTCTGGGTGTTTTTCTATCTATAATATGTATGTATTTACAAAAAAAAAAAAAAAAAAAAAAATGTATATAAGTAGTTTATCAGCCATCTCGTTACCATAACACAAGCATTAGATTGCTTAGCTTGGGGCTAGATGGCGTTGTGTGATATGTCCAAACATATTTATTTATTTATTATTTTTATTTACTTCTTTAGAAAATTATGGTTTTAGCATAAAGTTCAATAATTTTAATGTGTTCGATTTTAGGTCTGACTCCGAAGTTGAATACGAGTCCCAAAGGCTCGATCACGCTGTCGAGATTAAGAAGGCGGCTCATTCTGCTAAGAAGAAGGCGACGACGAAGCGCAAATCTGAAAGGTGACCTTGTTTCTATTGTTCATTGTTATAACCTTCTTTAGGAAATTATGGTTTTAGCATAAAGTTCAATAATTTTAATGTGTTCGATTTTAGGTCTGACTCCGAAGTTGAATACGAGTCCCAAAGGCTTGATCACGCTGTCGACATAAAGAAGGCAGCACAGCCTGCTAAGAAGAAGGCAACGACGAAGCGCAAATCTGAAAGGTGCACCACGCCTTCGAAACCAAAATCAAGGTAATTTACTATTACTGATTTTTCTTTAAGTATGTTTTTGTGCACATCGGTCGTTGAAGTGAAGTGAAGTTTCTAATGCATATCGGTCTCAAACTTAGACCTGTAACGTAGAGAGCAATGAAATTCATTTTACATACATTACCTTTTTTCGTACAGTGTGGTCAGTGAGATAATATTTACGTATATTACCGAATTGCAGTTCCGAATATCTATTTTACCCTAGTATCGTTAATAATTACTATAAATAATATGTTATTATTGTTTTACAGTAAGACACGCCCGAACACAGACCTCTTCGGGTTAGAGGACGCCGCAGTCGCAGATCGTCCAACGACATCCAGCGGGGACCTGGTATCTTCCCTTCTGAGCCGCGTCGCAAACGGCAAGGTGCGGCGAACAGCACACTTGAACGGTGACTTTTATGTGGAGGTAAAGGTTTACCATAAGCCCGACATTATCTCCACTGTAAGGGAGGATCGGTGGAAGAAGGCGGCCGTTGCACTAAAAGTGCAATTAAGTAAAGAAAGTCCTCAGTGGGACACTTTGCAGTCATTCATGAGGCGGGCTCACGAATTGTTCGACGATTCAGAGCCTGTCTTCTACAGTGACCAATTTAGTTTTAAGTAATAATTAATGTATTTTTAAGATTTTAACTTGGAGCACCCACAGAATATTTTAATTTTATGTCTTGTAATCTTAATTATTTCAGTTGCATTTCACTATAAACCTTGTGTGCAAGATAATAATTAACGTAATCGTAATCTAAAATGCCTTTTTGTACTGTTTGTAACGCGACTATTGAGCGCAGTCATTGGACTGGTCACCTACGCAGTACCACCCATAAAAACAGGAATATTTCACATTTTTGCGAAGGTGTTGAAGTAATTCATTCTGCCTTTCGCAATCGTATAGCTTCTTATAGAATTGTTGATCTATATGAGAACTATTCTCTAGAATTGTTTTTAAATAGTATCCGAGACAAAATCAAAACATTAATAGATAAGTCTCATAAAGAACATATAAGTTTAAAAATTAATTTTGAATATTTTGCACTGTTTTTAATGGTTAAAAATGATTCTCAGGAGATAAAATCATTTGGTACTAAAAATTATACACTTCACCAGAATTATGAATATGATTCATTAATTACTCAGGTTAAAAATGCGTTAGTAAAAAAATTAGAGGAGTTTCAAGACCGTGACAGTGGTTGGACTTTCTTGAGTAGCTCGCATTTAGAAGTCAATATTAACAAATACCAACCATTGCGCGGTTCAGGCTTTATCGAATTACCGGCTGCAATTAAAGCGAAAAAAGCATGTGTCAATATTCGTAACAATGATGAGTATTGTTTCTTATGGTCCGTTGTTGCTGCTTTATATCCCGCTAAAAGTCATCCTGATAGGGTTTCGTCTTACCCAGATTTTCGGACTGTGTTGAACTTAGAAGACTTAACATTTCCATTAAGTTTCTCGGATATTGCACGGTTTGAAGTAAATAACCCAGGAGTTTGTATTTATATTTATGGCATAAAAAAGAATACTATAATTGGTCCGCTTTACAAACCAAAAACTGTGACTGGGAAAGTGATTCATTTACTTTATTTGGAGAAGGATGACTTGTCACATTATTGTCTTATTAAAGATTTACCACGACTTGTTAAGAATCAAATAACGAAACACCACAGTAAATTGTACTTTTGTAACGTTTGCTTAATGTTTTTCAATTCACGCGATGATCTTAGTTCACATAGTTGTGGGGGAGTTGCAACTGAACTACCTCCAAAAGGTTCGTTCATACAGTTTGAGAATTATAATAGAAAACAAATACTACCATTTGTTATATACGCAGACTTTGAAACAATGCTAGAACGGTACGACTTTTGTGACCCTGACCCAACTAAGGCCAGCACTGTTACACGTCAGCGCCATGTACCTGTAGCATTTGCCTATCATATTACGTGTGCGCTGGATGATAGCTATAATCGTTACGTTTCGTATCGTGGTCCTGATTGTGTTTCCAAATTTGTGAAGACTCTCTTTAAAGATGCACGAAAAATTTACAAAATTTTAAAAAATAATGTTCCCATGATTTACACAGAGGATAATGCTCGAGATTTTGAGAACGCTATGACCTGTCATATTTGTGAAAACTTCTTATTCGGAGATAGAGTCCGCGATCATTGCCACTTAACTGGTAGATATCGGGGTGCAGCTCATAGTTATTGTAACCTACAATACAAAGTACCAACATTTTTGCCTGTATTTTTTCATAATTTATCTGGTTATGATTGTCATCTTTTTATTAAGGAATTGGGCGAAGCCCCTGGATCTATTAAACTTATACCTAAAACAAAAGAAAATTACATTTCATTTACAAAATTTATTCCGATTTCCTCTGAGGAAAGTATGCAGGTTAGATTTGTAGATTCTTTCAAGTTTTTAGGAACTAGTTTAGAAAAATTGGTTAGTACAATGAAAAAACAAGAATTTAAACAGTTGAAAGCTTATTTTCCTAACAAAACAGAATTTGAGCTCCTCACCCGTAAGGGAGTGTATCCTTATGACTATATGTCTACATGGGAACATTATGAACATACGTGTTTGCCTACTAAAAATAACTTTTATAACTCATTGACTAACGAGTCAATTACCGATGAAGACTATGAACACGCGCAATCCGTTTGGTCAGCGTTTAATATTAGAAATATGGGTATGTACACGGATTTATATCTCAAGACAGATGTTCTGTTGTTAACAGATGTATTTGAAAGTTTTCGAAAAACTTGCAAACGACATTATAATCTCGACCCTGCCTTTTATCTCACGGCTCCAAGTCTTTCGTTTGATGCTATGCTTTTAAAAACCAGAGTTCGGTTAGAATTGATAAGCGATGTTGAAATTTATAGGATGATACAAAATGGTATTCGAGGAGGTGTTTGTATGTGTTCTAAAAGACATGTCAAAGCCAATCATAAATATTTAGATACATACGACCCATCCCATCCCAGTTCATTCATCATTTATTTAGACTGTAACAACTTATACGGTTTTAGCATGTGTCAGTCCTTACCTTATTCCGATTTTAGATTTATGGATAGACAAGAAATTGATTTTTTGCGAAATAACTTGACAGATATCAGTGATTCCGCGGAAAACGGTTACATTCTTGAAGTTGATTTATTATATCCTGAGAATTTACACATGGATCACAATGACTTTCCATTTTGTCCCGAAAAATGCTTGCCACCCGGTGGTAAAAATAAAAAACTAATACCAAATTTGTATGATAAATATCACTATGTTATTCATTACGTTCATTTAAAAAAATGCTTACAGCATGGTTTAGTATTGCATAGGATCCATCGCGGTGTTATATTCAAGCAAAGTGCTTTTTTAAAACAATATATCGATATTAACACACAGTTACGTCAAAAGGCAGAGTCGACGTTTGAACAAGATTTTTTTAAATTACTGAACAATAGTATTTTTGGTAAGACCTTGGAAAATAATGAACATCGGGTAGATGTTAAGCTAATAAACAACTGGTGTGACTTGAAAAATAAAACAAAAAAAACCAATTGTGCTGAAAAATTGATAGCCAGCCCATATTTTCATAGTGCTTCTATATTTTCTGAAAATCTAGTAGCAATTCAAATGAAACCTTCGCGCGTACTTCTTAATAAACCAATATACATAGGTTTTGCTGTATTAGAATTATCTAAGGGTCACATGTACGATTTCCATTATTCCATCATAAAACCTTTTTACGGTAACCGAATTGAATTGTGTTATACTGACACAGACAGCCTAGTTTATAATGTACAGACTAGTGACGTATATAAAGATTTTAAACTCCACTTTCTAAAATATTTTGATACAAGCAACTACGATTGTACAAATGAATTTAACTTGCCAATTATTAATAAGAAGGTTCCAGGACTCTTTAAGGACGAAATGGGTGGTAAAATTATCAAAGAATTTGTAGGATTGCGCTCAAAACTTTATTGTATTAAAACATTAAATAAAACCATAAAGAAAGCAAAAGGCACAAAAAAATGTGTAATGAAAGATTTAAAAATGTTAGATTATAAAAATATTTTGTATAATAATTGCAATATCATTCGCAAAAAAAATGTACTGTTTAGGTCCATAAAACACAACATTTTTACACAAAGTGTAAATAAAATAGCATTATCAAGCAATGATGATAAACGGTTGCTGTTACCTGACAAGGTATCTACTTTGGCCTGGGGAAATGCAACTATTTTTATGTAATCGGGTGCTCCACATTTATGTAATATTAGTTTATAATTGAAAATAAATAAATAGGTACCTAGTTAAAGATTACCTAAGCAGGGACTGAAACTGTAACCGCTATAAGTGTTTTAACACAGTTTTTGAAATTGTTTTATATAAAGAAACAAATACAATAAGTTTACTGAATCAAAGTGTAACCTTATTATCTTATTACTTGTAGCAAATAACGTAAAATCTTATTTAGTCTTAATTAGTTTTAAGACCGTTTACGCGACACGGCATTTCATAAAAAATACTAAAATATTCTCTACTAACTTTTTATGTCATATTATTCATTTCCAAAACTTCGGACTTTAAAATGAAATGCTGTGCCGCATAAACCTGATTCCTAAGTTTTCTTTTAAGTAAGTACCTATTTGTATGAAATAAATAAATAAATAATAAATACTATTTTATAATCATAATTGTATCTGTTTCATTTTCATTCCTGATTTATGACAAAGCACACGACGATACAGACTCCAACTTGATAAAACATGTTGTCAATTTTTGATTACAAAGCACTCATAGCTCGAAGTTCGCACGCGCGGTGTAGAATTTGACACCGAGCAGGTGTTCGTGCAAGAGCTCGAACACGTTAAAACATGAAAATTAATCACGGCGCAATGCTTATAGAGTCTAATTACATACGTTCCACAGTAATATTATTGAGTAGAACATTCATTATTAGACAGTCAGCCGGTGCGACCATATCACTTCAAATAAAACAAAACGAATTGTAAGTATTGTACAAGTACCTATCTACTTATAACATTATTTCATCATGTTGTTTATGTAATTATAATTAAATATTATTCCGTTTGTTTCAGATTATTGATAATGGATGATTCTCCAGATATTATCGACTTCTCACAATACGCTCAAGGTTTTCCGACACCGAGTTTAAGCTGGCATATCCCGGAATTCTCAGAACAACAAAGACCTGACAACAAGGAGTTTAGAGCAAGACAAAACTGCGGACCTGCCAGCAAGAAGCCTAGAACAAGACGGGAGTGTCTAAAACAGAAGTCATCTCCACCTACATGTCAATCATTCGTTATAAACAATGAGAAGAAAAAAGGTTTACGACTGGTCATGGTGCAAGTGCTGGATATCAGTGAACAACAAGAACCTGCAAGTGACAATCAAGACGTGGTAATATTAAGTGCACAGTATGTAGTGACTGAATCGGTGGACCATATTATGGAGGAGACACAATCGTTAATTAATAAAATATCAAAAAAACTTTGTGGGGACAATTGTTACTATTAACAGATATAATTATTTTGTAAGTACCTACTTCATAAGTTATTGTGTAAGATTTGTAGTAATATTATTAGGTATGTATAACATTTATTTGCTTTCTTATTCTTTACTCTCTATACATCTTAGGTTTTTATGTAGTGTAAGTTTTGAATGTATAAATTATTAAAATATCAACTATGTAAGTTTTATTGTCATTAACTTTTGTGTTTTATCCTGTACATAGTCTAGAAACTAAAACTTTAAAATATTATAATGTAGATAATATTAATTTCTTTGTTTAATGTAGTTAGGGTAATGTTCATACATCACAAGTTTGTAAGTTAAGTGTGTAGGTACGTATAGAAAACATTAAATAAACTATAACTTTTGTATTTTATCCTGTACATAGTTTAAAAAAAACAAAAAAGAAATATATATTATTAAGTAGGTATGTAGATTTTCTTTGTCTAATCTAGTTGGGAAAATGTACATACATCACACGTTTGTAAGTTAAGTATGTAGGTATGTATAGAAAACATTAAATAAACTATAACTTTTGTAATTTATCCTGTACCTACATAGTCCTAAAAAACAAAAACAAAAAAAAAAAAAATACATATACTATTAAGTAGGTATGTAGATTTTCTTTGTCTAATCTAGTTGGAACAATGTACATACATCACAAGTATGTAGGTCCGTATAGAAAACATTAAATAAACTATGTGATGACATCTATTATTGGGTAGGTAGTTATAATTAGTTTGTAATAATTGTAAATAATGTAAAAAAGTAAATAAAACTGTATTCTTTAATGATTTAAATTATGTTTTATTTTCTATTACTTAGTTATACTCGAACTCTAAATTAGCTCTAGTTTAAAGATATAATTATAGTGTTTATTTGCTAACAGTATTTTTTATTAGAATAATTCGTTGAAAATCATGGATGAAATTTTATAAGAAATATCATTTTGCTGCAGCTAATTTAAAGTTTCGTAAGTAGGTTACCCTGATTATATTAAATAAAACACTCATAAGTAGATATACATTTTTTATTAACTGATCAACACAATAATAATTAAAATAAATTAAATACAGACATATTATTATCAATGTACCATTTTCTAATACACACAGCATTATTTAATGCACAGTTCAATTTGTGATCCACACAGTTATAATCAGTTTTATTTTTACAAAACTTTTTTTTTAAGGTCGCAAAATTAGGGCATCCCTTCTCACCTATGTCAATCACTTCACAGTTTGCACATAACTCTTTTATCCACTTAATCTTTTCTAAACCCTTTGTAATAATTTTTCTATTTTCTAAATACGGCATGATGACGTGTTGAAACTCTCTGTAGTCTATAAAGCCCTCACTCCAGAAAATTCCACGATTTCTTTCCAACCATCGCACCTGCTTCTTTTCTTCTTGAGTTAAATAGTAAAACGAATGTGGTGGTTTAACTAAGAACGTCTGTGTGTGCTCATTACTTACGATAGCCACTTCTTTGACAATAAAA
This sequence comes from Cosmia pyralina, assembly GCA_946251885.1. Taxonomy (NCBI): domain Eukaryota; kingdom Metazoa; phylum Arthropoda; class Insecta; order Lepidoptera; family Noctuidae; genus Cosmia; species Cosmia pyralina. The sequence continues at coordinate 16,477,427 of OX276357.1, forward strand.
TTATTGTCTAAATATTTAAATCCTTGGAGTTCGACAATGATAATATCTGCGTTCATGATAACTTCTTCACTGTGTTGCTTAATGGTTTGTATTCAACAATGCAATCGTTAAGAATGAGGCAGTACGCTGAAGTTTGATCTGGTATTTCTGAATCACTCTCGATTTCTACCCTTACATCTACAACAGGACCAGTCTTCAGATTATCGGTCTGTCTAGAGCAATCAACAACAAACAACGGTGCTAAGTCTTTAAATTGTTTCTCGCTTAATAAAGACTCCGGACAACGTCCATAATACGACTGCTGAAATCTGATGTATTGCTCATATAATAAAGCAATTCTGTTATTAGCGAAGTTCACATTGAGGCTTTCATACGGGAAATATGTTGAATTAAGGTACACTCGAACATCACGAACATAGCAGTGATCAAACTGCGACATGTCAGAACTTGCATTATTTTTTCTACTTGTTTGTAGTCCAATTATAACATATCTTGGTTTTTCTATTTGAGATGAAGTTTTGATGGACCAGGTATGCTTTGTAGTTTTAGGTAAAGTAGGGTATTCATATAGATCCCAGTTTCTAAATATCATCTGAAGTGGTCGATCTTTTTCCAACAGTTTTAATAAACTTATTTTTTCTTTGTCTGATACTTTAACATGGGGTACGCGCCATATAATTTTATTGATTTGAATGTCTTCCACTATTTCACCGGTGTTCAATTTTACAGCATTCAAATTAGTGTTGCTTCGTAACAATATTAGTTCATGTCTACTATTTATCACAACTTTTTTAAAATCTTCTGCGAAACCAAGGATATTCCGAAGTGGTATAGACGCAGAAAAACTTCCTCCATTAATATTTTTTACACCATCGATACTCCAACCCCAAGCTCTAGCAATTTTTGATTCATTCTCATTCATTGATATTAATGATTTCATGGTTGTAGTTATACCTGCGTTTTTTATTTTATCAATCTCCACTCCATTTAGTTCGTACCTAATATCTTGGAACAAGAAGAGTAGTCCATTGTTCGTAAAATTGACACTAGTAGCTCTCTCTTTTGAATCTTTTTTGCTAACGATAACGGTTCCTTCCAAATACAGAGTGCTGGCTGAAGGTAATATGTATAGATCCTGTTGGTTGATAGGTATGCGAATTTCATCGTTCCTGTTGAAACTCGTTACATAAGGTTTGTACGAATGAAATTCAATTCCTTCTATACTGTTGTCGTAAGTCGGAGTGGATAAAACGTCTAAGATATTCATTTTAACAATCCGATCGCTTTGAGAAATATCTTATTGTCTTTAGTTAATTTTATTTTGCTCTTAGAACGACGTCTTATTTGGTAGGTAGCTTGAGTGGAACTGGTATTTTTAATTTGTTGAGGCACATATTTATTGTAGTCAATCATTTTTTCTTCTAAGATGTAAATACAGCTGCACTTCTTCACCACGCAAATTAATTAAGCGATTGTTTATATCTAGTAGTCGAATATGTATGCAGCTTATGTTATTTTGATTGATTGGAAAATATATTGCGTTCTTCGGGATTTCTATGATTCTGTAACCTGGTGGTACGTTGAGTGCGAATTCGTGAATTATGTGACTTGGTTCACCGTTTATATACGAGCCGCTCACAATGTCACATTCGATCCTTACCACTGTCGTCGGTAAAATGTTGACTGGATACTGTGACACATGCCATTTATTTGCTTTCAAGACCTGCTTATCAAAGCCTAACAGTTTATTGAAAGAGTATTCTTTCTTAAAATTAACGTCTTTTGAGCAGTATATGCTAGTTTTTAAAGTATTGTTATTGCACTGTAATTTGATTGAGGCGTCTTTTATTTCAGATTTTAAATAATCATAAATATCTTGCAATTCATAGGTGCCTTCCGGTATTTCAATAATTTCATTTGAACCATAGTAGAACTTGTTATTACTTATATCAATATTTGGTATAGAATTAAATGTTGAAAAATGTAACAAAGCACACTCATATTCTCCATTTAGTTGCAGCGTATTAGGATAGTACGTAGATAAAATTGAAGAGTTTCCAGTTATCGACAAAGTGAGTGACATCTTGCAAATGATTGAAATAAAGTAAAAGCATTTATTTTATACATTTTTATTCCAAAAAGTCCTCAGATATTTTAAACATAAATGACCACAGTTTACAGTGTTAAATTTTTGATATCTTGTGTAGTTATATAAAACTTTACAATTCTTAAAATATCGTAGCAGTTCTAATGGAGGTTTTAAATTTCCATAGCTATCAAAATATTCACAATAGTCATATACTTTTACATAAGCTACCCAATGCGTTCCTTCGTTTTTAGAATCGTCTAAGTTAACGATACCACATTCCATACGTTTCGGCGTCCTTGGTAGTTGATCTTTCATATATACTCCTCGGAAATATGGAATATCTCTTGCATAGTTTTGGATGTCTACATTAGTTAGTGGGCGATTGGGTAGCTTCTTGTTCAGTTTTTTGATGATTTTATGAACAATCCTTTGCCGTTTTTATAAGGCTTTAGGTATAAACCTTTGCCCACTGCTAAACCCTCCATAGTTCTATTATGTCGTTCAGTCTCTCGCAAGTTTTGCTGAGCTGATTTGTAATCATTCACCGTTTTTGCAATTCCAGCCGCACCACCAGCTAAAGCTCCTAAAGCTGATAAGCCAGCAAAAATTGGAATTAAAGGTAGAACCCCACCAGTTTTCGGTATGGGTATCACTCTCGGCACTCGAATTTGATGTAATTTGGGACATAACTTTTTTGCAGCTAAATAAGCAAAGTTTATTAAAGACTTACTATCATTGGGTTTTAGTTTTTTTATTTTCGATTTTATTTTTGATACTAAACTTTTAAATGTTTTGGCACCAGAACCAGATTTCAATTTGGCTTTCATAACTTTGCTTACTAACCATGAGCTTAATTTTTCACCTTTTCCTGCATCTTTTGATTTAAGTCTGCGTTTAGCCATGTTTAATAGCTGTAAGTCGGCTTCGTGACGATTAGGTAAATCTGTATGTTTTGCATATGCTATATCGTGGTGCATACAAGCTTCGTCTAGTTTATTCACACCTCGATCACCTCGCAACAAACGTTTATGAAGTTTAGTTCCTGGTCCGCAATAATTGTATCCAGGCAAATGAGCTTCGAACGGTAGGTTATTAATTATACTGTTAACTAGTCCACCACCTTGCATTACTTAAAGTATAATGATACAAATATTACAAAATACTTCTTTTATATCTCAATTTATTAATGCAGATTTATCAATCCACTAACTAACTAACTAACATAACACACAACACAACTGTATAACTGTTTTCTTCATTACTGAGACCTAACCATTTGACGAATAGTATCTTTCCTTTCTTTTTAAGTATTTTTTCTACTAAATAAACATCAGGATAGTCAGATTTTTGAAGTTCTTGCTCGTAAAAAGTACCTAATATATCTTGCTTTCTTTGATCTTCTATGTGATATGTTACTGGCACAGTTTTATTAATCTTTTTTATAGTGAAGAGTTCAGTTGACCAGTTAGGAGTATAACCTTTCTCGAAATTGTGTTTGTATTTACTGATACGAACACAGTCACCATTTTTAAACTTAGGCTTCCGCTGGATGGATACATGTTTACATATTTTTTTAATATTTTCATTTATGACTGCTTCATTATATTTATTCACATCAATCGGGTTAATTTTAATAGTACGATGTTTTGTGTTGTTATAAGTCTTAAATAAATCTACTAATGGTGATCCTAACCACTTATAGTTTCCAATGAGACTAAAATATTTATATAAATTATTTTTAACAGTTTTAATTAGTCGCTCTACAATTGAAGCTTTTTTAATTGAGAAAGATGAGTAATGGTTAATGTTGTACTTCTTCATGAGCGTTTGGAATGTGTTGTTATAAAACTCTGTACCCATGTCAGTTTGTAAGTTAACAGGATTTTTATTGCTGCTTATTAGTATACGCTCAAATGCTCGAGTGACTTCCGATTTATTTTTTGATTTTAACGGTTCTGCCCAGGCATACTTTGAAAAGCAGTCAATCACCACTAAGATGAAATTGTAACCTTTGTTATACTTTTTCAGGTTTTGCATGTCCATCAAGTCTGCTTGCCATAAGTCGTGGATTCCTTTTAGAATAACAGAACGTCGAAGGAAATTTCTTCGTGCCGCTTTATGTATTTCATTTACAATTTGCTGTTTCACCATTACGGAGTTTTTTGAAGTAATTTATCCACCTCTGCTTTAGTATAAAACTTATCGTACAAATGAGTTGAAACCTCAGGTATTCTTGCTTTTAAAGTAGCTTGAACTGTACTCTTTGCATCTTTCATGATTTGAGAACGCAATGCACCAATCAGATTATTAAATTCTTTAAACATATTAGCATTCAATCGATCTACATAGTCCTTGTTTACAGCATCATCTGCTTCTACTGGAGATCTGATTCCTCTCAGTCTTGATGTTTTTAAATCAAAATCGCCGTTTTCTGATTTTAACAATGCATTCTCATTAAACTCAAATAACTCTGATAAACGCATTCTTTTGTGAATGTAGTGTCCGAATTTGTCTACGTTCATGTTTAAGGTGTATTGTATCGAGAGGCTGATAATAAAATAAACACAATCTCAAATATTTATTTATTTATAACTTTACTTTCACGCAATTCTTCAATGATAGATATAATTTCATTATCTAACCCTGTGTTGCCAGCATCTCTAGACGCAATTAATAATTTTAACCTTTCCACTAACTCATTAGGATTATCCCAATACACTAAATCTACGTTTTTTTTCCACTTTTTCATTAAAGGTAGACCCTTTCCCTGAACTGCATTCTTCAGTTTAAAAAGAGGTTTAATAACTTGCAAATATTTTTGTCCTTTATTACTTTTTATTGGCTTACTTGGCTCATAGTCTCGACGATGTGCATTTGTAACAAGTAGCATCGACTTATAATTTTGCAGATCACTTTCTGTAACAAAGCTTAAGTCTACATCTTTCTTAAACAACAACTGTTTTAATCCAGGTGTATATCGGTATGTACGTCCAGCCACGATGATGTTTTGATCATTGATCGTTATGCAAGCCGAACCTAACATCAATTTCCCGCGTTCTACTCTAACCCCAAATGGAACATCTACCAACGCCTCTGAAGATACTGACCAGGATGACGTATCACAATCTTGATTCCTTTCATCAGTTTCAACTACTGATGCATATGAAGAATCACTGTTGATATCGGATTCATATTTGTCTTCATCGTCATTATTATCATTACTTTCTGCGCTACCAGTTTCTTCTTTCTGATAAGTTTCTTTAGTAAACGGAACATCAGCAAAATCATCATTAGCACGCAGGAGAGGAGTTTGCTTACTTGCATTAGCAATTAGGTTGAGAGGTTCTGTTACAGGTTTGAAAACAGATTCCAGTGCTTGTTTATTGTTAATCTCAGCATCTCTCATTTTTCGTACTTTTATCTTTACAGCTTCTGCCGCATCAACAATTTGTCGTTTCAATAATTTTTCCATATTGTTGGTAAAATAGGTCGGAATTGATTTAGCGTCGTAAGGCGAATAATAATGTCAGGCAGGTAATGGCCTTATATATGTATTCGTGTTCTTAGTCAAAGACTACAAACGTGTCAAATTTATTTCTATAGCATCCTTTGTTTTTGGAACAATCTTTATTAATTACAATATAATTGAAAGGTGTACTCCATATTTTTGAACACATTTCACGAAATTCAATCCATGTCATGTCAGTGTTAACGTGTTCTTCATAAACATGTCTCATATTTCTTTCATCTTGTTTAAAAAGTACGATTAGGTTTGCGTTGTCTCTTACTAACTGCTTTGGGATTTTACTATACGTCTGATTTAGATAAAAACAATCGATGAACTTGTGTCTCCCCATAGCAAAATAATCGCGCATACTACTTTGATTTTCACAAGCAACATCATCAAATACAATTACAGAATTCGGTTTTGCGGTCTGAACACTCAGTACTTGCTCGTTTTCATGATATTTCTGAAATGAAATGCCTGGTACTCGTTGCAAGACTTTTTCTAAAAAAACGTACTTGGGTTGTTGCAAGGTTTTCGAATAAACATAAACATTTTGAAATCGTAAACCATTCTCGTGTATAAGAAGACCAATTAACAAATTCGTCTTTCCACAATTTGACGGTCCGCAAATGATGCATCGTATCGATTTAGGTAATAATTCTCCATGGCGAAAACCAGTCTCCTGAGAATTAATACAAAGTTTGTTTACATGTAACGATTGTGGTTGTTTTACAAATTTCATGACGACTGTTTGAAACGGTTATATTAATAATGAGTCAATTAATGTATTACACTGACATTTATAGCTCATTGTCGCTAACTCGAACAACTGTACGAACAACCACACCATGGCTGTCCTTCAAGAACCTGTATTTTACTGCACTATGTAACATTTAATTGATATTATTGAGTATTCTAATCCATCGAGAGTGACGAGGCGAACGGATAAGTGGTTGATATGTAGAGCTAGTTATAGTAGGATGTTTTTGGGCAATCTAACACACCGAGAGTGACGAAGGCGAACGGAGTGAGCCGTAGGAACGAAAGCGTGGGTTAGAATGCCCAATAATATCCTACTAACATTCTTATTAATAATGATTTCTAAATTAATAATATTTACGCTCATATAACGACGGGCGGCGGCGTGCACTACGGAACCCTATTACTGCGCGTGTCCCGACACGCACTTGGCCGGTTTTTTCTGTAACTACAACCGCTTAGGTACCTAACCTACCCTTACTGCCCCGTCTCAAAAATCCACCCTGTATTTTCAACTCTTTCTGTAAGTGTAGGCGAAGCGGGTTTTTATTTAATTTTCGACTTTCAAAACTTAGGGCTGCCAAGAAGTTTTTAATACGCTTTTTGTTACAGTCAAACAGAAAATTTAATTTAATTTTTAGACTGTAAATCTAAATCTGTGAAATCATTTTTCATTTTGTAAATCTCCATTTTTGTTGCTCTTGTTTTTATGTCTGCTAGTTCAATCTGGCTAGCCTTTTTCCAAATATGTTGGGGTCGGCTTCCAGTCTAACCGGATGCAGCTGAATACCAGTATTTTGTATGGAGCGACTGCCTATCTGACCTCCACAACCCAGTAACTGGGTAATACGATACCCCTTGGTAAGACTGGTTGTCAGTCTTTCGGGCTTCTGACGACCCGTAACGATCTGTCAAAGATCCACGAATGACAGCCGGGGCCAACGGCTGAACGTGCTTTCCGAGGCACGGAGGAGTCTTGGTATGTAAAGATGGTCACCCATCCACGGACAACCCCGGCAAGCGTAGCTTAACCTGATGGATCGACCCGTGCGGCTGTTATTACTTAGCCACAAGCTCCTCCTCCTTATGTCTACTAGTTATTTAACAAAAAGTTGTTTGGATAGTTTATTAGATTTATTCACAGTAATATACAATTACTATACATGTATGTACTTGCCTAATCTAATGGCATGTATATAATTTATAACCACATAATAATTATGGTTTACTATGTGGTTACAGATTATATAGGTACATGCCATGCAATTAGATTAGGCTGGATTTATGTTTTAAGAAACTTAACTAGCTTTGCCCTGAGCCTTTGCTCGCATCATTAGGATAGCCTTAGCCTACGCCCGTCTTCGTCACAAACCATCCATGTGTTAGATTTCACGACTATCTACTGAGGCGCGAAAGCAGAACTAACGTCATATACTCACTCAAACGGATAATAATAATAAAGACTAAATAGGCTAAGATCCCAGAGACCCCAGACCTACGTCATTTTAAAACCCTAAAATTTTGAAGATTGATATGCAGTTAAGACGGTATGCTTTGCTAGTTTGAAAGCTGGGCCAAACTACATGTTACAGGTACTAAAGGTACATACAATTCTTACTCGTCTACTTCAAAGTAGAAAAGCTGGTTTTACATTATGTTTCACATAATATTGTTAAAAAACAATATTAATTATTGCCAGACACTTTTCGAGGGCGTTAACTTTCGCCAGAACAGTTCTTTTAAAATTTAGATAAACTAAATTTAATATATTGTCATTTTATTCTATAGTATGCAGCCAGACCAATCCGATGGGCCAAACATCTCCCCAGACAGACAAACGTTCCGCTGTGTGTGCAAGTGCAAGAGCATGTCTGTAAATTGGCCCCGCTTTCAACTAGCAAGTATGCATACCGTCTTAATTGCATATTAGACTACCAATGTTTAAAATTTTAGCTTTTCTAAAATGACGTAGGTCTAGGGGCTTTGGGATTTTAGACTATAAGGTGAGAAGTATGATGGTTGGCAATTAAATAAACTTTGCAGAACAAAAAGTAATAAAAAATTGCCAATGACCTACGGTTGCCAAGAATAAAAAAAGAATGGCATAAATCGAAATGATAAAGCCACCAACACATTTAACGAAACAGCCAGCAAAACGAAACTCATCAAGGTTTGAAAAAGGAACGCATGGAACCTCAATACGAGTGTCGAACGGAATTAATCCGAGATCAAAAGTTCCACGTCCACCGTCCGAGTTGAACGCATATTTGCGTTTAGGTCTGCCGGACTCATAAATGCGTCTTTTTGTGGTCGTGGCAAACTTCCATCGTAGGGTTTTTGTAACAGTTATGTGAAATAATGTTTGGTTGTTGTCATTCTCTGGAATTACATTTGTATGGAGGTGTGTTATGCTTACCGTTCTACATAAACTTCCTAACATATCGGGGGCAAGAAAACAACGCATAGCCACCACAAGAAGAAATTATGATATATGTGAGTCCATCCATGTAAATACTCATTTTGCACAAAGATTTTTCCCTTACAGAGGAAATAAGCTATTTAATAAACTAAATAAGATAATTTCTATATCCAATTGCAATAAAAATGAATGTAAAAATAAAATTAAAAAATGCCTATTAAGATTAAATTATTACGAAACTGAAAAAATTATTAAAGTGGCAAGGTAGTTTTATGTTTGTATAACATATATATATATATAAATAAATATAGCATGCATAGCATGTATATTGAAACATTCACACACACACACACACACACACACACACACACAAACACCATCATACACCACATACACCATACACACATTTAACATGTACCTACTCGCTGACTTATAATTTGTCATAAAATATTATGTGATGGGGGGCCTGGAGTTCTATAGTACAGGCCTAGGCTTAGTTTAGACTCCTGAGGGGCAATTCCCGTATTTTTATAACAACGTTCGCAATCTCATCTCAGTCTCAATCTGTCAAAATTGTATAGAGTTTGCCTACATTTTTGACATTTGAGTGTCGCTGGCTGACATTGCGACTTGAATTTGAACGTTTTTAATTATGAGAATTGGCCCTCAGATCTCCCACAAATTACATTTACGTAACTGTGAACCTGTATATTTAACTTTAAGATTGTTTTCGTATATAATGTGTAATTTGTGGAGATGAATAAACATTTTTATTATTATTTTTTGAACTGTCTTTGACATATCTCGGGACCCTGGGGTCCCGGACTTTTGGAAGGCGTACGAGGAGCCGAAGCCAACTCGCAGAGGCCCCTTAGACAATTTTAAGTGAAAAGAAGGCACCAGCCGATGATTATCCCAGTATGCACTATGCAATTGCACCCAAGGACAACCCCCGGTTGGTGCAGAACTATTGCAGAACATGGAAACAAAACACATTGGGTCTATGGGTTTGGGTGGCTATAGTGGATTGGGCACCTTGAACTATGGAAGAACTATATCCCCTGCCTGACCAATGTTATATAATATACACAGATAAATTGGCAGGGGGTGACTTGCACACTCAATAATGGGCCCCCGGAAACGGTCGCTAGCACATAGTGACGTAGCGACAAGGGGCAACATGTCCTGAGGTGCTTGAGGAGTGGAGCGGTATTCCACGGCTCTCAGAACAATCCCAGAGCCCGGAAGATGGTCAAGATCCCTACAAGCACTTACTGGAATACTTCCTTCCTCCGAGCACGTTTGCTCTTGCGAATCTCCACTCAAGCCGGCCAATAAAGGCAAGAATGAGGTGGGAGCTCTGTTCCCATCAGTGTTCACTCCAGCCGGCCAATAAAGGCAAGCCAGAGGTGAAGAACAAGACTTCTCCCTGGAAATAGGGTCCGTGGGGTCGTTACTGCCCAACAGCTCGCCACATGATGCCCTGCGGGTTCATGTATCTCTCTTGGTCTGGCTCCACACCCTAGACCTGTTTCGACAAAGTAAACTCCATCGGTTCAGACCCAGAGTTCGGAGCGCGCAAGCCCCACCACGACGTCAACGTAGAGATACGGCGGTGGGGTTATTATTATTATTATTATTATTTGGTAATGAGAGCTCGGAAATAGAACGCTTTTAATGGAAAAGAAGACTTAGCAAAACGTTCCTGTTAAAAGCAATTTTGGATATAAATCGATGAAAACGATCTAGTGCGTGGCCTAGTTAGGGATCCAAAGTTAAAGAAGCAAACAGTAAAGCTTACTTCATACAAAGATTTGGTAACGATAACATTTGCCGATTCGAAAATAGGCAAAAAACAAATCCTGAAAACTGGAGCCTAACGACGCCTTACGACGAAAATGATTTGCCTATAGACCATTCTATAAACTTTCAAAGAAAGTCTGCTCTTACAGTAAGACTTCGCTTTTCCGTATTTTCGCAAAAATGACGGATGAGACTTGAGATCCACATCACTCTGCCCCGTAGAAATGACCCTTTTAAGCTTATCAGCGCAACTTGAACGGTTTTATCGATCAGCGATTCGTCACAACAAACGGTTGACCGTAACCTGTGGGAAAATCCGAAAATGTTTTCTTTGACCTAAAAATGAACAAAGGGACTCAAATCTGCAATCAGAATTGGTGGTTCTGGTAAAAAAGAATATTGTCACCCGGGACTGGAGGCGGTATAGATATTCATCAACAATTCATCCGGAGCCAGAAAAAATATGTCAAGGGTCCTCCGTCCTCGTATTTTTGCGCGAAGAATGAGCTCTAGATGTTTGCTTTGCCACAAATCAAGAAGACTGACGTAACACGATGGTAAGTAAACGGCCGAGCCTTTGTCCTGTCATACTAACTCTTTGTATTATTCCAGTTGAATAGGATTTTTGTGTCAGTACACCGGGATTTATTCTGGATCTTAAAACAAACATTTTTGAGAATAGCCGGCGACTTGTGAAGCCTTTTGTTTGGTTTAGCGCCTGCTATTTAATATCTTGTGTGTTTGAAGAACTTGGAGATCATTATACTTAACTGTACCGTAGCTAGACATGAATTGTTAAATTATATCTCGAGCTTTTGTTTCGCCATCTGATAGGCATATTTAGGTAAGCACGTTTTGTGCTTAGTCGCCCGAACTAAGTATTGTGACCTATTTCTTGTTTATAATTATGGAGTTTGTGACGGAAGCAGTCATTTTATGTTGCTCAGAATTTGAAACATTATTTAATTACTACTGTTAGTTTTGGTTCCATCTGTTTTTTGACGTGAAAATGTCTTTTCGCTCGGTGTACTGTAGTGCTATTCTGTAAATATCTCACCGTGAAAACATGAGTGAAGTGATCTTAAAGTGAGCTGTCAATACTGTCAACCTCTAGCATCAGGTGGAATAACGGCTCACTTCACGCTCACTTCACCTGAGTTATCACGGTGAGATGTTTACAGAATAGGACTACTGATGGTAAGTTCAATATTTCTGACCTACAAAAACATTTAAGATTTCAACTGCTAATAACTACGAGACTTTAAATGTTAGAGTTATTTGAGCATTCAAAAGTTAGGTAATATTATTGATAACAATTTTAAGGCAGGATGTAATTTGAGCATGACGTCACACTGCAAGTGCAGACGCATGCGCGCGACCCACTACTTTTCACTATGGGTCAAAATATCAATTCGTATAGCGCAAAAACATGTTCAGCTAGATCAGTTATTCTGGTGTCTTTGTCAAGAGTTGACAAAACACTACTAGGAACTAAAGAGAAACAATAAAAATATTGACCGAAATAGGGTTAAAATTAATATGAGGTTGATAATAGCAAAATAATGATAGATATCGTCTCATATCTGTAGTAAATCTGCTCAGAAATGAAAAAACCTCAATCAAAGAAAGCTTGCATCAAAGGGAATGCAATGAGCCATAAAAATCTAGTGCCGAGCAATACAACACCTATGGCAGTACCGGAAACCGTAGTCAAATTTCAATCTGTTTTCACGAAATCAAGCGGCGCGGATTGGAACTGCGCCTACAATTTTTTTTTAACAATGAAGAAAAACGTTGTAAGGGAACCGGCATGACCTAGAAACAAAAATTGGAAGACGTGTGATATCCACCAACCATCACTGGCCCCTCGTTGTGGATTATGGCCCACTCCCTCTCACAGAGTGGAGGCCTCTGTGTCCCAGAAGTGGGAACATTATAGGCTGATTAAGCAGTTTTTTTTTACGTGACAATAGCAAACATCAGCTGCTTGCATTAATTTAGGACGTCCTCATCTTAACCAAATGATTCTAGTTCTGTACAATATTTTATATTCTAAAAACACACGTACAAAATCGACAACCCCTCACATTGCATGTTTAGCATACACACAGAAACAAAACAGCCTTGTTTTCGAAACCAACAGCACAATAACCAAATAAACCCTTTCAGATATGAGAGTTACAGAAAAACATAAACTGTATCAGCTGGTTATCGTTCCGAGCGAGTTGTGGAGTCAATTGGGGGAATTGGGTCAGAATGGCCCAGCTGCCCAGTCCGCAGTGGCACAGTGGTGGTCAGTGGACGTAGTGGTCGATGTGGGTGAGGGATGAGCATTCGTTTTGTAGCTTTTAAGAGCTTTGCTTTGTTTTGTGACGGATAGTAAGCTGCGGATACGAGATAGAAAGGTTTTATTGTAGATAATGTGGGTAAGTGGGTACTTGTTTTAAAGTTGGAAATAGAGGGAGTAAATAAGGTCAAACTAGGATAAAGTAGATACCTAGTGTTCGGGATAAGATCGGAAAGACACAATGAGCAATGCTTATTTCTTCTGTGTGCACTCACAATATGATTATTTACTGAGATACCTACGGTAAATCAACTCGTCCTCCATCAGCCCTTGAGATGAAAAAGGGAAAGTATATATCCAATATGTAATCAAAATTAATCAACTTTTAATATTTTAATCAGTCACAATACCACATTTGATAAATCTGTATTTATTAACACAAAATACCAACAAATAAAACTACTGAAAATGCATGAAAATCTTACAACTTAGAATCGCAAAACTCACCGAACTTAAATTCCTGTCTTCCTCATTCCGGTACAAATGAGGCAGATATATTTATACGCCCATTCAATGCTTTCTAAAACGTAATTAAGAAAATAATACGTCAACCGACCTTTAAAATTCTTAATTAAAGTGATGTCGTACCATCTCTTTTGACTCTGAAAGACGAAAAAAGACGGCTAAAGTTAATTGCTTGGCATCAATAAAAAAATGAATTATGTGCAAGTTCAGGAATTGTCGGCTGGAGTAGGGGAGGACCCTTCGGTCTAAGATTTGGGTCCGAGTCTCGTGCGATTGTCGAGGGAGACTGCAACAGTAGCCATGCATGCACTAAATTGTTTAGACGTGACGTTGGTGTTATTAACGCTCGTTAAAGTTCGGAAATTGAATTTATATTCCTATGTTAAGATGTAATTTTTTGTCATAATTATTATAAATATTACTTTTGAATTGTCTTTATTTTTACTGCGATTTGCATTAATTATTATCGACTTTTTAAGTAGGTAGGTTTATAAGTCCAAGGTAGGTGCTTAAATCATAGTACTTACAGTAATGAAAACATACAAGATGGCAGCTCCATTACCACAATCACGATAAACAAAACCAGAACACCTTGACTTCTAAGAAACACGCCAATAAAACGCCGCGTCATACTGACGGAGTACGTCCGAAATAAGCACATCTCTATGAGGGGAAAACGACTCATTATTTATAATTTATTTCCTTGATTAATATAAAGATCTTCGTTCCTATATTCTTTGTCTACACTACGTAAAAGTTTAAAGGAACAGATGGTAAGATTCGTTAGTTCGCTGATTCGTTTTTGATTTCCGGACTATCCGTGCGAATGTAGAATTCGAATGATTCCGTTGTTTGAAAGCTTTTGTAGCACCTGCTTTAGTAAAAACTCTATTGAATTAGTTTGTACGGCTTTGGGGGCGATTATCGGGGAAATAAACGGTAGCTAGTTTGTGTCTGAGTTGGTATCTGGCTTGTTATAATATGGTGATGAGTGTGATGACTAATCTATCGAATTTAATAAAACAAACTGTCAGTGTCACTAATAAGATAAGTAATCCGTATGGATATTGATTATTAAATAGGGCTTTTCACACACTCGCTACATTAAAATAAATTAAAATAATATTATAATAAATTATAACAATTCTCTTTTCAAATCACATGCTGTCACTTTCGCTTCTGGCTGCAAGAAACAAATGATGGCTCGATTTTGAAAGTGTTCTTGTTTCTGTACTTATTCAAAATTCAAATACTTTTTTCAACTTGAGTTGTAGGTTTTTATCCAAAATCAACAGTGGCAAGAATTAGTGAGACATCGCGAGATTCGCCATCATAACCATAACGGGACTACAAACCTTTAGTTATCACATTATCTCCCAACGCCTTCGAGGAAGCTTTAAATTCCATACTAATTGGATTATTATACAGAAACGATGGCCGCCGTGTGTCTACCCGGTGCAAGCTGTATCGAATAGTCTTCCAGAACTCGGGAATTGCTAACTTTCCTTATTTTAAAAGTCTTACTTTAATGCAGTTTAAGGTTGGAGTTAGGAAGTTAGTGTCTTAACAATTTTATTAAATTTCTATGGCTGTGCTGCGGTGCCGGGGAGGTAATGAGAATTCTCAGTTTAATTCTTATGAGGTTGTTCTACACTGTGGATAGTACAGACACAGAGTAAAGAAACTCATGTGGTACAGATGCCGTTGTGATTATTCATTCTTTAATTTTTTTTCCATTGAGAGAAAGGTACTGTTGACTGTGCATTAGAATAAACTTTAAAATGCACGCGAGTTTTTAATGAAGATCATGTACATGAATAAAGATTAGTTGATTAATATCAGCTTCTAAATTTGAATATTTTTTCATTCATAATTTCGGTACAAGTACTAAAATAACGGACTTGAAGCTAAGCACGTTAAAGTAAACAACAAAGTTCCACGTTCGTAGGAATTGACACGGGCCGGCGCAGGAGTCCCGCACAATAAATGTTTATTTTATTGATTTTCACACGGGCCCACTACAATGCATCCCGCTGGTACTAACGCCGTACTTGTATTACTTCGACAGAGTTCTAAACTGTTCAAATAAAATTACTGGGGAACAACTTTGTCCAATTAATAATAATGAATGCGCCAGGGAGCCCTACTGTTGTACAAAAAGTTTTTATTTCGATAAAGTTGCACCGCTCTCATGTGATACGGATATTAGGACCTTGTGTAACTAAGCTCGTTTTTGTTGCGTCGCTTTTACTTGTTATTTGAGTCGGTTTAGTAACAAATTCATTAATTTTACGATGCGTGTAATTAAAATATATGATTTGATAGTTCTAACAAAGTTTTATTTACTTTTATGAAGGGATTCGACAGTGGGTATTATTGTTAGAGCTTTAGCGGAGCTTTCGTTTGTTGAGGAAAAGACCCTGAAGAGTTTAACAAGATAAATAATGGATTTAAGTACAGGTTGTCGACTCCATCATTAGGAATGTTCCTTCGTACCTCAATTAGTGGGAAAAGCACGAGTTGAGATTTTTTCCTGGAAGGGGAAAGTAATAGGAGCTTTCACTACGCATTGGACCCTGCAGCCCCGTTGTTAACCATCAAAGTTGTAATTGCGACCTTACGATTCGCTGAACTGTCACGCCCTCGACATACCCTTAACGAATTTTTAATACAGCTAAAAACGCTTATAAACAAAAGCTCAGAGCCTCTGGCGGCGCCCTGTCGGGTTTAATTGCAGGTTTAGTGCCGGCGTTCATTAGGATATGCAGGCGCTTTTTTAACGCGATTATGACGTCGCAGGGTCGGCGATAGCCGTCGAGGGTGCGCTGGGGGCGAGGAGGGCTGCGTCACGTGCGAGGTCCGCACTCCGCAGCCCCACGCATGCGAGACCGCGGGGCGCCAGCCGCGCAGGCGCGCCCCCCGCCCCCGGCTCCCGGCCGACAGTCGTCCGCCGGCCGCCGCGCGCCCCGCCTGCCTGTGCTGCGAACAGCCGCGCGCCGCGAGTGTTCCCAAGTGATGTCGACTTGTGACTAGTGCCATGCTCGAGCTGCGCTGTGTCCTGCTGGCGGCATTCGTCGCCGCCGCCGCCGCCGCTTGGCAGGAGAACGTCAGGCCCAAGGTCTTCGCGCAATTAGGTGAGTCCACCGACAATCGGCATAGAAACATGTCGGTGTTAGTGAACTCCTACAACAATAGACTTAATAGCCCTCGAAGCCGATCACGACAGGGACCCCACAAAGTTCGGCACCGCGACGCGCCGAGCATCCAATGTTTATGTTGTTTTGTTTGACGACAACGCGCGAACAAACACTCCATTCAAAAGTTCTCGTGTTTGTGTCAAAAGTGTCTCGTGTGTCTGCTGCGAGAATCATAATATCTGTTTAATGAAGATTATTAGAAACTTGAAGGAACTACTGAAATAACTAGAAAACTTGAATTTAACAGAAGAAACACAAACATGAAAGTAAAATCTAATTGGAGTTAGATAACGGAAATATAAAACTAATTCAAGTACCGGTCCATAATTTAGAACGTAAATAATAATATGTAACCGATGAAGTAACGGAAATTGCTGAATCAAATACAGACATTAATGAACATTTGAACATAACCAATTCAGCAAAATGCACTGTAGTAAACGTCATGTCAATGAATGGATCTTTGAATGTATCAGCTTTCTGTTTAGCTTCAGCAGATAAGTGTGAGTACGAGTCCAGAATTTCAGAGAGAAGCTTTCGAGAATTAAATCTAAACGTAATTCTAGTAAATTTCTGTTAACATTCAAATACACAATAAGGGACAATTTGTGCTACAAAACTGCAACAAAAAGTGATATCACCAACAATGTTGGTAACATTCGCCGGCACTCACATTCTAAATAGAATAAACAGAATGCCTGTAGGAGCGCGCCTTGCGGTACCCCATAACGAGTCGCAGTCACGCGACAGTTAGTCCTGCAGGAATAAAGCCAGAATGCACAACTGTAGCGGCATTGTTTTATTGTGCAGTCTGCATTGCGGGGGACGGCCACGTGGCTCTCATTAGTGCAACACAAAGCGAAGCAGTTTGTTCTGCGTTTTGCAATGTTACGCTCGGATTAGCGATCCACGCGATGTTTAACGTAGCGGACGGAACTTTGTCTGCGCTATTGTATACGCTTCGTAATGTATTTCTCCTTTTGAAGCCAAATGCTCCTCTATGAATAGTGTGATCGATTAATTCAAGGTTCCCTTGAATTAGAATAGCCGACGTCAAGTCGAGACGCGAATGTGTCGGGAACGTATCCTGCCACCGTCGCATATCCGGCTATTGTTTTAGTCGCATCAGACTTAATGCATCGCAATGTTAATGAACTTGACTGAACGGTAATGCAATGAGAAGTGAGATCATTCTGAAGTGAATCAGGTCAAGTGTGTGAGCACTGCACTATGAGATATCGATAGGTTGTAAATGTAATAGAGTAAGCAATACTCAGATTGTCGAGGAGACGGGTTAATTAGAATGCTATAGTTACCGTGTTTGATGTGGGGACACTCATAGTGAGCGTGTCAACACCTCTCTGGTAATATGATCCACCAGTCGAAATTAGAAGGGTCAAACTGACCGCAGTGTGCGGTTTAATATACGATCTTCGGTCAATATGCTTTGGGTGTACGGAATGACGCTCTCTGTTATAAGGTTTTTATGGGATTCCCTCGCGTTATATTTCGGTCATTATTAGTGTCACATTTGAGATCATCCCAGAAATCTGATATTTTATCGATATTGAGTTTCATGTAGTACATGAATCTATTATTTCTTTAATGAACTCGGTTGGGAGTATTTTGACATTCACAATAATTTGAGGTTTTGATAATCCAAACAAAATCGGTCTTATGATTACTTAAGTCCTATTGTGGTTTGGTATGTATCATCATTATCAGCCTATAGCAGTCCATTGCTGGGCATAGGCCCCTCCAGTTCCACGCCATTCAGCTCGATTCTCGGCAACTCTCATCCAGCTGCTACCAGCCACCCTGCGAAGGTCGTCGCTCCACCTAGCCTGAGGGCGTCCTACCTTACGTTTGAAGATTCGCGGTCTCCACTCAAGAACACGTCTACTCCAATGGTCATCGGTTCAACGGCTAATATGGCCGGCCTATTGTCACTTTAGCTTGCTTATTCTGTGAGCTATGTCGACAACTTTGGTTCTCTGCCGGATCACCTCGTTGCGGATTCAATCCCTCAGAGAGACTCCAAGCATAGCCCGTTCCATAGCTCACTGAGCGACCTTGAATGTGCGAGAAAAACCTTATTATGTAGGCGAGTATATACCTATGGCATTTAGTGTATAAATGACATTCAGATGTTATGTTAATTTATTTCTGGGAAGTAACGCAACTTCACAGTGGAAATTCTAGAAATACATCAAATGAAACAGATTCATCTGATAGAACCGCAGTATTACTATTAACAATATCACAACATACATACAACAATACACACATACATTTAATTTAGTAACAATATTTATGCTCCACGATCTAGTGACTTAGTAAAGCAAGTAAGCAACGCAATCACCTAGTAGGTAGGTACATTAGCACAGTAAACCATGCCTTGGGAGATAAGTAGTGGCAATCTAACTAACCTAATTTGTGGGTAATGTTACTGCACTCACGTCCGCTAGAAACCGATATCGTTATTATTTCGAAAGTATGTTAGTGGAATACTGGGTAGGTGCACTTTATATTGTAGTGGGTGGCCCGTATATTTATTTCTAACTAGCTGACCCGAAAGACGTTGTCCTGTCCAAATTTAACTGTCAAGAAAGAGAAAGTGTCAAATCTACGGATGAAGAAGAAGGAAGCTAAGCAATCAAGTAAAGTCGGTTTTTTAATCTCGGAGACTAATTTGACAGATGCAAATGTCAAACTATGAAATGAAAAAAATTATACATGGAACTTTTGAAATGTCACGTTAGTCTCTAAGATTTAAAAACAGACCATAGTTTATATCGCATCAAATTGCCATCCCTAGAATTGATAGCTAGGAACAGTTTGTATGGGAAATAGAAAAATGTGGTTTTTACGTTTTTCTGTGCAATTTTCACAATTTTTCTCTTCATAAGAACCTTCCACGGACACCAACGAATATCGAAAAAAAAATAGCCGAATTGGTCTAGCCGTTCCCGAGTTTTACGCTTAGCAACACATTTAGTCATTTATTTTTATTTATTTCCTAAAATCTGCTTTTTTAAATTTATTTCTATTTATTTAAGAAGAAGAAGAAGAAGAAAGAAAATACGTTTATTTGCGGTAAACATGACGCAAAGGACAACAAAATAAAATAAACAATGTAAAAAGCAAGTTTTGGGGAAAATATGCGTCACATCTACGCAAAACGGCTACCGCTCAGCATAATGCCGCGACCCCATGCGAAACGGAGCCCCAGCGCTGGTTTTCAGCGATAGCCGGCGTTGACGCGATGACGTCGACCGGTGCAGCATGTGATAAATAATATGCAATTATATATTATTATATTTCTAATGTAAACGGGTGTTTGCAAAGTAAATAGAGGGATTGGGCCGACTCTAGTGAGTCAATGTTTCATTATTGTCAATATTATGGATGAGGAAGGAAGGATGTCAGAGTCATGATACAATGTCAATACATAATTATATGAATGGTCAGCCTTTTTGAATGCATTAACGCTGAATAATGCATTGAAGAATTGCATTGTGCCTAAACGATGAATTAAGTTCTCTTATGGCTATCACACTTGATTACGTCATTGGCCCAGAATAGTAGTTAAACCTGCCATGAGAGAAATTTTGTGGAGAAATTAGATAAATCAGGCAAGCGTTGTCGGGAATTCTTTGAAATAGGAAGATAAAGTACCGTTACTAACAGGAATGCCCGCGGTGAACAATAAAATCAGGTATAGAAATCTGTGTTTATAAGAAGGTTTCCAGTTTAAGTTCATCTAGACCGGTTCTTTAAGAGTGGGTAGTCGGTGAAGCATGCGGGGAACTGGCTGGGATGAAATCTCTGACTCACAAGACGGTGACTCAGTAAGTACTAAGATGAACACAGGTCAGGTTTGAAAGCTTTCTTCCTTGAATAAACCGATCATAAAAACGAAGGAAATTAAATTTCGTAATACGATGGCTTCCTTTATAAATTACAAGAAAAAAATACCAAAAGAAATAGAATAATGGAGATAATAAATTCTTAATTAAATATTAAAACGCGATACTCTACATCAAAGACTATGAAAAGAGAGGAAAAGTAAATAGGTAAAACAACTTTATTTACTTATGATATTAATTCAGCGTACTATTATGCGTCCGTAAAATCCATAGACGTACTTTGCGTAGGTCCCCTTAAAAAAGTAGGAGATTTATGGTCCAAGGTTGGAACAGGTGACGTAAGTCTTTAGTTCAATTCTTTACCGTTTATGGTGTTATGGGTTCCGACACCCTCCTTTATGCTTTAACTGCGAGGATTATAGAACGTTTAAGTGGTCCCATAAAATAACCGTTCAGTAACAACCTGAAGAAGAAATAAATTACTTAACAGGATAATGCTTTTATGTCCCAAGAATATTTTGTACGTGTCGCATGGTGCCTTATGGGTATTTATTGGGTTATTCGTCAGGAACCAATACTTTGGGGAGCTGTTATGTGGTTGGGGTGCATAATACTGCTATGACGGAGTGTTGTTTATGATTTCAGTGTATGGCTTACAATTTATTAAGTCTCTGTGAGGTCTCGGGAGTCGGGAGTGGAGCTATTAATTTTTTCTCAATGGGTTTTTGTTTTAGAGTAATTTAGAGCTTTGGTAGAGGGTCCTTAGTCCTTATTATGTTGAAGAACTCCATATCTACGCCTTTTGTCATTTTTAAATAGTATTGCGTAAATAAAATATGCGATGGGTGACAGCGACTGCTTTTATTTTTGCACTCATGAAGAGCAATTTTGCTAAAATTAATTATGTTCTGAAATTCCCCTGCCCTATCAGTGTAGCCGTATCGTGAAATCCAATTAAACGATAGTCAATATCCACTAACTAGAACATGTCCACGTAGCTGTAGTAAACGAGTTAAGATGTCACTCGAAATAAATCGACTTTTGATAAGAGTTCCGGTCAGAGAACCAATCAATTTCCGTTGCTCCCGTAACGTGCGTTCAAATAATTTAAAATGTCAATATTAATAAAAATCGTACCGCCACCGATAAAAGTCAATCAAAAAAGGACAAAAGTTCAAACATGCTGCAGCACAATTGGTTTTAGAACGGAGGAATGCGGCTGTGAAGGAAAACAAAAATGTGTTTAATGGTAACGTGATACGGTGACTAATAGACTGTGCAGCGTCTTCTGCGGTTCGATAATATGCGTAAGGGAATATGTGATTTAGGATAAGGTAGTAGGGTTTTATTTTGGTTGCGTGCGGTTGTGAATGGTGGAGACAAGTAGCACGCACGTGCGTGGCGTCGCAGCAGGGAGGGGGGAGAGGAGCCGCCATGGCGCCGCCTGGCGGGAGAGACACAACTTTATGACGACGCGATGTATTGTCTTCCCAGTGTGGGATTTACCGTTCCTTTTGTTTTTATTTTTTCGGACACGCCGATTAATTTCTTTTAGTGGGCTGTTTGGGGTCGCCGGTTCTGCTTGTACAATCAAATTTTCTTCTTTTGTTTTTGAGGCTTTACTTAAGTGCTTTTGCATTTGCGGCTCCTCACTTCGCTATTCAGGATACAACTGCGAATACTTTTTGTTATTACGTTGTGCTATAAATAAGGCTAACCGCATGTGCATGGCATTTGTTTCAGTGTGCGTTTCCTTTGCGGGAGTTCGAAAGTGCTTTTCTAACTTTGTGAATGCGTTTTGAAGATCGTCTTCAAGTTGAATTGGCGATTAGAAAACACTCGTTCGTTTGCTATCGACTTTGGATATTCAGTGTTTGCTTAGAGAATAAAATAAAGTTTTAAGTTTTCAACATCAAAATCTAAATTCAATTCATTATTCATATTGTTGAACTTTGCTTTTATAATTTTCTTTTGTAACTACCAGAGATTGGCATTAAAAAAATATCTTCATTTATCATTATTTTATTTCATTTGGTATCTTTCTATACTTTACATACACAATTCAAATTTGATTAAAACCATCAAAAAGGCTATTATTAGAAATTCATACGAAACAGGGTAAGAAAAGTGCCAGCAATCGATCGTACCAGCTGTTCTATTCATATTCGAATGAAAAATGGGTTAGAAACGGAATCAAAGAAAGATGGCGGATTGAATGGTGTTTTTATCCCAACCCTTGCTGACGAGGGCTGCGCAAACATTAGTTTAGTAATAAAAATATTTGTCGAAATCCTCAACGGGGAAAGGAAACTGTATGAACGGTAGACGATTCTTTGCAAAATATAGAGAGAGTGCGCCTATTCCATTGTCACGCAGTTTTTAAACCGGGATTAAAGTGAGCTAATCATGAGCACGGAAGGGGTCGACAATCAACTCCGGTTTTGTATCTACTATACAAACTTTTTCAACTTTTTTTTTTCTCCAAACATAATTTAAAACGTTTAATAAAGAGACCCTCGTTTTATATGCCAGTATTATATTATCTGTGTCCGAGGTTAAAGGGGAAAATTAACTAAGTGTTTTCTCGTGTCGTGCATTTAATATTCTACCGTTTAGTTTACTCAAACGTTTACAGCTTCCAATTAATTTTATACTATCATCTGTAATTCCAATACCTCTTTAATTACTTTGCTGTATTAAACACGTGATTAATTCAACCTGATAAATCTTGTTTCTATGTAAATCAACTTATTTGTAGCAATTAGTATTCTATACGAGAATGGTAATCAGGAGTTCTTGCATATTTTCACGTTTGTTTTGTTCTTCGTACTCAACTTGTTGTTAAGTCTCCATCCGAAAGTTCGTAGAAATGATCTCATGAATTTTATTAGCTTCTTCATTTCTTGGTAGTTCCTGGTCTGATTCTTATTAAGGTTAGTGTTCGTCGACGTTTTCATTACGTAAACTATCCATCACCCCATAACAATATGTATGTGCGATAAATCTTCATATACGTTCTCATTTGCAGTGAGTCGCATTTAAACCCCTTCTCATTTGAAAAGGCACCGATGAATGGCTCGGAGTCAATGGATCGTAAGAAATGTGCCAGTGACGTGGAGTAAGGCAAGTGAAACGTGTTCCGCGACCATTTTATGAGGGTCCCTCAGAGCTTAGTGGATTCCTCTTGATGTGTGTACGCGTGCGATAAGTCGTGGCAATGTGCGATTTTTTTTTCTGATAATATGATTTAGTAGTAGTGTTGTGACGAGATATTATTGTGCTCGTTATTGGGTTTTGGGCTTATGGTAAAGGTTTGTGACTGGTTTTTTCAATCAAAGGATTTTATCTCAGAGCTTTAAGAATCTTCCTAGCAGTTTATGCGTTTTTTCAGAATAACGTTCATATTTCTAGGAGCTCTGTTATGGTTTGTCCTTTTCTGGTCCTGGATATTATAACATATCTATCAATTCTAATATTGGATCAACATAACAAGTAGGTACACACGGCTACAGATAAAGATATACATTTCCAGTTTACAGTGACCTCTCATTGTAAGGAA
This sequence comes from Cosmia pyralina, assembly GCA_946251885.1. Lineage (NCBI taxonomy): Eukaryota > Metazoa > Arthropoda > Insecta > Lepidoptera > Noctuidae > Cosmia > Cosmia pyralina. The sequence continues at coordinate 16,501,442 of OX276357.1, forward strand.
ATTCTATACAACGCAAGATCAGCTTATACTGGAAATTATAGCTTGATCTGTAGCCGTGCATACCTATATAGCTGCAATAGCTTTTTCTTAGGCCCTTTAATTCAATATTATTTTTTTATATTCAAAAAAATATTTGTGCAAAATATCTCAGGTGTTATCATCACGTCTGCGTAGACCTGAGGGGTCTTTTAAAGCTGGTGGTGATTCCAGCCCCGTTAATGAGCCAGGTGGTTCCTGCACAATGTGGACCGTAACAATAGGAATGTAGCCGCTAAGGGTGGCTCGCACCCCCTATGTACTGTATGAATTTAAAATGGTGATATTATTCCGATTTTAGTTCTGTAAATCAAAATCGATAAGCTTTTGTTGTTGGATAACGATTTAATTATTATTGATGGAAATAATTATATCCGGTTTGATTGGTGGTTTAACAAAGACACTTTTATTGTCAAAGCAGAAGAATCGATAAAAATTGAACTTGACATAAAGGTTATAAGGATTAAAAATCCTTTCAGACTGGGTCTTGAAACTCTGCTCCTTTCTAAGAATTTTCTACAGATTCTTTTAGCACGTGCTAAGGTTTAAAATGATGCTACTTTGTGAAAGAACGGCATTGAATCGGATTTGCTGTGAATGATAAAAATAAAGTTAGCTTTCCTGGTTCTACAACTAGGATAAATCGGTAGAAATTGTTCGCAAATTTAGTGTATATTAAAAAGGAATTGCAAAAATTACATCCCATGGTGGAAGTAGACGAAATTTGTTTATGTCTGAGGACGATATGTTTCCCTCTTGCAATAGTCCGTATCGAAGTTTATCAATTACGTCTTTGATACTAGTCGACTCATCTGCTGTATGTATGACATGGTGTAGAATTTTCGTTATGCGACCTACATAACATCACAAAAAATATCGTTTATGGAATCGTAAACATTTTGTATCACATTCTAAAGTGGAATTCTCTCATAAACCCGATAAAATTACTCAATGGCTCGCCTTTGTCTTTCTATATGTCCCTTATGCTAGATTGGAAGTGGGTGTGTATTTGATTATTTATTGGATCTTAAAGTGGATGACATCAATTCTAACTGCACGACCTCACATGAGACTAAGTGCTTCTCTCATTTCGAGCTCCATTTCAGTTACTTGATATGACACAAATAAGTTTAAATTAGAAATTAAAGTTTCTCCTCGATACGAGTAGGTAATGGGCGTCTACATTGAATTGCTTAATTTGGTAGTTGTGTTAGATGGCAGTGTTATTTTATTGTGTTGTCGAAAGATATATTACCTTTTTCATATTGAGTAGCAGGAACAGTTTCACAACTTCGATCGATCACTTCCAAAGCAATATTTTATGAGAAATTAATGTTGCTCCTTTAAACTATAGCACTAATGGCTTAACTTAAACCCATAAGCTACTTAAGCATCATAATTCAAACTTACGACAGCGTCACTTTATCTTTGATCTTAGCGAACATTTTCGCAAGTGTTTCGTAGACGTTAGCCAATCAACGTGCGCAGGAAACATAACTTGAAACAGTGAACGGGTTCAGTATATTTAGAGCCCTAAAAATAAACTGAACGTGCGGCCCTTCTACACTTGAACTTGAGTCGAGTTCATTGACCAAGCTGAATGATAACTGTGCACTACTGTCTACAGTTCCGCTTCTTTTACTTTTTAAAGCATTTGAGAGATCATTCATCATGTTATATGAAGCACTTTGATTTATTTACGGTTACTTATTTCTGAATGGAAGCTTTAACAATGGTAAGTGCACAGCTACAAAAGGGAAAGTTTTTAGTTCAAATATTAATATTCTATTTTGTATTGTGCTTAAGTGATGGCAGCTTCCTACAAGAGACCATCCTTCTCTTGAAGAAGTTGTAAAATTAATTCTACGCAGTACACAATAGAGTTCAGAATGCAATAAACAGTTTATCACAATTGGTGTCGAGAGTGTAAATCCCAGTGCTGTCTATTCAAATTATCGAAGATCGAACAGGAAGTCAGAGTCCAGAGATTGTTGAGTTTCATCATAGCACTACAACACCAATAAATATAGTTGGAAATGATTGGAAATAAACTGCCCACTTTTTACTGAAACAATATTCTTGCTCCTCCTAAAACATACAAAGATGTGACCGAAAAACCTTTGAAATTTACTTTTTGGAACTCCATAAACACGCTATATCTTTATGAAGCATGTTTAGAATACAGTGCTTGCGGCATGTCAGTTGTAAATAACAACTTTGCTATATGAAATTCTTCCTTTCCTGAAGAAGATTTTACAAGAATGGATAAACAGTTCTCATTTGTACTAGTGTTGTGCATAATACAGTCTCACAGAGTACCTATCGTGTTGACTATCGATTTCTCTATATTCGGAAGCATGTCTGCGATGGCTCGTTGCCGACCGGAATAATGTCTTCCGCGGCATTCATTTATGTTTCATTCTACTCCTTTGATATTCTCCTTGTATGAAGCTAAATTATTGTTAGTTGGTGTTATAATGTTTGGATTAAATTGTTTCTCGTTTATTGTGTGTAGTAAAGTTGTGTTGTTATTCCTTGTTTTGTTGTTTTTAATCTTTTGTGTGCTATTGTCATGTAAAAGCTGTGTGTCTTTTATGTTTTTATTATGCACAGTTTATGTTTTGTTTCTTTATGTGTCTTTAGCTTTGTTAACATTTTTATCTTGTTAATACATAACTTTTCTTTATTCTGTTTTCTTGATTAACAGTAACCTTTTTATGCATAAAACATTCCTTATGGTTTTATCATGGTTTCTATTATGCAATTTTTTTTCAAGGCTTATCATCGTTGCGTAAGCTACCAAGAATCCTATAGATTTCTTACATAAGAATACTTGCATAAGCAATCCTAAGCCTAAGCTGATACTAATTTTGTGTTACAAAAGGTGTTAATAGAACATTCAAATGTGATGTTGAAATCGGCCTGCTCTACAGTTAACTCGATCAATACACAGCCGAATAATTGAAGCAATTCGATCTGTTTCGAAATGCCGTGTTTTAAGAAAGTGCATCAGCCATTTATTTTCGTAGAAACATGAGAGCTTTCGTAGCCAGAATTCGGAGAGCGATTGATTATAACGTTAAAAGTTTTAACGTGAATAGATATTTGTTAATGCAGATCTTACGAAATGCTCGTATGTGGTGTATTTTTTTTTTTCAGATTTTGAACATATTACAATATTTGTAATGCCCTACGGCCTACAGACAGAGGTATCATTCTTGTTTGCTACTTTCTAGCTAGACGTAGAGATTTTAGATGATATTTGTACTCTTGTTGATAGAATTCATGATTATACACTAAGACTTGCCATTTCACTACTAGATACTGAATACTTATAATCGACTTGATTTTACCTTTGCCACAGCCTAGCAACAAAACAGTTTATCCAAGTTCACCTCATAATTTATTACGAAGCGAAGACTTCTACCAAAATGCCACAGCCCAGCCTTCAATGCAAAAGTCAATAGGCATAAAAGTAGGCAAGCGTGTTTTATGGAAATAAATCCACTTTTGCAGACTATTACGCGGTTAAACTCTTACCATGCACACTGAAAAGTGCTCGAGACGTCTGGAACTGTTAAAAGTTAAATAAACTGCGAATTATTTGTTAAAGGTTTAATACTATAGATTTTGCGTTTGCGTTGTTGGCTGAAGCTTTTGTTTTTCGCTCTTTTTTTGAAAAATCGCTACTTTTTAGAGTTCCGTACCTCAAAAGGAAAAAACGGAACCCTTATAGGATCACTCGTGTGTCTGTCTGTCTGTCTGTCCGTCTGTCACAGCCAATTTGCTCCGAATTTAATGGACCGATTAAGTTGAAATTTGGTACACATATGAATTTCTGTGACCCAAACACGGACGGGTAAAGTAAATAAATGAATTTTGAATATGGGGGTCACTTTTGGGGAGCAAATATGAAAATTAAAAAAAAGTTTTGCTAACTACACCGTGTGACATGTCAAATGAAAGAGCTTACTATGAGGGTCTCAAATATATATTTTTTTATAATTTTAAAATAAACTGTTTCAAAGTTATTTAAGAAAAGAGACGAAAATTGACCATTCCCTCCATTGTCTCCGAAACTACTGAGCCTAAAATTTTGAAAAAAATACAGAAAATAGATCTTTACCTGTAGATTACAGGAAAACCTATAAGAAGTCTGTGGTCTTAAAATAACATGGTAAATCTATCAATATTGTGAGTACAAACTTACATTTACAGTTGGAATGTATGGGAGAACATGTTTTTCAACTACAATGTTAAGTTTGTTCTTAAGATAAATTCATCCCAACTACGGAACCCTTCATTGTGCGTGGTCCGACACGCACTTGGCCGGTTTTTCTTCGGTAGCAGAGCACTGATGTTGGCAAATTACGAGTAGCTCATGTTTAGTAGGTAAGTCTAAACAGTGGCAATCTTTTAAGAGGTTATTGTACTGATCATTATGAACAACTTTAACTATGGGATCAAACCTGAAATCGCGAAAAAAAAATCAGCTGTTCCCTACATTTTGACGAATTATGCGAACATAAATGTACTGAACAGCTGTTTTTTTTCGCGATTTCAGGTTTGGTCTCATAGTAAAAGTTGTTCATAATGATGAGTACAATGACCCCTCAAAAGATTGCGACTGTTTACACTTACAGCCTGTATATGCAGGATAGGTTGACAAGATAAAATCTCTATTCCTTTTTTTAGCACAACGTAAAAGGCTACTTAATCATATTGTATTGATCCATTCGTCGAATGGAATATTTGGTGGTCTGAAACCTTCTGAAGTTTGTACAGCGTATCAAAACAATATTCAGCTTTTGCTTATCAATGAATGTTCTTTGACGTCAACCACTGGCTGCATTGAGATTTCAGTCGGTCTTTTGTCAATTCTCTTTCACTTAACAAACATAATCGTGCTTAGAACTATACCGACCCAACAACCGTTACAGTATAATTCATTCCTTTTTTCATTGAGGTGGAAAGAACTAGAAGGGGTTAGTAAGGTGGCATGAAGCGTGAATGAAAGAGGGCCGTGCAAAGGATGTAAAGGATCTGTCGGGAACTAGGGATTACGTACGATGACGGTTGTTTCCCTTCCACTGCTGGATGTGTGGGTAGCTAGGTAGGTTATGTAATGGATGTGTGTGATTATGGAGATGTGTGTAGTCATTGAACGTTCTACTTCTATTACGCATATTTTTAACTTTAGGTATTTCTCTCTCCTATCAAATAAAATAACAGTCCAATTATATTTATTTATTGCATACTCGCTTTGGCCCGCGACTTTGCCTGGCTGGTCGGGAATTATCCCATGGGAACGTACGCACGGCTACAGATCAAGTTATAAATTTCCAGTATATGCTGATCTCGCATTATATAGGATTTCCTTACATTGAGAGGTCAGTGTAAACTGGACATGTGTAGCATGATGTGTAGCCGTGTGTACTACCTGGATAAATCCAGGTCATAGTCTATCCGGGTGCCCAACCAAATCCGTTAAGGCGTGAAAAGGTAACAGACAGATCGACAGACAGAACACAGGTATGTACTTTCGCATTTATTATATTAGTGATGGCAATATGGATACAGTAAGCACATTAATTACCTACATAACTTTGCATTAACTCGTAGTTGAGACAGTTACCGACTCATTCAATTGTCTCAAGTACCACTTGATACTTCGTTTTGACAAAAACGAAAAAAAGTTAATCTTTGTTTTATAAATTTATGGTGCCTCCTCAGTCCTCACACTAGGAAATTTTATTTTCTCTCGATTTTTTCCAAGTTTTCAATTCAACATGTTTCATTCGAACATTATCAATATTTATAAGACAGCATACTGTGCGAGCTGTAGTTACACATTGTTCTCCGTCATAACAGTCTATAATTGAACTGCCATTAAATATCATACATTACGTTCCCTTTTACTTCATATTCTACCTTACATTCAAAGGGATATCAAATTGCATATCTCGCAGAGTCTCAATGACTAATAAATTCGAATCGCCCGTGGCGCCCCCGCGTGTGATATTTATGCGTGATAATAATTAATGAACTTATGCACAGAACTTGGTTCAACTTCCCTTCCTATTTACTTGGGAAGTTGTTGTAAGTGTTCCTTTATTAGAAGCATTGGATTAATTTTATTTTATTTAGAAGGTTGTAAGACTTGGTCTCAGTCTGACAAATAGACTGGGTCGAACAAGGTCTTAACAACAACGGTAGCCGACTGAACCATCTGAGATTCGCAGACGATATTATCCTGTTAGAAAAAGATCCCAAGAAATTAGGACTCATGGTAAAAACCCTAACGAAGCAGAGAAGTAGGGCTAGAAATGAACGTGAGCAAAACAAAGTTGATGACTAACTCCCCAGAGGTTGACATAGAATTTTTTAAGGAAAGAGTTTTGAATATGTGAGTGACGTATATTTTCCTTAGATAAATTATCTCCCCAAATGACTCAATGTCCAAGGAAGTTAAAGAATAGCCTGTGGATGGAAAAAAATACTGGTATCTGAAGGAATTAATGAAGAGCATTGACTCAAACATGCATATCAAGAGGAAAACTTTCAACACTGCATTCATCCCTGTATAACATACCTATGGCTGCGAAATTTGGTCGCTCGTTGACAATCATAGAGCTAAACTAGCAGAATGTCAAAAGGCGATGGAGAAAAGCATTTTAGGAGTCAAACTAAGGGACAGAATCAGAAACACAGTTAGAAGAAAAAAAAAACCAAAGTAAAGGATATATTGGTTCATAGACTACTTGAAATGGGGCTGGACAGGACACATGCTTCGAGGCAAAACAAACAAATGGAGCAAACAAATGACCCTGTGGTACCCAAGGACGGGACTAGAAAACGGGCGCTCTCAAAAACAAGATGAGAAGACGATATCCGTCTAACCTTGGCACCATACAGGACCAGAATTGCAGAGGACAGAGCACAATGGAGACAGTTGGAGAAGGCCTATGACAAAAGGCACACCGAGCTGCGGGACATGTTATGATTTGCTTTTGACCCACATAATTTCTGCTAATAAAAGATGTACCCAAAGTTCGGAAATAAACGGCTTTATTATTATAAGGAATGGTGATTTGGAGGTTAAAATAGTGAAGGATTCTTTTTTGAATGAAAATAAAAAAATAACGCAAAATTAATTCGGAATTCAAATATCGAACGTTTTGTTTTTGTTTTCAATAGAATATTTTGGCATGCGATATTTTGATTTTACAATATATGTAGATAGATAGATACATAAATATCAGCCAATGATTTCAAATTCTCGGTTAAATATTTACACGGTAGCGGCTTTTCTATACAAATTGTGATAAAATGTGCATTGTATCTTGTATCTAATTCTTGTGGTTCTTAATTGGCAATTCATCAATTTTATTGATCCTTTCCTCTCCTCAGGTAAAAAGACATCATTTTCAGTTCGTGAAAATATAACAAGCAATAGAATTGTTCGATAATAATGACATAAAAAGCTTGGTAAGTATATAAATGCTAATTTTTAACATAACCAGTATAATTATATACCTACTTTATGTTAAATATGCTTATCTGTATCTTCTCCCATAATGGAATTGTGGAATTTTTGTACCAAATATATTCTCGGGCTACCGAATAACTTATTTGTCAAGTTTATTTACGATTGATATTAATAAGAAGTTACTACACCATCAGTCTTGTTTTTATTCCTTGAAGGGTTCAACAGAGGTGTATGGTTTCATATTATAATAAATTCTATAGTTCCTGGTTATACACATCTGCTGGAGTTGGGCAGATGTTTTGCTTTAAAGTACAAGTTAAAAATGGAAAGGCATAATTTTAAAGCTTTAGCTACGAGAATATTAATTAATTCTGATGTAAAATCATAACAAAAACAATATCTCGGAAAATTCTTAAACCTAATACCAAAACGCTGTTACGATTTCGCATTATGCTTTCAGTACAAAATACCACAGCAAAAACCGCCTATATCGCCTTTATTAAAGTTATTGTGTGCCCCCGCTGTCATATCGCTTCTTATATGACTTTTACGACACATGTCATACGTAATTGCTCAGGCACTGCTGAATCCCCCCGGGCTCCTTACGAAAAACTCCGCCAAGCGATTATAACCTCTGTGGGTGGTAGAAACATCCCTATAGATATAATTTAATATTGTTTATAAGTGCCTGTAGCCGTACAACTGTGAACCTGACTCTCATAAGATCCTGTTTTAGCTTACATGTTCTGAAGACGAAACAAGTTCTGAATTTAAAAAAACGTACTGAGCACGCGGTTGTGCGATTATTCTTTTGTTTATTTCTATACAAAGATAATTGGAAGGTTATGTTTATAGTTGTCAAGCTATAGTAAAGCGTGAAAAATATAGGTCGTTATTAACATTTGTGCGAGAATTGGGTTTATTTTGTCATTCTTATCACGCAAAATGTGTCTTTAGTATTGTTTGGATTTTCTTACTATTGTGGTAATGGTTTGGAAGATTTATGTCAGTCCGTTTATTGTGGGGAGGGGTGACTTGATATAATTCTTACTATCAATTATATTAAGTGAAGAGGGGGCATGTATCAGACAGAGAGGCATATTATTTTTCCTCTGGTCGATTTGACCAGAGGAAAAATAACAGACAAAATTTGAGCAGATACACATGAAGAACTTTGCGACTAAATATTGAAATACATAATAAGACGCCTGTGTAGAGGTGTAAAATATGGGAGGACCTCGTGGCTAAGTAATAACAGCTACACGGGCCGATCCATCTACGCTTGCTGGGGTTGGTCCGTCGTTAGGTGACCATCTTTACGTACCGAAACTTCTCCGTGCCTCAGAAAGCACGTTAAGCCGTTGGTCCCGGCTGTCATTCGTTGATCTTTGACAGTCGTTACGGGTCGTCAGAAGCCCGAAAGTCTGACAACCAGTCTTACCAAGGTGTATCGTGTTACCCAGTTACTTCGCACTACAGTCGCTCCATGTAAAATACTGGTATTCAGCTGCATCCGGTTAGACTGGAAGCCGACCCTAACATAGTTGGGAAAAGGCTAGGCAGATTGATCCTACTAATATTATAAATGTGAAAGTTTGTATGTTTGGATGTTTGTTACTCTATCACGCAAAAACGGCTGAACGGATTTGGATGAAATTTGGTATACAGATAGTTTATAACCTGGATTAAGACATAGGATACTTTTCATCCCGGTAGAAGGTTCCCGTGGGATAATTTCCGACATACACGTGGGCGAAGCCGCGGGCAACAGCTAGTTGATTTATATAAATATATATTTTTTTATTTACATTTTTTAAAAATTATTAATTACATGCACAACATTACAGAATAGGATCCTAAGGCGTTGTACAGAGCAATTTACAAACTGAAATGTGACACACATACCTACAATATGTTTAAATCCCATGATAGGGAGCGAGCCTATTGCTATTCTACTTTTGAAGAATTTATCTAAAATTAAAGTCCAACCGTTCTTGATTATTAGCAACTACTAATAATCAAGAACGCCGCCCGCGTGGAAATCATTATTTTTATTTCCCTATTTGAATCGGATTTGATTCACAATTTCATGGGTTTTATTTGTTTCCCTAATTCTTCTTCTGAAATAAAATAGCCTCAGTTACTCCTTATAACATCGGCTATCTGCCAGTGAAAGTCCCGTCAATCGATCCAGCCGTTTCGGAGATAAGCCGGAACAAACAGACATACAATTTTTTTTTTTAAATTGTTGTTGGTTTAAGTATATACTGTATATATTCATTTGCATTTAGTAAAAAACTGTTGTTTCGACATAACAATACAAACAGACACATCAATTTTATTAATTTGTATAGATTAAAATCTTCATATACTCGTAGTAAGTACCTACACTGATTTGGCGCCATTAAGACGACTGGATAGAAACGTCATCTGTCAAATAGTTTCCATTAGTTTAAACATGAACACTCAACATTCAATTGACTTCAATTAAGAATTAGTTCCCTTCTAATCGAGACTTGAGACTAATAAAGTTATGTTCACACTTTCTTGTGTGCAAAATTCCATACATTTCTTGCTCCTGGTTGCTGGATTATGATGATGGGAATTTAATAGACAGCAGCGTCTTCCCTGCTGGAAATAACATTGTGCTATTACTATTGTAGGTAGGTACACAGTGGTCGCTCACAAGTCCACAACGGGCCTTATTAGAAGGCTAAAAGTCACCCAAAGGGCAATGGAGAGGGCTATGTTTGGAGTTTCATTACGTGATCGAATGAAGAGTTCCGCAAGAGAACCAAGGAGCCCGAAAAATTGCCAAATTTATGTGGTAGTGAGTAGGGCATTTTGCTCGCAGAACACATGGCCGATAGGGCCGAAAGGTTCTGGAGTGGCGACCGCGTATTGGAAGACGTAACGTTGGAAGGGCTCCCACAAGGTGGACCGACGACCTTCTGAAGGTCGCAGGAATCCGCTAGATGCGGGAAGCACAGAATCGGTCGAAGTAGTGGTCCTTGCAGGAGGCCTAATGTCTATCAGTGGACGTCTTTCGGCTGAAATGATGATGGTGATTACTATTACCTATATTTCCCTAAATGCCTACATCCCCACCTTTTAATCATCAACTCCCCAAAAAACTCAACCTCGCTATGAAAAAAAAAAATCTCTCAGCATGAAAGTATGAAACGTCTTCCGTACATTCATTCTTTTTCTGTCAGCCCAATTGGTGATTATGTCAATCCTAACTAATATTAAATGCGAATGTGAGTTGGTTTGTTACGCTTTCACGGCTAAACGGCTGAACCGATTTTCATGAAATATGGTATGGGGATACGTTGAACCCTGGGGAAGGCCATAGGCTACTTTTTACCGACATACCTTGAGGGTGAAGCCGTGGGCGGAAGCTAGTAGCCCATAAATTATTACTTTTGTATGTGGACGAGAGCTGCTGAAGTAAATTCTGTAAAAATTAGGCAGTCACCAGGACTCTGGTGCTGCGTGAGCCTAACGTTCTCAGTATTTCGTGAGGTCTTGAAAGTCGGACGTTTTTAGTGTACAAAGTAAAAGATGACAACGCTGGCTGTCACGTCAAAGCTGCGTGCGTGTAAGATCCTCGAAACTCATTTGCCCAAAAGGCCAAAATAAAGATTGCTTTCTATAGGTACTTGCAAGGAAAAGCAGCTTCTAAAAGAAAGTTATGAAAGCTTCACAGAACCCATCGCATATTACACTTCAGTAGTCGACGTTATATCAGTTATATCCTACGATTGATGTGTGTCATTTGGCGCGACACTTGTTTGCTTATACCCTGCCCTGTGACGTCACATCTTGCTGAATGTACGGGAAGATGAATCATAACATACTTTCATGCTGAGAGATTTTTTCTTAGCGAGGTTGAGTTTTGTGGGGGGGTGTAGGCATTTAGGGGAACGTAAGTAGATTTTACTGCAATTTAAATACCACCTCCGGCTAGATTGCGGCTCTATTCAGAATTTAGGGATGTTTTATTTGAGAAATATTGTTATTAGGGGTAGGTCAGAAAAAAATCACTCATTCTGACCTTTGTTAACTTACTATATTACCATGTTTCATCAGTCCTATTTTTTTTTTTTTTGTGAAAAAGAAAACTAATACAGAACCCTCATTTATCTGCCAATGATCGCCATCAAAACAGTTCGCGTTGACCTACTGAGCGCATCAGGAAAAATATCGGATGGAAAGACGACTTTTTCTTTTTATTAAACGCTATTCCATAGCAGTGGCAGTCGCCATGTGCCAAACATCTGCGACAACCGATTTTTTACCAACTTCAACTTTTGACCCCACTTCGCTACGAACATTCATGTGGGAATAGGATTTTTCACGAAGTAATTTGTGACTCAATCATTTACCCTTATGGTTTATTTTTGTTTGTCCACACGTTTCAAGTGGGTGTTATTCTTGTTACAGTATTAATTGCTTTGAATTATTAACGAAATTAAATTGTACATTCCGAAAATAAAGTTTTGAGTTGAGTTCATAAACTCGGCTTATGACTAAGTCGTAAAGTATGTTTTATTTGTTGCATTTATCAACTAAGATGGATTGGATCGCTACATAAGCTTTACGACTTACGAACAGTACTAAACGTGAATAAGTATCAACTTATAATATCTCAGTAAGCAAAGACATTCAATAAATATCATCATCACAACTATGTTGGGGTCGGCTTCCAGTCTAACTGGATGCAGCTGAATACCAGTATTTTACATGAAGCGACTGCCTATCTGACCTCCACAACCCAGTTACTGGGTAATACGACGATACCCCTTGGTAAGACTGGTTGTCAGACTTTCAGGCTTCTGACGACCGTAACGAGTGTCAAAGGTCCACGAATGACCCGAGGCACGGAGGGGTCTCGGTATGTAAAGATGATCACACATCCACGGACCAACCGGAGCAAACGTAGCCTAACCTGATCTATCGACCCGTGCAGCTGTTATTACTTAGCCACAAGCCCCTCACATTGAATAAAGTTATGGTATTGAATGTGTGCTTTTGTATTTTTTTTGCGTGACGATTATCGTGGACGTCCACGCAGTCCACCACCAACACAACCACTTTTCGACCTTATTACTAACGCAATAAATCAATCTGCTTAGCCTTTTCCCAACTATGTTGGGGTCGGCTTCCAGTCTAACTGGATGCAGCTGAATACCATTATTTTACATGGAGCGACTGCCTATCTGACCTCCACAACCCATTAACTAGGTAATACGATACCCCTTGGTAAGACTGATTGTCAGACTTTCGGGCTTCTGACGACCCGTAACGACTGTCAAAGATCCACGAATGACAGCCGGGACCAACGGCTTAACGTGCTTTCCGAGGCACGGAGGAGTCTCGGTATGTAAAGATGGTCACCCATCCACGGACCGACCCCGGCAAGCGTAGCTTAACCTGATGGATTGACCCGTGCGGCTGTTATTACTTAGCCACGAGCTCCTCCTTATTATTAACGCAATAAGGTTGAAAAATGGTTCACCGGAAAGTTTGGCGATGGTACCTATATGAAGACGCTTTTAAATTTCCGTCCACGATAACATTATAACGTGCATGTATTTTCGTAGGTACAACTTTATCACAAAGGAATAAGGTTCATATTCAATTTGGAAAATTTGACAGATTGGAGTAGCTTGATGTGCTGGCCTCTGAATACAATATAACTTTTGTATTATCAATTACCTACCATAAAAAAAAATGACCAAAAAAATGTAAAGGGCTGCGTAAAATAAAATCCGTAATTGAACAAAAAGATTTAAAAATTTTCGTATTACGAGTATATCTCCGGTTGGGCTTTATTGCGGAAGCTAATATCAAGACGATAAGATAAGATAAGATAAGATAAGATATTTTATTTCGCAAATATGGGTACAGTACATGGTGTAAAAAAAAAGCATAATTAAACATAACGATTTGGCGACATATTTTCTTTTATTGCGTGACACGGAGCGCTAATGTTTCGTGTTCACAAATATATGGAGGCAGATGTTAACACGTCGCGTCGCTGTCACATCCGATTTTTTTCCCACAAATGAAGTAGGCACCTAGTGTCTAGTTTATATAGCTTGAAATAAAACATTATTTTCATCTGCAATGCGTTGTTGTTTTTTCGTTAACTTAGTACCTAATATTTTTTTTTTTAATCAAGTAGGTACCTACCTAATTTGGATCCCTCGCAAACAGGTGCGACGCGACTCTAGTAGAACGATTTCTATGAACACTTCGTGGAAATTATTGTTCTACCTAAATCGCGTTGTACCGTCACGTCGCGCCTGTCTGCGGGAGCCTTTATGGTGTACAGATTCATTAATTCATTTTGTACAAAATTTCAAGATTGACAAATTATGGTCGCCTTGAGGTGGGAAGCGTTGAAAAACTTCGGGAATTGTTTTAAAACAGTCCCTTTTATAATTTGGATATCGTGTTTCGGCGCTTTCACGGTTTAAGCACCATTTACACGGTGCAAGTTTCTGGAACGTTCAGGAGCAATAATGGTATGCCATAAAGCATATTATATTTTATTGCTATTCAAGAATTGCATGCAAGTGTTTACACGCGTGCGACTTCCATATAATGGCATACAATAATTGAATTCAAGTTTTGCAATTCAATAAAATCGCATGCCACCTATACCAAGGCAATACAATTGCCAGGCGATTATTGCATGCAAATTTTGCCTCGTCTAAACACAGAGTTGCACGTCCTTGTAGAATTGGTTCAAATATTACCCGTATTTGCGATGCGAAATATTTCATTAAATTTTATTGAACGTCTTGTTTCTTTCGCTCATGTTCGAATGATAGAAAATTTTCATGCCAAAATTGAATGCGATTTTATTGTATGTGCGATTATTGTATGTGCTGTTTACACCTATACCAATTTTGAACGGCAACTAACGTTCCCGTATCGTTCAACAATATTGTACACACAACTACATATCAAGCTATATTTTCAAGCCAGCTACTTTTCCAGTATACGCTGATCTCGCATTGTATAGGATTTCCGTACAATGAGAGGTCAGCTTAAACTGGAAATTTATAACTTGATATGTAGCCGTGTGTACGTGTGTTTTAGACGGGGCCAGTTAATTGCCCTTCAATTTTATGGTATGCCACATGCAATAAACTTGCATCGTGTAAGTGGAGCTTTAGCCTCAATACTAAAAATATGGCCTTGATAATTTTAGACGTACACGAAAAAACTTTTGTATAAACAAGTTTTGTAACTCGCGGAAAGGTTTCTGAACGGAATCGGTAATTAAGTACACAAGTTCAGTTAAACTTTTGTTTGCTCTCACGGGGAAATTTTTACAACTTTTATCGAGTAGTTTACCAATTACTCCGGCTCTTATTTAGTTTTTCCAATATATTCAGAACAGTCTGTTCGAAGTTTTCGTCGTGTTTATTGGTGTAGGTACAGAATTTTCGATCATTAACATTGTTAAGTCAAGAATTTGCTTTAAATGCCTATGAATTTTGATCATACCCTTTAACCTGATTACCGAATAACGTTGTCCTCCGAACCGGCCGGGGTACACCAATTGGTTCACAATTGAACAAGATCCACAAACAGAATCAATCTCGTTGACTTGTCACCAGGCAGTGGGACGATATAATAGAGGTTTGCACGTTTGCCTGCACTATTTGTCTCACTCTAATTACTTGAGAGCAGATCTTAATTACGGCCATCCGGGCCGTTTGATTGGGGCCCCGCAATGCCCCGCATTGTTTGTGTTCACGGCTAATAGGACAATTGCAACTGCATTTAGTGACCGAAGTCGCGGGGTTAATAATACCTACCCCGGCAGCGGGACGGTTAGGCCGTTGAACTGAACACGTGGCTTCTGAACTCGCGGCGTTGTTTTGTGAGGATTAGAAAAAAGTGATTTGGTTTTTGTTATTGGATTTTATTGGGGAAAAATATGTCGAGTTGACGAGTTTAGTAATTGGAGGCTTATTAAGTTAAGCAAGAATAAGTAAACATCATTATTTTACCTTTTTTTCTGGTGGATGATACCTCTACCTTAAATTTACTGTAGGTACATTTTACGTAAAAAATTTACAATATTTTTGAGGCACCACGACATTGCTGCTTGAAATTTCTGAAACGCAATAATAGCACACATACACGGTTATCTTTTCTTTTTAACCTTTTTTTTTCAGTAATCCGTTCTTTTACATTTTAAGGATTTTAACAGTATTCAATCAATCGCAACAGGACTATAGTTACGCCTACATGCATAGTATAGCATGCATGCATCATAAATAAAAGAGGTTACGGCACTGCATAAAACGGTTCCACAGAGAAAGTGCGGGTTGGTTTCCAATTCCACTCGTTATACGCTACCGACCAACATCGACTTAATGCACTCGTAAGTCGAACGAAGAGCCTAATAACCCCCCATTACACTTCTATTACGACTAACCAACCTATCATCGAGTAATTCATAGTCGCACAATACAGGATTATAAACCGAGTTCTGAATTATAAATCGATTGCTGCAGTTGAATCGGTTTAAAAATACTGATAAGTTAAATGCAGTTTGAATCGATTAAAGTTTGATAGAATAGAGAAGTTTTGTTTTCGTTTTATTAATGGAATAAAAGTTAGATAGGGTTTGTTTCTATTTTTAAAACCGAATGCTGTTTGTTTTAGTATAGTTGATTGTTTAGTGTTTTTGATTGATTTCTTTATTTTCTGACTGAAAATATGAATAGGGAAGGGCATTTTAGTTTTAACCGACTTCAAAAAGGAGGAGGTTCTCAATTCGTCGGAACCTTTTTTTTATTTTTTTTCTTTTATGTATGTTCCCCGATTACTCGAAGATGGCTGGACCGATTTGGATTATTTTTTTTTGTTTGAAAGGGTATACTTTCCAGGTGGTCCCATGATCATCAAGTCAGGATCTGTTGATGGGATCGTGGAGAAATAGAGAGAACTCTTCCAATTTTATAGGCACACTTGAAACGATTTGGATAGTTTTTGGAAGAGTACTTTCTCGGAGTGGTCCCATTTCAATTTGGTGAAGATCTGATGAAGAACTTCTGAGATAGGCAACGGAATTCCTCAATAAATGATAGCAAATGGACTGGGATTGCTGAAATCTCATGTGCTGAAGTCTGTTTATTGTTTACACCAGTTCATAACATAACATCACGCCGGTACGCTGCTGTGAAGGGCTAAGCACTTGTTAACCACTAAAAAGTGAAAAATAAAAACTTTTTACAAAAAAATACAACCGACTACCAAAAACAACACTACAAAGTGAAAAATAACTTTAATTTCGGAAGTCGGTGGCAAAAACGAAAATACATTTAATCAGTCACCGACTTCCGAAATTAAATGGAAGTCGGTTGTATTTTTTTGTAAAAAAGTTTTTTAATGTGAATACTGCCAAACGGAGCGATATTTTTGACCGAGCCCTAATAGGTATGTATGCATTTTTAGGTAGACATTTTTACAAACCTTTTTTACAGTCCGATTAACCGATTTTGACGTCTACTGCGTTGGTGGCATGACAAATGGAAGCTGCAGTAAACAGTTGGTATTGTAACCACATTTTTGCTTTTAATACCATCCTTAAGCCTAAGGAATAGAAGTCAAAATCGGTTGAACGGACTGTAAAAGAGGTTTTAATCCTAATGCAAATGGAGTAAGTACTACCCAAAGGAGATTATTAAATCAGCAATCACAGATTAACCTTGTAATGTTAAAGCAATTTAACCTATACTATCTCTAGATATTCTCAGTATCAAAACAAGATCCAGACTTAAGATAAGCGTCTGTTTCTGAAGTCTAGGTCGCAGGTCAGCTGCACAACTTTCAAAACTCAACCAGAGACAATTCTAAGAAAATAGAACAGATATTTGAATTGGAAAACTAAAGCTTTAGAGGAACATCTTTACTTTATTTTTCTCGGTATTTTACATTCTTTTCTTTTATTTTAAACGCGATTTTGTGCCGACACTTTGCATTTGATGCTTGTGTTCAAGGTAGGTATTTTATTTAAAAGGGATCATTATTTTTGTGTCACTCTATGTAAAATTTCAACATTGTAACCTGTAATTTAAATGGTGTGCATAATAAAGAGTATTCTATTCTATTCTATTCTATTATAATCTAGATTTTTAAGTATATTAAAACAGAATTTGTAAAATATATATGGACGTACACTTAGTCCATTTACCGTCAATGTGATAATCATTTAATATCCTTGATTATACCTGCCTACCTAAACTAGGGTTTCTTTTGTTTTTTCTCAGTTCCTTGTTTGAAATCTCGGCTTGTCTATAGCTTATACATAACATGATAGGAACACGTGGAGTGTCTCACTATCACATATAAAATGCATGATTACCGATACTATCTGATACGTTTCCGTCGCCTCACGTTCGTTCAATATACGTGAGACATGTGGCTCTAAATATAATATTATTTATACATTTTTTTTGTCTGTGTGATAAGATCAATACTTTTCTGTCTACTGTCTTTCATAGATACCTACTAACAGAGTCCTAGATGTTTCAATACCAGTGTTAATTTTACCATTTAAAATTGATTGATTGCTTTTACGTTTAAAAACATCTCAGGACAAAACACTCAAAGCATTTTGTTTTAATTAAGTAAACCATTTACAGGTACTTTTAAATTGTCAAAGAGTCGGCCAGTTAGTCAAAAAGTTCAAGCTAGTTGCCCATTTCAAAACGTAAATCTCTGTGGAGAAAAACGGGCAAGAAAATCCATGGACACTCTTTTAAAAACAAGATATTACAAAATCCTGGGGACATTATTCTTGTTGCTTCTATACATATATGAGAACAATGTAAAAAAAACAATATAAAAAAATTCAGAATATAAAAATAAACTAACACTAAAGGCTCCCGCAGATTGGCGCAATGCGAAAGCGCGACGCGTTTCTAGTAGAACAAACTCTATAAAAACGTCATGGAAATTGTTCTACCAGAATCGCGTCACACTGTCCGTCGCGTCGCGCCTTTCTTCGGGAGCCTTTACGATGAGCATCCGTAAACCCACACATACAACATAACTGACAATCATATTTTCCTTACTAACCCTCAAAATCTACATACAAAGTAGCTATATCTAGTATAATACTTCCACAAATAAAAGTATGTTCACGACAGTCAACAAATTAAAAAGCAACAATACGGACCGCGTACATATTTAATATACACGCGTATACATTTCATTCGATCCCAATATCCCTCAGGATGCGCGAGCACAAAGGCCTTAGAAACGTTTTTCGTGGAAAAGTGCTGAGTCACCATGAAAAAAACACAATGGCCGCGGGCCCACAATACATCCCTCCAGAAGGAAACTGATCATTGCGGTCCCGAAATAACAAATGAATTGAGAAAATCCAGCCATACACTGATATACCAGAGTAATGCGATCTCCCTTGTAACTGGCTGCGAGTGTCCTGTCAATGTTGTGATGCATTATGATCGAAATTGTCGTGTGCACTCATTGGAACTGGCCCGTTTGTGTAGGTTCTCATAAGGTTGCTTTTGTTTTATATGGTTAGCCTTGAATCGGAATTGTGTTTTTCATCTGGCTCTATTGAAGAGGTGGAGATTATTATGTTGATTATGCTGATATAGTGTGCTTCAAATAACTAGACCCAAGATGGCGTCGACTGCACGTGTAAAAATAAACGTAGAATCGCTGTAAAAAAAAAAACGTAAAACGTCACTGCGCCGTCGCGCAGGTTGAAGTTATTTGACGCGCACAATACCTATACAACGTGCTGCCGCAATAGCAACATTAATTAAATACACAGGTAGGGCAAGTGGCCAGTAATTAATAAATGAAATAAAAAAGAAATTGCAACACAAACACTCTATGCAAAGGACTCATTCATTAAGCTGTTGTTCTATGTCACCTGGTAAAAGTTCTTTGACCAATACATTTTTTTGATCATCGTTTGTCTATTGTTCTGATCCAGCTGTGAGTAGCTTCATGAATGATTTTTTTTCAAAACTCCCAGAAATAAACTCGAGTGGGCTGACCTTTTTGTTATCGTTCGTTTTAATATTATCTCTGCGCTACAGGTTGCTTCAAGATGTTATTTAAGAAAATTGTAAATAAATCAATAAATAATAACGTTTAATGAAATTAAAATATCTTTATGAAACGAAAACGCGGAACCGTATACGCGTGTTAGATTAATGTCGTGATTGCAGCGGCACGTTGTATAATGATTTCCGTTCTTGAAGATTTTACATGAATCATTCGACAATACAAGCATGCGACTTCAATTAAAACCACCAAAAAATTGATTCGTACACGAAATCTAATTTAAAGTAGATACTTATACTCGCAAAACTATTATCTTTTAACGAAACATCAACCGAGATTGCTCAGCTAGGCGTGAGGGGTCCAATACGACTGGTCGCACTTTTGCTTTCTCTATCGACTCACGAAGGGGTATTCAGAAAATTTAATTTCCGTAGACAGATCGAACAATTTCGCTCCAATGTGGTGTTCACGGATTGTAATTGGGTCAACCCGACGGACAATAGACTCTGACAATGTTATTATTAGTAAGTAGATTTCTTATTCACTCACTACATTATTAAACGACGTTTCAAGTCGTCGGTAAGTTGAAGAAAATTATCGTTTTGTGATCGCGGAAAATGAGATTTCAAATTGAATTCGCAATTCAACAAATCAGATTTTCAATTTTAATAATAACAGTTTTTTAGTTGAACCAGTGACCACGGCGATGTTCATTTAATTGCTGGTACGCATAACATAAACGACAATGTTACACGTGTTATTTTCAATGATTTTAAAGTTATAAGCTTCTAAACATGCTTTAAACGATTTTCAAATCGTCTAAAACCTGTCCGATCCCGATACAACTCTAAATAAATCCTCGATCGTGCCAGACAAAACAAGACAATTAATCACGAATACATCTTACTTTTAGCGAGTAATGAATCGAAAAGATTAAGACGCCGAGGAGCTTCGAGGGAGGAATCTAATCAGCACTCCAATTTACACAAATCGTTCCAACCACTCAAATGTGTGAAGTAAGAATGTCTTCGTTAATCTAACCAATCGATTATTCTGGCGGGTTAATAAAGACTGGCAGACCTTCGACCAATAGACACAGAGGCACACGGTGTCCTCACAGTGGAACGAATTATTTACCCTCAATATAAATCTTTGCGCTGTGTTTGTAGTTGGAAAACGAGTCCTTTGAGATTTGTTAGAGCCGTACTAAATTCGATTACAGAGGTGACATGGATGTCAATTTTGGATGGAATGTTGGTCAACCGCAGGACAGGTTTGAAACCTCGTCTCGAATTTCAATTAGGTCAAACCCAAACTGAGGGTATTTTCACAGTGTTTCTTTGTAGTTTATTAACGAGATTATGTAGCTGGAGTTATTCTGTCTGTAGGAATAAATTGACATCGGAAACCACATGACATGAAAAAAGCTCGTAAGTTTTGATTTTAGGAACGAATATGAAACTTAGCTATCTATAAGCTCTATTAACGTTGCTATTATCCACTCTTATACAATATTACACAAGTCTATCACGATCAATTCACAGTTTTATAAAGTTTGATGTTGTTAAAGCTGAGTTAAGAGCCAATAAATCGACGGAGATTAAAGGATTGAATCCGTTACAAGGTTCGAAGCAGATTACGGGGCAGACCTAAGGTGAACTACGAGTATCATACGTTGTGTTGTATTAGTAAGCTTGTGTTTGCCTTGTATGGCTTCACTATGAATCGTACGGATTCCTCACTTCATTGTGTAGTGAATTACAATTCGATGTGTTTTGTTTTCAATTTTATATATTGGCCTTATTTTGAATTAGGTTTTTGTGAATAAATAGGTAGATTTAGGCCAGTAGGCGTAGGTTTTGAATTTAGTTAGTTGGATTAGGGCTGGTGGATTAGGGCCTATAAAGATTCTGAGGAAGCTTAACAGTAAGATTAGAGTTTAATTTAAAATAGTATATTGTAGGTGAAATGTATGAGGAGCTCGTGGCTAAGTAATAACAGCCGCACGGGTCGATCAATCGGGTTAAGCTACGCTTGCCGGAGTTGATCCGTAGATGAGTGATCATCTTTACATACCGAGACGCCTGCTTGCCTCGGAAAAGCCTTTGGTTCTGGCTGTCATTCGTGGATCTTTGATAGTCGTTACGGGTCCTCAGAAGCCCGAAGGTCTGACAACCAGTCTTACCAAGGGGTATCGTATTACCCGTTATTGGGTTGTGGAAGTCAGATAGGCAATCGCTCCATGTAAAATACTGGTATTCAACTGCATCCGGTTAGACTGGAAGCCGACCCCGACATAGTTGGGAAAAGGCTGGATTGACTGTAGATTAAGATGTAAGAAAGAGAATGAAGGTTTCTCAAAATGAGACAGGGAACTTGAAAAACTTTGCTTTACTATAGAAGGAAAAGCCGTCCTATATTTTTTACAAAATCATTTTCACTCATAAACAATAAGCTCAAATACTCGACGTTATATCTCAGTTTCCTAGCAATAACCCCTTACAATGTGAAAAGTTAGTCATACAATACAGTTATTGTGGATCTGGTAAACACAAGGCCGTCGGGCCGGTCGGTAGACGGGCGCTGCACGGTTGGCCGGTTTGCCTCCGGTACCCCCCTCGGCTTGAATGGCGACACACGGCCCGAGGAATGGCACGAGACCGCGAATCTTTTTGTTGATTTTCTTCCTATTATTATTTTTGTTAGTTTTTTTTTTGTTTGGTTGTTGGATCGTCTGGGGCTTCGTTTTTATTATTTGGGTTGAGATTTGATCAGTGTGGAGCAAAATGAACGGTGCAAGATTGGAATAGTATTGATGTATTGATGTAAAATGTTGATGTTGAAAGACAGAGAAAAGAAAATATCTGCTTAATCAATGCATCCTGACAAGAAATGGCATGGAAGACTTGGAAGATAGCATTTGTTTCACATATTTGCGAAAATATGTCAAGCCAATTTCCAGATTGTATTTCTTTTATCTTAATAATGTTTGTTACCAACTTTTCTATCTCTATATTCTTTCAAAAAGTTACTAAGAAAACATCCAAAAAATTACTTTCGCGTCTCATCAGTCGATTTGCGCCGGCGGCGTATGTAGCGATATTACGTTGTGTATCATCAAACCCTTGTTTGGTATAAACGCCGCTTTGGCAAATATCCACAAGAGAAGACTTGTGGTTTTGCTTTTTTAAAAATTGTGCCATACTTGCAGAATAGACATAATCGGATCATGAGATTGTATGTAGGGAAATGAAGGCTTTATCTGCTTACGCTCTCTCATCTGCTTCCGAGCTTAATTCATACATATAACAGATAAACTGATCTAAAATAGAAACGATTATGTTAAGGGAATACATAAATAAATTTTGTGTTTTTAAAATTCCTATAAAACTAAATACAAGATCCATATCATCATCATTATATCATATGATCATTTGGTTTTTCCATATGTGTTATTTGACTATATTGTCTACTGCTATACTAAAACCGAAACACGATTAGGTACCTACTTGAAATTCCAAAAAAAAAAATCCAAAGTAGCACCCTATGTATCCGTTTAAGAGGCAAGACTGTAGCAGTGTTTGGCAAAATGGCGTCAGCGGTACACGATATCTTTGGCAAATTGATCGCAGATACAAAGGAGTTCCTTCACGAAACCTTTTTCTGTCGGCTGACCTGTCGAGTCCTGCAACACAATGCCGCCATCGAGACGCCTACGAGCCCCTCTGAATTGTTCCTCTACTAACGCATTTGAAGCCCAGTAACAAATGGTAGCGATCACCGTTACGCTCCCGAAAAAGTAAAGAAATAAAAGAGTTTACGCAAAGTTTAATTTCCGCTACGTTGCCGACAGCACGAAGAAATAAAATCGGGAAATATTTTTTTCATACAAAGACGGAACTTTTTAATTGAGTCTCAAGAAATGAAGACTTACAGATCCGTTATTGAAAAGCCTGCTACACTTTTGGGTTATCTCGTTTTGATTCAGTGTCTTTGTACTCTTTGTTTACGCCGTGGTGTGGGTAAGGTTCAGACAAAGAAGTGTAAATATGTCGGGGAGTGTGGGGGCAGGTCGGGAGGTCACGTCCGGCGACTGAGGACTGGATTCATGCCTCGATGCCTCCGCCGCTGACGTTGGCAGCCTTCTCCACTGAAGAATATTCAGACGCGCTAATCCCGTTTACTTATTCTTATACAAGTACCAACTTCGAATATATTACTTGTACCTACACATGTCTGTAGCTACCTACATATTCGTTCATACAATCAATTCATCTCTGTCGACACTATGAATCGCGTAAAGAATGAAAGGTCGGTCTGACACGGTACCCTTTGAACATGCTAGAACGTTCTTTGATCTAAAATTAATCAAAAACGAATCCCTTATTCTGAAGTGGTGGAGTACTCAGACTTGTGAACTGTACTAGAGGTACATTCATATCAATTCAGCATGTCTGAGACGGACTGCATACATTAATAATAATGAGTTCATTTTTTACTGACATTACTTTGATTTATGTAATTTAAAAGTTGTAAAGTAAAACTATGTAGATGACATAAAAGAAAAATAATTCAGTTAAGGTAAATAAACGGTGAATATAAAACAATCAAACTGTTTATTTGTATAGCGAAACGTGAAATTACTTTTTATACCGTGACTGTACATCACGAAGGGAATTCAAAAAGTTTCAAGGTTTGCGGTTTTCAGTGTTCACGAAATCCTAACTTACATTTTTTTTTGTACGGAAGTTTACATATTTATTACTATAGATCCTTTTGGTTGTCAAGTATAAACAGTCTTAAAAAATATAATATGTACATACAAGTATATAAAAAAAGGAGTATCAAAAAATTCATTCGCATCGCTGTCGACAGGAAAAGTGCCCAAAAGGCTGGCAGCATTGCCACGTTGTATGGCAATGCTAATTCTTTGGCCAAAAAATAGGCCAGCCCTTTGGTTACGTGTAGAGTCGACCAGCCGCTTGGCGATGTCTCGAAAATCTAAGAGGGCACTAGGACTCCATGGCTCTAGTGTTTCAACCCCAAAGTTGCCACTGTTCACAATTATGAAATTATGAACAACTTTTACTATGGGACCAAACCTGAAATTGCGAAAAAAAAATCAGCTGTTCCCTACATTTTGACGAATTATGCGAACATAAATGTACTGAACAGCTGATTTATTTCGCGATTTCAGGTTTGGTCCCATAGTAAAAGTTGTTGATAATGATGAGTACAATGACCCCTTAAAAGGTTGCCACTGTTTACACTTACACGTTACACCCTGTATAAGTCCCAATAAGATTGGAGTATTTGCGCCGTTTGAGGTTTTCCGCACCCGCAGCAGCCATCCCACCACAGCCCGGACCGTGCTAGGAAGATGGGATGGCGCAAGGGTATCAACACACGTTGCATCCCACACCAAAGGCCTACCTACCTTCCAAGGCATAGCTACATTTCAAGTATTGAATTGCATTTTTGCTACTGACAACAATGTATTTAATTTCTCATTAAATTTTAATACATTTTATATTAGGTTGGGGAAAAAGTCTTTTCGCATTATAGTATGTCTGAACTTAAAATAAAACCTCTTTGGCTATACTACTTGTATCTGGCTGGTTTTGGTATCATTAAAAGTTTAAATTTTAAAGAACATAATTCCAAATTCAAATTAGGAAAATGTGTGATTTTCATTTGTTTTTCGTACTGTCAAGATGAGTGAATCTAATGAAGAAATTCATCACATTTTAAAAATTTACTACAAAAAAAGGTAAAAATGCAACGCAAGCCGCGAAAAAAATTTGCGATGTTTATGGACCCAGTGCAGTGTCTGTGAGAGTAGCACAAATTTGGTTTAAGCGTTTTCAATCCGGAAATTTTGATGTCAAAGATGCACGTCGCTCTGGTCGCCCTATTACGGATAAAATGGATGCAAAAGTGGAGCAAAATCGGCATATCAGTAGTTACGACGTAGCTGAAGAACTGGGAATTGACCACAAAACAGTTTTGGCGCATTTGAAAAAAACTGGGTACACAAAAAAGCTCGATATTTGGGTACCTCACGAGCTCACTGAAAGAAACCTAATGAACCGTGTACTCATTTGTGATTCTTTATTACGACGTAATGAAACCGAACCATTTTTTAAGAAGCTGATAACTGGTGATGAAAAGTGGATCACGTACGACAAGAACGTGCGAAAAAGGTCGTGGTCAAAGGCCGGTCAGGCTTCACAGACTGTGGCGAAACCCAGGTTAACTCGCAACAAGGTGATGCTGTGTGCGGGGTGGGATTGGAAGGGCATTATTCATTATAAGCTGTTACCACCAGACAGGACCATCGACTCTGAACTCTACTGCGAACAACTGATGAGATTAAAGCAAGAAGTTGAGAGAAAGCGGCCGGAATTAATCAACAGAAGGGGTGTGGTTTTTCATCATGATAACGCTAGACCTTACACATCTTTAGCCACTCAGCAAAAATTAAGAGAGTTTGGCTGGGAGGTGTTAATGCATCCGCCGTATAGTTTGACCTTGCACCTTCAGATTTCCACCTGTTTCGGTCTCTTCAGAATTCTTTAGGCAGTGTCAGGTTAACATCACGAGAGGACTGCCAAAACCACTTGTCGCGGTATTTTGATCAGAAGTCCCAGTTTCTATAGCAATGGGATCATGTCCCTACCTACAAGACGGCAAAGAGTTATCGAACAAAATGGTACCTACATACTTTAGATAAATGTAAATAATGTATATTAAAAATTGTTTTGAATTTTCTTAAAAAATGCGAAGAAACTTTTCCCCCAACCTATTATTTATATATTTTTTTTTTTATTGTGACTAGGCTGACATATTTCTTAATATATATATATTTTAATATAATTCTAATGACATACCACATAATTGAAATTTAGAATAAAATTGTATCTACTATTTGCATACCCATGTGTCGGTAAAATATGGAGAAACTTATTTAAAAAAAAAGAACATCTATGTAACATTATCAATTTATCACCCATGTTTGCAAAGTAATAAATGATTTGATTTGATTAATTCAGTATCTACCTACCTGTTTTGATAATATTGATTTGTTTTCCAGTTTTAGAATGTTGATTGAACAGAGGGCATAGACAAAGAAACATTCGATTAGCGATGACACTATAAGTAGAAAAGCCAAAAAAAATGTATGAGGTTGACATAAGCTATCGAAATGTCACGTGGTCATGTCAATGTCACTTTGAAGCTGTAGCGATTGTAGAAATCGGTAGAAATAGAATCGCTCCGAAGCGAATGCCATTTGTCTATGCCCTCAGTTATGTATCGATCAGCCTTGTAGGTATATAATTTAAAATCGATTAGACTTTACTAATGAAGGTATTTCGACCTTTGGCAGTTTTAGGCAACGATAAAGTAACCATTTATATTTTTTTGATTCGAGTTCATTAGCAGTTTTTTTTTCAAATCCCAAATTAGAAGTTCAGTTGTACCTTAGACTTATTTTTTTTTAAATGAACTAACAGATAAACTTTGGTATAATTAGTTCATTATATCAAACTAATCCAATAGGTATTGCAAATGTGGTATACAGTCCCGTAACCTTAAACTTTAGACCTTGCGTCAAATCCGCTATTTCTGATTTTTTGCTGACTTGTATAAGATGTTGGCTGATAGGGATATACACTTCTGGACACATCTATTGGCCCACCTTAGAGTTTAGGTTTCGATGGCCCCTACCGAAATATGATTGCTAGATTGAACAAAAACTGTTGATGCAGTTTTAAACCTGATACATTTTACCATCTTTTTCGATGGTATTGTTTTAAATTTGAATTCAGAATACCATACGACATGGAGCTACGCCTAACAAGTCGGATATGCGCCTTGTTAAAGGCAATTGATTTTTGAATAAAAAACATGTTTTATCAAATAAAGGTTTAATTTAATAACGCGTGTTGCCTCCATGGGCATCTGCCACAGCTCTCATACGATTAGGCATAGAGTTTATCAACCGCTCTATGAAATTTTGAGGGATCATCTCCCATTCCTCTTCTATGGCAGTTTTCAACTCCTGCATCGTCTGGGCAACTGGCTGACGAGCCCTAACACTTCTTTTTAGCTCGTCCCACATGTGCTCAATGGGGTTCATGTCTGGGCTTCTGGCTGGCCAGTCCATAACTGTGATGTTCACATCCCGAAGATATTCCCTGACGATGCCGGCCGCATGGGCTCTTGCATTATCATGCATAAAAAGGAAATTTGGGCCCACATAGTCCGCGTATGGTATCACGTGAGGTTCTAAGCACTCACGAATGTACCTTTCAGCATTTAATGTTGGCAGCCGTGGTCCTGTAACAACCTCAAGTTGAGTTTTGCCGCTCGCAGATATACCGCCCCAGACAGTCCATGAGCCACCGCCATAAGCAACCCTCTCTTCAAAGCAGCATTGTGCGAAACGCTCTCCCTTACGTCGGTAGACCTTCTTCCTTCCATCATTGCCATGTAACACAATTTTAGACTCATCAGAAAAGAGTACACGGCTCCAATCTTGCTGTGTCCAATTTAAATGACTGCGTGCGAAATGAAGGCGCGCTGTTCGGTGGGCTCGCGTTAGTTTGGGGCCATTAGCTGGCTTGTGTGGTACCATATCGCGTTCTTTTAACCTTCTCCAAACAGTTCGAGCGCTCACAGATACTCCGTGGAAGTCGCGAAGTTGGTTTTGTATCTCAATGGAGGTAAGGTGACGATTTCTCAAGCTGGTCGTCATGATGAATCGATCCTGCCTTTCAGTTGTGACCCGAGATCGTGGCCTTCCTTGGCGACGAACAAAGCCGCCAGTCTCTAGGTACCTCCGATAAACATTTCGGACCGCAGATCGACTTAAATTAAGTTAAGCACTCACGTTTCTTTAGCTGTGTCCGGCCTGAATAAGTGCCACAGCTTGGGCGGCGACTTCAGGTGAAGTATCCATAGATTATTGATAGAACCTCACCTTAATGTTAAGAATAAGTAATGTTTGTTGCAAAACCAAAGATATCAATCACTTTTTCAAGAATTAAATCCAAGTAAACCAATAAAACCAAGTTTTCTTAGTATTCGATTGTTTGATATCAACAAACAGGCTCCAAATTGTCTTTTGTTTCTTTAAATTCTGTGTTCGAAATTCAAAAAAAGACTATTGAATGAAATTGTGAATGTGCCAGGTTCAAAACTGCATAAAAACTTTTTGCTCGACCTAATATAAAATTTTAGCTAGGACCAAACGAAACTGAAAATACAAGGTGGGCCAAAAGATGTGTCCAGAAGTGTATTATGATGGGAAATGTAAAGGGGGCGGGGGGAAGGAATCTGCGGGCCCCTCAAACCTCTTTAGGATCCACTAGAACATGATAGGAGGGGATTGGGGTTCCGAAACAGGGTCGAAATTCATTCATACGACAAATTAATGCGAACTTCGAAAAAAATCATAAATTTTGAAAGGCTTTTATCTCGGAAACTATTCGGTCTACAGAGACAGTTCTAGTCTCATAATGGAGCAAATTCAGTCTACTTTAAAAAAGTACTGCGTAAATATTCGAAAAACTAGGTCTTTGGGCTAAAAATTGCCAAAAACTGAAATAATGGCAAAAGAATTCGTGGTTTTTTCGATTTATGACAAGGTTGCGGTCGGCGCTCGAGGTCTCAAACTTGGATTCATTGGGCCATCATCATAAACACGTCACCAACAAGAACACGAATTAAAAGTTTAAAAAACTGTAACCCGACTATGGGCAAAACATTTTGGCACCAAAAATCCGCCATTTTGTTTTTTTTATTATTGTAATATAACCAGTGACACTCGTGAAATAGAGACGAATCTAACGACACAGCATTAATCAAAATCGGTTGAGCCCATAGATATAAGTTATATTTCTATGGTTGAACCGTTGAGTAGTTATGAAGGGACATAGGAACGGACGTACATATTACAGGTCAAACACATAACCCTCCGCCGCAGTCGGGTAAAAAATCAGAACTACCGGGTTTGACGCAAAGTACCTCCCCTTTGAGGCGACAAGGTTACTGGTCTAATATTACTATCACAAATTACTATCCAGCAACACCTTTTAGCCGACGGTCGCAGCCAACTATTAGTCAACAGCCTAGCTTTTGGAACTAGTGCTCGCCGGCCCCTGCCGCGGCACAGCTCACTCCGCTCGCTCGGCTCGCACGCGGTTGGTAGTTCTAACTTAACACATAAATCATTCATTTTTTTTTCATTCTTAGTGACTGCAATTAATTCAGATCGCTCGTGGCTGGTCACAGTTCCAACTTAACCTATAATTGAATATCATTGAGGTCGCTAGTTGAACGGCGAGGCTGTTAACCGAGAGGCTAATTAAGCCAGTTGGCTACAACATTATACATTAGCAGGTCAGTTCATTACCTGTTTAAACTAATTGTCCTTGGTGGATTCCCTGAGGGGTACTAGCATGGTTCTAGCATTAGGACTTTCAGCAAGTTCTGTTGCTCACATTGTGGTACTGACAGGTCATGTTGCCCTGTTCACAAGTATATTAGCTACTCGCCGTATTAACTGACTCCTGCAAATTGGCGAAGAGAGAAAACAGCTGAAGCTTTCCATACATTGCTTGCAAGTGTATGAAATGTCTAAGATACATATAATGAAATACATAGTAACGAAGAGTTTTTGTCTGGATGATATTCCGTATTGGCGCAAAAACGGGTGAACGGATTTGTATGAAATTTGGTACACAGACAGTTTATAACCTGCATTAACACATAGTACGTTCCCGTGGGATATTTTCTGACATCCACGCGGGTGAAGTCAAAAAGGCAAAAGCTAGTTTGAAATAAATTAAAACAAGTGAACATCGTCGCTGTCAATTGGGCGTCGATGGTCAATCTGCTTAAATTCGGAGAGTGGTAACGTTTCCAAATGTTTGATCACCATTTGAGCTAGAGCTGGACAGATTTGGTAGGTACCTAACTAGTTTATGTTTTTATTTTATCTCATTGCTCTTCAATTCATATGTACTTTCTGAGTTGATTTTGTACATTACTGTCATCGGTGAAGGAAAACATCGTGAGGAAACTTGGACTTATAGTTAATATAAGTCTGAAATCGCCAACCCGTCTTGAGCAAGCGTGGTGATCAATGCTCGTGTCTTCTCTGTATAAGAAGAGGCGTTTGCCCAGCAGTGGGACACTAATAGACTGATATTGTTATTATTATTCTTCATTGCTTGATAAAAAAAAACGTATCCAAACTTAATTTGTTATTTATTACTTTTTTCGGAGTATCTCTCCGCACCTGCTTTATCCCAAAGAGTAACACAATATAAACTGAAATATTATTTATGTTTGTATTGTTTTGTGTTTTAACTTTGAAATAACGTTGCGGTTTCATAAAGGTGAAAGATAAAATTTAAATAATATCTATTCGTTGTAAGGGCCGGAAACCGCTAGTCATATCCGGAATATCTCTGGATGTTATTGTATGAATACTGATTAAGCCATAGTTAGAGATGCCTTTGCTTTTTGTGGTAAGTTCAAACGTTCGTGATTTGGAAAATTATTCTATGATGAATCAATCGTATGTTACTAATAGTACCTATTGTTATTACTGTTGTGTGATGAGAATATTCAATTGCGATATAAACGGTTTTGAATATTACTAAAATGCCTACACCTATACGATAAAGTTTTTATATCTACAGTTCTTTGTTCATATCGGCTGCTCCAATATTTATTATTTTATGTCTAACTTTTTGGACAAGACGAATGGCAACACACAATTCTTTGTTACAGTGAAATATGGCAATAATACCATCCTCTACCATCGAAATAAAAAAATATTACACACGTTTCATATTGCATTTGTTTTGTAGGATTTCAAACATTTTTAGGGACTGAAAAGTTATCCATAATTTATAAATCCATACGTCAAAAAGTATCAAATCCCTCTATCAATTTACAAATAAAGTGAGAGGATACGGAACCGGTGGCATATTTATTCAAAGTCCATTCGGTGTTGGATGCAAATCCTTTGGGTTCGCAGCTGCTAAGCAAAAAAGTCACGCTCCGGTTGTAAAAACTATGGGAGACGGGGATGACACCAGTTGTGAGTTGCATTGTATCTGAACGCCTTTTTGTGTGACCAGCTTTATTTTCTGTTTGCCTGGTACTTTGGGGATATTATTGTGGGTTTTGTTTGTTTAGTAAATGAGTGGTGTAAATAGGGATAGATTTGAAGGAAAGATTTTAGTTCTAAACATTTTTTTTGCATCATTAACGCCAATTTATGGAATAATAATTTGACTCATAGAACTTCTATGATAGAAGTAACATGTAAGTAGGTATGTACTTAAATAAATTGATGAAATCTATAATTTTATAGCTATCATTTTAGTCCTAACTAAATTTTAGATGCGAAAGTTTGTTTGTTTGTTACGCGTTCACGCTAAAATGGCCGAACGGATTTGGATGAAATTTGGTACATGCATAGACCACCTACCTGGATTAGGACATGGAATACTTTTTATTCCGGTAGTTTGTTCCCGTGGGATAATTTCCAACATCCACGCTGGCAAAAGCTTTAAAAAAATATTTGGATAAATCTCAGTCTCTCACTAGACCTGTAGGTCTAGTGAGAGACTGAGATTTGGTGATTTCTGGTGAACTGAGTGAAGTACTACGGAATACTGTAGTATTCCGTAGTACTTCACTCAGTTCACCTTCAAGAAATGTAGGTAGATATAACGAAGAAATTAAAGACAGACACATCTCTTGTAAAAGAACGAATCCGATTGTCCGACTTCATAGCTTGTCGTCGCCATCGATTTAATTTTTTCGCATCGTCCAAGTTATCCGGAGAACGGCTCGATAGCAACTGGGACGAGAATTACGTGACTCTTTGTAAGGGAATGTCTTATAAATCTCGCTTCGCAGCATTCGGAGCAATTGAAAAAATCAGTGAACTAATAAATCCACGGCGATCCTTTCTATGTAACATAGGAAACGACCCAATTGATAAGGATGCAGTGACATTTTTCGCCTCTCAATAGAACTGTGAGCGAATAAGTTTTATAAGAGTGCTTCAAGTCTACGTCTCCAACTGAAATGTATTTACAGTTTTTGTTGTTCTTCCAGACTTCAGTGTTTGAAGTTTTCACTCCACAGGTTAGGGACTTGCAGACCTGCATATTTGTCGATGAAGTTTGTGCGGTTCTCGGAAATAATTAGTGGAGGATATAGAGAAGTTGGCTTTCCAAGAAAGTTCGTTAGTAATAGGGAAGGAAATTAGCTTCCTATATAGACATTTACGAGTTTATTTTATGCATATCTTTAGAGTGTAAGTGTGTTTGCTACAAAGAAATATTTCTAAGAAAAACAAATACATCCTTGAGTCAATAATATAAAAGCATGTTGTTCCATTTTCTGGATCGGGACAGCGAGCCTATCAAAAAAAGGAAAGTTTCGATTAAAAATACGAATTGATATCGTTAACGATAAAATTCTGCGCGATACGAAGACGTCTTTCGCTATCGGCAACTTGACAGTGACTGATCGCCGGCTGGCCTCGACATCCCCACCACCCACTGCCATCCCCCCATTACCCCATGCTCTCGATCCGCCGTCACTTCGATATTCACTTTATTAAAAGAACATACGTATTCTTCGGGAATATTTTATATTCTAGCTTGAATATTTTGACGTCTATAAACGTTCTTGCTAGCTTACATTTAATCTAGGTATGAATTGGCCTTTTAGTTAGAACTACATCGCGTAGGTTACATTAAATATATTCCAATATATTGTTATATTTCAATATCTTTTTCTGCGAAAAACATGACGATTATATATAGACTTGACTTTGTGTCTGAGTCTTTTCGACTTTGTAAATTCTTAATATTCATACCTACTTCATGTATTTTATTTCGAAGATTTTCTTATTCAAGTTCATCTCAACTGGTCATGTGTAATCAACTCGTTATAAAGGGTGCTATAAAATACAAATAAACCCTGTCGGATTTTGTTTCACATCTTTTGTTCCTCGCTTCGTTTCGTCTTTGGATTTCTCGTAGTCGATTAAAAGGATTAAAGCAGCTGAGGATCTGGACGGCTAGACTTGAAAGACTGATTTCGCAGACAGTTATGTCCAAGTTTAAGTCCTGTAGATGGAAAGTTTGTTTTACTTCTATTGCATTTGCGTTTTACTATTGTTTATGATTAGATCTGATTGTTATCCTGTTCTACATGAGGTACCTACTATAGTATCTACGTACTACAGACATTTTACATCATATACTTACACTTTAAATTCATTATTATTATGTATAAATCTTACTTCTTTACGGATTTTGCATTAATATTTTGTGAATCGGTCTAAAACGATTTGTTTTCTTTAATTTTCATTGTTATGCCACTTATATCAGGCTGTCAAACTATCTTACTATTACTTTTTCTTTAAAATTTTCTCTCATAGACTTTTACTAGCTTAGTCTATGAAGGTTACTTTTGGTTTATATAATTTAAATTATTTTTATCAATATGTTAGCC
Source organism: Cosmia pyralina (assembly GCA_946251885.1). Taxonomy (NCBI): domain Eukaryota; kingdom Metazoa; phylum Arthropoda; class Insecta; order Lepidoptera; family Noctuidae; genus Cosmia; species Cosmia pyralina. Next base: position 16,535,598 of record OX276357.1, read on the forward strand.
CAAATATTGTATTTTATAGATAATTATGATTGTTTACTGAATAACTGTATCCTAAATTAGATTTATATAACTATCATTACTTTTTCTTCCAAATGAGAGAAAATTTGGAAGAAAAAGTAATGATAGCTTGACAGCCTGACATAAGTGTCATAACAATGAAAATTAAAGAAAAAAAATCGTTTTAGACCGATTCGCAAAATATTAATGCAAAATCAATAAAGAAGTAAGATATATACATAATAATAATGAATTTAAAGTGTAAGTATATGATGTAAAATGTCTGTAGTGCGTAGATACTATACTACACTGAAAGCCGCTATTGTATTTAATATTTTCTTTTAGTAATCAAGTCATTGCTACTTTCTTGCATATGAATAAGTCTCTTCTATTAAATCGCAAATATCTTCTTAACACACCCAGATTTGATCTAGCCGGAACTTTCTCAAACCCCTAACTTAGAAACTATCATATCGTTAGAAGCATCGCTTATTGACGCAGGCAAGTACTTAGCGTTGCACACCAATCGCTACAAGTTTACGTTTAGTTCTCATGTTGGTACTTCGGGCTTTACTTAATTGTTAGTGAGTTTCAGCTAAAGTTATTGCGTCATAACAGTGTTTGCTTCAAGCCATGTGGGGGTGGAATATTTTGTGTGTTCCTTTTTTTATTTAGTTCTGTATGCATTCTGTATGTAGGTAAATAGATGAGAATGCGTTACTTTTTCCCTTTAATCTGTCTAGTACTGTAAATTATTGCGATTGTTTTGTGTTATTACCTATGTCGTCAATATAAGTAAATTCCAAATAATAAGCCAATGAACATACTCGTGCCGGGGTTTCTCGATAGAATTGATAACTTTCATACGCCGTACTTATATTAAGACGATGCATTAGTGCCTTTTATGATTGAATTTGGAGTTAAATAACCATGGTGTATAATATTGAAGTTTGGTTGAATCCGGAAGGTAAATCAACAGTAAGAAATTTTAAACTGAAAAATATGATATAGCTGATATCTATAAATATATAAATAAAAAGAAAAGTCCTGACTGACTCATCAACGCCCAGCCCAAACCCTTGTACAGGCCTAGGTAGCTGAAATTTTGTATAAAGGTGGGAACCTTTATAATGTAGACAAGGAATAAGGAAGGATTTCCCGGTAGTACGTTCCCGTGGGATATTGTCCAACATCCACGCGGGTGAAGCCGCGGGCAAAAGCTAGTGATACAATATTCATTTTCTACGTACTAATTAAGTTGGGTACATTTGTTTCCATGTAAACCCATCGCCCATTCTCACAATATCGAACATGTGAAACTTTAAAAGCATTGTATTGAAGTCTTGTGGTCTGTTATTAATGAAAGAATCATTGTTTCAGGTAACATGCAAATAATTAACCCCAGTACCGGCCTTCATTAAGAAGTAAGCGTTTGTTGATTTTATTATTCAACGACTTTAATTGGATAAGTTGATGGGATGAAAATAAAATTAACAGTTGAACCTGGAGTTTTGTGCGCTTGTAAGTATCTTAAATAATTATGAGCCATTAAGGATTGAGGATGGATTTTTGATTGTGAGATTTAAGGATTTAAATTGTTGAAAGTTTAGTCTGTCGAATTGAGGTAAGTATTTTGTTTAATGAGTTTTATTTTTTGTCTGTGTGCCTCCCGTTTTAGTTTTGACGGAAGTAAATCTACTCTATCAGCATGTTTAATTCAAATTCTTTTATTTGGGACAACATAGAAACCATTTTTGTTAGTATACACCTTAGATACTACAACTTCACTAGGATTAGTAACAAATATAAGAATAGCAAACAAGTTAGTGAGTCATGTACCTACGAGGCACTTCGTGCGGACAGTGATTCCGCATGAGATGCCTCAGTACAGGAGCTCTCGGGTTCTCAGCCACGACTTTGAGGATGCTATAATTGCTACTCCCTCGAATCCTCCCCACAAGCGATGCCACCTTTTTCCTGATGATAGCATGGAAACCATCTGTACTCGATTGGGCAAACATCCCCGAGGCACTACAGAAGCGAGGGAGTTTCAACATCATCCTGAAAACATTGTTATATTGGACGCGCAAGGCATTTAGCTGAGTTTGATAGATTTACTAGTAGTGCGTTGTTCATCATTACCTAACTAGTTATGTTTCACAAATTGATATCATAAAAAGCGTCAATCTATCACGTAAACATAATAATGTAAAGCTTCTTATGTCCCTCCAGTCATACTCCGCAGTAAGAGCGCGCGAAATTCAAATTTTCTTGCGGTTTTTGTATATTTTCCTTTTAAATCTATTTTAGAGAGATGTATTGATAATTCTTATGATTATAATTATGTAAATACATGTTTTTTTATTGTCGCGAATCATATTTTGATCAACCTGACGCTAACCTGCAAATTGCAAAAAACGCAAGAAAATTTGAATTTCGTGGGCTACCACTGCGTATCCACCTTAATATAGCAACCTAAATCTCACCATACACAATATTAATTACCTGTAAAGAGTATCAATCAGTTCTATTCATACAAGAGATCCATTAAGGACGCTGTTACAAATGGGTAGTCAAATCATTACTTTTTTACACAAAAGTATGAATGTTTATAAAATAAAATGCTTTGCATTCTTAAAATGTTTTTTGGACAAATTGTTGATAGATGTGCATGGTACGATTCTGAACTATAAATATAATTTTAGATAGGTACAGTTTCTCAATAAATGTACCGTAGTGAAAATTTTTACTTCGGTACATTTATTGACAAAATGTACCTATTTAAAATTATATTTATGGTTCAGAATCGTACCATGCACACAATTTGGCCAAAAAACATTTTAAGAATGCAAAGCATTTTATATAACAAACATACTTTTGTGTAAAAAAGTAATGATTTGACTACCCATTTGTAACAGCGTCCTTAAAGTACTTACTTAGTAATTCAATACTTCCTAATAATTATGAATCAAACATCGACTTATAAAAACAAAACGTTCCATTCTACAGCCACTTTTAAAATTCGAAACTACTCCTTAGTTTCGATTTTTAAAACTGACTGTAGAATTTGCAATTGATCATTTCAGGGAAATAAAGCGTAGGTACCTACTATAAGTAAATATATAGGTATTATTTCTAGCACAGGCCACTAAACCGCAGCGAATATCTGTCAGACAAAGGAGTCTCGCGGGCTTAGACCGAAAGCTTACCGACTCCTTGCATAATGTCAATAGTCTGGGCCCTAAGGACGAAGCTTTCAGTGTAGGAATGCCACAAGTTCGGCATTTGTAGGACATGTATTTTTAGGACGAGGTAGTATGTGTCATGGGTCATAGACGCGTGGGTTGAAAATCGGGGTTTGTTAGAAGTAAGCTTTAGGAGATTTTGATGTTGAGGTCAAAGCTAAAGTAGATTTTTCGGTGAAATCTTATTAATTATTGTAAAACCAATGTTTGTATTAATTGAGTAGTTTATCGCGAGATTAAAGAAAAAATAACGAAAAGTTGGGAAAAAATTACGTTTTGGACAATGAGAAACACTTATTGTTCTCTGGGCGCCACAATTTTTGACTTAATCTTATCTACGAGTATTACATTTATTGTCGATATGAAACATGGTGCTATTTCATAATACAGTTCAATCTGATACCTACCTACTCGGTATACTGTACATAGCAACCAAATCCGTACTGTCACGTGTATTTGCGATTTATTTTCTTCCTTATCCTGCTTTTAAAGCATCCAACATGGCGGACCGAGGTTGAAGCCCTCTGAGGCGGGACGTCTTTCTCTGGTAGCGTCTAATTTGACGCCTAATGTTCGCTTAGTTAATTATTTAGGTGTTTGTGAGTGAATGGGATTTAGGTCTCTTCGTCGTGTAAACCTGCTGAAATTAGGACCGTTTTATGTAATTTTCTCAGTGTTTATAAGTGATGAGAGCATTTAAGTGAAATTGTTTTGGGATTCAGTTGATTTGGGATGTTGTTTCTTTGAGTTTGGTTACCATATAGTTTTTTAAACGATTTAAACGACACATTAATGCCAATACAATGTTAATCCACATCTTGTAGGCGAAACAATAATTGTTCTAATAAAAAAGTTACAAGCTTCAAACATGACTCGGGCAGTTCCATGAAAAAGAAACTATTATAAAAGTTATGTAGGCTCTTCAAGTTTTTCATTGTTCAATTAAATACAGTCACTGAAAATACAGTCTTTGTTGGAAAATAATCTCGGGTTTGTCAGAGTGGAACATGAAAAAAATTTACTGGGTCTTCTCCTTGCCCATTGAGCGTTTTTAAATTCTCCCTATTGGCCCCAAGTGGGCCTAATCCTACACCCAAATGAATAATGACGCATTTTTGTTTAACCATTTAGCTTAAAAGCAATAAATTTTAGTCCAAAAAAAACTAAAAACATAAATTCTTCTGTCTCAAACAATTATTTAAATTAAAACGTAGTTTAATCTCGCAGTTAGAAATATTCTGCAATCATGATTAAAGTACCCTCTACTTGTAATGGAAAAAGTCGTAAATTATTCAGTTTTATGAATTAAATAGTCGTTTTAAAATGAGTACCTACTAGAGGAACGTAGCGTCTTCACTAGACGAAAAATGTTGGATTAAGAGTTCTGTGCAATATCTTCTAGGTTTCTCATGGTAGGTACCAACTGCGAGTTAGAGGCTTCATTCATGTTTGTCCCATGTAGTCAAATTTAAGGGTGTGTTGACAGTTGAATTTTTTTTCGCGAATACGATGTTGGTCCCATGGAGAAAGTTATTCGGTTTGATGTTCTGTACCACACCCTGAAATTTGACGAGGATGCAAAACGACACATTGTATATGTATAGTGTATAATTATGTACTTACTTACTGCAGAATTATTATTCTACAGTAACAGTCCTCGTTCATTTTCAAGAAGTATTCAACCGAAGGAAGTGCTGGCTGTATAGATCGCTATTGATTTTTTTGAATTTAAAATTTTTCTTGTAACAGATCTAGTCGTTTGTCATAATTTTTTCATAGGACCACTATAGGACCATTACCGATTTTTCTTTCAGACAATGAAGTAATTATTTCAATTTTGTTTTGAATACTACCACTAAAATTTAATGTGAATAAAATATATTTATATCGATCGATATCGCCATCTACTCAATATAAGAGTATTTAAACTATGTAATGGTACATATCTGCTGTATGCATCTTTTCTATTGGAAGTCCATTTTTTTTATTCCGTCATTATTATTTCCTTTTTCTGTCGTAGGAGGCTTGATTCTTAAAAGACGTTATAACTATCGTCAAATATTTTCGAACCGCAGCCACGCAGTCGTAATTCCTTCTTGCTAGAAGGAGCAATTTCATCTAGAAAGTGGTATGTAATCTTCCTCATTTTTTACTCATACAAGGATCTGGTGTCTGACCTGGTAACTTATCCATTATTTTTATTTAGGAGAGTTCCCCAAGCCAGATTTTTGACCGACCATACCGGCCCACCAGCTACTAAAAGGAAGATACGACCAACGCTACTTCGTCTGATGGAGTTATCCTACTTTTTTCGTCTGCGCATCACATCGGAGTTTGCCCAGATAATACTATTCTTTATTTCTTTCTAATTTTTCGCCTAAATTAATTCATTCTAACACGTGTCATTATTAATAATATTCTTCTTTGTGAATTTAGTCTACACCTCAACTATGTTTTATAAACTTTAAGCTGTGTTTATAAAAGGGGGTTTGCAATCTAACTATTAGGTTGAAAACTAAATTCATACCTAAAAGTCACGCGGCTGAAGTTTACACAAAGTCTAAAAATATCTATATAATCAGTAATAAAAAAAAGGGTTTTAAACAACCAATTCGGTATTACATTACAGTAATTTAAAAACCATGTGATGTTTATAATTACTTTTGTCTTTTTTTTACCTTTTTTATATTTTCTTGTATTTTGATAACAATTCGAAATTGTATGTGATTTAAAATTGGCAAGAATATCTTTTTTATTTTGACTTTTACTCATACGTTTAGCAGAGGTTGTCTGCTTCAACTAGATATCAAGGTTTACAAAGGTCTAGTCTAGACATTATTTTATTAACACTAACCTTACCTGCCAATTTGTAGCTGTCGAATTAAATTTACCTTAATACCTAGTATACTTGAGTTACATATGTTTCAACCCCAATTTATGATTGGCTTAACGCCACACTTGGCGGCCGCGATCACATCTGTACATATACTACTAAAATCCTGTTCTACACATCCAAACTAATTAATATTATTAGTGTGGCAACACTTTAGTATAGTTGTACCTTTAGTAAGTCACGCTATAGCGTGCCAAGCTAAAACTTTACTGTATTTTTAGCGAAAATAATCGCAAACATGGAACGCTTGTACATTTTAGTTGGAAATAGTTTTTTTTTTCAGTTCATTCGTTGACCTGAATTAGCTATTCTTCTTTAAGGTGACGATAACGGACTTTTAATGGTTTTAAACTGATGATCACGTCTAAACGAGTAGTGTTAATGATTTGAAAAAAAAAATTGTTAAATTAGAGCATTTTTTTAATAATTTAATGTGTGAATATTTTAGTGTAACTAATTTGTAAAACCATGTCTAACGCAGATCAAAAACTGAGCATCACGCAAAAACTATCAAGCGTATTTTTATGAAACCTTCAGCATTATAAAGATAATTTAATTAATCATCTTTTAGTATACTGTTTTCATATAATACCTTTTGTTTTACATGTGATAAGCTAATAAGTTAATAACGCGTCTAATTTGGGACAGCGCTCCTTGATGGTCGAGTCCTTTTACTGGCTGGACATGCGACGCGTTCCGTGAGCTCAGCACAGAACACTCAAGCTAACCATTCAGGCCCATTGGCAAATATATCTGCGTCTTAAGTAAAACGAGACAGGGAAATTAGTTGGTAAAGTTTGTATGCAATTATATACTTGTAAAGTATCGGAAGACGGCTTGTGAGTTTCCGTAATCAGATTATATATTCCGTAACATACGGATGTAAAATTAAAAAAAAATGCGGTATATTACTGTTTACAATGTGTTCAAGTGAAGTTTTATTCAGTGACAGTTCTAAAAACGAAGGTAGTACAGTCACGCTTATGACTATTTCTTTGTCTATATCTAATCTAATAAATCACACCTACAATATCCTAGGGACCTACGGATAGAAGTGAATTAATAAAATGACTATTATTATCTTTTCATAAGTCTAGAGAAACAATAACCTACACATACATCGAATCGCAGTAATACTAATACTGCACTGTCTGTGACGTCACACATTATCGTGACGGATACGGCTCATTAAATAACGGAACCGCTTGCTACAACAACGCCCTCTATTTCCACTGACACATATTGTCTTTTATGGAAAACTTGTCATAAAGTTGCGTTCATGTGTTCCTACCCTCTTTTGACGGAAAAATATTGTGTTTTGTAACCTACCCTCATTTCCCATGAAACAAATGTTGTGTGCAAATAGAATAATAGGAAGTTAAGAAACTCGCGAAGCATCATATTTTCCTTGAAAAGTCAGCTGCAGAAAGGTTATGAAATTAAAAAGTTTAAATAAGGTAAAGTCTGTTGTAAATGGAATAATATTCGCTTGTTTTAGAAAAGCTTCTTTTTTATTCGTTTAGAATAATGTTCGATGTATTTTTGCATATTATGATTGTATTGAGTTTTATTATTTTAAGTGCTGGATTTTATTTAGAAAGAAAGCCATAAAAACTCTTTTTTATATTGTTTGAAAGCGATGTCGAAACATTGTTGTTATCTACATCATTTTAAATAATTGCTGTCTTCAAAATGTCAATAAATTAATTTATCTTAGGATGTCATTCTCAACACCCAGACGCGTTATTAAATCAAGAATGGCAAATACAGTGTGATAGTGGTGTAATCAAATAATATATCAATCAATTCTTACATTATCTGCTACTGAGAATTGAGATATACATAAATGTTATCTATCTATATGCAGTAAGATGGTTATAGCCGTGACATAGTTATATCCCTATGAAAACTGTCGGAGTGCCCTAATTTTGTACTGCGACCAAATTCGACGTAGCGCTCGCCGCCCGCTACCGCGGCACTGCTCGCTTCGCTCGCTCGGCAAGCGCGTTGTTTGTCATAGTTCTAACCTAACCTAACCTATTTGTTATAAACAAAACTTAGAACGGGTCTTCTCGCGATATTCCTTTTTACGAGGTAAACAGTTACCTACTTGTTTCCCGAAGTTTCGACCGCCTTGCAGCGATCGTGATCACGGGAGGACTGATGACTGCTAAGCGTCGTTTTCGTAAAGTGCAGGTATTGGCATCTACCTTTTTTTTTTTGTGGATGGGAAATCATCAAATGACTTCTCCCGCTCTGGGCAGAGCGGGAGGGCGTGTCAGACTTTTACTGACTAAAACCCACCCGTGTTCCTTCAGTTGCCCGTGCCAGGGCCACGGTATCTCTTTCGAACTGCCCGCGACCCCAGCGGTATCGGCCCAATTGACCCCGTCACTGCTGACATCTCTTTGAGGCGCGCGTGGGACACAACGCGCCGTCGACCCGGGCCTGGTCCTTACCGAACGTTGGTCTTCACAATTTTTATTATTGTCACTGTCGGTACTTCTACACACAACACTAATGACGTCTACACACTGGCGGACCTCGTCGGATGACCGGCGCTGCTTGCATTTGCTAATGACTGGAATCCAAGTTGTAGGCAGTCGGTATCCATCCTCTTTGTTGAAATTTTTATATTTCCTGATTTCAATCGCTTCACGTACTATTCTGGAGTAATAGTAACGAACAGTGGAAAGAACCTGTGGCTTGTGTAGTTGAATCCAGTGGTTTGGAGCAGCCTCCAGCAAATGCTCAGCTATCGCGGACTTAACCTAACCTATTTGGTCGGAGTGCCCTAATAATCGTATCATAGTTATATTCCTAGTAAGATAGTTATGAATCGCTTTCATATAACTATATCAAGGCTACAACCATCTTAGTCGACGTTCGCACGGACGTAAAAATATCGCGGCGATTTTTTTTCGCGCACTGGATTTTCAACGCTCTGCTTAGCGCCGAGAGTACAAAATCCAACAGTGTGTTTTTTCGACGCGCTAGAATGTACTTTGTCATTTTTAAGTTGGATTCTCAACGCTCGGCTCAACAACGAGAGTTGAAAATCCAGTGCGCGATAAAATCCCGCCGCGATTTTATTACGCCCGTGGGTACGGGGGCTTACTGTGACTTATCTATATCTATAATTATAATAAATTAGAGTCGCTTTTCGTGTCTGTCTGTATGGCCGCGTTGTTCTTCTAAACTACGCAACGGATTTTGTCGCGGTTTTCACCATTATTTAAAGAATGTATTCCACAAGGTTTACAATATTATATTGAACTTACATAATATACTTAATGAAGAAATCTCGATGTTTTGTCAAGTCGTAAAAACTGTGCGAAGCAGGGACTGATCGCTAGTATACTTGAAGATGTTATCAGTAATAAATCCAATGCAAGAACCGGGAATTCATATCATGTTATTATGGCCTTGTGCTTATTGCAATTACTGAGATAACTATAAATTCTTAGTATTATTGAAATGTATCAAAAATAAAATATATTATAAATGTATATATGTATTATTATGTATTATGCAAGTTAATGGGTTGTGGAGGTCAGATAGGCAGTCGCTCCATGTAAAATAATGGTATTCAGCTGCATCCGGTTAGACTGGAAGCCGACCCCAACATAGTTGGGAAAAGGCTAGGCAGATTGATATTGAAATGTATCATCGTTCGTGTAGTAATTACATAATTTGTCAAAATAGAATTGGATGATTTCATTGTAAGATACGAGTATGGACATATTGTTTGCGATTAATGCTAAAATCAAAAGCTCTGCTTCCAAACTATTATTACTTAATTAATAACATCTTTCGGTTAACTACCAGCAATGGTTCTACGAAACTCATTTTCATAAAATACTCCAAATAATTTATCGGTTTATATTATGAGTTAATCACACTAATATTATAAAGGCGAAAGTTTGTGAGTGTGTTTGTTTGTATGTTTGTTACTTCTTCACGCTCAAACGGCTGAATCAATTTTGATAAAATTTGGTATGGAGGGTAGCTGACACGGTGACACCCTAGATTAACACATAGGCAGGCTTCTTTTTATCCCGGTCTACGCGGGTGAAACTGTGGGGCGCAGCTATATAGTATCCACTAAATTCAAAAATCGTAATCACGTTCCAATCTTGTATCACAAACATCAATCATTTACACTGCATGTCCCTAAAACAGACACGTAAATTCGGTGTAACAGTGTTGTGTACAAAATACGTACACGCTTGGCTCAGTAAACCCATACAATATTCACTTGCCGCGCCATTTCCCAGTATCAATTAACATGATCATTCGCAGGTATCAGCCCGGATATCGATGAACAGTGTTTATTAACTCTGTACATTAATAAAGGCGGGCGAGTACACTAATAAAGGCAAGCTTAGAATGTACTCTTATTTCAACTATATTACTATGCGAATTAAAAAAAAAGAAAAAAAAGAAAGAAAACTTGTTTATTCTGCACAAATAAAACGCACATTATAAAAAATGACAAAATACATGAATTGGTATTATCTCAGATTATTTTAAGTCACGAGTGAATACTGCTAATGAATAAGTCAGATGTATACACTCCTACCAACTTATCTGTGAAATGGCGAAAATTGGAACTACGGCCGTCATGTTAAAATTACATTCGATTGTGCCGACGCATGTCATTCGATTGTGTCGACGCATCGACGGTGGCGCCTCCTTCAGTTCACAGATAAGATGGTAGGACTGTAACATCGTTGGTTAATCAGGTGAGACAGGCGTCAATCCTGAAAGATAAAGATTTAAAGGGGGAAGACCTAAGGTAGCCCGCGAAATTCAAATTTTATTCTTACGTTTTTTGCAATTTGCAGGTCAGTATCAGGTTGTATGTTGATTAAAATATGATTTGCGGCCGTAACTAATATGGCTTTACAGAATTATAATCATTAGAATCAGCAATACAACTCCCTATGTTAGAATTGACCTCAAATCTCATGATTTCATGAAATATTCATTCAATAGGGTAATATGAACTAAGACAGTTGTATTGATGATTTATATGATTATGATTCTATAAATAAATATTTGATACGGCCGCGAATCATATTTAGATCAACAGACAACCTAATACTGACTTGCAAATTGCAAAAAACGTAAGAAAATTTGAATTTCGCGGGCTGCCCTGGCGCTTTCGCTTTAACTGCGTATATGATGTTCCCAGTCTGTATAGCATAATCAGCCTATAATGTTCCCACAGCTGGGACATCGGGGCTGGGATTCTCTTGTTGTTAATTATATTGCATGTGTCACTTTTGTATGCCCTAGAGACAAAACAGAGCGCCCTCAATGTACGAGTAAGAACTTATAATGTACCTATAATATGTTTCACAATAAATAAATTAATATGAATATCGGCCTTCTCTCTCTGAGAGGGAGTGGGCTAAAATCTTGATGTAGATGACACATGTCTTCGAATTTTTTTCTAAGGACATGCCGGTTTCCTCACGATGTTTTCCTTCACCGTTTTGAGAGCAGTAGTGATGCAATTATTTACACAAAGTAATGCGACTGCCTGGGTACGAACCCACGAGTACGACGTACAACTCGTAAGTCGCGAATATTACCAATGGGCTATCCACTCCACTGCTCCCAGTCTGATAAGAAAACTGCATCAAATATGTTCAATAGTTTTGTCACTAGAGCGAGTCAGCTAATCGGAAAAAATCATAGTCGACTCATCACTACTATTTAGTTTTTGAAAAAATCACTTTGTTAGAATTTATTTTATTATACATAGTTTAAAAATAATCCTATAATGCATTAGTTTTGTCATTGTCAGTGCTTTCATTTATTGTCGTTTTGTCGTCTCCACATTGTATATCCCATAAAAATGTACCAAACTAAGAATGTGTTTTCTCTTGCGTCGAGTTGAAAGAGTTCTGTGATTTTTGTAGTAGAGGGATGATGCCTAGGTAAAAAAAAGAAATTCTATTTAGTCCGTCAGTGGGATAATAAAATAATATTAGCCACGTATTTTTTGCTTTATCATATTAATAAAAAACTTTTTTACAAAAAAATACAACCGACTTCCAAGAACAACACTACAAAGTGAAAAATTACTTTAATTTCGGAAGTCGGTGTCTAGTTAAATGTATTTTCGTTTTTTGCCACCGATTTCCGAGATTAAAGTAATTTTTCACTTTGTAGTGTTGTTTTTGGAAGTCGGTTGTATTTTTTTGTAAAAAAGTTTTTATTTTTCACTTTTTAGTTGTAGTAGCTACCCCACACAAATTCTAATACCACTACCTGCAAAACAAACTAGAACATCATCCATATAAAAGTGGGGAAAAAATACGTATTATTGAAGCTAACTCAAAAACTACCGAAGCAAAGTTAATCAATTTTATATGGGACCAATTGTGATGTGATTTTTTTTGTTTTATTCGAGAGGGTATACCCTCTCGAATAAAACAAAAAAAATCCAAATCGGTCTAGCCATCTTCGAGTAATCGGGGAACATACGAATTGAGAACCTCCTCCTTTTTGAAGTCGGTTAAAAATTACACATGTGTGTGTGACACATTAAAGTTGGGGAGTGGGGGCTCGCTACGTCACAATATAACAAACTACGTATAAAATCAAGCAAGCAGTGACGTCATGCCACATTTTAACTCAATGTATCGCCGTAAAAGATTACGGAACAAAACGAAGAAGAGACGGGAAGATTACGGCATCAAAAGATTGATTACCAAAAAAAAAAAAAAAAACACGTGTCCAATATTTTTAAATAATCTACATGACGAACAAAAAAAAAAATAGTAATCATCTCTATTCGTTGTAGAAAGATTAGTTAGTCAGTCAGCAAGGTTGGTATCGTGGCTGACTGTGGCTAAATGTACGCTGGATGAAGTACCTAACTCAAAGAGGTTCTTTTAATGAACCCTAAATATTTAAAGTAAGCATTTACCCTAAAAGCTACGCGGCTACGCCTAACCGTCCTTTGTTTTCATTACAAACATGGTTTCATTGGTTTCAGTAAGAAATTTTTTATCAAGCAAAAGATGTTGTTTGTAGTAGTTGTTTTTTTTCTTGCAATAAATATTATTTTCACTGGTGAAATTTTCTCTAGTTTAATTTATTACATATCTATTTTAATTGTAAATTGAGTCGGAAAGGAGATACATAATTATGTGAAAAAACTGTTTTGGGCGCTATTTTTCCAATATGGCGGCGCGAGTGGCAAAGTGAAAATTCGAAAAGAGCTACCGATTTTAAAAACTTCCGATTACTGTACTATAAAAAATATGTCCTTTGTAATTCCATAAGAAACATGGTTACCTACCTACGTTTTGGGAAGATTTTATCAAGCAACTTGAAATAATGTATTTTTTTTCTAATGAAAAATCGGTGTTCGAAGGTCAGACATCACAGAATGGTTTCAGTTACCAATACTTTAATATTCTGAAGAAAAAACAGTCTAGACGTCTATCCAAGCCGAGTTACTATGAATCAAAGATTGACTTATTGGTAATTAAGGTTCTTTTAATGATTGGTGTAAGTTACGTTTTGATTGGCGAAAAAATATTGGTGATAAAGGTACAGCTTAGGTTTCATTTTTTTATTGCCAATGATTAAAATGGCTTTGTACCCGACTACGGTGAAGTAAAAAGGAGGGTTATGATTTTGACTGTTTTGTATGTATTTGAAATATGTTGTGACCATAATTAGTGTGTTTAGTTGTTGTTTTCATGTAATGTTTTTGTTAAATAAAAGGTTTATCGACATTATGTGTAGGTATCCCTTTTTTTTTGTCGTGGGGAAAAGACGACATGTGCCAAGTTAAAAAAAAAACCGGCCAAGTGCGTGTCGGACCACGCACAATGAAGGATGTTAACATAACATTTTAGTTGTTAACATATTCTTCCATACATTGATATACGTCACGGTCAATTCTCCTACTGCAAATTTAAGTTTGTAATCCCATACAATTTTTTTTATGTGATAAAACTACAAATTAACGATTTTCGGACTTTTCTTTTACTTGTGTAGGTTTTCATTTATTTGCGAATATCAAAATTTGCATAAATGGCGGTATTTTTTTATTGGGTTGATTTAGAAGCTTCATTTTTTGAGCTCCAAGGGACCATAGACCTACGTATTTGATATTAATTTCAACTTGATACCTTCACGCGTTCCAGAGAAAAAAGTTCTTGACAGACTGACAGACTGGCAGACGGACAACGAAATGATCCAATAAGGGTTCCGTTTTTCCTTATGAGGTACGGAACCCTAAAAAAGTACAAAATTCCTGTCATATTTCACTTTATTACGTATTTAGATACGTACTAGATATTTAGATAAAACTAAGAGCTTGGTTTAGGATAATTTATTAGTCTATCCATCAAAATGCGCTGGTTATAAAATAGTCTAGACTTAAAATACAAGGCTACATTTTAGATCTAAGCTCTTGACTTTAAAGTCTGTAAATTCAGGACTAATTAATGAACTAGGTACTTACGACATCTCTCGCTCTTTTTTAAAACCATAAATAAATTATTAGAGTATGATATTTTACCTCTGTTCGGTTAGTACCCAAATAGGGCTATTTTCTTCTTCAATTTTGCCACAGAACAGTGCGATATATACCTATGTCAATAACTATATGAAATATGTACCTACTGGTAACTATTGAAATACATTAGGACAGATCTTACATACGTTACTCATTAAGTTTGGTCAATACGAATTATACAAGGTGTAACTTAAATGACGTACAACCTCTTAATGGGTCATTGTACTCATAATTATGAACAACTATTACTATGGTACCTAAATTCGTAACAAAAAAAATCAGCACTTCTTAAATGTAGGGAACAGCTGTTTTTTTTCGTGATTTCGGGTTTAGTTACAATTTCAGTAAAACTTGTTCATAATGAGTACAATCACCCCTTAAGAGGTTGGGCGTTCTATACGTTACACCTTTTATAAAATAAAACAATCTTTAGTGCTACTATTTTATACGGAGATTCAAAATTAGTCGTCTCAGTGGTACTGTCACACCACAAAAGTGTATTAACAATAATATTATTATTAAAGTTTTGATTGTTCAGCATATTATGCTGATGGGGTTCATTGACCGGGCAGCGTCGCGCCCATGCCATGGCCGCCCCTATCTCGCACTATACAATAATATTAAAGTTGCATGCTTTGTGCACTTCAGAACGCACCTTTGTTTGTATTACTATGTGTATTTGGACGAAGGACGATGTTTGGATGGCCGTAAAAGCCGATAATAGTCGTTATGAAATGTTTACAGTTCTTGTATTTGTTTTTGACGTGTAATTACATTATTAGGTTTCTGAAATGAGTTTTTTACGAAGACTTTTTGTTTTTTAGGGTTCCTTACCGCAAAAAGAAAAAAGGGATCCCTTATAGGATCACTCGTGTGACTTAAAATAACATGGTAAATCTCTCAATATTGTGCGTACAAACTTACTTTTGCAGTTGGAATTTATGGGAGAACGTGTTTTTCAACTACAATGTTAAGTTTGTTTCTTAGGATAAATAATCCATCCCAACTACGGAACCCTTCATTGTGCGTAGTCCGACACGCACATGGCCGGTTTTTTTTATATTTTGTTTTGTCAGTATCATTGTGTTCTGTTAGTTCGAGTTTCACATAAAACCACAATAAATCACTTTCTTTTTTTAAAATATTGCTCTAATTATTTAACTTTCAAAATCCTTTTAATGTAATTAAAACATAATCGTGTTTGAGTGCGTGTTATTAAGGGCAAGTTATAAAATTAAACATCATGCGTCATGGTTGACGACTTAACAGTTGACCATGTGTGAAATTAAAATATGGTAATGAACAGCAAAAAATGCGTGTGAATAATAAAAGATTGATACAACATGTTTATAACTGTTTATGAATCTTTTAATTTAGTTTCGCTCAAACAATATTTAGTTACATTCCGTTTTCTGTTTCTTTAAAAAACAGAAAAAAGTTAATTTGTCTTAATGTTAAAGTCTACACTCTCTCAGAACTTTTGCGCACGTTCTGTCACTCATACTTGTGACATGCCACTATTTGGTTCCTAAAAAATGTTACTGTGCAGCGTTCTTCGCGAAATTCGAGTCAAATAAGTTATTTCAAATAGGCACATAAAAGGCACGTTGAAATTGTATCAAAGTAACCATAGCATCCTAGAACATACTCGTAACAACCAATAATATTTAATTTTGAAAAGTAGACTCACCATGCTCACAGGGAGTACATAATTACTAGGTAATTAACTACTTAAGCCGTAGTTACCTTTGTGTCTCAACTCATAATGAAATAACTTTCCCGTAACTAATATTGGTGCACGCGACTGTACTGCAAAATTAATAAAACTTTGGAAAGAATATGAAAAATTGCACTGTGGAAAATGTTTTTTGTACTTATAATCTGTAAAATAATACAGTGGATAGATAAGTGGTACTTATCTTGGGTTAGTAAATATCGTGTCAAAGTTTATTATCCTAAAATTACTAAACTGCTTGGTACTAATTAGATTATACTTCTTTTTCTTCATTCTCGTGTCAGTACTTATGTGTAACACATGTCCTGTTAAAATTATTGCCAGTCAGATGCGATTGAATGCCCATTATTATAATGCCCTGGTAGGATGTCATTCATAACGTAGTCAACCCATAATGTTCCCATAGCTGGGACACAGGCCTACTCTCTTCGAGAGTGAGTGAGCTGTAATCTGACTGGCAGGATCTGCCTGGTATAAATTAAAAAAACAAAGAGTATAATAATAATAATAATAATTTTATATTTTTAAATGTTTTTTATATATTTTTTAAGAAATATTTAAAAATGTATTTGATAAGAAGAAAAATTAATAAACGAAATAATAATAATACGGCAGGTCAAAAATCTCCCCCCTGTGTGGACTATCCTTCTGCATATTACTTATATAGGTTGACTGGTAATTAGTGACCGATATTTAAACACATCTTTTTACTCATGATAACAAACAACTTTTATTATGGGACCAAACCTGAAATAGCGAAAAAAAATCTGCTGTCCCATATATTCATGTTCGCATAACTTGTCAAAATGTAGGGAGCAGCTGATTTTTTTTTCGCGATTTCAGGTTTGGTCCCATAATAAAAGTTGTTTGTTATCATGAGCACAATCTTGTGTTTAAGGTCCTGCATTACCTCAGATAGCGAAAATTGTCTTAGCATAAATGACTATAGTTTCAACAATTCTGCAGTATTCACTTTGTAATTAATATACAGTAAAGATGAGGACTACTGCTAGGTATCCTCGGCTGCGAATTCACGATTCCATACAATTTTCTCGATACAAAGAAATCTCAAAGTTACCTCTAAACCGTACAATAAATGGAGACTAATCAATGAAAAATTTCAAATTAGGTCATGAAACTTTGCAGGATAATAGAACTATGTATAATGCAGGTACCATAGGACCTTTTGGTTGGACGTCTGTACGTACGATATCAACCTTGGCAAATAAGTTAAATTATAAATTTCCTTCGGGGAAGGCGTGATGTTGTGTTGTGTGTTAAATTATTAATGAATTAAACTTTCAAAATATTTTCATTTACTTTTCCAGAAGACATTGATTCTAATAGTACTTTGAAATCGGTTTGCAATATTTCGTAAAGTAATACATATTATAGCTTTAATCGATTATTACCAAGCCTAGTCCATGAATAGCATAGTTCACCCTGACTGAATCAGTTTGACAGTGCGAGTGAGATAGATCGATACCCGGCGCGGGGAAGTGGGGGCAAAATATGAATGTGAGCTGAGGTATTACAAGCTCTTAAGTATCGGTCATAAATTACCAAACACCCTATACATGCTTCGTCCAAATGAGGTTCAAAAAATCCCCTTTCACCATCATCATCAGTTCAGTCGAAAGACGTCCACTGCTGGACGTAGGCTTCCCCCAAACGTCGCTACATCGACCTGGAGCTAGACCACCACCTCATAAAGAGGTATTATTTTAATCTTACTTAAGTGTGGGAAAGAGATGGAGCTAGACGTCCTGTATAGCTCCATTTTTTTCTCACACTGAAGTTACATTAAAATAATAAGGTGGTGATGGTTTTCTCAAACAGCGGATTCCCGCGCCCTTAAAAATCTTCCTAAAATCAGGAAAATACCCTCAACAGCTTTATTCTCCAATCTAAATAAAATAAAGCCTCGTCATAATTGATTATCGTCCTATCTCATCCAGAATGCTAATTTCGTATCTTTTCTTTTCTGAACAACAAATTATCAGTTAAGAAAAATCGCGTGCAATTTCGTCAGACTAATAACTCTTGGGAGACGGTATCTTGTACTAGATGGCAGTAAAATAAGCCAAATTGGACCATCCCTTCAACGAAGGCTCGTTTTTATGGTGTCTTATATCTTCTAGGCTTTTAACTTGCCAACTGATAACATCGATTCGTGATTATGCAGTTTTTTTAGGGCCTACATAGGTTTATTTCTAAATAAATAGGTCTTTACCTATGAAATTGCCAATTTTTGATACCGGCTAGTGTGAAGATCAATATCTTTTATTCTATTTAGAATAATTGCAAATCCAAATTAATTTTATAATATAGTATGATATTAAAAAAAAATCAGTTGTTCATTTCTTTTCCCGCCGTTCGATTTTTCTTCGATATTGATGTTTGTGTAACTATGGAAAAATCGAAATAGTGCGCTGTTTTCGAATACGAGTTCCGTCATGGCACCAATGCAGCACACACAGCACGCAATATGTATGGATACGGTAACCCAGGGCACGTTTTTGGTTTGATCGCTTCCGTTCTAGAAATTTTGATCTCAGCAATGAGCCCCGGGGAAAAATTTCAAATCCAATGAGGCGGCGAAAAAAGGCTATAAAGAATTCATCGATACCCGTCCCCAGGATTTCTATAGCAGAGGCATCAACAAACTTTCATTAAAATGGCAAAAGAGCATAGACAAATATTTCTTTAAAAAAAAATTATTGATTTTTTCTATGTAAAACGTCAAATAAATAGGTAAAGACCTAATGTAAAACCAGTGTGAAGTCTGCCAAGCTAGCAACAACATACCATTCGCCACACACCGTCGCCACTTTTGCCTAAAATTTGGACATATCGTGTATACTTAGGTGGTTGTTTATTTTTTTTATGCAGATACTCAATTGCACTAAATCACTATGTCTTCTCGTTAGGCTTAGGTTTAGGTTGTCAACTATGAAAATTTTACTATTCCAATTTTAAATGTGCTAACTTATTTCATAACGATAACAACTACATAAGTTTGATACTGGTGCCGATTCTCTTGTCACAAATGCCTCTAGACTAGACTAAAAATCACTAAAATTTAGTTTATTCCTGTCAAACGACGATTTCCCATTCTGAAATTGACTAAAGTGACACAACTTAACTCTATTTTAGTATGACAGGACTAAGATTGTACGGAGTTATTAGTTTAGTGAAAATGGCAATTTTGCTATTCTGAATTTGACTATTTTCACCTAAAATTTTAATTGTCAAACTAAATGAGACTATGTTTAATCGCGATTAAAAAGGTGTGGAACAAAATTAGTTGACATGAACTAAAATTCACACCGAGACCTTGACTTCGGATGCAAAAACAGTAGTGTATTTTTTTCTTTTCTTTTGCATATATCTCGAAAACGGTGAGTCCTATCGCAAAAATAATGAAAATTTGGCTCCCCTTTATAAAACGCATAAACCCCTATGACTCAACATGTGGGTACCAAAAAAAAAGGTACCTACATTCCATAATAAAACACGTTGAAGCTGCCCCCTCCCTGCGCCCCTCTAGCTCTAAAAGATATTTGACCCGGTAACGACAGCGATGTTGGTGAACAAAATATGACAAGCCTGTCACTTCATAGTGATTTCGTTAGTTCCAGTTAAAGCCACCGGGTCAAATATACTACAGGCACTATACCACGCGGAGTCACGATTGTCAAACTCGATTTTAGTTGTGTCAAAATTGTTATTAAATTTAGAGGTCTTTTTTTGCAGAATAGCTCTAAGATTCTCATAGCAAAAAGTAAGGAATTTTAGTGATAGTTTAGTTAGTTTAGTTCGGTGTACAACAGAATCGGCACCACTGTCCATATTCCATACAAAACTTTAGAGATATCGTCATTTTAATCATACTTATATTGCGCAAGGTCACCCAGAATTGGCGCCAATTCGCGCGAATAGGCCGCGACAGCGGAGGGGCTTTTCTACATGAACCTAGTCCCGAGAACCAGAACTTGATTAAAGCTTAAATCGAGAAATATTAATTTGTCGATCTGTGAACTTTCAAACCGTTTTTAAACTCCTTGTGAGACATACTAGGTACTTACCGATTACTGGTATTCTATAAGAGTATTTCAGCTAAAGTTATGAATCTGTATACATGTAGTCCATAAAATATGGGCCAGATTGTTACTTGATACTGGTTTTGCATTTTCATAAGAAAGTCTTCCAATTATAGAGCGTACTAAGTTCTCTATCACGGTTCCTTACCATATAAGGTTCTGTACTGATTGTATTGTGGTACCTTTATAAACGAGTGGGCGGTAGATTGTGACGATTGCTCGCTGTGTACCTACATACTTATACGAGTATAAGTATATTATTTACAAAACTTTAAGCTCATAGAGATGTAAATGAACATTAAGGTCTCTTCATGGTGCCCGGGATATTTTACAGTTCTCTTGATTTCAAACGGAAATATAGACAATAATATAGCCGTTGATTGACTGTCATTCTTAAATCTTTGACAGTCGTTACGGGTAACCAGTCTTACCAAAGTCTTATTGTGTTACCCAGTAACTAGGTTGTGGAGGCAGTCGCTCCATGTAAAATACTAGTATTCAGCTGCATCCAAGACGGGAAGTCGACCCCAATATATGTAATAGGGGCAAGGGGGAGAGGGGTGAAGCATCAAAATTATACCAAACTCGCTTGATTTGGCCACATATTCAAATAAATTTAAATAAGCGCCAATTCTGGGTATACTGTTCAGTAAATCTAAGTAGCGTATTTGTATCTGTGCGTTAGGGTTAACTTTCTTCGGATGGAATTAAAATAAAGGTTACTAACCCTTTATTTTAATTCCATGCGAAGAATTTTTGTATTCTTTGTAAGCTGTGTAAAGGTTTTTAATAAGAGTTTTGCTTGTTCCTTCACTAGATCTTAATAGGCACTCAAGTAACACTTATCTAAACTAGTTTCATTAATTAACATTTATTTTCAAGAGAACCATAACTTTTAATTAGAGATATAGACAGAGAAGGTCTACAAGGTTAGTGTTAATTGAAAATTTGCACCAATTTGTTAATTGTACTCGATGTAACTACGTAAGTAGGTACTCTCAATAATAACTGAACACTTGCATGAGAAGATAGGTAACCTGTTCATAAAAGTGTAATTATTGAGAGTACTAGTCTGCCTAGCCTTTTCCCAACTATGTTGGGGTCGGCTTCCAGTCTACCCGGATGCAGCTAAAAACCAGTATTTTACATGGAGCGACTGCCTATCTGACCTCTACAACCCAGTAACTGGGTAACATGATACTCCTTGGTAAGAATGGTTGTCAGACTTTCGGGCTTGTGACGACCCGTAACGACTGTCAAAGATCCACGAATGACAACCGGGACCAACGGCTTAACGGCTTAACGTGCTTTCCGAGGCACGGAGGAGTCTCGTTATGTAAAGATGGTCACCCATCCACGGACCAACCTCGGCAAGCGTAGCTTAATCTGATGTATCGTTCCGTGCGGCTGTTATTACTTAGCCACGAGCTTATTATTGAGAGTACTAACTTACGAAAGAAAAAGGTAGGAAAATAGCGATAGCGACTTTTTAAATTGGGATCTCTTTGGAACACATCCTTTCACGAGATTTCTCTTTTATCCAAATCAACTGATCGCATGACAAAAAAAAAACAGCCAAGTGACGCACGGACAGACCAGACACAATGAAGGGTTCCGTAATTGAAAAGAATTTATCCCAAAAACAAACTTAGGTAACATTGTAATCCCAAAATTTTTTTTTTGGTGTTAAAATTATAATTTAACAATTTTTGGACTTTTTTGTTTGTTTGTGCTGTAAGACCTTGCTTCTTGCCAAATTTCATGATTCTAGGTCAAGGGGAAGTATAGGGTACTTCCCATTGATACTTCCCCTTAGGTTTTGATTTACTTGCGAGTATTAATATATGTCGCTTTAATGGCCGCATTTTTTTATTGCGTTGACTTTGAAGCTTGATTTTTGTAGAACTCTAAAGGACCATAGACCTACGTATTTGATAATAATTTCAACTTAGTACCTCTATGCGTTCCGAGAAAAAGGGTCTTAACAGACAGACAGACGGACAACGAAGTGATCCTATAAGGGTTCCGTTTTTTCCTTTTGAGGTACGGAACCCTAAAAAGCTAGAAATGTGAAGCGTTTTTGGCTAAACAGTCTTTCAGTGTATACCTTAGGTCGTCTTAGTTATGTAATCAAATACAGGCTTTGAATTTACACGTGCCGTCTGAAGTCATAGATATATTATGTACTTACGTATTAAGGCTCCTCTGTTTAGATATTCATCTACCAGCTACCACAGAGTAGGTCCTACAATTGCGGTAGAACGATAGTGCCGCGGTCGGCAGTATACACCACTGGTTATACATGTATTTACGTATCTATGAGGCTAGAATTCCTAGCTATGTACAGTGTAGGCCACAATTGAGTCGCTTTCAAACGAAATTCGGCCTCGAGCTCCGTAAGGGCCGAGACGAGTTGGAATGTTTACACAAGTCTGTGTTGAGTCCTACCTAATAATTTTATTTCATTAGTTTAAATGTAATATATATCTTCACCTATGGGTAAATACTATAGCTGGTGCAGCTACGCCCGCGTGGATGTCAACACTTCCATATTAGAATCGGATTTTGAACACAATTTCATGGGTTTTAATTTTTTTTCCTAAAATAAAATTACTCTTAGTTACTCCTTATAACATCAGCTATTTGTCAGTGAAAGTCCCGTCAAAATCGGTCCACCCGTTTCGAAGATTAGCCGGATCAAACTTTAAATATAGTTTTTTGTTACGAGTATAAGTACCAATCAATCTGCCTAGCCTTTTCGCAACTATGTTGGGGTCGGCTTCCAGTCTAACCGGATGCAGCTGAATACCAGTATTTTACATGGAGCGACTGCCTATCTGACCACCACAACCCAGTAACTGGGTAATACGATACCCCTTGGTAAGACTGGTTGTCAGACTTTCGGGCTTCTGACGACCCGTAACGACTGTGAAAGATCCACGAATGACAACCGGGACCAACGGCTTAACGTGCTTTCCGAGGCACGGAGGAGTCTCGCTATGTAAAGATGGTCACCCATCCACGGACCGACCCCGGCAAGCGTAGCTTAACCTGATGGATCGACCCGTGCGGCTGTTATTACTTAGCCACGAGCTCCACGAGTATAAGTACCGTACCTACTTATATACTTCCATTGCATTTAATAGAAGCTGTTATTTTGACACTTCAATTTTATATATTTATCTGTAATATGTGTGCTTTTCATGTACTATTACGCACAAATAAATACAGTGGATATTTGACTGTTACGGATCATCAGAATCCCGAAAGTCTGACAACCAGTCTTATCGTAATACCCAGTTACTGGGTTGGAGAAGTCAGATAGGCAGTCGCTCCATGTAAAATACTGGTATTCAACTGCATCCGGTTAGACTGGAAGCCGACTCCAACATAGTTGGGAAAAGGCTAGGCAAATGATGATTTGTGTGCTTTTCATATTTATCACCTAGTAATTCTAACTCCAATTTGATTGCCTCGTTGTTACAAACGCTACTGCAGAGGGCCCTGGGCTATATGCCCAGGTTCGAGGAATACAGATGTCAGGCGTAATGTTACAATCAATATAATAGACTGCTAATCAAAAACTTCCATACTTTCCCTAATTTTCATTACAATGCGGTTTTATTTAAACCAGCTCCCAAAGCTCATCCTATCAACGAAGTA
This sequence comes from Cosmia pyralina, assembly GCA_946251885.1. Classification (NCBI taxonomy): domain Eukaryota; kingdom Metazoa; phylum Arthropoda; class Insecta; order Lepidoptera; family Noctuidae; genus Cosmia; species Cosmia pyralina. Next base: position 16,559,782 of record OX276357.1, read on the forward strand.
ATGTAGACGCGTAAAATCGCCCTCGAAGTTAACAAGCCCCCTATCGGCCGCAGGCGGATCGCGAATGAAGATATTGTGCGTTTTCGTCACCTTACCCCCCTTACCCCCACCTCCTTGCCACCGTCGTTTGCTCGCAATGACGTAATCTTTAAAGGCGATAACTAATCTTCTTAATTGATCTTTTCCTTGATGAGTTAAACAAATGAGAGAGTACGCGATAATGGGTCTGAATTTCTCGTGTTCATAGTTGATTTTTAGGTATTCATTTCTATGGAGTATTTTATTGGGTTTTATTAAGTTTGAATTATAGTAATTTGGGGTACGGTCAGCAACAAAAGTCGGTTAACACTGCTACTTTTTGACATCATCTAAATTTACACAAAATGATTCGAAAAAACTGCTTTATTTCGTTTAACTGTTAATAGTTAATGTTTTTAAAATTTAAAGTACTTCTGTTCCGATTTGAATTAAATATTTCGCTTATTAGTTAAGATTAAAAAACTGCAAGTGTTAATCGACTTTTGTTGCTGACGTACCTACCTACCAAAACGACTGTTGAGAATTGAGATGGATGTAATTTTATCAAGAAATGTTCTTTTCAAGCTTATAGTTATTTGACGATAATATTACGAATATAATTCCCATTAACTTATAACGCCAATAGAATACACATTCACGTATGCGAAGCCGTGGGCACGGCTAATTTCTCTATTAGGGAGTTCTAAATATTTGCTGTACCCAGTATCGAACCGTGATCAAGTTAAGTATCCTACCTTGCAACATAAACCTAATCGACGGGCATAACAGTTAGTAGGAACTGCCGAGTTCAAAGCTGCAGTTACGTTAATATTAAAGCTGGCTATTGTTAAACAAACATAATAATATATACATCCAAACTACTCGTACCATTGGCAAGAACGGCCAAATGCAGACCTGAGGCCGGCCTGAGATGCCTTCAAAAGCTATGGAACATCGGACTTAGAACTTCGTCGTCTCCGAAACAACGAACCAACTCCGAAATGGGAAGTGACTGTAAACTTTCACTGCGTAGATTTCGTGAAGCTGGGGCTCACTGAATAGATTCATTCTAGATTTTATAGCCTACGACGTGCCACCAGGAGACTATGCATGAAATAAACATATCTTTGATCAAATGTAGTGCTCCGTTCTGAATATTATGTGGGGGAACTACGCAGTTCCGGGAGAAATGTCGGATTTTATTGTTCCCTTTTTTATTACTATACTTTTTCAGCTGAGTCGGCAGTAAAGTGGAAGCTAAATAACAATTTTTTGGTGTTGTCTTTGAGATTAGACGGTTTGATAAATAAAGTGGTAGAGGAACCTGCACCTTAATTGCGTAATACATTTTGAATCACAATCAATGACTTTTAAGGATATTGGTAATCCGTTGCTTCATAAATGTTCGATAAATTTGAACAACTTAAATAACGCTATGAATGTTGTAGAACTGTCAAAATGAAACAATTACCCCGCTGTCTTAATTAATGCGTTTGCCAAAAACATACTTCAAAATAACGAAGGTAATTGTACAGTTAACGTTTCTACACACGATCTAATAGTTTGCCAGCCAAAATGCTTTGAGCACATAACATAGTAGGTACAGCTACGAATAAAAACAAAAAGTTCCGAATCAGTTCACTGCTTACGAAAGAAATCGCGCCCAAAACGTGGCAACAGGAAAGCCGCAGTTTTATAAAGCATCAGTTTATTCGATTGTGTAGTTTTCCAACAAATTTCACCGTTTCGGATAGAGAAATAACTGACCCGCATAATTGGTTATCGTGTTCTATAATTTAAAAATTTTCGCTGGAGTAATAATTTGGCGGAAGTCAAGCGGTGTTTCATATCGCATGGTTTCTCTTCATTTATAATGGGTAGCTTTTTGCTTTTTCGTGCAACGTCTGTCCGCTCGACTTATGAATAAACTATAATAGCTTGTGCCCTGAGTTTGTTTGCGTGGTTTACGTGATTACAAAGGTTTACCGTGTGCTGAGCTTTTCCAGGAAAGTTTATCTTGAGAATATTTTCTGCAAGTGCATTTTTGTTTATATTTTCTGGAATTGTAGATATTTTTGGCATATGAAGTGGCCATCACTTACATAAAACCTATCTATCTATCTATCTATCTATGCCATATACCGATAAGAAATAAACCCACAATTATGTATTTGTTTGTGGAATTTCAACATGGTGTTGGTGTGTAAAGTAACAACCACAATCAAATCAATAAATAAAATAAAAATAAAAAACCATTTATTTCCTGCAAACTATAAAGTATCCTAATAAATATGATTAACTAGTTTTAATGTTTTTTTTTTTTTTTTAATGAGAACGTCTTGCTTTTTCGTGCTCATAATCATCATTCTCCTGCTCTTATCCCAATCCATTTGAGGTCGGCGTAACATATACCTTTTTACCATACTTCTCTATTAGTCGTCCTCTCTGTAGTCACCCCTTTCTAGCCATGTAATTCTTTCACACAGTCCATCCATCGTTTCTTTGGTCTTCCCTTACTCTTATAGCCATCGACATTTATAGTCAAAACTTTCCTCGCGACGTTTACCTCATTCCTCCGCATCACATGCCCATACCATGACAATCGATTTCCGCACAACTATGCATAGTTTTACGTCACTTCTGTCGGCAGTCCCCATGCCAATACTGGCAATTTTTTTTTATTGAAGTGATAAGTTCTTAGGGCGCGTTGAGCGATTTTTGGTAGGGAGAAATCTTACGGTTTCGCGTTACCGCGTCACCTCTACACCACGACATGTTGCATAGTTTTACGTTTAAATTTTCTCTTTTTTTTGTATGGTTAGTTTTAACTAAATGGTACATACATATAAGTAGTAGTGTGTGTGTGTGGTCGATCCATCAGGTTAAGCTACGCTTGCCGGGGTCGGTCCGTGGATGGGTGACCATCTTACATACCGAGACTCCTCTGTGCTTCGAAAAGCACGTTAAGCCGTTGGTACCGGCTGTCATTCGTGGATCTTTGACAGTCGTTACGGGTCGTCAGAAGCCTGAAAGTCTGACAACCAGCCTTACCAAGGGGTATCGTATTACCCAGTTAATGGGTTGTGGAGGTCAGATAGGCAGTCGGTCCATGTAAAATACTGGTATTCAGCTGCACCTGGTTAGACTGAAAGCCGACCCCAACATAATTGGGAAAAGGCTAGGCAGATTGATGGGGTGTGTGTGTGGGTGTGTGTGTGCGAGGGTGTCTGTACAAACAGGGGTGTATGTTTGTGTGTGTGTGTGTGTGTGTGTGTGTGTGTAGTGTGTGTAGTAGTAGTGTGTGTATAGTACTGTTAGTATTTATAATCCAGTTTTTATTTGTAAGTTACACAATCTTAGTCTGCAAGAACCCCTGTGCGGGCAGGTCTTCTCCAAAGATGCAACCACAATCATAAGCAACTTTAATTATTATCCTTGAATTTAAATTAACAATATCCACATACAAATCCGTGGTCTACTCTTATACCATTTAATTTAACTAAATCTAACCACTCGAATACTACGGTCGATTAAATCGTCGATAATAATTATGATCGAATCGAAATAATATTAGCGTGTTTTAATTATGCTTGTATATTACTTCGTCGATGAAGCTTGTTAAGTGGCCGCTGAAATAAATCACCATTATTTGCATTGTCGGTATTTTAATTGACTATTGAGGTGTATTTAGTGACTGATTGATGTAAGAAAGGGGCAATTTTATATGCCCAGCAATCATGAAAATTAAATTATTATTCTTTTTTTTGTTTGTGGCCGGTTCAAATACCGTCGTTTATTAAACTAAAAAAAATACACAAGTAAACATTTTTGAAGAAAATCAATGTAACTTTAAAGTTCAGTTTTTTTTAAATTCTCGAAAAAGCCATCAGAAACAAAAAAAATCCGTTTCCAACCGACCATATCCAAAAGGACAATTCTTTAATTACGAAATAAACACGCACGACAAACCACACAAATATTGCCAGTTGAAAAAAAAAAACACAAAGTATTATTAAAAAAAATCTCATTAACTGGCAACATTAACGCCGTAGTTCAGCGAATTGCCATTTAAATAAAATTGGTCCACGTTATACTGTAGTCAGGGGCTGTAGGTATTCACGAGCGAAATAATTATCAGTAACAAGTGTACCTACATGAGTTTGCGAAAAGAATTAATTTGGCGTAAAACAATAAGTGGGTGTAATAATGCAGTGTGTTGCGGACTTTATTCTTTTGTTTTTTTTTCTACAATAAAAAGTGTGGGACTTGTTTTCCGATTTGTGTGGGATGATAATAAGGGCCTGTTCCACCCCTACGATTAAGTTCCTATTTACTTACTTGGCATATAATTTCATACAAATTCTTTTCCATTTTTGAATTTATTCGGTAAATAGTGACTATTTGGACATCGTGAAATAGGCCCTCAATCTTTGTTGTCAATGACATTTTTTTCGCTGACTAGCCAAACAGCAAGTAGGTATCTAGTGCTTATTTGAGAAAATAACATAGTCTAAGGTACACTGTGTTATGCAATAAACTAATAATTACAGTACTGATTCTATAAGAAAATTCACAGTGTGTTTTATTTCGCCACGCCCTCACGCAAAATTTCCAACTCGTAGGCAATAAGTTCAGTTAAAATATAGCTGTAAAATCTAATATCATTGCCACAGTTTAACCACAAATACAGTAATTACTCTAATACACTGATCGCTACATAGTCAACCGTTAACTAAGTCAGTAAACCCTAACTAAACCAGTAAACTTAACTGTTCTGACCATTTGCGAGTGTTTGGGAAGCATTTATTCCCATTGCTGTAAACAAGGGCTCATTATAGCTCTTACAAATTCGTAAACTGTGTTCATTAAGGAAATGGCTTTTAGCCCAGCGATCGTGACAAATGTCACGAATTATGTCGTACCTTGAATTTTGTCTCATTTGTCTTTTCATTGGATCGTAAATAGCCGCTGATGAATGAGAGCCTTTCGATGACCGCTATAGGTTTTTGTTGAAAGTGAACACTTTTCGATTATAGCTAAAATCATCGTTTTCTTCATGCAATAGGATAATAGCTCATGTTAGCAAAGCTCTGCTATGGCTATTACTCAAGGTGTAATTTAACATCGATACTGTTATAGGCGATTTTAAAGCACCTTGCTCTAAAATCACCACCTGTTGGCAGATTAGTTAGCAACAGACAATAGCCTTGTTACCAATAGAAAGGAGAAGGCCTATAAATGCCGCAATCTCTCAATATTCAAAATTCGACAAAAGCCGACACATGTCTTGTCAGATAGTGCGCGTAGGCTCTAGTCTGACAACGACTGACAAGAACACAATAGGCCGACATGCCGATAGTCTGCGAGCCGCGATAACGCGCTTAAACAATGAGCCATAAATACCATGGAGTAGTAAGTAAGTGGAGTAACAGATCACTACATATTGTATGACAAAGTTCCCACCGCTGCGTCTGTCTGTCTGTCTGAACGCGATAAAATCAAAAACTACCGAACGGATTTTCATAAGGTTTTCACCAACAGACGGAATGATTCATGCTTGAGGAAGGTTTAGGTGTATAACTCATTAAGGTTTTGTGTAAATTGGCTAAAATTATGACGTTGATTATTGAAGATGTCGGAAACATCATGCCGACTGGGAACTTTACTGGCGTGCGCCGTAAACTAATAGAGTTATATGAAAACAATATACGACGGAGTTATTCCTCTCAAAAGATCTATTAAACTGTAGCAACGCTATCTGTCTATCTGCATTTTTTATTTCTGTGACAAAGTCGCGGACAGGGAAGCTGGTACTTACTTAATAAATGGTGATTGAAGAAAATATGAATTGATGGTCGTTAATTGATTGAAAGAATTTATCTTTATCTGTTAGTAGGTGTGGTTAAAGATGGCTTACGAAAAGTTTCAATGGAAAGCATCGTTCTCGTATGTGATATAAACAATATACAATATGCGATAATAATATAATAATATACAATATAATAATAGCGTAATGATTAAAACAATACTTTCTATGATTATTAATTCCATTTATGACAGGTAGCTACACTTAGAAAGCTTATATTAAGTGGTGTTAGTGTGTAGTGTATTTAATGCTATCAATTAGTTACGAACTGAAGAGAGTTGCAGGGATAGAAAACTTTTGGCATTGGACAATCCCCAAAATAATTTAGGTTTAGGTTTAAAGAATTTTATTCTCATAAGAACTTAAATAACAGTTCACTTAAAATGAGATACAAAGTGCTTACATCTACGTAAAATAAATTATCATATTTGCCTCTGGGGTGTTGGTGACGTTATAGGGTACATACATGTTTCTTGAGTTTTTTCTTAAATATATTTATACTATCACACTAGGTGATGACGGTGTTGCCAATACCTATATAGATGTAGGTGATAGCGATACACAGAGGTAGCAGATATTCACGGCAAGCCAAGCCCTTTCCCCGCAATTACCACTCCATCTACTTATGAATCCGTAACGTAAACAAACACTCGTTTATATTTATGTGCAACTCGCAGCTAAGCTTGAACTCATCCTGTGGGACTGAAATGACTTTTTGCGTTTGTTTTGCTGCTGTTTTGTGGCCAGAATTTGTTTTAACGTGTAATAATGGTAACTGAAGTTGTGTTGTTTGTGGTATGTGCTGGCTGTGCTGCCTGGTGTAAGTGTGTTTTGCAGGGATCTATGTTTTATAGTGTAACACACCGCCCCTTGAGAGAGTACTAGGTATGTATGAGACTTATAAGAGTAGACAACGAGTTGATAACACACTATCGATCGGAATCTGAATAATTTTGAAGCAAATTGCTAATCCTTCGTAAATAACGCAATGAATGTTGTTCGACTGTCAAAATGAAACCGATTCTGATTGATACTGTGTTACGAAATTGCCCCGCTGCACCCCAATAACGTACACCTTATCAGTCGGAATCTGAATAATTTTGAAGCAAATTGCTAATCCATAACTTATTCATTCATAATAGGGGTGATGAAAAAAAAAATTTTTGCCCGTCATGTAGAATATTAAAAAATATTGGACAATTGTTTTTTCTTTTTTTACGTAATCAAAAGATTACGGTGATAGACTGAGTTAAAACGTGGCAGAACATCACTCCTTGCTAGGTTTTACACGTAGTTTGTTATAGTTGTGACGTAGCAAGCCACTAGGTACCCAACTTTAATGCGTTTTACCTAAGTAATTTTTATTAAAAAAAAATTTGACTAATTAAGACTATTAAAATTAGACTATTATGAGTTTAATATTTTTAGAATTTCTTTTTTTTACCCAGGCAGGCATCATCCCTATTCCATATTGCAATTTGAGAATATTTGTTAATGTTTATAAGCTGCACAATTTAAGAATTACTTATTTCAGCTACTACAGCCTACTAGCCTACTTCAGCTATATTGTTTAGTTGGTTCAGGTTCAGAAAGTCCAATTCTCAAAATATCAATTTCTCAAAACGTCTATATCTCAAAATTTCCATTTCTCAAAATGTCCAAATCTCAAAATGTCCATTTCTCAAAATCTCCAATTCTCATTCACATTCTCAGTGAAATGGATATTTTGAGAATTAAACATTTTGAGAAATGGACATTTTGAAACCGTTGGACATTTTGAGAATTGAAAATTCTGAACCTGAACGGTTTAGTTATCTTCTCACACAGTAAGAATATAACTTAATCTGAAGTTCACTAGAATCAATAAATATGAAAAAAAAAGGAAATTCGGTCATGGGAACGTAATATTGAAAAACATCCACAATGTTTTACACTGTATTAACATATCACAGAAGAACGTGTATCATCTCATTATGTGAATAACAAAGTATTTACGAGTAGGTATTTACAACCAACATACAAGTAATTGGTTACATTTAAGGCTGTAGAAATAATAGCGACAATATTAGCTCAAAACAATATGCAAAACAGTGCTATTTGGTTTGACAATGAATACAAATATTTTTGTTGCTCAACGTATTTTTAAAACTAGCTGTGTTTAAGACAGTGTCCTTTATAATAAAAATATCATCCAACAATAGTTTAATGTATCTAGATCGATGAAAAATCTTAAAATAGATTTTTAGTTCAATGATCTACATAAGCTTGATTAAAGATCGACATGCAAAAGTTTTAAAAATAAGCATGTGCGTACAGAGCATAAACAAATATATTCATAAATACAATCAAAAGTATAATTCAGAACAAATAATTCGAATAATCGAACAAACAATCGAATAATCGCTAATGCTCACATTATTTACGTTGGTAATAATTTCGATAGTTCACTTGTTCATTCGTTCAATTAAAATGGCGGTTCACAGTTGCAAGTTACGCGGCCAGTTAATTAAACTCATTTGTTATCCGACATTTTAAATGTTGTTACACACTAGTGCTCTTCGTTAACAACCCTTATTTAAATTCATTATATCATGAGTTACATTTTGGCGGCATTATTTTTGAAATAGCATTGTTGATGTAAAAAAATAGTAAAAGTGACAGTTTTTAGTTACAATTTCTTTTGGTTTTAATTAAACGTGTATACAGAGACTACTCGACTAAAGATTATGTCGATGTTTAAACGTTTCAAGTCGAGTGATTCACAAACACTTAAAGCTTTCTTACACAACTAAAGCTATCTTACTTATATAGGTATGGTAACTAGAACATGACTATACGGTTTTATACCTGAAAAGTATTCTAGAGTCCACTGTCATTCAAAACTTTGGTGGGTACTAATTATGATCAATATTAGACAATTATTTTGAGTGTTAGTTTACTCTAGAATTAATAACAAGAGAAGTCTTAATTAGTATACGTCATAACTAATAATTATATTAATTTTAATCTGTCTATTTACAAGTTTTAATCAACTTTTATTACCCAAGAAACAGTGTTAATTTTTGACAGCCAAGAATTCATCATTTCGGGTTTTTTTTGCCGTTATTTCTACAACCAAAGAAAGTAATTACTCCAATATCAATCAATGCCAAGATGAGAAAGAGATATGTTCCTTTATAGGTACAAACACAGGCTTCTCAACATGTACAGTGTGGTGCACAGGCACATGCACAGTTTGTACCACGGGCAATGTTTTGATGATCGGAACCTCTTTGATGATGGGTACCGTCTTGATTATAGGGACCTCCTTAATCACAGGAACTGTTTGCACATGGTGGTGGTTGATTGTGTGTACTTCATACGGCACGTGAATTCTCACGCTGGAACGAAAGAAAAAAAAATAAATTTACTGAAATATTGGCAAACGTATTTTTCTGCGATATCTTCTTCAGAACGCATTTACCTATTACTATATTACCCTACGCTAGAACTTTTTCCTTTTCATGGGTGGAGTTAAAAAAAGTTGAGAGGTGTCAAGGGACGCCCGGATGGAACGAAGTTCCTTTCGATTAATTAGTGAAGGAATTGTAATAATTTTTTTTTTTAAGTTATAATAATATTTTTTTTATTATTGACAAATATAATATAATATTATCTTAATCTTTCTATAAGAGAGAGAGAGAGAGAGACAGACAGAGAAACATGCGCACGTCGCACAGCTTACAATAGCTTACTATAGCAAAAAGTGTCGTTACAACTTTTCGTGAGATTTTTTTCCGTCTAGCCGCCTTTCACAACGCGCGATAAGGAACTTCGTTCCAAAAACAGTCAGATCGAGGATCTACATATTTGGTCTTACAAATATTTTGTTACGCTGTTAATCGAACTCGCGACACGTAATTCACGTATTCAATTGTGTGTCATCATCTGCCAATAATTGGCAATAACATTATACCTTTAATAGGGATGATGCCTGGATAAAAAAAAATCTATTTAGTCCGTCAGTCAAATAATAAAACAATAATAGACACGTATTTTTACACGACTGCCCAAAGGAGTGTAATGTTTTCAGGGTTGATGTATGTTTGTATGTGAGTTTCTTTATTCCACCATAACTTTGAAATGCCTGAACAGATTTAGATGTATGGGATATCGTTAGAATCCTTACATCATTCCCGAGTGACACTGGCTATATATTTTTTTTAAATCAATATGGCGGCAGTAGGGCTCCATTTTGAATAGTGAAAACATTTTATTTTTTAGTTCGTTTTTTGGCAGGGCTGTCGTGTTTTTTAATTTTTATAATTATTTATTTGCTATATGACTTAGATAACACGCATTAAAGTTGAGGAGTGGGGGCTCGCTACGTCACTTCTACGTATAAAATCTAGCTAGGCGTTACGTCATGCCATATTTGAATTCAATGTATCGCCGTAATCTTTAGATTACGTAATAAAAGAAAAAATACGTGTCCAATATTTTTTAATAATCTAAATGACGAACAAAAAAAAACCATTTTTAGTCATCATCCCTATTGTTTTGAAGCAGCCTCTAAACACTCAAATGAACTCAGCCTGTCGCACTCCACTGCTGGACGTAGACAGTTTTTACACACAACCCAGTAAATATTCAACTGTAAAAATGGTTAGAGTTATCATGAAATAACGTGAAAATGGAGAACAAATTATCAAGTTGAATGTTTGTAGGTTTGTCTTGAAAGTTTCTTATTGTTTTATCTATGAGTTAATTAAGACATTTAGCCAAGTATTACGGCTAATTTGCTACAAGAATATCCTGTTTAGACACAACAAAATACACAAACAACAGAATTTCCTACTAATTAATTAGGTACTACTTAGAAAATAATTCTGATATAGATATCAGTCTCTAAAAGAGGTACCTATATACATCGACCAGAATTGTAATAATTATTGTATCAATGTGCTGCCATAAAACATTATACATTGGGTACTCAATTGTAGCTGAACATTGATACAGAATTATGGAACACAAATCATAGACATAGGTACAGCTCGACACATAAGAGTAGAAAAAATGGGGGCGCCACTAGCCATACATCATAAAAGTTAAACTTTAAAAACCATTTTACTGAATAGTATTGTTAATTTTAAATCAATCTAATCGTTTTCATGCACATTTGTTGCGTGATAAAACACGGACTGAGACAACACTGACAAAGATTAAAAATTTGTTCCGTTTCTAGACTTTTTTTGCCAGACTGTAGTAAAGTCAGTCTCATAAAGATAATTATGTATATGTCGCAGGCAACTAGCTTAATTAGCCAAGCCTTTTAACTAAACGGCGTTGCGCCTTTCAACTAACGGCCTGAATTATATTCAATTATAGGTCAGGTTGGAACTGAACAACGCGCGAGTCGAATTGGTCACAATAACTAAGCCTGGGCACCCCGACCAAATGGGTTAGGTTAGGTTAGAAATGTGAAGAACCGCGCGCGAGCCGAGCGAGCGAAGCGAGTGGCGAGCGCTACATCCAAAGGCTGCTATTAACTAAACGGCTAATTAAGCTATCTAAGCTAAGCATCTTTTTGAGGCTGACTTTACTACCTAACTACTAAACATGTTTCTGAGATTTAACGATTGTAATACACCAGATTTTCACCAACGGCTATTTTCTTCTTTCACCTAAAATTATATACATTATCATGACGTCACCATCAAGTGTTACTATATTAGCTATACCTACATAGTTACATTAGCACTACCGACAGTACATAACTCATGTCGCAGCTGCCATTAACAGTTATGTTAGCAATAAATCTGATAGATAGACAGCGTTAGATATTATCTGTGTTATCAGGGAGATCCCAAATCTACGCGCACAGAATAATGACGGGGAACTGAGAAATGTATAGGAAATGAGGTAAATTGTGGCGTAAGTTAGGGTTTTCTCTAGATGTATACATATCAAAACAAAATATAAGTTATTCAACTAGGTAGTTTTAAAAGTGCGTATTGAAATGCACCCTTATTTATTTTCCAATGATTCGAGGACAATCTTTAAGGATTTCAAAATAGTCATCATTTGCCTAGCCTTTTCCCAACTATGTTGGGGTCGGCTTCCCATCTAACAGGATGCAGCTGAATACCAGTATTTTACATGGAGCGACTGCCTATCTGACTTCCACAATTTAGTTACTGGGTGATACGATACCCAGACTGGTTGTCAGACTTTCGGGCTTCTGACTACCCGTAACGACTGTCAAAGATCCACGAATGACAGTCGGGACCAACGGCTTAACGTACGTAGCTTAACCTTTGATCGAATCGTGCGCCTGTTATAGGTGTAATTAATTCACTGGGGACCACTCGCTTTTTTCTAAATGATTATGACCTTATGATTAGTGATTAGTTCTAATAAGGCTAAGCCGGTGATTATGACGCTCACTAAAAGGATTCCAATTCCATTTTGCTTAATAGTAACTGCTTATAATACATAGATGAGTACTTACTGTGTTCTGTGAACAGGGTCTGGTTCAGGTACTGGGTTCGCTAAGCACATATGGCTAGCAACCAGGACGGCCAGGGTCAACTGAAAAGAGAGAAACAATATGCATATATATATTCTATTCTTTATTATAAACTATTATAATAATAAAGCTGAAGAGTTTGTGTGTTTGAACGCGCTAATCTCTGGAACTGCCAGTCGGATTTGAAAAATTAATTTTGCATTTGATAGCCCAATTCTTGAGGAAGGGTATAAGCTATTTAACATCACGCTAAGACCCTGAGGAACCGAGCAAAAAGGAAAAAAATGACAGAAAGAACGCTAAGCAAAAACGTAGTAATAGCGCGGGCAGGCGATGATGCGACGGGGTGGGTCGGGGGGACAAGAAATTTCACGCGGACGAAGTCGAAGCTAATCACATCACACTAATAATTATAAAGGCGAAAGTTTGTGAGTGTGTGTATGCGTGTGTGTGTATGTTTGTTACTTCTTCACGCTCAAACGGCTGGACCGATTTGGGTGAAATTTGGTATGTAGATAGCTTATACCCTGGATTAACACATAGGCTACTTTTTATCCCGGTCTACGCGGGTGAAACCGCGGGGCGCAGCTAGTTATCTAATAAAAGAAACAGAAAAATTGGAGGTACACTTTCAATTCATTTATAACATAAAATAACATCACGCCTAGTTTTCCCGAAGGGTTGGGCAGTGGTATACCAGTACACTGCATGGACTAGTGGTCGCATAGCTGGCGAAATGTGGGTGGGATACGAAAAAGTGCATAGTTCATTAATTATTTCAGATTTTGGACTTTCACGGAGATTTTTCTAATAGTGAAACCAATAACAGCGGGGCAATTTACGCAATTGCCCCGCTGTTATTGGTTTCCCTATACACACGTAGGTATTCGGAATAAGTTTCAGTTTGACAGTCCAACAACATTCATTGCGTTATTTACGTTGTTGAGCAGACAAATTTTTCGAACATATGAAGCGATGGATTAGCAATTTGCTTCAAAATTATTCAGATTCTGACTGATAAGGTGTACGTTATTGGGGTGCAGCGGGGCAATTTCGTAACACAGTATCAATCAGAATCGGTTTCAGTTTGACAGTCGAGCATCATTCATTGCGTTATTTACGTTGCCGAGCAGACAAACTTTTCGAACATATATGAAGCAATGGATTAGCAATTTGCTTCAAAATTATTCAGATTCCGATTAATAGTGCGATACGTAATTAGGGTGCCGGTTGCCTGCCTATCGATCGAACTCAGGACCGTGCGCTCAGCAGTAGACAACCAGGCCAATGACGCAGTAAGCTACATAGGAAATCTACTGGTCTATTCCTATTTTCATACATTCTATAGCTCATTACAAGAGACTGCGAAATGTGGATTGATAGGCGTGTTATGTGATAAGTTGTCTGGCATATTTTCATCAAAAACCTTACAAACTAGTAACGGACCGCTGAACCATACAGACGTTTTCGGAAAATTACTATTTTAGATGAAAATGGAGTTTTCCATATAAGCTTATTGCATTTTCGTTTTTTTTTATGTTTTGTCGATTTCTAGTTTTAACAATGCGAGAATATGCAAAACTGGTTTAACGGTTTCAGGAATTGGTGCTGTGCCCAACAGCGATTGGAATTCGAAGTAGAAATTTTCATTCGAAGAATACTGACTTTTTTTTTGGAACACTTTTACTTTTTTTGGAAAACTATACGTTCTGAGCATTACATTATTCGGAAGAATTTTTTACAAATACCTATAAAAAGGCATTTCTTTGGCTTTATTTTACTCCACTATGAAAAAAAAAAATCAAAGTTTTCGAGCACGAATAGCACAATAATGACGTTTTATTAGAAAAAGTATCAAGACCAAAACATTTTTCCTGAATTCACAAAAAAAATATCTGGAGTTTTATTTTAAAAAAATAATAATAAATATAAAATAATAACTGTATACTTACAGCAATGTTACGAATCATGTTGGAGTAGCGTGTGGCGTGTCACTGTGTTGGATGCGCGCGCGCAGCCGTTAATATGCACCTCGGTTGTGCAAGCTCCTGCCACCGCACCGTTACGGTTCCTGATTCACTGGTGTATGTAACTGACAAGATTTCCTCCAGAATTTATGAGATGGAGTAATTTTTCAGGTATTTAGTAAAATTTTATGTTTGTGTAGTCTCTATAAAATTGAAACGGAATAAAAATTTCGACTGTTATACTTGGGTTCGTCTTAAAAGTTAGGTACGCATCGAATTTTAAACGGCTCCTTTTTGAAAATTAAAAAAATTAAAGATTTTCTTCATGCGATAAAAAATATAAAAAATATGTAGGTTAGTATTTGAAAATTGTCATAAATAAGTAATTATTTGACTTGCACATAATCCAGAAGTCAGTCAAGTTATTACAAACGAGTTGATATCTAACACTAACGTAAGACAAAAACCCTTGAAAAAAGTATGCATCGCGCGTAGACTCACACGCACGTTTTTCATTAATTTTTATGAATCATTTATCATTCAACTTCAATAGGTCAACTGCCAGTGATTTTATTTAAAGTTTACTATTTACTATTACTATTTTTATATATATTTTATACATACTTTTACAATTTTTTTTATATGTGAAAGTTTGTATGTTTGGATGTTTGTTACTCGATCGCGCAAAAACGGCTGAACAGATTTAGAAGAAATTTGGCAGACATATAGACCATGACCTGGGCAAGGGCATAGGATACTTGTCACCCTAGATCGCAGACGAAGTCGCGGGCAACAGCTAGTTACATAATATTGTAAAGTCGTTATGAAATCCCCTGACGTATTGATGTACCTACCCTGGTGTTCACGCTCGGCCGGCCGTACATTAGTAATCCTTAGTTATTATTGATGAGTTTCACTAGTGTGTAAATGTTTAAGATGTCAAGGACTCGTCTTTAATTAGCAAGAAAGTTTTTCATTATCTGTAATGCTTGTTTTAAACGCAACGTCTTGGTTGATCGACGAGCGCGAGTGTTGAAAAGTGTGTGGTCAGGACGATTATAATTGTGTTGTGTTGTGTAAATAATAATTATATAAATGTGTTACGTCTGTTATTTAATAATTAAACAAGTGAGTTTACAAGTTATCTATGAATATTATAAATTAAATTCGCTTTTCGTGTTTGTCTATGTCACATAACACTATTACTCCTAGCTGTGTGACCGCATTGTGCTTATAAATTTTTGATGCGGTTTTTATCATTATTTATTAACCGACTTCAAAAAGGAGGAGGTTCCCAATTCGTCGGAACTTTTTTTTTTATTATTTTTTTAATTTTTTTTTTTATTCCGATTACTCGAAGATGGCTGAACCGATTTGGATTTTTTTTTTTGATTGAAAGGGTATACTTCCCAGGTGGACCCATGATCATCAAGTCAGGATCTGATGATGGGATCCTGGAGAAATAGAGAGAACTCTTCCAATTTTATAGGCACACTTGAAGTGATTTGGATAGTTTTTGGAAGAGTACTTTCTCGGAGTGGTCCCATTTCAATTTGGTGAAGATCTGATGAAGAACTTCTGAGATAGGCAACGAAACTCCTCAATAAATTATAGCAAATGGACTGGGATTGCTGAAATCTCATGTCTGTCTATTGTTTACACCAGTTCTTAACATAACATCACACCAGTACGCTGTGAAGGGGTAAGCACATGTGAACCACTAAAAAATGAAATATAAAAACTTATAAAAAAATACAACCGACTTCCAAAAACAACACTACAAAGTGAAAAATAAATTTAATTTCGGAAGTCGGTGGCAAAAACGAAAATACATTTAATCAGACACCGACTTCCGAAATTAAATTTATTTTTCACTTTGTAGTGTTGTTTTTGGAAGTCGGTTGTACTTTTTTGTAAAAAAGTTTTTAGAATCTATTCCGTAAGATATTATGTGTATATTAGACTAATATATAATACAGAAATCTCTATGTTTTGTCAAGTCGCAAGTGTGGGTTGCTAGTATGTATGATAGTAAAAACTTGTAAGTATACTATTGCGTTTTTGGGAATGAATAAGGAACCACTGTATGTACTATGGACAAAACTTAAGCATGCTCATTTAAGAAAATATTCCTGTGAGAGCGCAGCTAGTAACAAACAAACATTGTGCGATCGAGGCGTGAGCCGTGCTATGCAATTATCGCCTTTGAGGTGGTCATGCGGAACTTTGGCCCATAGTACAGTGGAGCCATGAATAATTATTTTTTCGGCTCTCAAAATAAGAACATCCTTATTTTCCAATTCACATGAACACTTACTAAGAAGAAAACATCTCATTGTGAGTTCCTACAAATAAGAAGTGAGTTGAAATCAAAATGCATCGTGTGTGGAACGCGAACGGGTGCAATCAAGTATATTTCCCCTGGCGCCCCTCTAGCCAGCACAGGTGAAACTACGCTCCATAGTTTTGACTCTGTTGTTTTTCAAAGAGACTCGCTTTGTGCCACGATAGGTTTTGAAATGTCAGTAAGGGGTGGCACACACTTGTTCGGCTAGCGATTTGAAAGTATTTTGTTAAACAACAAGGGAGTGATCACACTTATCGACGCAGAATCGGCTTGAGCCGACCACTTATCACTACAATTCGCATCACAATTAGTTCGACGCGGTGTCGAGTTGCGTTGTCCGAACCGGAACGAATGACGTTTTTATCGCTTTTATTACATGTACCTAAAGCTTAGAGTATATAATTGCAGTTGTAATATATACTATTATTGTTTACTGTTGCGTTGTGTGTTATTCCTTAATTTTTAATCATTGCACCTGCCACTGTTTGTCTCTGCATCACCCAAAGGTTGACTGATAGAAAATGCCTATGGCATTAAGTCCGCCTCTGTACATTTGTGTGCTTGAAGTATTAAATAAATAAATAAATAATAATACTGTAAGACCTAAAGCTCTTTCTGATTGGCTCAAGCTTGTGGCGGCATCTATATCGCCACACGCGAACTACGCATCACACTGACGATGACGTCACGATCACGTCAGAGTCACCAGTATAGAGGTATGAGGAACAGGGTGTAAAGTTCACTTATCCTCCATAGAAAAGGGAGTATCGATCGAGTGCCGATCGGTAAACTCCATTCGGCATCTGCCCCCGCTGAATTTAAGCATGTTCGGGTCGGCTCAACTCCAGTTAAGCCGAGCGGCATAATTTAATAGCTACATGTTTATGTATTCGATTTTGCCTGCCTGCCTGCCTTCCTTCCGTGCCTCGGAAAGCACGTTAAGCTGTTGGTCCCGGCTGTCATTCCTAAATCTTTGATAGTCGTTACGGGTAGTCAGAAACGCGAAACTCTGTCAACCAGTCTTACCAATGGTTACAGTGTTACCCAGTAAACTAGGTAAAACTGTCGGCAATAGCAGCTGTAGGCAGTCGCTCCATGTAAAATACTGGTATTCAGCTGCATCCCGTTAGACTGGAAGCCGACCCCAACATAGTTGGAAAAAGGCTATGTATATTCGATTTTGCCGCCCAGCTGTGCCGAATCCTGCCGACCCGAACAAGTGTGTAGTAACCCTAATAAAAAATTAAAATGATCAAGGTTGCGATATTTATGAAGTTTCATTTGGAATATGAATGTTGCCAGGGATAACACAGGGTATCTAACTACCTATGTGCTAATCTATAATGTCTGTTGTGGAATAATTGGTTTTGTAAATAATCCAGTGAAGTGCTTTTCCGAATGAAATAGTAATTTAAATAACACAGGATAAGTAACTACAAGTAAACAGTATAATTTTCGAATAACTAGCTGCGCCTCGCGATTTCATCTGCTTAAGTCTCGATCCCGTGGAATATCGGTATAAAAGTATTTTTAACCGACTTAAAAAAGGAGGAGGTTCTCGATTCGTCGGAACCTTTTTTTTTTTTCTTTTTTTTTTATGTATGTTCCCCGATTACTCGAAGATGGCTGGACCGATTTGGTTTTTTTTTGTTTTATTCGAAAGGGTATATACATCACAGTTGGTCCCATATAAAATTGATTAACTTTGCTTCGGTAGTTTTTGAGTTAGCTTCAATAATACGTATTTTTTCCCCACTTTTATATGAATGATGTTCTAGTTTGTTTTGCAGATAGTGGTATTAGAATTTGTGTGGTGTAGGTACACAACTAAAAAGTGAAAAATAAAAGCTTTTTTACAAAAAAATACAACCGACTTCCAAAAACAACACTACAAAGTGAAAAATAACTTTAATTTCGGAAGTCGGTGGCAAAAAACGAAAATACATTTAAAACGACACCGACTTCCGAAATTAAAGTTATTTTTCACTTTGTAGTGTTGTTTTTGGAAGTCGGTTGTATTTTTTTGTAAAAAAGCTTTTTATGTCCTAACCTAGATCATGGTCTACCCATGTGCCAAATTTCATCCAAATCCGTTCAGCCGTTTTAGCGTGAAAACGTAACAAACAAACAAACTCACTTTCGCATTTTTATATTTCTAGCTGCGCCCCGCGGTTTCACCCGCGTAGACCAGGATAAAAAGTAGCATATGTGTTAATCCAGGGTGTTAGCTACCAAATTTTATCAAAATTGGTCCAGCCGTTTGAGCGTGAAGATGTAACAAACATACAAACACATACAACAGACACACACAAACATTCGCCTTTATAATATTAGTGTGATTTTTATATAATATATTTATGTAGTTAAATAGTTAGGATGCCGAAAGAAAAAAAATTGTGGTTTCATACAGTATTTAAATAAGGGGTTAAAATCATTTTACCTGTTGTAAATACAAACCATTCCTTTAAATAACACAAGCCTTAATCTTCCACATTAGTCAGTTTCCTCTTAAAATAATGCTATACCTACTAATTATATGGACCATCTGTAGAGCTCATAAAACCTCCACAGAGGTCCGTAAGTCCCGCTTTGAAGCCACGATACTTGAGAGGCTTACAGGTGTAATCCCGTCACAGGTCACTCACGACGTCACCTCTCGGATTTACTTTTTTTATACAATGTCATATGGTGTGTCTGTATGGCGAGGGGAAAACAATTTTATAGGAAGAGGAAAATGTCTGATCTTTTCGCTGTCAGCTTTTGTGGATCGGGGTTAAACTGAATAGCTTCCTTGTTTTTAATGCTGGCAATATTCCTTTGGAATTTGAATAATGTAGAATGGAAACGTTTGTTGTTTTATGTTATCGGAATTTGAATCCTAAATATATAACTAATAGGTATTCAATCTGCCTAGCCTTTTCCCAACTATGTTGGGGTCGGCTTCCAGTCTAACCGGATGCAGCTGAATACCATTATTTTACATGGAGCGACTGCCTATCTGACCTCCACAACCCATTAACTGGGTAATACGATACCCCTTGGTAAGACTGATTGTCAGACTTTGGGGCTTCTGACGACCCGTAACGACTGTCAAAGATCCACGAATGACAGCCGGGACCAACGGCTTAACGTGCTTTCCGAGGCACGGAGGAGTCTCGGTATGTAAAGATAGTCACCCATCCACGGACCAACCCCGGCAAGCGTAGCTTAACCTGATGCATCGACCCGTGCGGCTGTTATTACTTAGCCACGAGCTCCTCATAACTAATAGGTATTATAAATGCGAAAGTGAGTTTGTTTGTGTACTTGTTTCACTTTCACGTCTCAACTACTCAACCAATCATCATTGAATTTTGCAAACACGTTGTCAGGGGCTCACACTAAATAAAAAACCCAGACATAGCGCTGCGAACATTACAGTGAAGCATGCACAAAACTACACCTTGCTCTGTGTATACACGCTCACACGCACACATTTACACCAAACTACAATGAAACTACACCTCATTATGTGCTTACATGTTTCCGAAACCCGAAACGTGCGGCTTCAGGTCACTGTTGACAGAGCTATGTCTTGATTTCAAAATCAAACTCAAAGCATTTATTTCAAACAAACCAATTACAGGCACTTTTGAATTGTCAATGGGTCGGTCAGTCAGAAAGATGAAGCTATAGTATAGTTAAAATCTCGCTGCAGACTTGGTCATAAATCATAATCGGAGTAAGGATGTGCGCTAGTTGCGCGCGCTCAAGGCCATTATCGATAACAGAATCATTAAGGTTATCACGTAAACATTACTGCATTCATTAAGTATTCAGGCTAACTAATGAGTACTAATGTGTTGAAAACTGGCAAAAATGTGCGGAACATGCAGAATTGCTGCAAGATGAAGACTTAAGAAAAGCACATTTATGCGAAGAGAGTTCATCATTCATGTGGATGATGATGACGATGACTCAGACGAAGAATTTTAATTTTCTATTTTTAGTTTTATATATACGTTCTTTTGTTTATATATTTAATATGCTTTGTAGTAAATTTGGTAATAAAATAAAAAAAAATGTGTATTTATTTCTATCACCCATTTATAAATATATAAAACTATCGATATCACTCATCGACTGCAGTAATGCACAGGACTACGTGTGGGCGTGGCCTGCCCATAAGGCCCGTGAGTGGGAAAGAGATCGAAACACTCGAATGATTTATGACCGAGTCTGCAGCGAGATTTTAACTATACTATAGTTGCCCATTCCAAAGCGTAGTAGATCCCTATGGAGAAGAACGGGCAAGAAACTCCACGGGCACTCTTTTAAATCAAAATATTTTTACAAAATATTGGTTAGATCGTTCATGTTGAAAATATACATGTGAGAACAATGTAGAAAGACGTGCACGTTAAAAAGCGTCCGAAATAAAAAGATAAAAACTAAAACAACTAAATTAAAATTAAAAATAAGCCATGGCAGCTAAGAGACGACCAGTCCCAACTGACGGCGCCCGTTCACGAACATGACGCATGGATCAGCACCAATTAGCTCAACCATTGTGAAGGGAACTTAATGATCCAACACACACGCCACCACCAGCCAGACATTTGAGTGAGCATGATTTCTGGAGTCAGGGGTACATAACAGGACATAAGGTAGAAACCGGTAGGGATGGAAAACGCGAGCGAAGCTGCGGGCAAAAGCTAGTACCTTAAGTAATTTTAATTTGTTAACAAGTTCAGTCATATTGAATAAGCATTTCCATCCAGGCATAATTTGAGCAGGCACCCTTACTTCGCTGAAGTGACGGTTAAAATCTTGATACATACGAGTAATTTAGACCTTGTTCTGTCTAAAATAATTTATAGTAAATTATTATTAATTTATACATTATACCTACATATGACTTTTTAAATGAAATAATTAAATAAAAAACACAATTAACTCATCTACAAACCTGAATGTTGCTCAATGCAAAACCTTACATGTAGATTACATACAAAATTTCACTCCGCGCATAACCACTGTCACAACACCAATTTATCTCATTTGCTCGAAGTCCGTATGTCACCGCAGGGCTCCAGCAGAATATCTATATTTGTCTCTGCCAGGGTCGCGGGTTGTTCGACAAGGTTGGAGAGAAACGATGGATGGATTGTGTGAAAGATGACATGGCTAGAAAGGGGGTGACTACCGAGATGACGAATAATAGAGAAGTATGGAAAAAAAGGACATGTTGCGCCGACCCCAAATACTCGTAGATTGGGATAAGGGCAGGAGAATGATGAGGGTCGCGGGTTGTTCGAAAGAAATACCGTGGCCCTGGCACAGGCAACTGAAGGAACACGGGTGGGTTTTAGTCAGTAAAAGTCTGACGCCCTCCTGCTCCGCCCAGAGCGGGAGAAGTCATTTGATGATTTCCTACCCAAAAAAAAATTTTATATTTGCCTGACACATGCTGAGCTGGACTCCCAATTGGTGCAACCTTGAGACGCACACCGCACTGTGCATATTCGTTATTAATTTGATTTGAAATATGTATGTCATAAAGTGTCACGTTTTCTTTTTCATTTTTGTATAGGTATTGGCACCTTGTTTTTACTAGCTTTTGCCCGTGGCTTCGCTCGTGAATTTAGAATTTGTAAATCAATTCGGTTTGTACTCTGTTTGTAATACCATAATTCAATCATGATTCGAAACACACTTGGTGCCATCTATTATGATAAGAACTTTATTGTTGTTTTCCTCTAGAATAGTACTTTTTTTTGGAATGAAAGTTACGCTATGTCCGTTTCTGTACACCTGACAACGTATATGCAAAATTTCAGAATGATCGGTTTAGTGGTTTAGGAGTGAAAAGGCAACAAACAAACTTACATTTATAATATTAAGTTAGGATTCATGTCATTATCATTATCATTTAATTATGCTATGTCTTTTGTGTACACTGAATAAATGTTTTATCTATATAACTAAATATTTTTATTAACATTACCAAAATGTTTATTTATCCAAGTTTATGAAATCAAAAAAAAAAAAACAATACTTTTCTTTATTTTTAACATCAGCCACGATTTGAGTGACGTTCAGCAATGGATTTTATTTTATTTATGAAAATGCTGAAAAGGCTAAAAACAAATCAATATTTTTAGCACGGCTGCGTTCATATTTGGCGAGTACGCCACAAATCATTCCCGGCACATGCCATGTATCGGCTGGCATTCATCTCGCGCGCTTTTTGACAGTTCACTGCAGCTGCCATATTGTTGTGACAGGGGAGCGAATTTCAAAATACTGCGTTGCAGTATAAAAATTGGAATTGCTTTTATTCCTTACGGGATTAAATTGTAACTATACAATGGTGACTATTACGTTAATTACATTGTATTCTTATTTAATTACTATAGCTTCTGTCCGCGACTTGTCCGCGTGAAATCGGGTCGCATCGCATCGCCCGACCGCGCTATTACATCATTTTCGCTTAGCGTTATTTCTTCTTCTGACTTTATTTCGTTTTGCCACGGCTCCTAAGGGTCATAGCGTGATGTTAAATAGCTTTTCCTTCCTCAAGAATTGCGCTATCAAATGCAATAAGAATTTTTCAAATCCGACAAGTAGCTCCAGAGATTAGCACGTTAAAACATACAACCAAACAAAAAAAATAACTCTTCAGCTTTATTATTTTAATATAACTCTTTGTAAGATTGTCTTATTTAAAAGATCAGCAATAAATTCTTCATTTATCCATTGTCTTTCCTCCTTATTTGCCATAAAGAAACTTGTTCTTTCATCATATAGGTACGTTACCGAAGCTTTCAAGGAAAAATATTTGTAAAAATACAATATTTACTCAAGTTAGTTTACTGTATTATACTGCCGTCAATCAACTTGATGAACGCTTGACATTCCGAATACATATTTTTACTATGTTTATCCTCGAACCTCGGAATAAAGGTTTTCCACGGGAAATGTTACATTTTACAATTCAGACAGTGGAATTGTATGGTTTTATTTTATACTGGCATGTTATTCAGAATATAATTTCCGTTCTGCTGTCTAACTTTAATAACCTACGAGTATGGCTTATTATTATTATAGTGTAAGCATTTATTCAGGAGCTCGGGCTAAGTAATAACAGCCGCACGGGTCGATCTATCAGGTTACGCTACGCTTGCCGGGGTTGGTCCGTGGATGGGTGACCATCTTTACAAACCAGAGTCCTCCGTGCCTCGGAAAGCATGTTAAGCCGTTGGTCCCGGCTGTCATTCGTGAATCTTTGACAGTCGTTACGGGTCGTCAGAAGCCCGAAAGTCTGACAACCAGTCTTATCAAGGGGTATAGTATTACCCAGTTACTGGGTTGTGGAGGTCAGATAGGCAGTCGCTCCATGTAAAATACCGGTATTCAGCTGCATCCGGTTAGGCTGGAAACCGACCCCAACATAGTTGGGAAAAGGCTGGGCTGATTGATTTATTCAGAAATTAAAAAGTTATTAGTAATGTTCTGGACATAAAGAAATAACTTTTATAATTAATTATAAAAGTTATTTCTTTATGTCCAGAACATTACTAATAACTTTTAACAGATATTAATATCTGTTTGTTAATTACCTATAACAAATTATTTTGTTAAAACACTAAGCAATTATTCGTAAACCATAGACACACCTGTCAACAAAAAAGCTTTTCCTAATTATTGTCTATTACACTACCCCTCCCACTTTGTTTGTTAATTCGTTATAATTATGGGAAGCAGACTGTATTTGCTTGTAAACCAACATCTGATTGGTTCTCACAGCCTATAATGGGTACCTACCTAGTTCACAGATAATAACAGACTTCGGCCTAGCTTTAGTTTTAAACACTGTTATTAGCCTGCCTGCCTAGAAACCTAGTTATATCAATAAGGGAATTCGCCTTATCGAATTTTAAGAAACTATAGCGACTCGCCCCAGCTTTGCACGGTTTTTACAACTTGATAAAACGTGAAGATTTATTTAATATATCATAATATCATATCACAATCAGCCTGTAATGTTCCCACTGCCGGGACACAGGCATATAGGTAGACATAATTATCTAAATAAATGTATGAATAATGTAAACACACATAAACCTCCCGGAATAAATTCTGTGAATGATAGTGAAAACATATACATATTTATACATATTTGTTATTGTCGCTAATCATATTTTGATCAAGATACAATAACCTGACACTGACCTGCAAATTGCAAAAAACGTAGGAAAATTTGAATTTCGCGGCTACTACTGTGGATCCCCCTTAATATTATCTAATTGTTAAGCAAATTGACACCCTACGCCAAGTTGCCCTGTTATAGCCGTTTCCTACACAACTGACAAAAAAATACAGTTGTGATTTGAATTTTAAGTTCATCGTCAATTTGCTTAAAAATTAATTTCCCTGACTTTACCTACAGCTAGCAATCATCACCAAATTAGCCAAAATACGTTCACTGATGGGAACAGGCCTCCACAAGAATTGGAACAATAACCGGTCCTGCGAAGCCCGCATCCAGGGGATTCCCGCGACCTTCATTATATAGGCCTTTTCCCTTTTGGGGAGCGTACCCACGTTGTGGCTTCCGGTATGTGGTTTGCTCTTGAGTTTGGCAATAATTTTTCGGGCTATGTCGGTAACAAACCCACAATATTTTTGAAAGACCCGTCTAACAACACCTCACACCGTGGGGTAGACGAGAAAAAAAACATCCCCACTTTACGTGTACAGAAGGTACCCTAAAAAAAATTTTTTGTCATGGTTTTATTTTACCACTTTGTCGGCATGATGAATATGTCTATGTCCATGTCAAATTATAGCTTTCTAGTACTAAGAGTCTGAGCTAAGTTGCGGACGGACGAACAGACAGACAGACGGACGGACATAGCGAAACTATAAGTGTTCCTTGTTGACTATGGAACCCTAAAAATTTGGCCCCGTGTGAGCGAGAGAGGTGACAAAATGCGACAGCCCTCCTTGTTTCTACAAGTATGTAACGTGTAGTTACAAACAGTAACTGTACACAATATTGCTAACTACTGTAATTAATTCACAGTATCGGCATAGTTTCCGAGTACCTATTGCTAAACGTGACATCCACGGACTCAATATAGAGTTATTGCCTCCAAGCATGTGTTCATTCGCGTTGTAATTGAAATGTAAACTGTAATACGGTGTCACAAGGTTTAAATTAAAATGGGTTGAAGTTTGCAAATCACTCAATTGCTTAGCGACGTTCTTGAGTCAATGAACGAATGATTATGGTATGAGAGTTTAATAACAATTCATTTTATTATTAAACTATGTAGTTCAGATTGATTAATATGGTTTTTATGAGGATTCATTGATTAATTTGCTGTAAAATCTCTTGAGCAAAATGAGGGTGTGTGCTTGTGATCGCACTATAGAAGTTAAAACTTACGACCGGAGCCAAGTATACACGTTTCACTGTCACCGACCGGACCGACTGGAACCGAGTGTACGCAATTCAACGTCACCGACTGACTGGAGCCGAGTTCTGAGGAGCCGAGTGTATGCGATTCAACGACACCGACCCGAGCGTGACTGTTCAGAAAAAGTGCAAAGTGCGCCTAAGGAAGTTTCCGTTTCAAAAATATATGGGATTCATGGGAAAATCGTGAAATTCTGAATATGATTGCCATAATAGGGATGATGCCTAGATAAATAAAGAAATTCTATTTGGTCAATAAAAAAAAATTGACACAAAAAAAAACTTGGATAAAACGCATTAAAGTTGGGGGCTGGGGGTTTTATAGCTACGTCACAACTGTAACAAACTACGTATAAAATTCAGCAAGGAGTGGTGACGTCATGCCACATTTTAACTCAATGTATCACCGTAATCTGTTGATTAGGTACATAAAAAAAAGAAAAAAACACTTGTCCAATATTGATTAATAATCTACATGAGACAAAAAAATAATGTTTAGTTATATCATTCCTATTGGTAACAATATCATTCAAAGTTTGTTTTGCAAAACCAGGACTGTATTTTAAAATGTATTTATGTGGTACTATTGCAAATACCAGATATACGGCCAATAGTTAAGTTGGATTACTGATAGTGATATATGGGAACGCGCGTTTGTCGATGCCAAATGTCACGCAGTAGATAGTACAAACAAGGCTTTACGGCTTTGGATTGTACTATCGACAAAGCAATAGGTAAATGAATACATAGCAAACATATAGGACATTTACAAAACTGCTGTACAAAAACCTCACTTCTTTATCTCGTTTACTGAAAAAGTAAATAGAAAACTTAAAAAGAACTTTCGAAACATAATAAAGACCTAACGCATTTACAAAAGCCTAATTTACATTGAAAAAGCTAAACCGACATGAAATCCCGCTTTCTCTACAACTTTATTGCACAAAGCACCACTGCAATGGCATAACCCGACGAAATAGGAGAGCAACCTCTTCACTTGATCACCCTACATTATAGTATCATTCTTCAATCGATAGGGTTACCATAGTTTCATCGTTCGGGATGGTTCTTAAAGTATCGAATAACGGGCGGTAAATGGAATTTTCCCTGTAACTCGATCCGAGTGTTAGTATTCGATTACTTTCATCACCTTGTTTGTTAGTCGAGTGAAATGCGACAATTCCTCTATTTGGAAATACATGTGTTTTACTAGCCATCTGTCTTTCCTCTCCATCCAACTCTGGCCTTTATTTCTTTGAAATACGTTTGATAGTTCTGCGTCTGTGTAATGAATACGGTTGGTTCAACTATTTTCTAGCATTGTGTAACCGACTGGTGCCTTAAAAAGATACACATCAACAACTGTTTTTAGTAGTAAGTACAACTCTTACAGCATAGTTACATAATTAATGTACCAGGGCAACAAGGGTGTGGGTATGCTAACTAATTGAATCGCTAATGTTCTTGTTTTCACTTTTTAATAGCCATTTGTGGAATATGTGGAGATTGTTGCTGTTTCTTCGATTATTGTAAATATTGTCTTAGTATCTAAATAAGAGAGTCGGTATTAACTTAATCTAGATATCAGCTGGGTATAGTTTTTAGCGAACCGCGTACTGTGATCATTTGACAACCTGTAGTTGTGTTTTACCCTTTTTGTTTTTGTGGCTACTATGTTCTTGTAATCATTGCCACGCCAAGGTTATTGTATTCATGGCATGGATTTAAGATTCTATAACAGTGCTTAAATCAAGCTGCCTCTGTGCAATTTTTTTTAACTCAACATTTAAAGCCAAATAATTTAGATGCCAATTCGATACGAAATGTTAACTCCCCAATATGTGCGGCTATAATCTGTCAGCCTTAGTTAGGTACTTTACTATCTCAAAGTGGGTTTCCGAGAAGTCAGTTCAATGAGCAATGGTTGTGTTACATCTGCACAGAGCAGTTGCATTGAATAGTGTGTGTAGGTATAAGGTACACGACATCTGAGGTCTTTGATCAAGAAACTAGCATTTGGGAATGCTAATATCTATTTTCCATATGATCGATGAACAGCAAATTTTTGGAGCAACATTGTGAATTTCTCCTGTATGTATTCTGTATACGTCCTGGCTCAAATTCCTATGGTACCAGTTCTAGAGTCTATATCCGTACCTGTCGTGGCCAGAGTTGCAGCAAGGCAAACGATTAGCCAATATGTAAGCTTCTGAAAAACCAAACTATTCAAAGTTAACAGCGTAAGATGTGAATAGCTGGGTTGTAGAGGACAGATAGCCAGTAGTTCCATGTAAAATACTAGTATTCAGATGCATCCTGTGAGACTGGAAACTTAGCTCAACACATTTGGGAAAAGGCTAGGCAGATGACCATAAGATAACAACACCAATTACTCAGCCATTACGCCAGTTTCAGACAAATATTACACTATAACTAAAAGTATTCAAGCATCGCTGTAACAAGTTAAATTAACAAGCCGTAATTAACAATTATTGTGACAAAAATTCTGTTCCATTCGGTGCTTTTGGCCTCAGTCCAAATTCGCTTCTTAGTGTAAGTGCAGGATAATAAATGTCGCACCAACTGTGTTATTACCATAATTACAACTATGTGTAGAGTTTCTATAGCAGACGATTTTCTTTTAAGACGCAAATATATGCCAATGGCCATGAGTGGTTAGCTTGCTGAGCGCACGCAACGCGTCGTACGTCCAGCCAGTAATAGGACTCGCCCATCAAAGAGCGCTGTCCCAAATTAGACGCATTATTAATTTATTATACATAAAACAAAAGTTATTATATTAAAACTAAAATACTAAAAGATAAATAATTAAATTATCTTTAAAATGGTGAAGGTTTCATAAAAATACGCTTGATAGTTTTTGCGTGATTCGCAGTTTTTTATCCACGTTAGACATAACTTTACAAATTAATTACACTATGTAATATAAATATAATCTAAAATGTTAACATATTAAATTATTAAGAAAGTGCTCTAATTTAACATATAATTGTTTCCAAATCTTTAACACTTCTCGTTTAGACGTTATCTTCAGTTTACAATAATTAAAAGTGGTTTATCATCGCCTTAACTTAATAGACAACTGAGCTGCTGGGGAGTTTGTTGCGCCACTTCTTCTTCCCAGCTAAAGCACTAGGAACTTGGGAAGTGATGAAGGGCTGGCGGTTTGGAGAACGTGTTATGTAATTTTTGTACTGACTGTTTTGAATACTTAAATTATTTTTCGTTTTGATGACCTGCATCTTTGTTTGAGTTAACTTACCATGGAGACAGTTTGAAGAAGAGCTTTGTAAAAGAATTACTTGCAGAAAAGATGTCTGTAGCACCTAAAACACCTTTGTTTATTATTTTTTTTTTATTTGCCAAGCCACAATCTTCAGGTCCCAAAATTTTATTACTTACCAAGATTTGCAAACTATATCTCTTATCAGTTATTGTATTTCGGATTCCTATATTGGCAAAATAGTTTTCAGATACTTTTGCAAACAAGCCAGGTTTATTTTCTCAACAAACTTAGTGACTTGTATTAGTATCAGAATTGTTGTTTTTCCAGGGGGCTTACGATGAGCTCTTATAGCAGGGCAGAAGTTGAACGGTTCCAGTGTGAGAGAGAGACGGAGCTACTCGTATATACTCGTACGACCTATAGCACCATGCTTTTTCCTCAACGGATCCATGATGTTTTTTGACGTCATAGTACGGCCCCTGGTCTATAGGATAAGTAATAACAGCCGCACGGGTCGATCCATCAGGTTAAGCTACGCTTGCTTTACATACCGAGACTCCTCCGTGCCTCGGAAAGCACGTTAAGCCCTTGGTCCCGGCTGTCATTCGTGGATCTTTGACAGTTGTTACGGGTCGTCAGAAGCCCGAAAGTCTGACAATTAGCCTTACCAAGGGGTATCGTATTACCCAGTTAATGGGTTGTGGAGGTCAGATAGGCAGTCGCTCCATGTAAAATACTGGTATTCAGCTGCATCCGGTTTGAATGGAAGCCGACCCCAACATAGTTGGGAAAAGGCTAGGCAGATTGATTGATTGAGTACGGCCCCTGGCCTATATTATATTTTGAAGAGTTTACTACATCACACACTACACTCTAGAAGTGAGATGCATGATGTATAAACGACACATTATTTTCCAAATATGTAGGTAGGTAGAGATGAACCATTCTAAAAATGAACGCCCCTCCACAAAACGTGATTTTGTCAATGTGTGAGAGGAATAGTTATTGCAACACTTTATTTGTGTGCGTGCGGCGACTTTACTGTCAACATGGACTAGTCGCCGCACTTAGAGGACAACTAATCGTGCGATCAGTCCTGGTAGCAATATTGTACGGCGGCGGCGGGGAGCATGCGCTTAGTCTGGAACGACACGTTCGCTCTGTTGCGCGCGTTCGTGTCATTTATACACTAGTTGGCCGACAAATCCGGCGCGGCTGTTCTGCGTTCGGGTACGTACCGTTTGCATAAAAAAAATCTGTGTTATTGTGTATATTTTTATGTATATTATGTTATAGTCTGTAAGGTATTTATTTAGTATAATTGTTGACCGTACTCGCCGGTGACTGAGCAACCAATGACAAAGACCAATTATGTGTATTGCGTCTATAAACCTTCTTTGCATGTGAGCGTAACCGCTGTGGAGGGGCGTTCAATTTTAGAATGGTTTATCTCTACTTGGCGAAAAATATTATATTACTTATCATTCACTCTAAAGACACGAAACCCTCCTTTCTCAAACCATTTTTGCTCAAACTAATTTTTGCCTAACTTCCATACCAGCAAATTCCACCAACCTAACCCATTAACCAGGAGCTTTATCCAAAAGTTAAGCCAGTTACGGCATGCATTATACCGAAGTACCGATCTCGGTATCTCGCCATTATCATATTATAATTTGGTGGAAGCTAGCAGGCGCGGGTAATATGATATTAAACACGCTCCTGACATGACGTGACTGCATTGCACGTTCATTACGGTTATTAAGGCTAAGCAACTTACTGATGTCACGTGCTCTTCATAAATCATTGGAGAAATGAAGTCGTTTGGCACGATCGTCACAAGACGTGATATTTTATAATAATAATAATAATATTCTTTATTCTTCGGACAACAAAGATTTATGAACTGAACTATTTTTTATATGCCAGCTGATATGTGATTCGACAAAGATATTATAGAATAGAATAGCTTTATTTCGGACACACAATATCCTTAAAGTGTTCAATCAATCAACTCAACCAATCGCAGTCCACTGCTGGACATAGGCCTCTCCAAGGTTGCGCCACAACACCCTGTCCTCCGCCTTCCACATCCAGTCTGTCCCAGCCACTTTCTTCAGGTCGTCATCGGTCCATCTACCTGGGGGGCGTCCCACACTACGCAACACAAAAAAACATCTACCAACATTAAAATTTAAAGTTGGTAGATGTTTTTTACCACCCAGGTCACCTACTTAGCAATTTATTTTCTTCATAATTATTACTATAATTGCCTTAAGTCAAAGTCAAATAATTTATTTAAAAGTGTGATTACGCGCTCCCTAGTCCCGCTCCGCCCAGAGGTGGCTCTGCGCGGAGCGGGAGCGCGTATCACACTTTTACTGACTAAAACCCACCCGTGTTTCTTCAATAAGGAAAAGCAAGAAACACAATTCGCAGGTTTAATTCTAATTACGTATTCTCCTTGGTTTCTTTGTTAATGAAATGCATTGGATCGTCAACTTTTGTTCTAAGATAATAAAACTTTTAGGATCAAACATCGCAATAATGCTTTATCCTATTTTAATGAGTTTTCGTTAGGTGACAGTTTTTTTTTTCGTGCGGAGGAATGACCCAGGTGCCTTTTCATACGTCCCGGTTGCCGGGTAGCCGGTGCCGGGTACCCGGCAGCTAAGTGTATGCGCTTGCCGGGTAGATTACTCCGGAATGTATGCACTTACACTTAGTGCCTTTTCACACGTCCCGGTTGCCGGGTAGCCGGTGCCGGGTACCCGGCGGCGCAGTGTATGGCCATGTACTTTATCTTTCACACGTACCGGCGTAATTTGCCCGGCAAGCGGTCGCCGGGTGCGCACCGGATCCATCACTGTGCGTCCGGTTAGCGCCTACCGGTTAGCCGGCGACCGGACGCGTAGTGTTGTATGAAAGACGCAGCATGCTTTCATACGCACCGGCGCGTAGTCGCCCAGGTACAATCACAGGGAGAGCACGCGCACGTCGTTTATTCTCACACCCTCGTATCGTCCTATTATAGTATTAAACTTTATGTCCCCAATCGCAACCAATACACCAAACTTTACGTCCCCAATCGCAACCAATACACCAAATTTTACGTCACCAATTGCAACCAATACTTAATTTTAAGGGTGATAGTGAATAAGCCTGATTGCCCGTTCCTGGGGCACTAAACCCGTATGCACTGCTGCAGGTCTGGTGCCGCGGGAAGCGGACATAGTTATAGGTTTTTAAATTAATTGTAGTTTTGTTTTGTTTTATTTTATTTTAATGAGGATTGTTACTAACATAGTTTTATAAGTGTTACTAACAACAATATGAATCTTGTGTTCGATTTAAATAAATAATAATAATAAATAATACACCAAACTTTACGTACCCAATCGCAACCAATACACCAAACTTTACGTCCCCAATCGCAACCAATACACCAAACTTTACGTCCCCAATCGCAACCAATACACCAAACTTTACGTCCCCAATCGCAACCAATACACCAAACTTTACGTCCCCAATCGCAACCAATACACCAAACTTTACATCTCCAATCGCAACCAATAAACCAAACTTTACGTCCCCAATCGCAACCAATACACCAAACTTTACGTCCCCAATCGCAACCAATACACCAAACTTTACGTCCCCAATCGCAACCAATACACCAAACTTTACGTCCCCAATTGCAACCAATACACCAAACTTTACGTCTCCAATCGCAACCAATATACCAAACATTACGTTCTCAACCGCATCTAGCATACCAAAATCTAACTTGTGAAGATAACGCTAGTCAGCAGATTTTCAGAACCACACAACCGTCATCAACAGCGTCATCATGTTAATCGGATGAACCCAATAATTTCTTGACTTTCTTTTCTGGCGGCGGTATCTTCTGTACAAAATCCACATTGCAATTATTTGTTCACGTTCCATTTTTAGAGAAGAGTGAAATTAAATTATGTGTGCGTAGTCACTACGCGACTGTACTCGCGTCGATAGTAAAGGCGCTACTGGATATAAAATCGGCTCGTGTGAAAGCTAAATGTGATACCGGACAGTCGGCGCCGGCTACCCGGCAGCTAAGTGTATGCGCTTGCCGGGTAGATTACACCGGAATGTGTGAAATATAATGTATGCACATACACTTAGCCGCCGGGTACCCGGCACCCGCTACCCGGCACCGGCTACCCGGTAACCGGGACGTATGAAAAGGCACTAAATGTGTCATGTCCGTTGTCGATCGAGTCGTGTTCCTAGTAATTGGTATTTTATACTGTATTTTGTTAATGGAACTGATTTATTTTGTTAGTAACAGTATTGAAAAGGTTCCAATGAGCTTCCACGTTATTTTTAATATTGGCTGTTGTTTTTTACAGTCCGTATTTCACCAAAATCCTCAATTGGGTTGGGTTTAATGGAGCCAAAAATAAGACATTAACTTCGCCAAATAATCCAATTAATGCTACCTTAAACCAAGTTATTCACATATATAACAAACTTTCTAAAAACTAAAACCCGCCAACAGTTTATCAAGAAACAAAATATTAACACCGCGCCATAATTTAGCTGAATTATCTAGTACATTACTTAGGCTTTAGACAGACTCAGGCGTCGGGTAATTCGATATTAAACACGCGGTCGACAGTGACGTGACTGGAGGCTTTGTCACGCGACTAGTGTGGATCGAGCCTTAGGGCTGGCATTGTCTAGTGTGGACAAAGAATGGAACTGATGTTCTTAATGATAATGGTTTTGCGTCAGGAATGGCTCGGCTTTGTGCTGGAATTGGTTCTGATATTTCAGATAGATGGATCAAATAGATTATGATTATGAAAATAGCTTTATTCTGGATTATGCAATTACCAATAGCGATGTGCTGGCCTGTCGTTTTGAATGACCAATCTGCCTAGTCTTTTCCCAACTATTTTGAGGTCGGCTTCCAGTCTAACCGGATGCAGCTGAATTCAATCTTTAGACCTTCACAACCCAGTTACTGGGTAACACGATACCCCTTGGCTGGTTATCAGACTTTGACTTCTGACTATCCGTAACGACTGTCAAAAATCTACGTATGACAGCCGGGGCCAATCGCTTAGCGTGCTTTCTGAGGCTCGGAGGGGTCTCGATATTTAATGGATGGTCACCCACCCACGGATCGACCGCGGCAAACGTAGCTTAACCTTCGATCGACCCGCACCCTAATTGCATAACACACTATCAAACGGAATCTGAATCTAAGCCATTGCTTCATAATGTTCGAAAAATTTGTGTTCGAAAAATTTGCTCGAGACAAAATGTTGTTGAATTATGAAACCGATTCCGATTGATAGTGGTTACGCAATTATGGTGCCGTGCGTCTGTTATCATTTAAATGCATTCGGTATGTTTATTTTGAAAACCGTATCGGCTTTACGACATAATGTAAGTACTAGTGTTACTTCTGAACCTATTTCTCATTAAGACTCATCAGTAATCTACGTAGTATGTATGATTCAAAGTAAGACAAAGAAGGAGAGATAGTGGAAGAGATAACAAGAAATAAAAGCATGAATATCATACAAAATACAACAGTTTTTATACTGACAGGCTTGTTGTGTAGGCGGTTGTGTGAGATCATCTCAGCAGGAACGTATTTCCCTAAGGCGACCCTTAAAACCTGTTCTGAATGTTAGCATTGAATTGTATCGGCTACTTAGGTAGCCGATACAATTCCTATTTTTAATACCAACATCAAATAAAAATGGAAATAATCGACTCTATGGATTTTTTCTTCCGTTTAAGCGTAGGTTTCGTTTTACATTCAAATAACTTTTTTGCTATAAATAATTTTAATGTTGGTTTAAATATAGAAACAACAAAACGAGATTCGTGAACACACCAGTCTGCAGATTTGTGGTTATTGCATAGAATATTTCCTTTGCTGTGGTATTTAAAACTTTTAAGACTTGGGGAAAATATTTTGAAATAAAACTAATGTTTTATTTACGGACTTAACAGTTCGTCCACCTCGTTCTTTTTTAGGTTTTATGCACGTGCATATTTTAGGGTTGCTTATCTAGTTGTGAAAAAAACAACCAGAGCTTATAATCATAGTTCTTTAAAACTAAATACTTTTGCTGATAGTGTCAGCCCTAAATTAAAAGCACGCGAGTAACAGTATACACTTATACTCAAAGGGATTGCTGTTAGAAGTAACGTGTTTTATGCATAGGTATAGTGAGAACTGAGAAAATTTACTAGCTCTTTTAGACAAAATCCAAAGTATTAAAAAGAAGGTTTATGCAATAATAATACGTAGAGAAATATCTATACTTATTATAAAATAAAGTCACTTTTCGTGTCGCCTGTCTGTGTAGCCGCGTTGTTCTTCTAATCTACGCAACGGATTTTGATGCGGTTTTCAACATGATTCAGCCGATGGTCGCATGGACGTAAAAATATCGCGGCGGGATTTTATCGCGCACTGGATTTTCAACTCTCGTTGTTGAGCCGAGCATTGAAAATCCAACTTGACAATAACAGAGTACATTCTAGCACGTCGAAAAAACACACTGTTGGATTTTGAACTCTCGGCGCTAAGCAGAGTGTTGAAAATCCAGTGCGCGAAAAAAAAATGGCCGCGATATTTTTACGTTCATGCGAACGTCGACTTAGAGAATTTATTACGGAAGGTTTGTGTTTACTATTATTTAATTTAGTTTTATATAAAGAAATCTTCATGTTTTGTAAAGTCTTAAAACCGTGCGAAGCAGGAGCGGTTCGCTAGTTATTCATATAAATACACGTTTTAAATTCAATTGTTCTACTCTTATCCATTTGTATTCTATGCTAGTGTTTGACAAAGTCAGAATATCAATGACAGTACTTACCTAGCAGCAATTTAACCGACTTCCACGCAGCAGTCTAAAATTAAATGAATAATTTATGACTGCCGATCCGATACATTTTTTTTTTCTGTAAAATTGCGCTTCTAACAATATGACAGACACTCTGTCATATTGTTTTTTAATGTTTTTTTTTCCATCTAATCTGTAAAAATCTCACCGTGAAAACATAGGTGAAGGGAGCTCAGATCGGCTGGACTATAAGTGAGTTTATCATTTGGGGAGTCTGTTTACAAGGGATGGAAAGATTGATGAAGATGTGGAAAGGAGAGTAAATGCGGGAAATAAAGTGAATGGTGCTATACATGCGACTGTGACCAACCAGTTGATGTCCAACAACTGACTGGCTGTTCACAATGGTGTGCTGGTGCCTACGCATGTGTTAGATAAATGTAATTATTATGTGTCTAATATTTAAAAGTAAATACTTGAGATTACCTTGATTCCGGAAGTTAGTTCGGTTGTGATTAAAATCATCGAATCATTGTAAAACAACCTTTAGATCACATTTACGAAGCTTGAGACCAATGTAGAAGTATCTAATTTGATTAGTTATTGTGTTTACGAAATATACCACTCTTAACTTGTCAAATTCGTACAGATTTTATTACTATAAATAATTAAATAATATTTGATAGAAACTGTAGTATATCTTAGAATTTATATTGCTATTTTAATATAACAGGTTGTTTGAAACAATTGATACAATACTGTCAGTTGATGTTTGATAGGAAGGGATAAATGGAAGGGGTGGAAGGATATAAAAAGGATTGTAATGACATTCTCGAGGCAGTTGCTCTGTGGAGGTTCAAGTGGCTAGTGCTAGTGCCGTTGTGATGTGAAATATATCTACCAGGTGTCATGTAAGTTACATAATTTGATATTATACCTGAAATATTGTTATTATGTTGCTATTATTCTGAGTGATAGAATTAACTGTTTGAGATAACTATAATTTATGGAAATATAATAAATATGTTGATATAATACTATAATACTGTTTCCATGGAGTTTCTTGTCCTTCTTCTCCATGAAGACCTAGTTTTGCGAACGGACAATAGCTTTCTCATTAAAGATGAATAATTATGACAAGACTAATTGAAATAATAAATATCTAGTCTTGTCTTTCTGTGCTTTTCTTTATGAAATCCTTCCCTTACACACCATATTCATAATACTTTCATATACAATGAATAACCAATAACCATTCTGACATTTAAGGCTTGCTATTAGCCCAGTAGCTATATATACGCTTATAATTATATATTATATCAAATCTAACATGTATTTCGATCTAATTTGATATAATATATAATTATAAGCGTATATATAGCTACTGGGCTAATAGCAAGCCTTAAATGTCAGAATGGTTATTGGTTATTCATTGTATATGAAAGTATTATGAATATGGTGTGTAAGGGAAGGATTTCATAAAGAAAAGCACAGAAAGACAAGACTAGATATTTATTATTTCAATTAGTCTTGTCATAATTATTCATCTTTAATGAGAAAGCTATTGTCCGTTCGCAAAACTAGGTCTTCATGGAGAAGAAGGACAAGAAACTCCATGGAAACAGTATTATAGTATTATATCAACATATTTATTATATTTCCATAAATTATAGTTATCTCAAACAGTTAATTCTATCACTCAGAATAATAGCAACATAATAACAATATTTCAGGTATAATATCAAATTATGTAACTTACATGACACCTGGTAGATATATTTCACATCACAACGGCACTAGCACTAGCCACTTGAACCTCCACAGAGCAACTGCCTCGAGAATGTCATTACAATCCTTTTTATATCCTTCCACCCCTTCCATTTATCCCTTCCTATCAAACATCAACTGACAGTATTGTATCAATTGTTTCAAACAACCTGTTATATTAAAATAGCAATATAAATTCTAAGATATACTACAGTTTCTATCAAATATTATTTAATTATTTATAGTAATAAAATCTGTACGAATTTGACAAGTTAAGAGTGGTATATTTCGTAAACACAATAACTAATCAAATTAGATACTTCTACATTGGTCTCAAGCTTCGTAAATGTGATCTAAAGGTTGTTTTACAATGATTCGATGATTTTAATCACAACCGAACTAACTTCCGGAATCAAGGTAATCTCAAGTATTTACTTTTAAATATTAGACACATAATAATTACATTTATCTAACACGGCCATACTGACAAGTACTTCGCTCTCGAAGTACATCTAACAATAACACATGCATTAAGCATGAAAGTAGAATAAATGCTATAGAAATGCGTTCCTTGCGAAGCATGTATAGTGTGACTATGAATGATAGGCTGAGGAATGATGTGATAAGCCAACGGTGCGGTTTAAAAGATGTAGTGACAAAAATATTAAAGAGTATGCTTAGATGGTTTGGTCATGTTGAGAGGATGAATGAAAGGCGACTAACAAAAGGTATTTACAAGTCAGATGTGAATGGAAACGCCGAGACATGCCCTAGAAGGAAATTATAGTGATCTAATTGGTGTTTTTGGTATATAATAGGTCTTTACCTATGAAATTGCCGTTTTGTATGAAAAAAATTAAACGAATTTTTTTCATGCATTTTTATTTGTATTAATCGAAGTAATCACCCATGCAATCAATGCATCTTTGCCAACGCAGTGGCAGTTTATTGATGCCCTTCTTAAAGAAATCAGCTGGACGGGAGGCAACAAATTCTTCAAAGGCATTTTGTACTGCCTCTCGGGTATTGAATTTTTTTCCCGCCAAGAAGTTATCCAAATTCTGGAAAAAGTAGTAGTCTGTAGGCGCAAGGTCTGGTGAGTAGGGCGGATGACGGAGAGCTTCCAACCCCAGTTCTTGCAACTTGGAGACCGTCTGCTGTGCAGTATGAGGTCGCGCGTTGTCGTGCAGGAGCAGCGGAGACGAGCGATTGACCAATGCTGGTTGGAGATGTGCCAGCTTCTCCATCATTGTGTTCAGTTCTTCACAGTACACATCTGAAGTAATGCTCACCCCGTTTGGTAAGAAGCTGTGATGAATCACACCGGCGCTAGACCACCAAACAGTGACCATCACTTTTCTAGGGGTAAGTTTTCGTTTAGGGCATTGTTTAGGTGCTGAACCAGGATCCAACCAACTTGCTGAGCGCTTGCGGTTATCAAACAGAATCCATTTTTCATCGCAGGTACCAATGCGGTTCAAAATTCCTTCATTTGTGTGTCTGTTGAGCAGTGCAAGGCACGTCTCGACGCGTACTTCGCGCTGGCGATCATTGAGTTCGTGGGGCACCCACATAGATATATGAAAGAAGGCACAGCGTGCGCATAACGCGTGGACACAAACACGCCCCCATGCCACTTCTCCTGTTTTTTATATTTCTATGGGCACCCATTTGTCAAGCTTTTTTACCTTGCCAATTTGACGCAAATGGACCAATATTGTTTTGACGCTAACGTCGAAAGCTGCTGCTAATTCAGCCGTAGATTGTGTATCATCAGCTTCCACAATCGCCTTTAATTCGTCATTGTCGACCAAAGTCTTCGGACGACCGCGAGGTTCATTTTTCAGGTCGAAATTTGTAGAACGGAAGCGAGCAAACCAATAACAAGTGGTGCGTTGGTTTGTAGTGTTAGCTCCGTAAACGACGTTGATGTTGCGTGCCGCTTGTACCGCGTTGCTGCCACGACGGTACTCATATTCCATAATTACTCGAATTTTTAACGTATCTATGATGACGAAAAAGATTGAAATGCGATGAAAATGTAACACTAATCAATAAACAAATGACTACTTTTGGAAAAAAAAATACATGTTTTTAAAATAAAATTAATTTGAAATTAGAATTCTTAGCCAAACAAAAATTATTTTGATTTGAAATGGCCAGTACTGCAGAACGGCAATTTCATAGGTAAATACCTAATAGATCAGCTGGCAACATTGGCGTGCAAATTTTTTTAACAAGGGTATTTTTATTTTCAAAACCAAAGTACGAACCATGTTTACACAAAGATATTTAAAAAGATATCCAGTTTATTTTGGTTGACTTACCCTGGTAAACTAGATCTGGGTTATCTAGATAGTGATGACCCTATGCATCGCGTGCATCTACCGATGTATTGTGCAGATTTGCCACCTGCGAGCTGGTATCTACTGTTCAGTGCTTGAAAAACCTAAGTTATTGTGTTAGGAGGTAGGGTATAATATTAAGGTACAGAGGATTATTTTATACAAACAATGTAATAAACTTGCATTTACTGGATGACTTTTTTTTTCAATCTTGAAAAAAATAAGCTCTAGTAGGTGAACGGAGTAGAAGCCTATAAATTGAAATTCAAATCATACCCCGCGTATGATTTGAATTTCGATATTTTTTTAAAGGTTTATATTTTTTTTCAAAATTTATGTTTTTATTGTTCAAGTATAAAAAGTTTAGTTCGAATTTGTAGTATTTATTGATAGATCAATTTTCTGTCTAAGTTAATAAAAAAACTAGGTATGTCTTAGGCTTCTACTCCGTTCACCTATTATACTCTATTTTTTTCAAGTTGGTTAAAAAAGTCATCCGGTATAAAAAGTGGTCTTTCTTTTGTATTGATGAAGCCATAATTATTCTGTTGATGCTAACGTTTTGAATTTTCTATTTAGTTACCTTTTTGTACGGTATCGTTTGGCTGTGCAGAATCATTTAGTTATGAAAATAAGATGATTGTCAAATCGTTTCACACTAAATGATGGCATTGTCTGTCCCCAGTTTCAGGAAACTAATTTAGTCCTAAGTTATAGACTGGTCTTATGTATTTTCTACCATAAGTTAGCTATAACGTCGTCGGCTATGTCGTTCGTGGCAAAGTAATAACAGCCGCACTGGTCGATCCAACAGGTTAAGCTACGGTTGCCGAGGTTGCTCCGTGGATGGGTGACCATATTTACATACCGAGACTCCTCCGTGCCTCGGATTACACGTTAAGCTGTTGGTCCTGGCTATCATTCGTGGATCTTTGATAGTCCTCATGCACGGGTCGTCAGAAGCCCGAAAGTCTGACAACCAGTCTTACATGGGTTATCGTATTATCCAGTAACTGGGTTGTGGAGGTCAGATAGGCAGTCGCTCCATGTAAAATACGATACTTAGCTGCATCCGGTTAGACTGGAAGCCGATTCCAACATGGGAAAAGGCTAGGCAGATTGATTGAAGTTAGCTATAACGGTTTTTTTTGGATTGGAAAAAGACGTTGGTTTATTGGTTGCTATTGCAGTAGAACCTACATTTTACACTCGCCTTTGAAGCAGTTGTGGTTTCAATAACGTGCAATATATCACACTGGCAACAAATGCAACAAATAAGTAGTTCACACGCAACTCTGGCAATACCAGGGAATAATAAAGTGTTAGGTTATCACGTCGTGGAGTTATTAAGTCATTGTAGTCTGCCACCTGAAGTGGCGATCAAACCGTGGAAGTGGAAATCACACCCACTGCTAGTATTGTAGTAACTCTTTGAGCTTATGTGACCCTGGTAGTTTTGATGATACATGTAGATAATTCTCACTCCCATTACTGAAAACAATGGTGGATTGTGTTACAGAAAGCTGTAAAACCCGTTCAAATTATCTGTTAAATTTATAGGTACCTAAGTGTTTTTGTTCAGTCATAGTTGAAATCATGAATTTTGACAACAATTTGCGGACGAACTCAGCTTTCAGAATCGAGTCAATAATTTTCACGTTACGTGCAGTCAGGAGACCAAACGTGTCCTAAAATCTGACTGATAGGCTAGCCTTTACAGGTCTGTATTCTCTAGAATCGTGGGTGACAGTCGTTCTGTATAAGCTACAGAGTTATGGGACGCTGATCGTAACGTAGTTTGACAAAGGCTGGGTTGATACTCGTAAATGCATGAAATCGCCTTTACTCTGAAATATACATGGTGGGCAAACAGCCCAATGGGTGAGGTGCGGAGTGGCAAGCAAGAGATCGTAACTTGAACCAGTGGGTTCAAGCTAGCTAGGAGTGCCTAAGACTAGCAGATTAACCTGAGTAAAAGGGGTTACTCGTAACTCGAGTACCTATGTGTAAAGTATAGAACATATTGCTAGAGAAATCTTGAAAAAAAAAAAAACTTTTTTCATTCTCTAAACGATGGCATGGTCTAATCAAGTCAACGACTCTACTCGACAATCCCATGAACCCTTCCACTTATAATATAATATTCAAATAACAAACCAGCGCGGTCTAGTGCATCCTCGTTCCATAATGACCTCAATTAACGTTCTCGTTCGTTCACTGGCTCATTCACTCGTTCATTCACTTGAATTTTTCTTCGCCATCTTTATTTGTACGTGACGCCGGCAGTTAATTAGTGCAATTAAAAGATCCTGGCGTTTTTGTTTTAGTACTCACACTGCGAAGCCATTGTTGAAAATTAAATTAGTCCTGAAATTGTTTTACGTCATTAGGATAATACGAGTATGTGATGTTTGTGTGCCGAGTAATGGGCGAATGAGAATGGCGTGTAACGTATGCGACACGTTCATTCGTATGCTTTTGAATGTAGATTAGAAGGCATGTGTAGCTTTCAGTTAAAGGTAGGTAAGCTATGTTATTTTGCAGATGTAGTAAAAAGTGATTAACTCTTAAAATGTCGATTGCACACCATGTGTACAGATAACAATAGAATTTCAATTGTGTCTGCTAATTAGCGCGCGACGGGTTAATGCCATTTTTCTGCACTAAGGCATGTTAGATATTAATTCCGAATTAATCATGAGCTTAAGATGTGTGTGTGATGTGTCTGTGTTTTTTATCAACAAAATTCGACCCATGGCATGACAATTTGTCTAAGGAAAGAAGGAAAAACAAACATTTTATCAGCGCATAGTATTGGGATTTATTTAGATTTATGTGCTGTGAAAAGAAAGAGAGAGATTTGACACATTACCTAAAATCAGGCAACCAGAAATCCATTAATATAGTTTTCCAATATTAATCAATGCATGCAGCTATGCGTATGTTTATGCAAAATGACATAATGATTGAGATTAATTAGGCAATTGATCACAATCAGTTTAATAGATAAATGATGAAAATATGACCGATGGTCCTACATGTACAGGGTGTGAGTTAGAAACGCAAACCGCTAATGTATCATATCAGGCACATATCTAGTAAACCCCATGTGCACTTGACACTTCACTTAGAACGAACGAGAGAGAATATTGTCATAATTACCTTTCTTTACAAATAGATTACTAACCTCAGCTTGTTGGTAATTAAACAATGAGGAACATGATTCAAAATTTTTGCTGAC
Organism: Cosmia pyralina; assembly: GCA_946251885.1. Taxonomy (NCBI): domain Eukaryota; kingdom Metazoa; phylum Arthropoda; class Insecta; order Lepidoptera; family Noctuidae; genus Cosmia; species Cosmia pyralina. The sequence goes on from OX276357.1 coordinate 16,603,402, forward strand.
TTTGAAAGATTTCAGTTTGTCCTGGTTTGAAAGCATGATGCTTTCTTTCTTGTTCTGGTGAACTAAGTATGTAGACGATATAGGTTCGCGCGGTTTAAATTATACACCCTGTATAGTGAAGTCATCATCTGCTTAGCCTTTTCCCAACTATGTTGGGGTCGGCTTCCAGTCTAACCGGATGCAGCTGAATACCAGTATTTTACATGGAGCGACTGCCTATCTGACCTCCACAACCCAGTTACTGGGTAATACGATACCCCTTGGTAAGACTGGTTGTCAGACTTTCGGGCTTCTGACGACCCGTAACGACTGTCAAAGATCCACGAATGACAGCCGGGACCAACGGCTTAACGTGCTTTCCGAGGCACGGAGGAGTCTCGGTATGTAAAGAATGGTCACCCATCCACTGACCAACCCCGGCAAGCGTAGCTTACCCTGTATAGTGAAGTAATTACAGAAAATGTGTTCATGTATTTAAGTAATTAGAATTAACATTAATGATAGCCTATTCAATTTACATGCTTGCGGTGAGGTCTTCATTTGTTAATGGAAAAGTTATTGATAGTTTCTGAATCGGGTTTAAAGATGATTGATGGTGAAGTTATGTTTATTTTCATTTTAGGTAATTTATCATCATTTATTTGTTATAAGAAAGACGTTACCACTGCATTATTCATAGATACTAAACTCAATTTTTTGATGATGTTAAGTCGCACCGGCAAATTTTGTAAAAACGTTTGAAAATTCGGGATTAATTCAAACAGGTAATACTATCAAATACTTATGCTCTATAATAACTAATATCTAGTAATTTTACACGATGTTCATTTACACTTTGTTTTAAATTCGGGATTAAATCAACCGGGTAATATTACCATACAGGCTTTAGTTTATTTGCGAGTGTCAAAAAGAAAGAAAGAAAGAAAGAAATCATTGATTTGCTAATAATGTAGGTATACATATAAGTTGGAATAATTGTTAAATGTTCCGATACATTTTATCTTACGGCATGCAACATATTAGGTTTGAATTGAATAGCACTATAGATACAGCTCTTGATACAAATATTATTAGCCAAAGTCAAGTTTAATATACAGATCAGACTAAAGCAAAAAAAATAAAATAATAACAATAATAATCAAAATAATCAATTAATTAAAAATAAATCTCTCGCTAATCATAAAATGAAAAATATATGTATGTCGCAATGTGTAATGTTAAGAAGCTAAATGTCAAAATAATCCAAAACACAAAAAAAAAGAAAAAAATAATAAATATCAATAAGAAATATTATTATAATATAATGGCCATGATATATTATATTATAGTATAATGACCGTATTTTTTTATTGCGTTGACTTGGAAGTTTGATTTTATTTATAGCTCAAAGGGACCATAGATCTAAGTTTTTGAATTTTATTTCAACTTGATACATCCACGCGGTTCTGAGAAAAACGATCTTAACAGACGAGGTCATCCTATAAGAGTATTAGATAATCTATTTATGCTCCATAATAACTACTATAAATCTGCCTAGCCTTTCCCAACTATGTTGGGGTCGGCTTCCAGTCTAACCGGATGCAGCTGAATACTAGTATTTTAGATGGAGCGACTGCCTATCTGACCTCCACTACCCAGTAACTGGGTAATACGATACCCCTTGGTAAGACTGGATGTCAGACTTTCGGGCTTCTGACGACCCGTAATGACTGTCAAAGATCCACGAATGACTGCCGGTACCAATGGCTTAACATGCTTTCCGAGGCACGGAGGAGCTCGGTACGTAAAGATGGTCACCCATCCACGGACCAACCCCGGCAAGCATAGCTTAACCTGATGGATCGACCCGTGCGGCTGTTATTACTTAGCCACGAGCTCCTCTCTCTATAATAACTATAATCTAGAAATTTTGCACGATGTTCATTTTCAATTTGTTTTCCTATTAGGTACGATTAGAACTAAAACATAACTTGAAAGTGTCATGTTACGTTTCACATATTCCCGATAGAAATAAAAGTTTCCCAGATCCCGTGCACATAAGTAATTATAATGCATCACTCGACCACTTGAACTGAACTTATGTAGGTTAATTTCCAGCCTTTTGAACTTAACGCTTTTCTGCTACGTCAAGGAGTCTTTATTGAATTTTCTCGTGGAGAATACGTTCCTGCATGTGGGAGTCTCACCTAAATACTTAAGTGTCGTGTGTCAGTATAAGAAAGGTAAGGTGGTTGTCTTGAATTAGTTTTTAGGGTTGCATACCCGAAAGGAGCCATATTGCTGTCATTCACGTGTCCATCTGAGGCCTTAGTGCGAGTTTTTATACTTACTCGATCGTGTTAACGTAAACTTCAATTTGTACTGAAACTGAATAAGCGCCGTCTGGTGACTATAATAGGAAACACAATTACTCCATACAATTTGACGTAAGGTAACGTGAACGTCAACGCGTTCGAGTAAGTATAAATACTCGCACTAAGCCCTGCCTGTAGTGTGTCCGTCGTCTGTCACACAGGTTTTACATCCAAACGGTTGGAGCTACAGTCTTAAAATTTTCACAGTATAAGCATCTTGTTGATCTAAAGCCATACGAATTATCAAAAAAATAGAAAATAAAAAAAAATATTTTAAATGTTTTTAAGGAGGCTCCCATACAGTTAAAGGGGGGTGCGAAAAAAAATATTGACCTACCCCATCGAATGGTATATCGTTGTTTAGAATTCGTTTAGCAAAGAAATACAGTATTTTTGTTTTAAAAAATATTGGAAAACAAAGGTATGAGAAACTACCAAAGTCAGCTTTTTTTTTTACAAAATTTTGTTCCGAAGAATTTTTTAAGTTCCCATTGACCTATGTACTCGAAATTTGGTGATAATACGTATATTTTACTAACAAATACCAATATATTAATAAATTAGATGTGGTACGGAACCCTAAATGTGAGAAGTCCGACACACTTGGCCGGTTTTTTACTGTCTTGGTAGAGCTTTATATGATTTTATAATGTACGTAAACTTATGTATTTTTGAGGAAAATCTTGAGACGCTTGCTCGGTTTTAAGACGTCTGAATAGGTTGATCTTCATTACGCAATCTAGAATCTAGATAAACCTGAAAATGCATTGAAAAGTGTGTCTTCAAAGAAGTTATTTGAATCCTCATGCAATCTCCTAAAAAATAAACCCACAGGTAACTTCATTGACATATCTATACTTAATTTAGAACGGCAAGATAATTCTAGAGTCTGTTTTAATAAAATGTTATTAGTTGCTACGCTATCAAACGATCACACGATCAAAGGTTTGGTATTCTAGTCTTACCTAGAAACAAGATACGCGACTTTAATTCACTGCCCTCATTTCCACTCTTTACTACTCACCAGAGTACAATCTAATGTTTCTTTTCTATTTCAGGTACATACAGTTCCTAACTTCACATGTGGATCTCTCGCGAGACAAAGGAGAAGCGAGTCTTGCTTTTGTGAAGATTCTTCCGCGCCCCGCTTTCTCACACACTATTGAATAAGTCTGGAGTTTAGGCAAAGTTTCAATGTGTGTGTATAATCTTACTTTTGCTTATTTTGTCTTTGAGGTAAGTAATGTAGCAATTGATTTGGAGAACTGTGTCTTATTGAATAAGACAATGAGTAGATATTAAATTAAAGATGTATTTCTTTCACAAAAAACTTGATATTTTTTTGTTAAGTACAAAATGTTCTCTTATCGAGCAATAGGATGACAATGTTGTCAGTAGTGCTATTCTGTAAATATCTCACCGTGAAAACATGAGTGAAGTGATCTTAAAGTGAGCTGTCAATAGTGTCAACCCCTAGCATTAGGTGGAATGACGGCTCACTGCACGCTCACTTCACCTGAGTTATCACGGTGAGATGTTTACAGAATAGCACTACTGTATGCCAAAATAAATAAGTAAATATTGAGGCGACGATAAACGACTTTTAATGATTTTAAACTGAAGAACACGTCTAAACAAGTAGTGTTAATGATTTGAAAAATAAAATATATAAATTAAATTGTCGCATTTCCTAATAATACAGTACAACGTGTCGTTTTGCATCCTCGTCAAATTTAAGGGTGTGGTATACACCATCAAACCGAACAACTATTTCCATGACAACAACATCTTAATCGCGAAAAAATAAATCAGCCGTCCCATACATTTGTGTCGAGTAGGTATTGAAGTTTTCTATGGGACAGTTGAACATTTTTTCGCGATTACGATGTTGGTTCCATGGAGAAAGTTGTTCGGTTTGATGTTCTGTATCAAATCCTGAAATTTGACGAAGATGCAAAACGACACGTTGTATATGAATATTTTAGAGTATGTTTATATTACATAGAGTAATTAATTTGCATAGTTATGTCTAACGCGAATAAAAAACAAAACTAAGAATCACGCAAAAAATATCAAGCATATTTTTATGAAACCTTCAGTAATTTGAAGATAATTTAACTATTTATCTTTTAGTATACGCGTTGTAATATAACCTTTTGTTTTGTGTATAATAAATTAATAATGCGTCTAATTTGGGACAGCGCTCCCTGATAGGCGAGTCCTATTACTGGGTGGACGTACGACGCGATGCGTGAGCTCAGAACAGAAGCAAGCTAACCACTCAAGGCCGTTGGCATATATCTGCGTCTTAAAGTACCTTAAGTACTTAAGTTAAACCCTATTATTACTAATTCTTTTAGCACTATGGGAACATTACACAAGAATTTCTAAATGATGATCCCATCTTATATGCGGCTTTTAGTGATATATGTAACAGAATTGGCTCATCAGCATGAATAAGCAATTTATCATACTGGGACTAATTTTGTATCCGAATAAGTCTCGTGAATCGAAACTAGTTCATTTAAAGCCATTGTTATAGAACATTCTGGCCTTATTACGTTAGGAGTCTATTACGGTTTAAAAATCATGTTTGAATGACCTTTCGTTATATTGTGATAATGTCATTTTATTTTTTAAATAGGTTTATATTAGGTATCTAGTCTCAGCCACCAGCTACTAAAGGTGAATTTCACCAATGAAGCTGAACGCGAGCACATCTAAACTGCGTTCAAGAGCTGTCAGTGTCATCATAATTCAGGAATTTTGACACTGACAGCTCTTGAACGCGGTTTCGCGTTCAGTATCAGGTGAAATTCGCCCTTAGGCATCTAACAAACCTTCTAATCATCATTGCCATTTGCTGTACCTATATACACGTTCATAGCACATCTGTGGCCTTAGTGCGAGTTTTTATACTTACTCGATCGCGTTTACGTTAACGTTACCTTACGTCAATTTGTATGAAATAATTGTGATTCCCATTATTAGTCACCAGACGGCGCTTATTCAGTTTCAGTACAAATTGACGTTTACGTTAACGTGATCGAGTAAGTATAAAAACTCGCACTAAGGACTCTGTTAAGGTGATGATAAGTGCTGGTTACCTTGTGCGACTGGGCGGTGCGTTTTCGCGGCATGCCGTTCCGTTCGGCTTCTATTAGTATTTATTTTTAGTATTGAAAATATGAATATTTGATATAAATCAGATATAGATAATAAAATAGTTCGTTCATACAAAGAAAAAAATCATGAACTCCTAAGTAGTTCGAAAGTAATATCGTTTTTAGGCTTTGGGTAGACATTACTTTCTGAATTTATTTCATAAAGTATTTTATTACAATACTTAAATGTTTACATATATAATAATTGTTGTGTGCGCGTTCTAGTTTAACATACATTTAAGCATTACTTGCATTATTTGAAGGCGTCTCAAACTCAAACTCAAAGCATTTATTTCAAATAAACCAATTACAGGCACTTTTGAATTGTCAATGGGTCGGTCAGTCAGAAAGATGAAGCTAGTTGCCCATTCCAAAGCGTAGTAGATCCCTATGGAGAAGAACGGGCAAGAAACTCCATGGACACTCTTTTAAATCATAATATTTTTACAAAATATTGGTTACATCGTTCATGTTGAAAATATACATGTGAGAACAATGTAGAAAGACGTGCACGTTAAAAAGCGTCCGTAATGAAAAGATAAAAACTAAAACAACTAAATTAAATATTAAAATTAAAAATAAGCCATGGCAGCTAAGAGACGACCAGTCCCAACTGACGGCGCCCGTTCACGAACATGACGCATGGATCAGCACCAATTAGCTCAACCATTTTGAAGGGAACTTAATGATCCAACACACACGCCACCACCAGCGAGACATTTGAGTGAGCATGACATACTCTCAACCGCCAGGGCACACTCAAGTCAGTGAAAGACGTACCCAGTAAAAGGTAGCTTAATAGTAGCTGCATAGTGCTCACACATGTGCTATGCAATTATATAATACTAAGAGATTGAATTTAAACAATGCAAAGAAAGTTTTCTCTCATCTTAATCTTCAGCAGCTCCAACAATATATCCGAATGTTAATCAATTAATTAATGCGTCGTTGTGGAGCAGGACAAGCATTCAGCCAAGCATTTTTGTCAGCGATGTAATCCCCCAACTTATAATATGCCTGGCTGCATAGTGTGCGTTTTATACAAGATAAATAACAAATTTAAATTTGCGTAATAACAGATTTAAAAGCCGCTAAAATCTGCGCCTTAAGAGAACTGTCGCATTTTGCCACCTCTCCCGCTCACTCGGGGCCAAATTTTTAAGAATGTTATATGAAAATACGCTTTTTTGAAAAATGTAATCAATTGGCGAACTAATATTAATTTAATAGGTAATTATTATTACAAACACATTTTTACTGTGTTATCTAATAAACTCAGCTCAATAAATATTACGATCTGTTTTTGAGTCGAATTAAATAAATGCCATAATAATAATGTGTTTTTAATAATAACCTATTAAATTAAAGTTATTTATTACTTCACTAATTGATTACATTTTTCATAAAAGCATCATTTCATTTAACATTCTTAAAAATTTGGTCCCGTGTGAGCGAGAGAGGTGACAAAATGCGACAGCCCTCAGTGCTAACTGTATCTACAAGCTATCCAAGTTCATTATGTTAACTTAGCATGCAATATAAACCCCCATAAAAAAACGAAAGGCATCTCATACGCGTTGCGTTACACAGCACGCCATTTAAGATAAGGCTATAAAGTTTATTGGTTTTATTTCGCGCAAAAACCCGGGCTAACCCCTTATAAAACAACCCTCATCAAAACGACACATGTCCCGCTACACATGTCAAAGAAATTTGTATCGTTTTTGTATGAAGTTAAAGCTCCAATTTGTGTGATAATGTTAACCCTGCAGCTTTCTGACGACATCTTTGATGCGCACCCTCTCGCCTCGAACATTCAAAGTCTTTCATAGATAAAGTGCATTTCGATATTAGAAGTTTCAAACATAGTTTTAAAGTGAAATTTACGGTATGAAATTGTTTTCTTCGTTCAAAGAAAGACGTGTCGTAACGCGAGGAATGGGTGCAGGGTTTATAATGCTACTGGTTTTATTCGATATTACAATGGAATTTCTTTGTGTAGTTTTTGGATGAATGGCTTTTGATTGAAATGCAGTATTTTATGCCTGTTTGAAGTTGTTTGTAATTGGGGGGAATAAAATTAATCATTAGTTTGTTATGCTTAGGGATTGAGGGGCTCGTGGCTAAGTAATAACAGCCGCAGGGTCAATCGATCAGGTAATAAAAAAAAACAAAAATAAACTATTTCGGACTTTGATCCATATGATGTTATACACACTACTTATATGCTATGTTAGAAACAAAAAATCTAATAAAAAAACCAGCCAAGTGCGAGTCGGACTCGCGCACGAAGGATTCCGTACCATCTATAAAAACTGCAAAAAAAATCACGTTTGTTGTATGGGAGCCCCCCCTTAATTATTTGTATTATTTTAATTTAATTATTTATTTTTAAAGTGAATATACGTATAACTAAATATTCTATGAATATTTCAAACATCTACCTGTTGCCGTTATCAATATCGAGCAAAAACGAGCAAAAATCCGGCCAAGTGCGTGTCGGACCACGCACAATGAAGGGTTCCGTAGTTGGGATGATTTATCTTAAGAACAAACTTAACATTGTAGTTGAAAAACATGTTGTCCCATACATTCCAACTGTAAATGTAAGTTTGTACTCACAATATTGATAGATTTACCATGTTATTTTAAGACCACAGACTTCTTATAGGTTTTCCTGTAATCGACAGGTAAAGCTCTATTTTCTGTATTTTTTTCAAAATTTTAGGCTCAGTAGTTTCGGAGATAAAGGGGAGGGAATGGTCAATTTTTGTCTATTTTCTTAAATAACTTTAAAACAATTTATTTTAAAATTATAAAAAAAATATATTTGAGACCCTCATAGTAAGAGCCCTTTCATTTGACATGCCACATGGTGTAGTTTGCAAAACTTTTTTTTTAAATTTTCTTATTTGCCCCCCAAAAGTGACCTCTATATTCAAATTTAATTTATTTACTTTACCCGTCCGTGTTTGGGTCACAGAAATTCATATGTGTAGGTACCACATTTCAACTTAATCGGTCCATTAGATTCGGAGCAAACTGGCTGTGACAGACGGACAGACAGACAGACAGACAGACGGACAGACAGACCGACAGACAGACAGACACACGAGTGATCCTATAAGAGTTCCGTTTTTTCCTTTTGAGGTACGGAACCCTAAAAATCACGTTTGTTGTATGGGAGCCCCTTTAAATATTTATTTTATTCTGTTTTTTAGCATTTGTTGTTATAGCGGCAACAGGAATGGATCATCTGTGAAAATTTCAACTGTCACGGTTCATGAGATGCAGCCTAGTGACAGACGGACAGATAGACGGACGGACAGCGGAGTCTTAGTAATAGGGTCCCGTTTTACCCTATGGGTACGGAACCCTAAAAATTAATTCATGTACCGGTTGCACTCACCTGATGCACAGCTTTGCTACGCTTTCCGCGGTTGGCTTCCAGTCTAATCGATTGCAGCTGAATTCCAATATTTTACATGGAGCGACTGCCTATCAGACCCTCACAACCCAGTATCAAATGGTATCGATTACCCAGTAACTGAGTTGTGAAACATACCTTACATAACAGCAAATAATATTCAAATACATATAACCTCAATATTAACAAACCGATACATTCCAACAATCACAATTTACATTACAGAATTAGTTTAACTTTACACAATGCCATATAAACTTTCAAAGATGGCGGCCAAATTATACAGCACTTGGAGAACTGATTCGAACAATAGGATACCCACTTAGAAATTACTATAGGAATGTTTTAACAAGAAAATTGACCTGTAAACTATGTTGTGGCCCTGTAAGGGTTCGGACACAAACTACGCAACTAGTTTACCATATTGTGATTACCCCTGGGACGAAGTTTGCCCGTACGAATGTTAAAATGGATTCCAGTATAACATCGGAAAGTTATTGATTTGTTGTGTTGGAGATTATGAGTTATTGCCCTATTTCCATATTCACGTATGAATATTGTTTCATTGAGAATTAAAGGAAAATTACGAAGGAAATTGGATAACTGAAAAAGAACAAAATTATAGAAATACTTGTTAATCACCCCAAACAAGACCAAAATATGTTCAGTAAGTAAAAGGCAATATGTAGTTGGGTGTTTATAGGATGCAAAAATTTTTGAGCACGCTTCGCTCGCTCTTCCAACCTACATTCTCTTTTTTCCCAGACTTCTCTGCGTAAGTCGACAAAGTAACTCCTATTTATGTACGAATAGTCTAAAGAAAATCTTACCTATCCGGAGTGGGGTGTTAAAATTTTTGAACTCGCTTTGCTCGCTCTACCATCCCCTGTCCGTCTATTAATAGCCAAAAGGAAACCTAACTTTTCGAGGCAGTGTGCTAAATATTTCGACTTCTATTCCTGGGCGGAGGAGGGAAGGGGTGGGGGGGGGGGGGGGGGGGGGGGGGGGCATTTAGTTTGCCGCTCTGGGCCCCCGACAGGCGTAGTCCGCCATTGGGTACTGCTACCAAAAATTTGTCAACAGGACAGGAAAAGATCTAATTAGTGTTAAATTTTTGGTTCTCTTTGGGTCTTGTTTATTTTTTATTCTTCTGTTTTGGTAGTCTGCGTTTGTTTTTTTATAATTTTGGCAGAACGTAATTTTATGGGCTGGCAATAAATAGGTACGTGTACAGGGTGTATCAGAAAGGTGTGGTCAAATTTTGTGGTGTGGTACAGACCATCAAACTGAACAACTTTCTCCATGGGACTAACATCGTAATCGAGAAAAAAATATCAGCTGTCCCGTACAAAGCTTTAGTAAACTCGACCCAAATGCACGAGACAGAGATATTTTTTTTTTTTGTTTTTGTTCAGTTTTGTTTATAATGTGTACAAATCGCGAAAGTTTAAAAAGTTTAATCGAAAGTACAGTTGATAAAGTTGTTGTTAACGCTCTAGAAGTGTAATGCCCAATAGTTCTTACGAATAATACTTTTTTGATAGTAATTCTTAGTAATAACGTCTAAGTATCAATAGAACCAATCAATCTGATGACGTATTTTTTCTTTCGTCATCATATTACATAGTAACACTTAGACCTAATATTAATTAATCATCTGCCTAGCCTTTTCCCAACTATGTTGTCGGCTTCTAACCTTCTTCCAATCTGACCTTCACAACCCAGTTACTGGGTAATACGATACCCCTTGGTAAGAGTGGTTGTCAGACTTTCAGGATTCTAATGACCCGTAACGACTGTCAAAGATCCACGAATGACAGCCGGAACAAACGGCTTAACATGATTTCCGAAGCACGTAGGGGGTCTTGGTATGTAAAGATGGACCGTGATCGATCGTGCAGTGATTTTTATTTACATAATATAAATTAATATGGTTCTTACGTGAAAAAAGATCATGGATCCATCATGATTACGTTGAGAAAAATGTATGGTGCTATAGGTCTTATGCTCCGTCTCTCTCTCTCTCAATGGAACCATGATGGATCCATGGATGATCTTTTTTCACGTCATAGTACGGCCCCTGTGCTCTAGCTTTGCCGAACCCTTGTAAAATCGCAGCTGTCTTATGCGTGTTTTTATTTAAATAAAAACGTAGTGAAAGTCGGCAACCGTTGAGAGCCACACCATGTGTGTTGTCACATTAAGAAGTTCCACCTGATTCTATCACAGTCGTTTCTTCGTAAGCAATGCACAATACTCTCATTCCATTATGTTTATTAAATGTACCGAGCATCGCAAACTCGATTCCTTACGGGAATCGGATTATCCGATTATTTGTAAACGCGGATTTGAGAATGAATCCGATCCGTTGAGCTCACTCGTTACCTACCTTCTGTGTTGCTCTACATATTTTATATTTACATAATAAAGGATTTGATAAGTAAACATTTCTCTCGTAGAGTTGTTCAGTTATTTTTTTATTTGATCGATGTTCCATTGTTAGTTGTTTGGATAATATGATTGCGAGAAAGGCAAAATATTTTTTTAAATGTCTAAGAATAATTTTGCTGTTTTAATAATCTAATCTCGTCATGTTCGTGAGCGGGTGCCGTCAGTCGAGACTGGTCATCTCTTAACTGCCGAGGCTGTGGCCAGGGCTTATTTTTAATCTTATAATTTGAATTGTTTTTAAAGTTTTTTATTTTGACATAGTTCTCACATGTAGAAGCAACAAGAATAATGTGGTACCCACGATGTTGTAATACTTACCTTGATTTAAAAGTGTCCGTGGAGTTTCTTGCCCGTTCTTCTCTATAGAGATCTACGTTTTGGAATTGGGCAACTAGCTTCAACTTTCTAACTGACCGCCTCTTTGACAATTCAAAAGTGCCTCTGATTGGTTTAATTGAAATAAATACTTTGAGTTTGAGTCTATTCATGTCCTTGTAACTTAAACATAAAAATGGTTAACCGTACAAGATTTGATAGATAATGTTGTTGAACAAAACAAATATTTACATCTCCAAAGAAGGCCATACTTACTACTCAAGAAACTATTTTCACGTCAGTAAGCAAATCATGCACATATTTTATTCCAACAACGTGGAAAAACAAATAAATATCTCTCGTCTGTTCTCGTAAAAATTTAATAACACCAACTTTGGTTACGCTTTGGCGAACTGATATTGTATTCACCCAGTTTTCGTGAAAAACCTTCCCTTTACAAAGTATACATAAATATACGTGAATATATAAGTATACAAAAACAATTTTTATTTTCGAGCTATTCCCGATGAAACTCTAACTCGCTTAATGTAGGGAGTTCTAACGAGTTGCGGGTTTACTCGCTTGAAATCGAAATTGGTTCCGTATTCGATTGAATCGATTTGCGAACAGCACTTATCGTGCTTTATTTTCATGACTTTTTATTATATTACTGTATTTTTATGTTGATTTGATTTTAAAGAAGAATTTTGTGTTTAAAATGGATGTAGAAGATAAGAATGTTTTAGCTATGAAAATTTTTTATGCACTTTATCAATTTTATAACACAGTTTAATTGGTTTACTTGCTAGTAGAATTGAAGTAATAAGTCATTGATACTAATAGTCCTCCAGACCGAATTTCGGCCATGGCCACCGATCTCAGCGGAGAGCAACCTTCGGCGCGGGAGGTATTATAGTGCACCAGTGTGTATACACAGGTGCTCTTTCTCTTCCCTCACTCTCAAAGTCCGATGGCACAGCAATCCAACACGACCGGAGACAGATTAGGAGAGGCGATGCTATTCTATAAAAATCTCTTCGTGAAAGCTTAGGTGGAGTGAGCTTAAGTGAGCTGTCGATGGTATCATCAGGTGGAATGATAGCTCACTTTAAACTCACTTCACCTAAGTTTTCACTGTGTGATTTTTACAGAATAGACTGGCAGGGCCCACGGCTTTACGAAATGACGTGTTTCCCAAGGCACGGGGGTATCACATCGCCAACTTTCAAACTCCGGGCTATAACACCGCCAACTTCCAAATTCCGGCTCCTAAGGCGGCGGTTACTAAGAAATTTCTAATGGAAAAAGCCAATAAGACTGCCTGACCCGGGAGTTGAACCAGGAGACCAACGGGGCTTTGGTAGTATTTAGAGTTGGAAGTTCATTCATCGTAAATCTGCCTTGATTTCTGTTTTCCTTAGTAAATGAACCTGTAATATTTATATCATTTACGAGATTCATATCTGCGCACCCTCAGCTGCTTATCTTTTAATTTCCCGAAGCTTTTAGTAACAAATCACACATAAACACACACAACTATCTGTTTTATGCAAACGTATAAACAGATTACACAGTTTTCTTCTGATGGGCTTACTTTAATGGATTCGCCTGTTTGCCGAACACAACTTTCGTACTTCGTAGGAATCACTTAATCTGCCACTCTAGGATATATTTTTATGTGATTTATGAACGAGTGACGCCAACGTGGCTAGACGAAAACATTTATTTTGGATTTTCTCAAGTATTTTATGAGAAGTAGGGCTGGCAGTTGTACGTTATCGTCCGTAACACGAGTTTTCCTCAGTCGTGATGTCGTATCTCCATATTTACATGGTTGGTACTTGTGTGTCATATTGTTACTCGGGTGTGTTGTGTACTTTTGTTATTTGTTGTTCCTTCCTCTCGTCGGGATTGTTGAGGAGGTCAATGAACTACTTCAGGGGCTTATGTTCGAGAAAAACATAGGTATTCGATTCTGTTACTAATTATACTTGGTAGGGTCAATCAGGGTAATTGTAAACTGGGGTGATTGGAAACGACTCGTAATAAACTTTTAATAATGTATTTAGGTTGACAGAGGTGAAACGGAACGTAATTTTAATATGTTGTCTATGACTAGAAATGTCATTTTATTCACCTGTCAGAAAATTAACCTTACTTTCAGTGTGACGAAAAGTTGTCTGCAGAAACGTTGTTTTTAAGATTTTGCACGAAATTGTTAGCAAATTATTTTATAAGAAAAGTTGATAGGTAAGTTGCTGATTGTTTTTTAACTGTTATTTAATGGAATTAGCTTTGTTTTTTTTCTAACTTTCCATCAATAAAATCAAGCCAACAAGCAGCGAAGTGGTGTTTACATTTTCCCATACGATATAGTGGGTGGAGGTAATTGTAAACAGGTTTGGGGGTGATTGTAAACAATGGGGTAATTGTGAACTCTTATAATTTCTGCTACTAACATGGTGATGGGTAATGGTAAACATTTCTTTTCAGGTACATTTTCAAAATGCCGCGGGTTTACATTCGTAAAAGACAAACAAAATATACCTTAACTGACTTACAAAAGGCTTTTAAGGATGTGGAGGAAAATAAGAAGACTTATAGACAAGCTGAAGAAGCCTATAACGTCCCTATCTCAGTTATTTATCACCGGATAAAAGGCAGAAAAGTGGACATTAACAGAATGGGCGCTGGCGTTTCAAAAGTATTGCCAGCTCGCGTGGAAGCACACATAGCTTCTTGCCTTAAAACTCGAGCACAAATGGGCCTTCCAGTAATAAAAGAAGAACTAAAAAATCTTGTGAAGGAATATGTTGAAAGTAATAGCATTGTGAATAATTTCAAAGACAATAAACCTGGTAATGATTGGTACATAAGTTTCATGAAACGCCACCCAGAACTCACACTGAAAAAGCCTGAACATCTACAAAAACTGCGGATGGATGCCAGGAAACCGTTTATTGTGTATGATTTTTATGAAATGCTAAAGGCTGTTGTAAAAGAAAACAATTTGGAAGAAAAACCCATGTACATTTATAACTGCGACGAGAGTGGCTTTCAGAGCGATCCCAGTAAATTACGGGCTATCGGTCACAAAGGTAAAGCTCTTTATCGAGTGTCTGGAGGATCTGGAAGGGAATCAACGACAGTACTTGCATGTGTATCTGCCGATGGAAGGGTTTTGCCACCCGTTATTGTATTTAAAGGGGCTGCTGTGCAAGCACGATGGACATCAGAAAAATCCTATCCTGGTACATTGTACGCAGCTTCCAAAAATGGATGGATGGAAGAACCAGTTTTTTTTAACTGGTTGATGAAATCTTTCATACCATATATAACCAGATTACGTGAAGAACGAAATGAACCACACCAAACAGCCTTATTGCTGTATGACGGACATGCCAGCCACATAAGTGTTCGAATTATCGAAGAAGCTGATAAGGCTAAAATTGTACTAATGAAGTTCCCAAGCCACATGACCGATAGGATTCAACCCCTTGACAAATGCGTGTTTGGACCAGTAAAAAAGGCTTGGGAGAAGAAATTAGTCGAACATGGAGTCCAACAAATGGGAAAAGGAACAGGCAGATTGTCACGAGCACAATTTGGAGAATTGTTAGGTGAAGTCTATACAACTGCTTTCAAGCCGCAAAATATAATATCTGGGTTCACTACTACAGGCCTTTATCCTGTAAAACCATCAAAATTCCCCAAAAACCTATTCAACGACAATGATTTAAAATTATACAGCGGTCTGTTGAACAATGAAGAGAACAACACTGTTGAACAAACTGAAGAAGAGTATCAGGAAGAATTATTTCAACTAGATTTGAGGCGACTTACTACAGACAATATCAGTGATATAACTCAAACAGATTTACAAGAGACATCAATGCATCAAATGCAAATGCACGAAAACATTGATGAGAATACAGTAAGCATAATACAGACTGGAACAGATAAAACCCAAATTATAGGGCACCCAATAGAAGCAGAGATAATACAGGACACAGAGCTTGAAATGACAAATCAGGACGAAGTAGAGATACAACAACTCGAACAGCTAATTGACGATCAAAATGTAGAGACAGGAGACATTAATAAAAAGAAAGAGCAGCAGCAGATTACTGAGAAATCCAACTCCACCCTATCTTCGACTTTGCTAAATAGCATTTTAAAGCAAATATCACTAGATTCACAAACAGACCAACATACAAAAACGAAGATAGTCAATGCTATTTTATTATCAGTGATGAATGAAGAACAAGAAACGACCCAATCACCAAATAAACAAGCACTGGAAAATATATTTGGGGTCAGTACCACTCCCGAAAAGAAAAAGAAAGTAGTAATACCACGATTAAAGCAGAGCGCTTTTGGAGAAGTTTTAACTAGTCAAGAAGTAAAAGAAAGACTTAAAGAAGCAGAAAATAAAAAAAGTCAGAAGAAAAAGAATCAAACGCAGAAAAAATGCAAGAATATGCAAAAAGAAAATACAGAACCAACTGTTAACAAGCAGAGAAAAAGAAAAGGGAATACACAGACTAAGACGAAAAAACAAATAAAAATGACAAACAAAAGACGAAAAATAGATTCAGATGATAGTAGTAACAGCGAAGTAGACATGAGCATACATAGTGACTCAGATATTGATGAAGTAGTGTCAGATGTAACAATTTCTGAGTCACCGCTCACTCTTGCTCCCGCCGAAAATGATAATACATTAAATGATTCAGGCAAATCTCGTGCATCCCCTTTAGCTGGGTGCAGTAACACAAATGAGATTGCTGTTGCAGAGTTAGCAGAGTATCAAGAAAACGATACAGTCCTCGTAAGATACGTTTTAAAAAAAAAAGTTGACTATTTCGTCGGTAAAGTAGTGTCGAAGACCAAAAAACGAGACAGTATATATCCTGTGTACACTGTCTCCTTTTTTAAAAAAGTAGGTAGAAATGATAATATGAGATTTCTTGCTACAAACAAAGATATCGACACTATACCAGCTACTATGATTGTGAAAAACGTAAATTTGTTTAAATTGAATGGGAAGGAAACAGAGTTTGTATTCCTCGATGATGAAGATTATTTTTATTTTGACTACTAGGTCATTATGTATAAGATGGTTGCAGTTGATTTAAAAATTATTAATAACCAGCACTTCTTTAAATTTTGTTTTCTTTTACCCCCTTTGAAAATGTATAGGTTTCATTAATTAGTTTACAATTTCCCCTAAAACAATTATATGTTTCCAATCACCCCGTAATTTAGTCAACGCAAAATATCGAAGCTAGATAATTTGTTTACATTTACCCCTAGATATTGCTAGACGCTTAGATCAAAACCTTATGTATATACGAGACTCTAAACAGTGAAAACGAGTTAGCGGAATTATAATGCTTATCACGTAGACTTACTTTAGCAGTTCACATTTACCCCAAAATAACATTTTTTGTTATAAAGTCAGGGTAAAATGTAAACACCTCATTTTCGAAACCGCTAATGACGCAGTTTAAATGGCTGATATTGCAGTTTTTAGATAATTTACTATACAATCAAAGTAATTAACTCCTCTTTTATAAATGCCAATATTTTTTTTTACAAAGCCGAAAAATTATTAGTTCATACAGTATTTTTCAAAAACGTTTACAATTACCCTGATTGACCCTACCTACCAAAGTTTTACATTTGAAATATCCACTGGATGCAGTGTAGAATAGTACATTTTGATACAAGTGGAGAATTTTTGTTATTGCATTCGAGGCGGAATTAAGACCCGAGCCGTAGGCGAGGTTGTTTTTGAGCCGAGAACTACAATAACAAATGTCCACGTGTATCAAGCGACGTTTTTTAATACACTTTTGAAGAAATAAAATAAAATAACGAAAAATATATTTGTCATGAATTATTAGGAAACTATGATTTAAATTTTCTTTTTTTTCCGCGCTTTGCTTTCGCCAGGTTGAAGGAGAAGCAAAGGTAAGCCAATAAACAGCCTAACATGAAAAAAGAAAATTCAAATATTTTTGAATTTAGAACACAAATAAATGTTAATTTGTTCATAAACGTTTTTTTTTATTGTAATAATCATGGTTTTTGATGATATTCTATTTATAAACATTATTTAAATATTCAAAAAATATTAACGCCGTAAAGACGCATATATCTTTGCCGAGATTAAAAAAAAACATTCACCTCCGAATAGAGACGGTGTGAATAGAGGCATTGAACCAATTTGGCCTAGTATAGGTATAAGTTATCTGTGGCAATTTTTATTAGCACACGTGGTGGAAAATGAAAAATCGCACGTGTGTTAAATACATTGCATTGTGAACCTAATCGTAGTGCGATATGAACCAGTTTTCGAGGAAGTGTATTGAATAAAACATTTAAAAACACAGCAAAATTTATGCAAACTGCACTCATAAAACGCGTTGTCTTTAACAAAATATTAAACAAAACCCATTTAAAATCATGTGCTTAAACAAATAGATTACTTGTACATAATTCTTCTCCTTTATATACAAACTTATTTAAGACCAGGACAGACAGGTTTGGTACAGCCGAACGAGCTGAATCCTATTCTAATGCAGCTGTCGTGTGATTCTGCCGTATTGGCTTAACGCTTCTTCGACTTGACAGGCTAGAAATTAGGGAGCTGAGCAGTTTGAGATAGCTGAATTGCCTGTACCAAATTATATTTGTTGCATACTTGTGTGTACGGGGTTTAGTATTCGGTGGTGTTTCGGGCCTGAAATTTGTTTCGATTATAATTTGTTAATTTTTGTTTGGACCTAGGATTTGTTTTCTGGAAGAAGAAAGTTATTACTGTAATATTTTGGTTTTCTATGTCTTTTGCTGCATTTCCAATTACTTACTGAAGGTGTGCCATTTTGGTCTTTATACAGGGTGTCCCGTAATTAATGGATAACCTCTTACGGGGTCATTGTACTCATCATTATGAACAAGTTTTACTATGGGACCAAACCTGAAATCACGAAAAAAAATCAGCAGTTCCCTACATTTTGACGAGTTATGCGAAAGTAAATGTAGGGAACAGTTGATTTTTTTTTCGCTATTTCATGTTTGGTCCTATAGTAAAAGATGTTCATAATGATGAGTACAATGACTCCTTCAGAGGTTATATATTAATTACGGGACACCCTGTATGTTCTTAAGTAATATCATGTACCTACGCTTTCATATTCAAGTACAGCGGACAAAACAGATAGCTATGCAAAGTGCAAACTACAGTTGTCTTTTTTTTTGTCTTATAAATGTATTTGTTAAAACTTGTTGATTACGAAATAAATAAACTTATTAAACTTAGTAAAGGGTCCCCGAAACGTTCAATCGCAATTGATCAATTGCCATCAATTTCTATTGTAGTAATATTATCAATCGATTCAATTGCACTTGTAGGTCTAATCTTTACCTGCATACCTAAATATTTGGCCGTGTGTACAGTGTACTTACACAAAATGAGCTGTTTGGTTTGAAAACTATATATATCCTACACACCTACCTATATTCTGACGGCTAGCGATAGACACAAGACACGCTGAACTCGCTTCTAGTATAAGTACGTTTATGTTAGTTGTCAGAGTTAACAGGGCCAATATTGATGTAATGCACTCGTGCTTACATTGCATACATGTATGTACGTTGTGTAGGTACTTGTTTTACGAACGTTCGTGATATTCTGATGTTCGTAACAATATAGGTCTTCTCCTAGATAGGTAGGTGTGTCTTTTATCTTCAAAGTCTTTTTCGGACAAGTTTTTCATAATTTCTTTATAGATAGCTTCCGCCCGCGGCTTCGCACGCGTGGTATATTGATAAAAAAGTAGCTTATATCCTTTTACAGGGTTCAAGGTATCCCCATATCAAATTTTATCAAAATCAGTCCAGCCGTTTAGTCGTGAAAGCGTAGCAAACAACCAAACTCACATTAGCATTTATGTTAAGACTAGACAGGATTTTTTCAAAATAATTTATTTAAAGGCGCGTCCACTCATTGCGTTGCGAGGCATGCGTCATAAATGCCTTTTTTATAATATTATTCTGTCTGATGCCTTAGCCTGAGGCAGCCGTCACATGCGTGGCTTACCATTCGAAGCAAATGCCTTGCACTGTCCGGACACACCCTTATTCTTATTTAGCGCGCAAATATTGATCTCCTATTTAATTAAATCATAATTGTATTGCGTAGAAAATACCTGTTCCCAATTACATTTATTTTGTACCAACACATACGATTCAAGATAAATCAATCTGCCTAGCCTTTCTCCAACTATGTTGGGGTCCGCTTCCAGTCTAACCGGATGCAGCTGAATACCAATATTTTACATGGAGCGACTGCCTATCTGACCTACACAACTCAGCTACTGGGTAATACGATACCCCTTGATAATACTGGTTGTCAGACTTTCGGGCTTCTGACGACCCGTAACGATTGTCAAAGATCCACGAATGACAGCCGGGACCAACGGCTTAACGTGCTCTCCGAGGCTTTCCGAGTCTCGGTAAATGTAAAGATGGTCACCCATTCACGGACCAATCCCGGCAAGCGTAGCTTAACCTGATGGATCGACCCATGCGGCTGTTATTACTTAGCCACAAGCTCCTCAAGCCTCCTCCTCCAAAGCGATTCAAGATAATTCTTCCAAATAAATGAGTGGTGCGAAGAAAACTATTAGTGGTGGTAATACAGCAATAACTCCAGATAGAAAAGCGTCCGGCTAAGCAGGCATGGCTAATTTGGCCTAATGCCTACCCTCGTCTGCATTAACCATTAAACATTAACTTGTGACATGCTTAATTCGCTAAGTGCCGTGGTCAGTCCTTGGGCCGTGGTCACACTGGGCGCGGAAAATAATTACTTTTGAATGTGTTGTAAATTACGCTGTTTTAAGAGAGCTGTCGCATTTAGTCACCTCTCTCGCTCAGACGGGACCAAATTTTTAAGAATATATTAAATGAAAAGATGCTTTTTTTTTGAAAAATGTAATCGATTTACGAACTAGTAAATAATATTAATTTAATAGGTACCTAGTTATTAAACACACATTTTTATTGTGGCATTATTTTATGTAAGTCATCTCAAAAACAGATAATACTTTTTGAGCTGAGTTTATTAGATAACACATTAGAAATGTGTTTTTAATAATTAGGTACCTGTTAAGTGAATATTATTTACTAGTTCGCTAATTGATTACAATTTTCAAAAAAGCATCTTTTATTTTATTTTATTTATTTGGCTTACCAACAATTGAATACACTGATACAAAGATATGAGATACATCCAAAATACTTATAGACTAATGTACCAATTTCTAATAGGTAAGCACAACATGCATTACTTATTTGTTGATAAATATTGGGCGCCTAGGTGAGTTCTTATAAACACCGAGCATAAATTATGTTAGAGACCAAATTCTAAATAGACCAAATTCTAAATTAAAATCAAAATAAAGCCAAAATTAAGATTACATAAAATCAAGTTAAAATTAAAATCAAGATATAATTAAAATTAAAATCAGACTACAATTAAAATCAAAATTGTCAAAATAAAATCAGTCATAATCAAAATCAAAAACAAAATCATTATAAAACTTTAAAAAATAAAATAAAAAATCAACCTAAAATTAAAATCAAAATAAACACAAATTAAAATTAGGTAAAAACAAATCAATCAAACAATCTTAAAAATTTGGTCCCGTGTGAGCGAGAGAGGTGACAAAATGCGACAACCCACTTAAAGGCTTTTAGTAGCTTTATAGGCAGTGTAAAGTTGTGTTGTTTTTAATTTTATGTTTTGCGGTAGTATACCTACCTACATATAAGTTTATTTTTCAGGGAATTGGGTTTGTAACTTTTCTTCATTATTATGAAATTCTAAGAAATTTTGTGGCACGTTTTGTTTTTTTAACACTCGTCAAAAGTGTTTACTTTAGGTACTGCCTATTGCCTTAACCCCTTTGCTATGATCGCAAAGAAAAATCTCAAGTTCTGCAATGTGTAGAAATTTTCTACCAATTAGGGTAGAAAATTTCTACCCTAATACTCATCTTGGTCAGAGATGACTTATATCAACAACGTACCCACATTAGCCATTTTTCTTTTTATCGTCCGTGTCAGACACCCTTTTAGTTTTTCAGTGCACACTGTGTCTCTAAAGTATGTCGACCTCAAGAAAGTTCCAACATTAATTTAAACACACTCAATTAGTTTCCCCCGCTTCCAAAGCAACCTCGCCTCTAACGGATCGTAGAAATGACCAAAATGTATTACCCTATTAACTGGACCACGTTTGTTTAACTAAATCTGGGGGGCTTGAGTCGAGTTTAAATTATTTATTCAGCCATAAAGGTCAGCAACAAATGTCTTTGGAAGTCTCGGACCCGCTTCGTGAGCCTTTGTGGTTACCAGTGACAATGTCGGAATTTTAAATGTGATGAGAGGCCAATGGGACTCCTGATTAAATTTAGTGATTTGTGTGGAGTTTGTATATTGTTTTGTATTGATGGAATTTATGGAACTGTGTCTTATTCTTTGCTACAAATACGTGTCGACGTTCAGCATCCGGTTGATCGCCACATCCCTCGAGAGTTGTCAATTACTCTGAGGGATTAATTTCAGGAAGAGCGACTGCAGCTTCCATTTATGCACTTTGTGATCAGTAATTATTCATCTATCAAGTTTATTATGGTAATACGCCAAGATTTGGTGGTGAAAAGGCTGTTCATCAAATCGGAAATTGGTCCGATTTGATGAAAAATAAATGGCTGCGTTAGCGAACGGTATTCGCGTTGCTGAATTTTGGGCCAAACAAATTTAAAAAACTGCATATGTATTTTTATTTTTCCGAGTTAGTTTTGCCAGTGACACGCAAAAAAGAAGATCAAATCGGAAAGACTCATTGACATTTTCAAATTCAGAACGGTAAAAGAAAACATCGTGAGGAAATCGGTATGCCTACAACCAAAAATTCGAAGACATGCGCACTGGGCCCGCGTGGTGGATTACGGCCGACTCCCTCTCGAAGAGAGGAGGCCTTTATCCCAACAGTGGGAACACTGTAGGCTGCTTATGCTTTGACTTTTCCAAAAAATCAAAGAGTTATATTAGTAAGATAACCAGCAGCAAGTAACAGCAAATTGCGGACACCAATCTATCTAATAAGCACGGTGATGAATTTTTCCATTGATTCAGCATCGTGTCGGCTTCTGCAGGAGACATATTCGCCTGTGGCCATCAAGTGATGTGAAGTCGTGTGACGTACTAACATTAGAATCTTTTAACCACAAAATATCATACCTAGTTTCTAAGTACCAGTCATTAAGGGGTAGCCTCCACTCATGGTTACATGATAGCCTTTGTTCGGAAGCATGCACGTCACTATTTTTGGCAGGAGTACCTTTAAGGGCCGTCGATAACTCTCAGGCTTCTCTGTGAGTGGAAAGCCGTGCGACTGTATACGTACTCGTATAAGTACGTAAGTGAATGAAGGGAGATAATTGCTGATAGATGTTGTTAAAGGGAAAGGATTTGACGTTTTAATACTAAGAATGAAAGAGCTTTCTTAGGAATTTTTATGAAGTTTTTTTTAAAACTACCTATATAGAGGCCGCCAGTGTTGGTTTTGGTAGATAAAAAAGTTGAATAAAGCTGTAAATATAAAAAACATTTTTTGAATTTTAACTTGGGTATCCAGTAATGTCTGCTATAATAGTCTGTGCGCGTGCCCTAGTTTATGATACTTTTAATTAATTACCCCGTCTGAAAACGTCATTAACAATTTTTGTATTAAAGTTAGCGTGGCCTAATTGAAAAAGTTTACAAGGTCAAAAAACAATATTAATGAGCGTTGTTAAAAAGTTGCATTAAATTAATTTTTCTGGAAAAAAAGGCGATGTTGAGTTACTAAGTAAGCATAACAGTTCGTTAGTAGTCCAGCGGTCATTATAAGTTAATCAACCAGCTAACAGCATAGGGATACAGTTATATTTGACTGTTTGAACCAGTATTTAAAAAAAAAAAGTTGAGAGGTGTCAAGGGACACCCGGATGGAACGAAGTTCCTTTCGATTAATTAGTGAAGGAATTGTAATAATTTTTTTTTTTTAAGTTATAATAATATTTTTTTTATTATTAACAAATATAATGTATTATAAACTTAATCTTTCTATAAGAGAGAGAGAGAGAGAGACAGACAGAGAAACATGCGCACGTCGCACAGCTTACAATAGCTTACTATAGCAAAAAGTGTCGTTACAACTTTTCGTGAGAATTTTTTCCGTCTAGCCCCCTTTCACAACGCGCGATAAGGAACTTCGTTCCAAAAATCGAATAAAGGCGCTTCTTTTTGAAATTGAAAGTAAATAAAAAAAGAAGCATTTTATTCGATTTTCAAACTGCGGAAAAATCTTTTACTGCAGGCTTGCCAATGTGTGTGAAAAATACATAAGTACACATGTTTACCTTAACACACTAACATCCATCCCATACTTTCTTGTCTATTATTCACGGCAGCTACAGAAGAGGCGGAAACTAGCAAACTAGATAAGTTTTTAAAGGACTAAGTTAGATGAATCTTGACTGTATAATGACGAAGATTAAAAGTTGTTGATTGTGAAAATTCAATGAGTTTCGGCTCAGAACATAGTAGTTATTAATGTAATCACTTCATAAATAAGGATTACGTTGATATAAGCCCTTTTAAGTGTTCGATAACCTAAGCTTGTGAGACGGACTAATAGTGCTGTCGACAGTTTGAATAATTTGCGCGTGAGCAATTTTAAGCTGTAATAATTATTGTTGTTTTCATCATTAGCTCTCCGTCGCTTGGCAATTAGACAGTGCGCACACCAGAGTCAGCAAAATTTTGCATCTGCCGTAAACAAAACAGTTTTGCCTTGTGTCAAAACAGTTTTAGCTTTGACTATTATACTGTTTTTAGGGTTCTGTACCTCAAAAGGAAAAAACGGAACCCTTATATGATCACTTCGTTGTCCGTCTGTCTGTCCAGACCCTTTTTCTATGAAACGCGTGTAGGTATCAAGTTGAAATTAACATCATATATGTAGGTATATGGTCCCTTGAAACTCTAAAAAAATAAGTTTCTAAATAAACGCAATAAAAGAAGGTCAATTATGGGACACATTTTAATACTCGTGAGTAAATCAAAACTAACAGGGTACTTCCCATTGACCTAGAATCATGGAATTTTGCAAGAAGCAAGGTCTCACAATACAAATGTATGGGAGAACATGTTTTTCAACTACAATCTTAAGTTTGTTTGTTGGGATAAATTCTTTTCAACTACGGAACTCATCATTGTGCGTGGTCCGATACGCACTTGGCCGGTTTTTTGCTAAATTGCTAGTAATTTTTTATTTTCATAAAGCGATAGTCCGTCTACTCAGTTTTGGCTCAGATATGCAGAGTAACTGCGATACACACTAATAGTAGGAATAGGTTCCATTTTGACAGTTCAACAAAGTTCATTGCGTTATTTGCGTTGTTGAGCAGACAAAATTTTCGAACAAGTGAAGCAATAAGGTTCAAAATCATTCAGACACCGATTGAGTGTTTTACGCAATTAGGGTGCTGCTCATTGCTGGTTCTACAAATGGAAAAGCGATCAAATTTTGTGGAACATGTTTTGTTTTACTAGTTTGTAACTAGTTTGTAACAAAAGACATTGTGAGTGTGACACTTTTGGCCCATAAATTCTGTCTCAACAAGGCTTTATATTGTTGTCTTCGTAAATTTTTTCACAATAGATGGGTTGATATGTAAGTAGTAATAGTAATAGTAATAGTAATAGTTCTTTATTTCTCCTCACAATGACAAGCTTATTCTAGATTTCACATATTATTTGATATTTTTTTGTTATTAGCAATGTGAGGAGCTGGTGTCTGAGTTAGGCGTAAAAAGCCTGTATTACAAATCACCAGGTCCCCACCCCACGGAAGAACAGGAAGTTTTACTTAACCAAAAAATATATAACAATCAAACATTACAGATCAGGAGATTTAAGACTAAAAAAACTAAAGTTATTATAATTATGGGGGTAGAAGTTAAAAAGAAACTATAAACAAACAAAATGTTAATCAGTGCGCCTGAGGGTGTGTGTATGTGTGTGTCTATGAGAGTGTTTAATGTTAGTGTGTAGTGTTGAGTGTCAGGTGTAGTGTGTCGATGTTTACGTGAGAAGGTTTTGGTGCAAGTTATAAACTTATATCGTACTAACTTAATTTTAATCCAAATGTTTTAACCAGTCCGAAACCAAAGACTTACATTTGGTTTTTGGCAAGGGATATATCATTAAGGCTAGATTTACCTTATTGTATAAATTTGCACCCTGGTAGCAGAAAAACCGATGTGCAAACTTAGTTTTGAATGACGATGAAGAACAGACTGCATGTTTGCGACGTTTGCTTCTGATTCTTTCTGGTTCAAAAGTTGTTAGGGCATGTTGTTTCATAACCGTTTTTAGGATGAAGTAAGTTGTGGAGATTTTTGTTGATTTTTGTGACTACGGTAGTCTTGAAAACGCTAGTAAGTTAAGGCTAATTCTCGTACCTAAAAACATTCAAATTCAAGTCGCAATCTCATGCCAGCGACAATCAAATGTCAAAAATGTAGGTAAACGCTATACAATTTTTGACAGATTGAGACTTAAATGAGATTACGAACGTTGTTAAAAATACGGGAATTGCCATCGTTTATTTGTAGTTTTTGTGTGTTTGTAGTTTTGGTTTTGTAATTTTATACTGTGTCCATTATAATATTTGTGGGAGAAAATATTAGGTCTTTACCTATGAAATTGCCGTTCTGCAGTACTGGCCATTTCAAATCAAAATTTGGCTAAGAATTCTAATTTCAAATTAATTTTATTTTAAAAACATGGATTTTTTTTTCCAAAAGTAGTCATTTGTTTATTGATTGGTGTTACATTTTCATCGCATTTCAATCTTTTTCGTCATCATGGATACGTTAAAAATTGGAGTAATTATGGAATATGAGTACCGTCGTGGCAGCAACGCGGCACAAGCGGCACGCAACATCAACGACGTTTACGGAGCTAACACTACAAACCAACGCACCACTTGTTATTGGTTTGCTCGCTTCCGTTCTGGAAATTTCGACCTGAAAAATGAACCTCGCGGTCCTCCGAAGACTTTGGTCGACAATGACGAATTAAAGGCGATTGTGGAAGCTGATGATACACAATCTACGGCTGAATTAGCAGCAGCTTTCGACGTTAGCGACAAAACAATATTGATCCATTTGCGTCAAATTGGCAAGGTAAAAAAGCTTGACAAATGGGTGCCCCAAGAACTCAATGAACGCCAGCGCGAAGTACGCGTCGAGACGTGCCTTGCACTGCTCAACAGACACACAAATGAAGGAATTTTGAACCGCATTGTTACCTGCGATGATAACCGCAAACGCTCAGCAAGTTGGTTGGATCCTGGTTCAGCACCTAAACAATGCCCTAAACGAAAACTTACCCCTAGAAAAGTGATGGTCACTGTTTGGTGGTCTAGCGCCGGTGTGATTCATCACAGCTTCTTACCAAACGGGGTGAGCATTACTTCAGATGTGTACTGTGAAGATCTGAACACAATGATGGAGAAGCTGGCACATCTCCAACCAGCATTGGTCAATCGCTCGTCTCCGCTGCTCCTGCACGACAACGCGCGACCTCATACTGCACAGCAGACGGTCTCCAAGATGCAAGAACTGGGGTTGGAAGCTCTCCGTCATCCGCCCTACTCACCAGACCTTGCGCCTACAGACTACTACTTTTTCCAGAATTTGGATAACTTCTTGGTGGAAAAAAAAATCAATACCCGAGAGGCAGTACAAAATGCCTTTGAAGAATTTGTTGCCTCCCGTCCAGCTGATTTCTTTAAGAAGGGCATCAATAAACTGCCACTGCGTTGGCAAAGATGCATTGATTGCATGGGTGATTACTTCGATTAATACAAATAAAAAATGCATAAAAAAATTCGTTTAAATTTTTTCATACAAAACGGCAATTTCATAGGTAAAGACCTATTAAATACATTTTATTATTAGGTTTTGTTGGCTTTTGTTGTATAAAAATCTAAGTTGGTATTGTTTTAAATGTCCCAGTTGAGTGTTAGGTTTAATCATAAAATTAATGAATAAACAAAGTGAATTCCAGTTAATTACTTCAATGTTCGTAAGTCTGTACCTACGTTATTATAATATTTAAACCTAATATAACAAACTTCAATTTCCTAGGCATGCAATTAATATCCAGCAGTAAACTTACCTACATAATCTAAATTAAAATTAAACTAATACGATGCGAAATCGTACTTCTTACTACAATTATAAATGCGAAAGTTTTGATGGATGGATAGATGTTTGTTACTCAATCACGCAGAACAGCTGAACGGATCTGGATGAAATTTGCCACAGAGATAGATTATAGTCTGGAATAGCACATAGGCTACTTTTTATTCCGGAAAAATGTACGGTTCCCGTGGGATAATTTTTTGATATCCACGCGGGCGAAGCTGCTGGCAAAAGCTAATATGCAATAGTTTGTTGCCTAACATATTTGCAACATATGAATAACATAAACTATCTTACCTAGTGATAACTTATTGCCACAACATTCTTGATTGCCAATCAGTAAGTAGTGAATAGATGTCTGAATATTCTTAAAACTTAAAGCGGCAATTGCGTAGTTGTTGAGGAGATAGGCCATAGGTTCGCAGTCTACTTGATGCTATTTTAAGCTGAACAAAAGTATGAAAAAAAGTATGCGGCGCGGGAGGCGCGCGCGGGGGGGGTCGTTTTTTTACTGAGATTATTGTTCGTATTTCAAAACTTTGTAAGAACAAAGGTAAATGTTATGATGTCATTTGATTATTTGACACATAGGCAATATTTTAGGCAAAAAAAAATAAGGTTATCGCTTTAGATTTTGAAATAATTTATTAATTGTTTTTTATTGGCGGTAATATAAACACATTGATTTTTTTTGGGTATTGTAAAAAACTAAGTCGTCTATTGTTCTAAATCAAAATTCGTAATCTAGCCTAGTCTATCCACTTTAGGAAACAGTCATTAGTTGAATGTCCGTTCATAGAAATATTTTGTGTATAAGTGGCTAGGCGCCTCGTCGCGCGCCGATAAAAAGTCTCAAGGACAATCTTAATGACGTCACGCGGGGGAGTCGGGCGCGGGAGTGGTTAGCTTAGCTGAAGAGGAATACCAGTAGACAGAGTGCAATCCAATTTTGATAGAATTTTGAGCTTGCTGTGGTCTCATGTATAATAGGGAACCCCGAAACGATCAAATTGCAATTGATAAATTGCCATCAATTTCTAGTAGTAGTAATATTGTCTATCGCTTCAATTGCATTAAAATTTTGTAGACGACATTTTGTTTGCCATTGACAGCGCCTTTATGTTGTAGCTGTAAGGGCAATTTTCGTAGTGCGTGTTACCACTGATGTATCTACCGTTGACTGCCAACCTATTCTATGTTTTCACACAAATTATATAGATTACAAATTCCTCCACACTCTAAAACAGCTAAATCATGCAACTATAACGTTCCAACTCCATTAGTACCTCTGCATGCACCAAGTATATTAGCCAGGTGTTCTCAAAGGAGTTCTCAAGTTGACTGCAACTTCGTTGGACCCCAGTCAATGGACCAAATTGCGGGGTAATACAGGCAGGGCACGTCCAAGACAGCCACTGATTAGACTGGTTACTTGTTGATACATTATAAGTTGTGATTGATTTAGATTTAGTCAAGTGACAGTTGTGTTTTGTTTGATTAGTTCGATATTTGTCAAAGTTTTGATAATTCGAACGGTAATTTAAAAATATTTAGGGTTTCGTGGCTAAGTAATAACAGCCACACGGGTTGATCGATCAGGTTACGCTACGTTTACCGCGGTCAGTCCGTGGATGGGTGACCATCTTTGCATACCGAGACCCCCGTGCCTCGGAAATACGTTAAGGCCCTACATCCAAGCATGGTTTAACTCGGGGTGTAAGTGAAATGGCGTTATGACTGTCTAGTTTGACGCGCGAGATAGAAGACTCTCACTATCACTGGAATTATGTCGTAAAAGTGCAAATAAAATCGTATAAAATTAGAAATTAACTATTTAATAATAAATTATAGTGTATAGTGTTAAGTAGGTATAAACTACCTATACTTAACATTACGAAACACAAAACAAAAGCATACATAGCTTACATAGTAAGCTATTGTATAGAATTACGTTCTTCTAAATGAACGGACAACTGTGCTGCTGGGGAGTTTGTGGCGTCACTTCTTCTTCCCAGCTAAAGCACTAGAAAGTGATGAAGGGCTGGCGTACCGAGGGGCAGTCTCATGTAATTTTGACGTTCAAAAAGTGCAGATTCTTAGCTTAGTTTGAATAAAAGACTTTTGATTTTGATGTCATTCCAAAGATACAAATGTGTGAATGGTAAACTGACTTCCCTTTGTAAAGTAAAACAATAAAGGAAAACTACCAAGAAACTTCACGGTTGGTATCGCTTGGTATCGATTCTGGCTCGTAATTAGGTACCTTGTAGATACCCAAAATTTATTTGGTTACTTGCAAACCAGGTTCAACCTCGTATCCTTTGTAAACATTATTTACTCAATAAACCGTGCTTCAATGTTTTATAAGTTAGTTACAAAATATAATCCTTGAATATTTTGTTCTGGTTGAAGGGTTTATTTGTTTGGCCTTAAAGTCGAAGTTCTCTACCTATTTCAGAAGTAATGACCTAGTTTATGTAGTAGTTTATGACCTGCACCCTAATTGCGTAGCACACGAACAATCAGAAGTGAATCACTTTGAAGAAAATTGCCAATCTATTTCTTCATATGTTCGAAACATTTTGTCTGCTCAATAACATAAATAACAAGAATGAATGTTGTTGAACTGTCAAAATTAAACCGATTCCGATTGATAGTGTATTACGCAATTAGGGTGCTGCTTCTTGAATTCCGTAATTTAAAATCTATGTTTTAAAATTTAGGCAGGATCTTAATACATGATTATTTTTCAAATTTACATGTTTTTTTATTGATGTCAATGTCAGACACCATTAACCCCAAACAAATTGATATGAGGACAAGAGAATCGTGATGACGATGATGATGTATTTATGTCAGACACCATTGAATTCCGATATAGAAAACACAGTGAGGACTTGAACAAAAATATTTGAAATCGATAACACCAATGAACTGAAATGGTGATCAATACCCAGTAATAATTCATACAGGCTGATATTATCATACCCATACACGTATAAAAAAGGCGGACAGATTCTCGCTAACAAAAAACTGTGTCTATAGGAGTCAGCCAGCTCGCTGTACCTAAAGGCACGCACACATTCACACATCAGTCAACCATTCGTAATATGGTAACATATTCGTAATATGTTAAGGTTAAGGGTATTTGTGCGTAGGTACAGCGAGCTGGCTGACTCCGATAGACACAGTTTTTTGTTGGCGAGAATCTATCCGCCTTTTTTATACGTCTATGATCATACCTAGTTTTGAAGGACAAATTAATGTATTAATTATGTTATTTATGTTTCGTCTAACGTGAAATCGTTTCCCTGGTAATAGGTTGTGTTAGGCTAGATCACAGTAATCTAAATAATGTGCCTTATTATTTAGATTTCTGTGGGCTAGATCAAAATTATGTATGGCTGTAAACGAATGGCAGATTATAGGGCCGAAACATTATGGAGTAGCGACCGCGTATGCTGGATTTGGGAAACGCAGGACCGGTCGTTGTGGCGATACTTGGGCCTATGTCCAGACAAAATCATCAACACACCATCATGTTTTCACCAGCACATTATAAAATTAACTACTCAGGAAAATAGTAAGCCGTGTCGTGAAAATCGGCTGTAAGAGTGCTGTCGATAAATGAGCTTTTTGAAAAATGTTATCAATAATATTATTATTTTTTTTTTTAAATTTTAATGAATTAATTTTAAAAACACATGTTTATTGTGTTATCTAATAAACTCAGCTCAAAAAGTATTATGATCTGTTTTTGAGATGAGTAAAAAAAAAAATATGCCACAATAAAAATGTGTTTTAATAATTACTTACCTATTAAATTAATATTATTGATAACATTTTTCAAAAAGCATCTTTTCATTTAACATTCTTAATATTAGGTCTTTACCTATGAAATTGCCGTTCTGCAGTACTGGCCATTTCAAATCAAAATAATTTTTGTTTGGCTAAGAATTCTAATTTCAAATTAATTTTATTTTAAAAACATGGATTTTTTTTTCCAAAAGTAGTCATTTGTTTATTGATTAGTGTTACATTTTCATCGCATTTCAATATTTTTCGTCATCATGGATACGTTAAAAATTCGAGTAATTATTTAATATGAGTACCGTCGTGGCAGCAACGCGGCACAAGCGGCACGCAACATCAACGACGTTTACGGAGCTAACACTACAAACCAACGCACCACTTGTTATTGGTTTGCTCGCTTCCGTTCTGGAAATTTCGACCTGAAAATTGAACCTCGCGGTCGTCCGAAGACTTTGGTCGACAATGACGAATTAAAGGCGATTGTGGAAGCTGATGATACACAATCTACGGCTGAATTAGCAGCAGCTTTCGACGTTAGCGTCAAAACAATATTGGTCCATTTGCGTCAAATTGGCAAGGTAAAAAAGCTTGACAAATAGGTGCCCCACGAACTCAATGATAGCCAGCGCGAAGTACGCGTCGAGACGTGCCTTGCACTGCTCAACAGACACACAAATGAAGGAATTTTGAACCGCATTGTTACCTGCGATGAAAAATGGATTCTGTTTGATAACCGCAAGCGCTCAGCAAGTTGGTTGGATCCTGGTTCAGCACCTAAACAATGCCCTAAACGAAAACTTACTCCTAGAAAAGTGATGGTCACTGTTTGGTGGTCTAGCGCCGGTGTGATTCATCACAGCTTCTTACCAAACGGGGTGAGCATTACTTCAGATGTGTACTGTGAAGAACTGAACACAATGATGGAGAAGCTGGCACATTTTCAACCAGCATTGGTCAATCGCTCGTCTCCGCTGCTCCTGCACGACAACGCGCGACCTCATACTGCACAGCAGACGGTCTCCAAGTTGCAAGAACTGGGGTTGGAAGCTCTCCGTCATCCGCCCTACTCACCAGATCTTGCGCCTACAGACTACTACTTTTTCCAGAATTTGGATAACTTCTTGGCGGGAAAAAAAATTCAATACCCGAGAGGCAGTACAAAATGCCTTTGAAGAGTTTGTTGCCTCCCGTCCAGCTGATTTCTTTAAGAAGGGCATCAATAAACTGCCACTGCGTTGGCAAAGATGCATTGATTGCATGGGTGATTACTTCGATTAATACAAATAAAAAATGCATGAAAAAAATTCGTTTAAATCTTTTCATACAAAACGGCAATTTCATAGGTAAAGACCTATTAATTTGGTTCCGTGTGAGCGAGAAAAGTGACATAGTGCGACAGTCCCCGTAAGACTCCCAAAAACTCAGTAAGATTTCAACATGAACCGTTCCGAAAAAGGATAGCATAAAAAAGCGGCTAAACGTCTACTTACACGGCGATAACACGGCAAATAATTTAACCAAGGACATAAATAAAGAGAGGCAAAGAAATTATGAACCCAACAAAATTCGAAGAAAATAAAAACAAATAAGGGGTTCCTTAGTCGGCCATTTAATTTCATGAAAGCAGACGCGTATTCTAATAAGCTGGGAAACATTACTTGGTTTTATTGCGCATTTTCACTTAACTTCGAGTCGGTATTTCTCTTTGGTAGTCATTTCGAGCTATAGTCTGGGCAGTGTGAATTATTTAGAATACGCTTTCCGAAGATACAGCATTAAAGATTCAGAGGCCGACCTTGTGCTTTTGACTGTACGTTTCACGAAACTAACGCGGTACGGGCACAACTTCGCGTCATCAAGTTCTCGAGAACCAATCGATAAGGTCTGTTGTTTGATTGAATTTAAATAAATAAACTTGTTCTGGTGCTTTGTGTTCGTGCAGCCAGCACAGTTTGTTGTACATATTTCTGCTATCTTATTGTGTATGGTGTTAGTGTATAAATACGTGGTTTTCTCATGATGAGAGGAGCATTATAGGACATCAGTTTATTTCGAGAATCAATTTTTCGTGTTTTATACTATAATTCTCAGGCTGAACCAACCTGGCGGCGATGTCGTTAAAAGATATAGCCCACCCATCCATATATATCACCCGTTTCTCCACAATTCCATTGCTTACTATAGGATGCAACGGTACGGCTCTATAATCCTTCCATATCCTAACAGCACGTCTTCCGTACCAATAACGCGCCCCCTGGTCTGCTACTTGTTATGCAATGGTCTCTGTTGCACCAAGTATCATGAGGTAACAGGGGCTAGTGTGAATCTTTGAGTTCATTCGAGTAATCGAGTCTGGTCAAACTGCGCTGGGGTCGGTGCATTTCATTAATTAATTCATTGAGGGGCATTATCAGCTTCAATTTTGCGTTTCATATCCAGTGTTTACTTATGTAATTTTTATCTATTGTTATCTAGTGATTGAACCGATATATTTTCTCTGATCGGCTTTATATCTATTGGAGTAACAAGAACGCTGTTACGTAGTCAAGGACAATAGACAATAAGGACTATACTATGCACAAATCGTACAATAGATTACAACACCTAAACACAGAGATAACTTAACAATACATGAACTGAAACTAGTCGACATTCAATTCGAATGTTGCCTTTATAACTATCAACCTACCTATCCATTTCCCAAAATTTTGGGGTTGGGGTCGGCTTCCATCTAACCGGATGCTGCTGAATACCAGTATTTTACATGGAGTGACTGCCTATCTGACCCCCACAACCCAGTAACTGGGTACCTAAGTAATACGATACCCCCAGGTAAGACTGGTTGTCAGACTTTAGGGCTTCTGACGACCCGTTACGACTGTCAAAGTTCCACGAATGACAGCTGGGACCAACGTTCCGAGGCACGGAGGAGTCTCGGTATGTAAAGATGGGCATCCATCCACGGACCAACCACAGCAAGCGTAGCTTAACCTGATAGATCGACCCGTGCAGCTGTTATTACATAGCCACTACCTATATATAATACCTAAAACCAATTTGTAGCACCTATTCCAGACTATTGTCCCAAGTTTATCCCAATATGTTTTAGCCTTATTAAACTTTATATTACGGATTAACTTCGGCCATTATCCCCAGATAATTTTAAGGGACTGTGAACCTTTATAATCAAATTAACTTTATTGGACGGCAGCTCGCGTTAAATAAAAGTGGATTACTAATTAATTGTCGTATAATAGATATTAATCGTGTGAGACAATTTTTGAGGAATAAGAATGGAGGTAATTTTTTTTGTGGAGCTGTTCGTGTTACCTTCGTTTGAACGTTATATTGGAAAGGTCACGACTAATAGTATTTTCCATGGAACACATAAAGAGGTCTTTATCGGTAGAACATTTGGTGCTTAATTTGTTGCATTTTAAGCCTACTAAGATGTCTTGCAAGGAATACGTCGAATTCCAAGTAACCCTGTATATCCTGTATCAATTTTATAGGTATCGAAGTGTATTAAGTAGGGGGTAATCTTCGGAACTACTGATCCGATTCCGAAAATTCTTTCACCAATAGGAAGCTATAGCATTGCCGAGTGTCATAGGATATTTTTTATTTTAAAACAAGAAGTTTGACGCGGAAGAAGTCGCGGGCAGAAGCTGGCGGATAATAAACTGTCAAAAAATTGGGAGAGTCCTAATAGGGCATGAAATTATGTCTCATTCAGCCACGAAAACTGGACCCTAGCAGAATGTGATAAAATTTACAAATTAAAAATTTTCGGACTTTTTCCTTTACTTGTGCTGTAAGCTTCTTGCCAAAACCTTGCTTCTTACCAAATTTCATGATTCTAGGTCAACGGGAAGTACCCTAAAGGTTTTGATTTACTTGCGAGTAACAAAATATGTTGCATAAATGGCCGTATTTTTTTATTGCGTTGACTTAGAAGTTTGATTTTTTTAGAAATCTAAGAGACCATAGACCTACGTATTAGGTATTAATTTCAACTTGATACCTCCACGCGTTCCCGAGAAAAAGGGTCTTAACAGACAGACAGACAGGCGGACAACGAAGTGATCCTACAAGGGTTCCGTTTTTTTTCCTTTTGAGGTACAGAACCCTAAAAATACAAGAATGACAAAAAAGTAGAGTTCAAACTACTATATTTAAGAGAAAAACAAACGTTTATCCGTCCTCCAATTGACAGTGAAAGGAAAGTCACCCTGTTTAACCTTTGTCACGGCAGCGTGACATTTCGATACAAAAGATACCGATACATTACCTAAACGATTACCAGGAACTTGTTTCTAGAATCGATTCTACTGTTGTTAAGGTATAGCCATTTTGAATGAATGACTGATTGAGTGAAATGCACCGACCCCAGCGTGGTTTAACCAGACTCGATTACTCGAATTAATCCAAAGATTCACACTAGCCCCTGTTGCCTCATGTTACATGGTGCAACAGAGACCATTGTATATCAAGGAGTAGACCGGGGGGCGCGGTAATGGTAGGGAAGACGTGCCTATAGGATATGGAAGGATTATAGAGTCATACCGAATATGCATTCAATATTAAGCAATGGAATTGAGAGACGGGTGATATAATTATGTGGATCATCTTTTAATGACGTCGCCGCCAGGTTCTTTCAAGTCCAGCCTCACCTGTGAATCTTTTGGCGGTGTTAAACTGTATTTTCGAGTCTCTTTTACTCAACTACGGAGAAGCAAATGGAGGGTTATGATTTTTACCAGTATGTATGTATGTCCATCTGTTCCCTCATAATTTCTAAACTTCTTATCGTAATTTGACAAATGAGGTATCGTTGGAAGCGTCTTGATCGTCCACTGGTTATAGGCTATGTGACGTCACATTAAATAGAATATGGCGCCCTCTAGAGGACATAAAGTCATGAACATAATTTCAGATGAGAATATTTTCTTGTTTCATTCTTTTTAGAGCGTGATTTATCAGTAGTCGGGTTTTAGTTTTTAAAACTTAATTTTTTATGCTGCTATGCTATGCGTGTTGCTCCAAAGTCTTCGTATGAGGTCTCGCCACTGTCCGTTTCAGATTTCTTGTATATCTTGCTAGCAGCCTTCTTTTTGATAAAATAAAAATTATTACTAAGCATAGAGCTAGATTCCTATTGATGTTTTTGTAACTTACTTATATGTAAGAATACAAACTGTTAAGATTAATAGAGTGTTCAGCCATGAAACTGAAAACAAAAAAAAAGTCTCGAAATACAGTATTTCTAAATTATTTTGTAGTCAGCTTCGTCGTATTGTCCCTATCATACTTTTACAACAAACTACGGAGATTAAATATTTTTTCGGTGGTAGTTTTTTGTTTTTAAACTGGCAACACGTAACTGGCACAGCCTGCCAGTTATGACATCGACTTGGCAGCACCACTATGCATGACATAAATTCAATGTGCTGTGTCGTTATTGTTATAGAGGGTTTGTTGGGTAAGTTTACGTTGGTTTTGGCGTTAAAAAATAGTGAAAATAATGTTTTTTGGGTGTAAGATTAAACTGCAATCAATATAACAGTATTTGAGCCATAGGATCAAACATCAGTGATCACACACAAAATATCCATGTTTAAAACCTAAGGACTTCTTCAGTAGTGTCCGGATAGTGATAAGCACTATCCTCCAGATAAATAAATAAAAAGTAAGTTTATAAACTAAAACCGACTGGTAAAAAATCACGCTCTAAAAAGTATAAAGCAAGTAAATATTCTCATCTAAAATTATAAAAAGACAGACAAATTAAAAATCCGGAGTCACACGTAATCGGTTCGATTTATGCTTACATGACTCCGGATTTTTAATTTTATCAACAAATTTTATAAACAATATTCAATTAAACGTGACGTCACATAACCTATAACCAGCGGATAATCAAGACGCTTCCAACGACACCTCATTTGTCAAATTATGATAAGCAGTTCAGAAGTTATGAGGGAACAGATGAACATACATACATACATATCGGTCAAAATCATAACCCTCCTTTTTGCTTCGCCGTAGTCGGGTAAAAAAGAAATTGGTACAGTTATCAAGAAAAGTATTCTGCCAGATAAATAAATTAACTGGAATTTATCCGGAGGTAGTGAAACAAGCCTGTGGATTGCAGACTCATGTAGGCTTTAAAATTATATAAGTAGGTAGGTCTAAATCAGTTTGCAACGAATATTTTCGCAACTATTTTGCAGGCTGCGGATATGCCCCAATTTTTTTCTCATATAAACGTATTTCACATCTGTATTTGCCAACAATCTTCATCATAACCACAAATAAACGAAATTCCGATATGCAAAACAACATCTTAAGGAATCCTTATTCTATTTGGCCTGAAATCGAAAGCGCAGGCGTAACCCGGACGCGAATCGAGATTATCCATTTCCTTTCGATAAGTGAGAAGTTTTCCTCTACAAGATTATATATTGCAGCCCCTTGGTACCCCGTGGTGTGAGTAATGTAGTGTCAGAATCTAGACGTGTATGGAAAAAGCCGAGAAAACTTACCCGGATCCGTTTTTAAGTTGAGTTCAACTTAAAAACGGATCCGGGGAGAAACCAATTTATAATGTAAGTTCTGATTTATGCATATTACGGTTTGTTTACTTAAATTCTGTTAGACTCGATGGAAGATTGGTTTTGTGTTTTATTTGTTGGTGGCGTAGCCTTGGGTTTTATAATTGATAGTTGAGAACATGCATGGGTACATAGAAACCCATTCTATGAATTAAACACATAGTTCGTGTTAAAGTGATGGCCTGAACACAGGTTTGAAGAAATCTAAATCGGGCGGGTCGCTACCTAATATTGTAATTCCGAACCATCATTACTTTTTTAGGGTTCCGTACCTTAAGGAAAAAAACGGAACCCTTATAAGATTAATTCGTTGTGCGTCGGTCTGTCAGTCTGTCAAGACCCTTTTTCTAAGGAACGCGTGGAGGTATCAGGTTGAAATTAATTTCAAATACGTAGGTATATAGTCCCTTCGAGCTCTAAAAAAATCAAGCTTCTAAGTCACCGCAATAAAGAATATGGCAATTTATGCGACATGTTTTGATACTCGGAAGTAAATCAAAACCTAAAGGGTACTTCCTGTTCACCTAGAATCATGAAATATAGCAAGAAGAAAGGTCTTCTAGCACAAGTAAAGGAAAAAGTTCAGAAATTGATAATTTGTAGTTTTACCTCATGAAAAAATTTTTTTTTGCAATTACAAACTTACGTTTGCAGTCCAGTCAGTCAGTCAGTAATGGCGGGGTCTAAAAGACCCCGCCATCCCTTTCGTGGTTATTTTTTTAAAAACCACCCAGCAATAGGAGCCCCGCTAAGCGGGGTTCCGTCGACCACGCCTAACTACAAAAATGTTAAGTATATTTATTTGACCTTGACCTTCGAGACGTTTGACAATGAGCTTATTTTTTTTTTTTCTCGGCAATTTTTTTTTTCGCACTTAGGGGTTTTTCAAAAATACATTAAAAAGCGTCTATTCTACCCAAAAAAAATAGCTACTATACAATAGCGACGAGTGATAAGTACAGTGGTTCCCTTAAAAATCAGCGTACCAAAAAAACAACAACAACTACTTACATAGATTATTCCAAAATAAAAAAATCCTCACACTACATAAGAAGGTTCGCATTCAATACATCTAACGCCCCTCGCAGATCAGTTTCCACGGTGGAGCAGCGACTCCACAATAATCGCGCTCCATTACTCTCTCCAATGTGTCGACATCCTGCCGATTTGTACCACAATATTCAATTATTTTTACATTTCGATTCGATTCGGTTAGCATTCTAAGTTTTGGTAGATCGAGCAGAATATTGCATTGCTGCAGTACGAGAAGGAATTACGTCAGTAAAAAATCATAATGAAATAAATGTAATAGGAATAGAAAGCATAGTATGTCAGTCAGTGTGCATATCTGTTCGTGTGTATGTGTGTTATGTTGTCTCCTAACTACCCACTGTAAAATATTATGTATACATACTGTTCTACCCAATTTAGTTTGCCCTCATTGACCAATAACTTAGAAACTATCAACACAAACACTAGCTAGAGCATAATACATTCATAAACAAGAAAACATCTTCTAATCCGCCCATAGAGCATAACAAAATTCATAAGACAAGGCCCAGAAGTGGTGCCATTTATTACCAAAATGCCAGAGGCCGATGTATGGCACGGCCGTAGACGATATTATGGATGCTTGGCTGGCAGCACGAGGTTTGCCTGGCAATGTGCCACGTGGCTGTAACACCATACTCGGGGCTATAAACCGCTCGCAAGTTTGGATTAAGAAAGATTAATTGTAGCATGTGAGGAATGTTACTTTAGCAGTTACGAGTTGCGATTTCTAGAATAGCTTAGTATTTGTTGCGAATACCGACCTAAGAAGCGACAACGATTATATAACAGACGATATCATTCTTATCGCGCTTTAGCTATCGAGGGAATAATAATTCGTCAAATAAAACGAATTCAATGAAACGTTCGAAATACGTAATTCAACCAAAAACGAATTCACGCTCCGTTTGAATATAGAAAAATGGTTAAAACTATAAGTACTTTCCACAAAGCACAACGAAAGACTGGCACAAAATAAATAAAAAGGACAATAAATTCCGTTCGTTCTCTGCCAATTTATTCCACGTAAGTTGGGTATACGGGTAATACGGGTATACGGCCTGCTTTAATCCAAATAGTTGGCCTAGTCCAAATAGTTTTACAGGCAAATCTTTACTGCACCCGCTTAATTTCGCGCAACTATGCCGGACGGCGCTAAATGAATTTATTATGCTGCACTGTAAACGATGCTGGATTTTTGGTGCCTTTCGTTTCGCGTCTAGACTTCAAAGGGAATATTCTGGGAATATATCCGTTTGTTATTGAATTACGCCTTGAAGTTCTGTTCCTTTTTTTTTTTTTTTTGTGGATGGGAAATCATCAAATGACTTCTCCCGCTCTGGGCAGAGGCGGGAGGGCGTGTCAGACTTTTACTGACTAAAACCCACCCATGTTCCTTCAGCTGCCCGTGCCAGGGCCACGGTATCTCTTTCGAACTACCCGCGACCCCGGCGGCATCGGCCCAATTGACCCCGTCACTGCTGACATCTCATTGAGGCGCGCGTGGAACACAACGCGCCGTCGACCCGGGCCTGGTCCTTACCGGACGGCGAGCTGCCCATTACTCGTCGTCCGCAAGCCCGCGCCTACGGTGGCCGGGAATCGGCAATCGATTCCCGCCGCCCAGGGCGTCTCCTATGGCGGCTAGGGGCGCGAGGGCGCGGCTGTTGCCTCTCCCTCACGCGTTCCGCTTCCTCCTTCGCGAGCATTACTGCTTCGCAGAAGGAGGTGACGGCTTCCCATGCACTCTCGCTCCGCACCATGGCCTGGACCAGGTTTGGACGCGAGAGATCGCCGCCGCCGATCGCCTCCGTGAGAACACGGCGGTGCTCCGCCCAAGCCGGGCAGACCTCCACTGTATGCTCCACCGTGTCCTCCGGGCGATCCACACAATGGTGACACCCGGGCGTTTCCTCCCGCCTTATCCGAAACAGGAACCTCCCGAAACAACCGTGTCCGGTGAGGACCTGCGTCAGGCGGAAGGTGAGGACGCCGTGGCGCCTCTCCAACCACTCCTCCTCCTGTTCTGTTCCTATCTCTGTGAAGTTTGTTGAATGAACTTGTTGTTTTCCTTTTTGAGTCAATTCGAATTTTGAATGCCAACACATGCTTCAAGGAGCGTTTTCTTAATTTGAATGTTTTGGTAATGTTCAGTTAATTCTGGTAACTTGGTATGTTTTAGAGATGTCCACTTTAAAAAAATAAAAATAATACAACATTTACTTGTGTGGCAATTTTCTTGTAATGTTAAAGATATCGTTACTTGTGTATTATCAATAACACTAATATAAGTTTAGTAATTAATAGATTCTTAGACGCTCGTTGATCTAGTGGTCGCAAGCGCTACACCTGAACATGAGGTTCTGGGTTCGATCCCCAGGTCGGGCAAAGTGTTATTGGGTTTTTCCATCTGGAATTTCTGAGTAGCAGCCCAGAGTCAGGTTTTGTGCCCGGTTGATCATGGCAATAGGCTTGCCCCCTATTACATAGGACTTATACATAACTGACGAAACGTGGGTGACCTATGTAGTGCTGCTGCCTAACCCTTCGGAGAAAGACGGCGTGATGTTATGTGTAGATCAAGGAATCAATCAATTTAGGTAATAATAGCATAGCATTAAAACTATACCTATGATTGATTCCTCGATTCGATTAAAATTAACATGTACGCACGGCTACAGATCAAGCTATACATTTCCAGTATAAACTGATCTGGCATTGTATAGGATTTCCT
The DNA here is from genome assembly GCA_946251885.1 of Cosmia pyralina. Lineage (NCBI taxonomy): Eukaryota > Metazoa > Arthropoda > Insecta > Lepidoptera > Noctuidae > Cosmia > Cosmia pyralina. The sequence goes on from OX276357.1 coordinate 16,645,658, forward strand.
TACAATAAGAGGTCATTTTAAACTGGAAATTTATAACTTGATGTGTAGCAGTGTACACCTCGTATCTTTTGTAATTGCAGGATATTATAGTAAATTATACGCGGTAATTACACATTCCTATTAATACGACTCGTTGAAAAAGTTACAAACATGTTACTTACCATTAAGTACCAATATTCTGTGGCAAGGTCGAGTAGCGTCATTTTATTTATTTATAGTGGAATGAAATCGACCTCGTTCTTTACTTTAACAAGAAATTTTCTCATCTTGATATATTTAACACCAAAAAAGGTACATTCAAGAAACTATTGGTAACTTCTATATTCGGCGAATTGACTAATATTTCTAAATATAATTGAATGTAATAATCCATACACCACTACAACACTTCACACACATACACACACACCTCCACCCACACTACACACTTTGATATGCTTGCTTAGATGGTGCTAGCATGTCATCCTGTTGTTTCTGATGCATGATTGTAATAAGTGTTGCTATAAATTGTAAATCCGTAATTGGCTGTAAGATTGGTTTTTATCTATTAAGTAAAATTGTAAAAGAGCTGTGGATTTTGTAATAAACAAATAAATTAATAATGTATGTCAATCAAGTTAGTAATTATTATTTACACTTTTAGAAGTAGTTTAAAACTAGAGTAATATTATTATAATAATATTAATATTTTTACTACTTCTTTACGCACGCGGAGTTTACCTGTAAGTGGTTGTTGCACTCTTGCATATACCTACATTTTTGCATATTAAGGCTCAGGCGCGATGCGACAGCGCGACGCGACGCGCCTGTCGTAAAACAATTTCTATGAGCTTCATCGAAATTGTTCTACCAGAATCGCATCGCACCGTCGCGTCGCGCCTGTCTGTGGGAGCCTTTACTTTTAGCATAAAACCAGTGTAAACAATTGTTGGTGAAACAGCAAAATAAATAAATAAAGTAAACCTTATGTCTATTCGAGCTCGAGCTATCTTACATAGGTTTTGTGGTTGATGAACCGGCTGCTGACCGTGAAGTTTTAAGTTTGACTCCCAGTCGAAATGTTTTTGGTTATTTTGTGAAGCAAATCTCTTTTTCAATTTCATCCCTGTTTTTGCTTTCCTTTTCTTACTATGAAGTAGACATAATAATAGGTAACTACCTAATTGGAAACGCTAATTGTTTGCAAAAGATTTGATCGAACAGAATTGTCTCACTAGAGTCTGAACCGGGTTAGAAAATGTCCACCAATATTTTGATACTTGCCGAAACATGGACCAACAAGCTGAACTCCGTGTTAACGCTCAAATATTATGCTTTACTATTTGAACCCGATCATGCATAAGGTGCCATAGTACCAACATATTCCAAGACAAACATACCAAATGCATTTGCCACATCGAATATAGAACTGTAACGTTCGATATTGTACAACGTCGTCACCGTCTCGAGCTATGAAATATTCACACTACCATACATATGCCTTAGTACCTATAAATATCGAGGTGGTTTATGTACCTAACCTACATTTTGCGGCATTTTGCTCTTGTTAAGCTCAGAAATCCAAAATGTCGTGAAACTCGTTTTCATTTACAAAATATTTTCACGTTTCGTTTGCAAACGTTAGCAACTATTTGTTTATGCACACTGACAAAGCAAATATATTTCTAACACCATTTGTTTTCCATTAACGCTCGATTCGCTCACAAAGCGAATCAATCCAAAACTGAAACGCGTTCCACACGCATGACTACCGCCATTGTGCTCGATTTTGACGTGTACCGAGCTGTCCTAAGACCTAACACGTCTGACAGAGCGCAGATACTGACTAGTCACAGTGCCGAGTGGACGTGTCGACATCCATTCAATAAAGTCAGGCACAATACAGATTAGCTTGAATGAGATTGCATGGGTGTAATCTTGTATGGACTAGAAACATCTTCGTTTGAAATTCTGAATGGATTTGATGCGTTTCTTTGTACCGGTTTTCTAAGCCACTGTTTGTTTTTATGTTGAAAGTGGGGCAAGAGACATTAGCATAGGTGACATTTGAAACTGACAACTATTATTTAACTATGATTTTTGTTTTTTTATTGACATTTGCTTAGTTATTGACAATGGCAAATTAAATGTGATATGGTAATGTTTTTCCAATTTATTATTATTCAGCATGTTTTTTAGTTGTTTTTTATATTATTTTTTTATGTACATTTTGCATGCCCATGTGATGGCAGAGCATGGAGTACATTCTCAAACATGTGTAACATCTATACCATTTATCTACCCATGTTTGCAAAGAAATAAATGATTTGATTTGATTTGTTAGGTGATAGGAATATAGGGTGTGTTTTGTTTGTAACCAGGTGGAGTGCTCTTGGAATTAGATTTTCGTGTTATTTTGAATATTGCATTTGAAACATAATAATCACAAGAATTTTGATTCTGTTTTGTGAAAATCCACGGTTTTCAGAAATTCATTGCTGAGAAGTACTTATCATTTACCATTGTTTGAGGTGATTCACTATTCATTTGATACAATAGCTAGCTTTGTGTGACAATAAAAGTTACAGAAAAATAAAGAAAATTCTTTTCGTACATTAAAGGACAGAAACAAACACAGGATTAATTAAGGACTCCTAGCTAATAGAAAAATATTTGTCTTCTTATTTCCTTTGTAACATTTTAATCAAATCTAGTGTTGTGTGGAAACATAAATGTATTACAGTAATTACTTGTGTGCTAGTGGTTGGCAAGCTGGCGTGGCCAGATGCCAGTAACTGCCTTCCTAACAGCTTATCTTAGCTCTGCTACTTTATGTAGGCCTTGCTTTGTTCTAGCTTGGTATATTTTTATGTACGTCGTTTGGACAAGCTGTGCAGTGCCTACAGACTGTCTAGTGTTACCATTAACGATTATTGTGGATGGTTTTCTTTGTGGAACAGTACTTATCCTGTGTGTTGTAGAGTATTATGTGAATAGCTGTTGACTTGATGAAAATAATACTTAAAGGGTGACCGATACTTATCATATGATTACACTCATAATAACAAACAACTAATACTAAGGGTGTTCCCTACATTTTGACGAGTTATGTATGACTTATGCGAACATAAATGTAGGGTATAGAATTTTTTTTTTGCGATTTCAGGTTTGGTCCCTTAAATATTGTTTGTTATTTTATTATGAGTACAATCATGTGTTTAACTATCAGTCACTAATTACCAGTCACCCTGTCTAAAGACATAGTTGAGTTCTGTTTTATGTAGGTACTTGGATTAAAATTACAAAGAAAAATGGCAATATTTCTGATTATCTGACTAATATTCTTTTCGCCAATTTTCATTAGGTTACTATATTAGAAAAATAAATTAGATGGAATTTTAATAAGCAATAAATATTAACTGTTGTACCAACAAACTTCTGATATAAAATAAAAGCTAGCACTAGTAACTAAACAAAAACGCTACAAAAAAGTAAAGGCAAGCTGCTCTAAAGATAGCGAGACTGAGACGTGTCTTAGTGATACTTCAAGGTTCTGCTAAATTATTCACACACAAGTAGGTGTAGCAAAAACGGAGACAAAGTGAGTCTCCGGGCGTTCATTACGAGTTCTGCTACTGACACGCCCTCTATGTGCGGACTGGCGCGTTTGTCTGAATTTTGACTAGGAGATATAGTGAGGGAGTTGGATTGATGAAATATGTATGTAGGTACCTATCATGATTTATGAAGTTGGTTTCAGTTATTTTGTACAGTCAGAGAAATTAATTGGTAACCCTTTGAAGGACAATAACTAGACACAGTAGAAGTTTGGCCGCCCATTGTATATTTTGTAGTGTTTGATTTGCTTTTATGTTATATATTTTTGTGGTACACAATAAAGAATATATAAATAAATAAGTTTAAAAGCTTTAAGAAAATTGACACACTACGTCAATTTGTGTGTTAAAGCTACTTCAGACAGATTTAAATATACGGACAATTTAAGTTGGTAGTAAATTTGCTTAACAATTAATTTCCTGACTACAGTAAAGGAAATTAAATGTTATTGATATTGTTTTTAATAATAATATTAAATTCACTTATTTCAGGTAAACACCCATTTCCAAATATAAATTGAAGATCATATAAAATAAATAAAATAAATCAATTGGAGAGAAAATAAATCGAATAAAATTAAATCAATTGTTTTTGCTAGTAGTGTTTCTATAGGATGGGTGTTTCTATAGGAGCTCGTGGCTAAGTAATAACAGCCGCACGGGTCGATCCATCAGGTTAAACTACGCTTGCCAGGGTTGGGTGACCATCATTACATACCGAGACTCCTCCGTGCCTCGGAAAGCACGTTAAGCCGTTGGTCCCGGCTGTCATTCGTGGATCTTTGACAGTCCTTACGGGTCGTCAGAAGCTCGAAAGTCTGACAACCAGACTTACCAAGGGGATCGTATTACCCAGTTAATGGGTTCTGGAGATCAGATAGGCAGTCGCTCCATGTGAAATACTAGTATTCAGCTGCATCCGGTTAGACTGAAAGCCGACCCCAACATAGGCAGGAAAAGGCTAGGCAGATTGATTGTTTCTATAGGATGGGTTTATAAAAGTCTGTAGGTAATTTAGGTATAGATATTTAGGGCTGATTTTTGGAAGTAGGTCAGCTGAATTTTGGGGGACCTACGAACATAAATATTGGACCTGAAATACGAGTACTAGCAAGAATTTTGAATAGCTTATTGTGGCTTGAGATTCTTTTGTGGTTAAGCCTTTTGAAAACGTTGATATATTTTCACAATAATTATTCATAGGCCTGTGTTAATTTTAACGGATGGGACACTAGACTCAAAAAGTGTTGTTAATAACCATGTCATTTGTAAGTAATCTTGAAAAATATGTTAATGAATACCAATTCGGTTGCCAAGCCTAGTGATTACGGCATTATCACCCCAGGATCGTTGGTTGCAGCGATCTTAAGGGGTCCCCCCTAGACGTCATTTACAGGATAGTGGTGTAACAGTACAATTCAGTCTTACGAAATGGTATCGTGTTAACCAGTAATTGGGTTGTGGAGGCCAGATAGGCAGTTGCTCTATGTAAAAAGTGTGCTATTTAGAGACATCGTTTTATTATTCCTGTAGTCTTTACATAAACTTCCATCACATACATTAATTTCAGATTTTTGTGCAAACTTCGGAGATAAGGGGGGGGGGGGTAACGGTATTTTTTTTAATTTTTTCAACATAAGTCGAAAACCATGCGGCTAAAAAAAAAATGAAAAAAAATGTTTGAGAATGTGAAAAGAGTGCTCTTTCAGTGCTTTTCCCCACATGCCCTAGTAAGTCAGACTGAGTCGCACCTTAAGGGTTCCTTTTTACTATTTTGGTACGGAACCCCAAAGAGGAAAAAGCTAGGCAGATGATGCGCGTAATAGTACAATAATTACATTTTGAAAACATTACGAAACTCATATTTTTGCAATGTTAAATACCTACTTATTTGTTTTTTAATGCAATTAAAAGCAATGTTCATCATTATTTGCATACATTTTAAATGAGCTTAACCATTTAAAATTAATTCGAAATCAAGTATTATTATTGAGCGGAAATATTTCGCATGAAATACCGAAAAAGTGGTTTGCATTTCGCCGGAAATGTGGGACACAATGTGGAGTGTCAGCAAAAACAATCCAGTAGAGTACCAGCTACTTGCAGTACTACCTTGTGAACTCGTTATTTTTACTTTGACAAAAACAAGCAGTCTTGCCGTAGTTTATAAAAGTTTTTGAATATAGCTGGGTGGGTATAATATTATGTAGGTCAGTACAGTACCTACGTAAAAAAAGTCGAAATCTTATAATTACAAATCAATTGTTGTCCGTTAGTCTCTCTAAAACTCAGAAACGGCTCGACTGATTTGAATAATATTTATTGTTTTGTTTGCTCTACTAAAGGGGTGGTTTAAATGAAAAAAATAGGAAAAAATTTTGTTGTGAAATTTTGCCAGGACGTCTGGCGGGTCAGCTAGATAATATATAATTAATTTTGGACTAAAAAAGTATTATAAATGTCATAATCATAACACATACATAAGTCATTCATAACAAAAGGAAGTTTATTAAAATGAATTTATTTGGTATCGTCAAAAAAACAGCGTTTATTTCTTGTAATATCTCCATTTTCGATCCAGTTAACATTTACTTCTGATATCCCCTAATCCCGGATTCCTCGTCTTTTACACCCTAAAGATCCGGGCGGTTGTTATCTCAACATCTTTTGTTCTTGTCACGGACACCCGCATACATATTCCGAGTCCCCGCCGTTGCCTATTTCCATATCCCTCAAATATATCATTGCGTTGGGAATATTTTATGCTGTCGGTATCTAACCGGCGTTTTGTGGTAATGTCTTCGTTTGATGTATAGCAGTCAAGAACACTCGTGGTCTAAATATCTTGCCATTATGTATATTGTGGCCACATTAAGATGTAACGTCGCAGAAGGGAGCCTCTTAGCGTTTTTTCCCTGCGTAATCACGACCCAGATTGCTCTGTCGCGAAACATAATGCCGCATCGGGCAGGAAATTTGTTAAAATTATAGACGAACATTTATTTCTCCAGTCGAAATATCGAATATGGGCCCGACTTCCTTTTAGTAAAAGTCTGATGGAATTACTGTGCAAATGGCGCCTCGTTTGTGCTTAATTCGTACATTTGTTTGTGCAATCTTTTTACGACGAGATACGAGGGCAAAAAATAATTGAAACAACCATTTTTCTCGGCACGGGAAATTAGCGCCGAGATTGGTCTTTGTTGAATTTAATTGGATCAGATTATAGACAATGAGTGACGTTTTTGCGTGGCACGTATGTACATAATAACCGTATGACGGGGGAAAAGTGAAATATAAAAGCGTAATAAAGTAGGGGAACGAAGTGCAAAGAATTTTGTATGAATTACAAATGAATTTTCTGGAGTCGTTCAAAAACTCGCACAGCGAAATCTCCTTCCGCGGCTACTTCGTTAAATAATGTAAGGAACTGAGGAGGTACGTGAATTGCGGGAACCGACTCGAACAAAACGCGCTGGAGCCGCTTGAATTTGCAATTTCAAGGCGTTTCGTTCCCTCACAATTTGCTTATACCGAGCCCCGCGTTGGGCGCCATTCCATGTAATTCGGTCCGCAGCCGCACTAAAGTTAAGTAATCGCACACCGTCGCGAGCGCTTCCAGGACCTCCTTATTTTTTGGCATCGTTTCAAATTAAAAGCGATAAGAGTGAGCCTGCTCCTGTTACAGACCCCCACTGGCACGTCGAAACAAAGCCATCTACTTACAGCATACACAATTTATCACCCTTTGTTGGAAGAGCGTCAGAACTGTCGGCTGTAACTATACAATGAAATTAACAACTAATGACGTTTGCCGCTTTCCCTCTCTTTCTACCATTCCAATATAATTTCGGTTCACTCCACAAGCGAATTTGAACTCATCCGCGCATAATACGACATGGGAGTTGAAACTAAATTAATATACAAAATTTTATGAGCAATAATACGAACTAAACCGGGATCCTCGATGGAGGTCGAGCTCGCCTTTCATTTTCTCTTCAATAATGAACAAGTGCTGACCCCCGCAAGCTGCGCGAAATTTAATTTTAATACGGGACTGGCCACTATCTCGGCGACGTCGCCTAACAAAACATGCCTGGCTCGCGTAGATTAGAACTCGCTTACTACATGTTTGTCCACGGCTAATGTTTTTGATGCCATTATAACTACCTACGTGTTAGGACACATTAGTCTTAATTGTATACGTTACTGACTTCAAATTCTCTGATAAAGGGCGGTCGGATGGCGAGCCATTATAACGAAATTATAATGGAACATCCAGCATTCTTCGGCGTGTACAATTGGGGCAAAATTCGCTGCAATTTCATGAATTGTCGTCGGCAGTTATTATTCGGCGTGTAAGCGGGAATTTGTCTCTTCAGGACATAGCTGGTTTTGTCCTAGAGTTTCCCGTAAATTCGCATGGTTCGCTGGTTCCTTTGAAAAGTCGCGGTTGGTTTTACGCTTTTGGCGGTATTGTTCGTGGCGTTTTGACTTTGAATTTTAACCATCCTTGTTCAGAAATTGTGGCGAGATGAATAATGTTTTGCTGTGCAGTTTGCGCTTGAGTAGTAATTGTGCATTTTGGTTGGAGTTAGTTTCGATTTGCCTGTGATCTCATCTGTCTTAACCAGATCTTGGATCAAAGAGGGTAACTTAAGTTTTCGTTCTCATATTAAGTTATGATGATAATTTACTCTGTTAGCAAAATAACGTTTAATTTAAACTACTTAATCCTTAGAAGTATTTTCATAATAAAACGTCTGCATAAAATCAAGTGCACAGAATCAAAAAGATTCGAGGAATCCGTCCCACTTTTTGCCGTGAGCAGATCTTGAGTGGAAATAACTGTGTACAGATGCATTCGACGTGCTTAATCTCTTAAATCCTTTCGAAATCTCTTCCCCATTCGCTCGCTCAAAACACTGGAATGCAGGGCAAACCATTTTGAAACCAAAATATGAGAAGAATTTTCTGTAATACGTGGATTGGGTAATATTGACTTTTAGATAAAAATATTTAGTTTGCAATTGAAATTCGAAAGTATTTATTTATTTTAAATAGATTTACTGTATAGGTATTTCGTTTGGTATTTTATCCAAATTTACAGCTTTTTACGGTATTCTAATTCGTTCTAATTCATAAAATTTATTTTCAGTCTTCTTTGATGAGTTATATTTACACAATGAATATTTCGGTAAATTATAATAGCCCCGCCAACTATTTCTTGAACAAATACTGACAGCAACAGTAGTTACCTTACTTCATCTCACTCTTCGTCACACATAGCAGACGTGATCATGTGAAAAAGAGAAAGACAAAAACAAAATATATCAGCTGTTTTCTGTTTTTTTTTTTCTGCTGTTTTCTCTGACACAAGTACTATTGTAACTTACTGTGGCTGCCTCAATTTATGTACAACACAATGTTTAGTTAAAATAAATGATTTTGTTTTTTTTTTTTTGTTTGTTTATGTTATAAAACTCTCTAACTAAAGGAATCGGGTTTCATTGCTCGCACACGTCGAGTTAACGACCCCAGAATGATATTAAACTTGACAATTTATTTCTATACGTGTCAAGAACTCCCGACATCATATCGGTGCTGTAGAAAGCTTGTGTTCCACTTGGGTTAGGGTTATTTATTATGACTAGAATATTATCGTTTCTAACACGTGTGGTACGTAATAAAATTAGGTGCACTCTGTAAGCAGGGCCTAATAGTTACCGTACTGTTGTAAAAAAACCGGCCATGTGCGTGTCGGACCACGCACAATGATGGATTCTGTAGATGTGAAAAATTTATCCGAAAAACAAATTTAACTTTGTAGTTGAAAAACATGTAAATTTGTAATCACAAAAAAATAAATAATTATGTGATAAAACTAGAAATTAGCGATTTTCGTACTTTTTCCTTTATTTGTGCTATGAGATCTTGTTTCTTGCCAAATTTCATGATTCTAGGTCCAGTAGGTTTTGTTTTATTTGCAAGTATCAAAATGTCGCTTAGATGGCCGTATTTTTTATAGCGTTGACTTAGGAGCTTGATTTTTTTTAGAACCCCATGGAACCGTAGACCTACGTACTTGATATTAATTTCAAATTGATACCTTCACGCGTTCCTGAGAAAAAGGGTCTTAACAGACTGTCAGACAGATAGACAGACAGACAAAGAAGCGATCCTATGAGGGTTCCATTGCAGAACCCTAAAGGTGCATAGTTTTGTAGCAAAGTTATTATCGTACGAAAAGTCATACGTCAGGGGCACTTATTCTACTGAAACTCCGTACTACACTAGGCCAGCTCAAAGTCAAATTGCTACCAATGACGATCGGTCTACTACAGTAAACAAAAAAAAACCACCACCACTCCACAAAAAACCCACTCAAAATTGTTCATTCAATTTTCATAGAAATTGTTCTACTAGAGTCACGTCGCGCCAGTCTGTGGGAAGCCTTCAGACGATCAATTCCTTTGTGAAACAAGGGAATTGATCCTGTTCAATGATATCGAAGAAACCGGCCACCATGTGTGGTTCCATGATTTAGCAAGTTTCAACTTTACGTAAAAAAGGGGGCTCAACTTTATATAATTTGTTTGATCTTTATAATATTGGTTCGTGGAAAAATTTCTTCGAAATTGTTATGTTAACCAAATACCAATCTACGCTCATCAAATTCTACCTAGTAGAAGGACTATTTTCATTTGACATTAACAAATCTGATTGTATCGTCTTTGTACTGAACACTGCCTTGTCGACTGGAACAAAATGTACTTAATCAAAGAGTTGCTTCGGGAATTCAGTCTAGTCTTCTAGATAGTATATAATTGCTTTGTCTGAGTATTTTATCTGCGTTTCCTATAGGTATTGGCCAGTTCTTTGTAAAGTTCGTTAGTAAAACGAGGCCATTTTAATTGATTTGTTCTGCATTCGCCTCATAAGTTTCGTCCCACATTTTAGTAAATTCCCTATTCGCCCCACATTTTATTCTTTTTTGCCTCAAAAATCATTTTTTCTATTTATTTATTATTTTAGTTCTGTTCGCTCCATTTCTGTTTGAGTAGTAATTTATATGTGGTTTTTATACGATATTTTATTGGCGGATACAGAATGTAAAATTATTGCCTATAAAATCTTTTACCAATGTTGCAGTGGTCTATCAAACTTTCCAGCTGTTAAAGGTACCACCATATATACCCCTCGTGTCCCAAAAAATCTCGTTGCTCATATTGCATGGCCCACTGAATTATTCCTCGAAATACCTGCCGGTTTGAGTACATAAAGTAAATGAAGTGTCCACAGTGACTGTTTGAAGAGGAAGCCATAAAAAAGGTTTCAGACGAAAGTAAATAATGTCTCTGTAATTAATGAACAATGAAATTAACTTTTTTGGATCATTTCACATTTACTTTTTTTTTTGGTTTTTAATATTTGATGTAGCTTGGTTTTGGTTTTCTTACAAATCACATTTTTAAAACATATTATTTTATTACTACCCTTGTATAGTAATAAAATAATATGTTTTCTCTGGAATCATACTCAAATAGTCATAATATATCAATCCTAGATCATCATGATCATCATCATTTCAGCCAGGAATCACCCACTGCTGGGTATAGGCCTCCCTTTTTTTCCTCCAAACTTCCCGGTTCCGTAAAATCCTTTATCTACACTCATATCGTAAAGTTCAGATTATGAATTCAAAAATAGTACCCTAATGACAAACTTTATGCATAGTACCTACAACTGAAATAAAATTAAATTTTTTTATTATGATACAGATTTCTTAACAAGATAATGCTATAAAATAACGTATTTACAAAAAAAAAAACCTGTTTTCAATTCGATTTTTATTATTATAGAGCGTGGTCCCCTAACGCTAGGGCGCATGCGCTGTTGACCAATGACAGCTCCGTAACCATAGTAACGTTATCCACGTGACGATGGTTTTCTTTTCCTTTTTTGTATCTCTTAGGTAATAGGTTACGGGCTGGTATTTTGCGTATGGGTGGGAAAATCGATTATTCGATCCACCCCAGCTCCTCAAAGAAGGCCAGCAGCGCCTTGATGTTACTGACAACCTCACGGAGGGTACCTGGGTTACCGAAGTACTTTGCCCTGTATGCGGCGACCACCGGGCAGTTTAGAAGCACATTTCGTATCTCTTTAGAGTCTACTGTGATTTGATGTGATGGTTTCGGAACCATTTTTATGTTTGTTTACTTTTTGGTAACTTTGGTTTTTTTTTTATAATTAGGTAACTAATACCTATTGCATGTGTAAATTAAGTAATGTATGAAACTGTACATAACTTAGTATTAAAACACTCGTGTGATAAATTAGAACCAAGCCGTCGTGTAATACCCCTCATTATTTAGCAGTATCATAAACTACTATTATGCTCGTAGATAAAAGCCACCTCTAAAATGTGTTTTCTGCGAAGATTCCTTACTACGCCTTAAGAAATTAAAGACGTTAATTTAAAATAATTTTAACACGCAAAAGAAATCTTCTGCGCAGCAACCTCTAAACGAACTCTATTATTCACGTGTGCAAAATTTCATTCGGTCACTGCCCTTAAATAAATTAAACCTTTTAAGCCTATAAATATTAGCTTTTCATTATTTTTCATCTTTTCATCGACCAATGTGACATTGGACCGACTTTTTGACTGCCAATGACATTGTCAGGTATTCAATTTGGTTTGCCCACAATCTGCTCGACCGATCTCTTATTTCCGCTGTATTATAATTCAATTACTGAATAGGACTCGGGCATAATTTATGTACTTGTGAAATTATGTATTACTGAAATGTAGATCAACCTGTTCATTTGTGGGTATATAAATCACTAGCAGCGCCCCGCGGTTTCACCCGCATAATTTTTGAACCCATAAGAATATCGAGATATAAATTATTCCATGTATTAATTAAAATTACAAACTATATGTGTGCTAAATTTCATCAAAATCCGTTTAGTAGTTTTTGCGTGAAAGAGTAACAAACATCCATTCATCCATCCATCCTCACAAACTTTCGCGTTTATTATATTATTAGCTGTGCCCCGTGGTTCCACCCACGTAGACCGGGATACAAAGTAGCCTATGTGTTAATCCTGGGTATAAGCTATCTATACACTAAATTTCATTCAAATCGGTTCAGCCGTTTGAGCGTGAAGAAGTAACAAACATACAAACACACACACTCACAAACTTTCACTTTTATAATATTAGTGTGATATAGTAGGATTCATATAGGCCCGGGCAAAACCTAGCTTATGTAGAAGGAAACGTTAAAGATTATTTATGTTTCGTAGGTTTAAAGGTCATTGTGTTACACATTAGTTGATCACAAAGCCTGAGCAAGATCATGTCTGGACTTTAAAAGAGATTTTGACCCTTAAGTTGGTTTCGCCTTTTCTTCTCAGTTACCTACCGGTACGGTACCTACTTAGTCAGATAGGAAATGTCGACTCCATCTAGCTTATTGGAAAAAAGTTCTTTAACGCGGCTTGCGGTACGAGTTGACTGGTAGAAATCGACACGTAACGAAAAAGCGTTATGCTAGAAAAAGTCAGTTTTAAAATGTCCAACGTTTCAAGTGTCAAATGTTTTTTGATACTGAAGCCATCTAGTATAAGTTTTTAGCTCCTAAAAACTTGTACTAGATGACTCTGTATTAATAAATGTATTAATCTATAAAAATAAAAAGAGAAGTCCTGACTGACTGACTCATCAACGCCTAGCCCAAACCCTTGAACCTAGAAAGCTGAAATTTTGCACAGATGCTCCCTTTATAATGTAGACGAGGAACAAGGAAGGATTTCCCGGTAGTATGTTCCCGTGGGATATTTTCCGACGTCCACGCGAGCGAAGCCGCAGGCAAAAGCTTACTTACATAATATACAGCGAATGGAACTTCGTGCCAAGCTGCTGTCCCACGACACCTCTCGACTTTTTATTTTAATGTGGCGTGTAAAAATGATTGCAATATCCTATTCACAGAATAAACAATTTCATTTCAGTAGCGTATTGAGGAGGTGACCACGATCATAACTTGTACCTATTTTAATTATTCTGAGTGGAAACCATAGGTGGGGAACGGTATCAACGATGAAGCAAAGATTTGATCTGATCGGCATTTGTTTAGTACCTCGCTAAAATCGACCCGACCATGGTTTGTCTAGTTAATACATGTAACCGTGGCCTTAGTGCGAGTTTTTATACTTACTCGATCGTTGCTCACATCAATTTGTTTGGAATAATTGTGTTTCCCATTATAGGCACCAGACGGCGCTTATTCAGTTTCAGTACAAATTGAAGTTTCCGTTAACGCGATCGAGTAAGTATAAAAACTCGCACTAAGGCCGCTGAAAATGAATAAGAGCCGTCTGGTGACTATAATGGGATACACAATTATTACATACAAATTGACGTAAGTTAACGTTAGCGTAAACGCGATCGAGTAAGTGTAAAAACTCGCACTAAAGCCACTGGAACTCTTGACTACTAGATAGATCCCACCAGTATGCACCACACGTTGACAAGCATAAAGTTGGCTGTTGCTAGGCATCAAACCGTACCTTGAATACTAATATCAAGTGTTTGTAATTAACCGACACACTCATAGGTACACACGGCAACACATCAAGCTATACATTTTCCAGTTAACACTGACCTCTCATTGTAAGGAAGTTCTATACAATGCGAGATCAGCTTATACTGGAAATGTATAGCTTGATCTGTAGCCGTGCGTACCTACTTCAACTAGTACTCAACTCCTCGCAAACGGATGTCAACATAAATGGAAGTAAAGAAAACAATAGTCCATCAGTAACCGTTTGCTAGTTCCCATCCAATGACCGTTTTGAAGTTACCGGTATCCATTCAAGTATCCGGTTACTTGACCTCGATTTTATTTATTTATTTCGGGAAAACAAACAGTTACACAAATACGAGTATCATAACAAACAAGTAGTGAGAAAAAAAAGAGTACATTTATGTGTAGCTCACGGCGTTATCCACATCTTAAATACTACATAATTGTTAGTGAACTATTTGCACACGATCCCCCCCCCCCTACCCCCTTCCCCCCTAGTTTTTCCCCTATACTTTGACCCGTGGCTAAGTAATAACAGCAGCAAGGGTCGATCGATCAGGTTAAGCTACGCTTGCCGCGGTTGGTCCGTGGATGGGTGACCATCTTTACATACTGAGACTCCTCCATGCCTCGGAAAGCATGTTAAGCTGTTGATCCCGGCAGTCATTCCTGGATCTTTGACTGTCATTACTGGTCTTTACAAGCCCGAAATTCTGACAACCAGTTTTACCAAGGGGTATCGTATTCACGTAAGGGGTTCACTGGGTTGTGGAAGTAGGCAATCCCTTCATGTAAAATATTAGTATTCAGCTGCATCCGGTTAGACTGGAAGCCGACCCCAACATAGCTGGGAAAAGGCTAGGCAGATTGTTTTGTGTTTCTTTCTCCGAAGCTGTTAGTGTTTTAGAATAATTATTTTATCTCCAGATATTTCCAGACTTATTTTGATTACCATCTGTTGCCCGTGAATTCGTCTACGATCCAGAATGAAAAATAGCCTATTTCCTTACCCAGATCATACAAATTTCCATGTTAATCCATTGACACGTTTTTACGTGAAAACATAACAAACTCACTTTCGCATTTATAATAGTTATAGGATAGGATAGATAAAGTTCCAAACGACCAAGTCACAGAAAACTTTTTATCACAACTGCTAATGACTCACAATCAGTCACTGTTGAAGAAATGCTAACACAGTCCCGATTCAAGCATCAATTTATGGGCTGTGGAGTGTATGTCACTGGCAAGTGTAATTAATTACCATCGGCTCAGCAGATGGGTGTCACTTGCGAGACTTCGCGATTATAATCGGTTCGCTTCATTTTGTATGTATAGCTATATGTGTGTGTGTTTGTGTGTGTTGCTGTAGCAGTGTTTGATGAACTGTGAATGCCAAAGCCAGGGTGTTGTCGTGAAGTTAGGATGTATTGGAGCATGGTTGGCTCTGAATTTAGGATTTATGTATATTATTTTGGGTCTCAACTTTAGGGGAGCTCGTGGCTAAGTAAAAACAGCCGCACGAGTCGATCCATCATGTTAAGCTACGCTTGCTGGGGTTGGTCCGAGGATGGGTGACCATCTTTACATATCAAGACTCCTCCGTGCCTCGGAAAGCACGTTAAGCCGTTTGTCCCGGCTGTCATTCGTGGATCTTTGACAGTCGTTACGGGTCGTCAGAAGCCCGAAAGTCTGACAACCAGTCTTACCAAAGGGGTATCGTAATACCCAGTAACTGGGTTGTGGAGGTCAGATAGGCAGTCGCTCCATGTAAAATACTGGTATTCAGCTGCATCCGGTTAGACTGGAAGCCGACCCCCACATAGTTGGGAAAAGGCTAGGCAGATTGATTGATTTTGGGTCTAAACTTTCTAAAGTTTACGCTACTGCGATGTAGCAACGATGTTAATATGGAATGTTTAGATGAAATATTTATTTATTTATTTATAAAGGTACGCCAACAGCTTCTGTATATAATATATCTTAAAAACTATAGATAGAAACAAAAGCCTCGGACTTACACAGTCGCCAATTACAGGTTAACCAGCATTCTCAAATAATAATAACAGTAACTAACTTTTTTTATATTTTTAAATGTTTTTATATTTTTGAAAATATCTATCTATCTATTTAAATAAAAAGAGAAGTCCTGACTAACTGACTGACTGATTGACTGACTCATCAACGCCCAGCCCAATCCCTTGTACCTAGAAAGCTGAAATTTTGTACAGGTTCCCTTTATAATTTAAATAAGGAATAAGGAAGGAATTGCCGGTAGTACGTTCCCGTGGAATATTATCCGACATCCACGCGGGCGAAGCCGCTGGCAAAAGCTAGTAATTTATACATATAGTTATGAAATAAAGGAAATAATAAACTAAAAGAAAAAATTAGAAATTATGGCAAAATACTTTTTGAACTTAAGTAAATAACATTAGGGAAAATAAAATCACAAGACGAACAATATTGCAATTTGGCATTTAAATTGAAATAGAAATGAGATCATAATGGAAAGAATACCTAGCTTCTAAAATAAAGTTTACAATTAAAAGGTAAAAAAGTGAAGAGTTTCCAAAACAAACTAACATAATAAATTATCAGATTGCGTTTTTCGGGATTTCCCATTTTGAAAAAGAATACTTACTTTGAAGACGAATATCGTTGGTAATGCCCAAAATGTTTATAATTACACAGCTACCTAGCCGTTATAATATTAATAACATACTCGGTGCATGAAAACACATCCTGTACCTACTCAACGTTTTATTTGGAAGATTATCCGATGGTCTTTGTAAAGAGGCTAACTACATTGTTTACGAAACCCATACATGGTTTTACCACCATTCCTGGTGCATCTTATTGAAACAGCTTCAATCTGGCTTTACCTTATAAAGCTTGAAAATGTATGTTAGTAAAAGTGGTTCTCCAGCCAGCATTGCAGACCTCCGCATTGCAATGGTAATCTGTACATTTCACTTCTGACTTCATGCCTTGCAAGAAAATAAATTCCTTGCACTTATTTTGTACCAAATACTAAAATTTTCATCGGTAGAAGATAAGCCGGCCATTTCCAAACCGTAAGTGCTATCTAATTTAATATAATACTAGCTGCGCCCTGCGGTTTCACCCGCGTAGACCGGGATAAAAAGTAGCGGTATGAAAAATAGATGTAAGCCGATTCTCAGACCTACTCAATATGCCCACAAAATTTCATGAGAATCGGTCAAGTCGTTTCGGAGGAGTACGGGAACGAACATTGTGACACGAGAATTTCATATATAAGATAATATTTAGTCAGGCTCAGCGGTTAAGGCCTCGCCTCTCATGCACGAGGTTGTGGGTTCAAATCCCGGCAAGTACCAATGTGACTTTTTCAATTCATATGTACTTTCTGAGTTTATCTTGGACATTACTGACATTGGTGATGGGAAAACATCGTGAGGAAACTAAGGACTTATAGTTCTGGGCTTATAGTTCAAATAAGTCTGAAATCGCCAACCCGTGTTGAGCAAGCGTGGTGATCAATGCTCGTGCCTTCTCTGTATGAGAAGAGGCGTTTGCCCTGCAATCAATTGTGGGGCAGTAATAGGCTGGTATTACCTATATAACCACTAATTTTTAATTAGTACAAATACTTAAAGGGCTCATTAGAGAAGGTCTTGTTATTATATATGTAAAGTCTCAATAAATAATATTCATAAACAACAAAGTTATTATCGTTTGTTTATATCCCAAAATGTCACTCAGTTTATGGAAATATTGTACAGGCTACCTAATAGTATTCATTAATCATGGAAAAGCACTGCACGTAGTATTTTCTAGTAGCAATTGTTATGAATCATTGATTCAATTATGAAATTTATGAATTTACCAATTATGAAAAATTTTTGTGGACAATTTTGGGATTTCATTTTTTTGATTTTTGACTACACAAATATGATCAGTAACGGGTACGGATAGAGCCCCATTTTTTTTGTACTAATTAAAAAATAGCAGTGTACTTATTTAGTTTCGTCACAGTTATCCATATTTTTGTTAGTATACTTAAGAATTGTGTTAGTAATCAAAGATTCAAATACACACCACATTCATGCTATATTATAACAAAAAATAGGCAAAAGATTGCGTCAAAAGGACGTACAGTAGAGAAGCATTCTTCAGTCTGCTAAATAAAATAACAAGGTTCAATCACCAGTCCTCCTGCTACGCCTAGTAATTCTGAGAATTAATTTTCTTCATTTTTAACCGGCCGTTAACAGGCTTTATTAATAGGTACCTTTGAAAATAAAAAAATGAGCCAAGTGCGTGTCGCACCACGCACAAAAAAGGGTACCGTAGTTGGGATGAATTTATCCCAAAGACCATAGTAGTTGAAAAACAAATTCTTCTATACATCGATATACATCACGATCAATTCTCCAACTGCTAATTATGTAAGTTTGTAAGAGCAAAAAAATAAATTATGTGATAAAACTACAAATTAACGATTTTCGGACTTTTTCCTATAGCTGTGCTATGAGACCTTGCTTCTTGCCAAATTGTCTGATTCTAGGTCAACGGGAAGTACCCTATAGATAGGTTTTTATTTATTTGCGAGTACCAAAATATGTCGCTTAAATGGCCTCATTTTTATTGCCTTGATTTAGAAGCTTGATTTTTTTAGAGCTGCAAGGGAACGTAGACGTACGTATTTGATATTAATTTTAGCTTGATACCTTCACGTATTCCTGAGAAAAGGGCTTTGACAGACTGGTATACAGACAGACAACGAAATGATCCTATAAGGTCACTAACCAAAATATGGATATACCTTGTCCGAAATAAATATTTTGAATTATAAGGTTCCCTTTTTTCGTTTTGAGGAACGGAACTCTAAAAAAGGTTTTTTTTTTTTTGTTATTATGATAAAGGTAGGTACCTACATAACGCGACGTGACATAAAGTGAGAGAGACAAAGAGAGAGATATTTTGTGACTGAATTTAGTTATAATCTATTGGGTAAATCCCGGATTTATACTAACCTCGGGAATTAAACTCAATCGAGCTGAAAACACGTGCAAAACATTAAAGAGGAATTAAAACACACTAATGAATTCGTAAACTCTATTCCGCAGTTTGACTCGGCTCCAATTATGATCAAAAACGTAACACGTAGAAATTTCTATTTTAATGATCAGAGTAACAGGACATTCGCTGGTCGGCTTACAAACAACACAAAGTAATCTCAGGCGCGCCCTCCCATATATCACTACTTGTGACATTCCTAGCTAATAATTCAACTCAGACGATGTTAGCGAAATAGTGTAATTAGGGACAACCATCCAAAGTTAAGCCCACACACCGTGAAAACTAAAGGAACAGACAGATCAACACAAACTAGCCACAACTCCATAATTGGTCAGATTACAATGATTTAAATGAACTTTTGTTTCACACTTCCCTTTTGATTCCGCTTAATGTAACACATTACTAAATGTTCCTGTAAATCTTTTTCCTTAAACCTTAATATGCTAACCGCGTTTCTCGTTCTTATTAAAATGTATATTTATGCGAGCACATTTTACTTGGAGCACTTAGGAAAACGCCTCTCTTGTGAACTCACCAAGGCGTGAGAGTGTGTTAACTGTACTTTTCAGCCCAAATTAAGTCTTGAAATGTACCGGCAAACATAAATATGAAGGAAGTCGCTGATACTGTGCGTTTTATTTGTGCAAAATAAACGATTTTTCTTTCTTTTTCTTTTCTATACGACAAATGGTTATTTATTTAAACGCTTATACGTCTTAATGTACCGTAAAGAGTATCAATGTTGTCTTGAGTCAATTTCGTTAACTTAATACCTATGTTTATGCCTTGTAAATGTAGATATTTTATATATCTCTGTTTACCTATTTTCTTAGCGTCCTTTTACGCAACAGGCTGTGGCACCAGGCTTCATTTTATAGTGAAAATGTGACTACAGTTAAAGTTAGTGAAGGAATGCATATTGGTCTGAAATCGTCATTAACCTTTGAAAAGTTTACGGCAAGCCCTAAAAGTAACAAAGTAACAAAATACCATTTTCCTCTGAACGCAACCAAAAATTACTCCTACTTAAACTCACAATGCATCTCAAAAACGCACACAACAATAGCATTTTTAAACAATAAACAATGAAAACGAGGTTTTATTCTACCATAACAATAAAACGCACCTCGCTCCTTTACTTTTTTTCTTTAAAAATTCAAGCATTAATCTGTACTACCTGGCCCCTTACTCTGAAAAGGTCGTAATAGTTGCATGCCTAACGACTCCTGAAGGCGAATTAGATTTAATTTTTGATTCTGTTTGTTTGACGGTAGTTGTGAAATATTTAAGTATAACTGGGAGGTAGATACATACATAATAGTTAGATATAATTGTTAGGAATATTGTGCTTGAAGAACAGACTTGAATTACGAGAAAGCAATTTATGTATGAACAATGGTTTGTACGTGTTGATGAAATAGGCTGGCTGGGTTTGAATTTAACTTGATCACTTATATCACTGAGTATGTTGATTTATGGTCTGAAGTTACATTGTTACATAATTCGAATGTAGCCTTAGTCTTGTCTTGTCAAGAGTTATGTTAGGTAAGTGATCTGTAAATCTGTGTAATGAAGTCGTTTAGGGCCCAGTCGCATTTAATAAGAAATACATAGCTATTGAAGTAAAGAATGCCTAGAAAAAACTAGAACAGAGTAGAATACTCTCTATTATATACCCCATATAAATTACAGATATTATGTAGAAATTTTACATAGGCGATTTTTTAAAGACAACCTTTGGATGGATTGTATGGATAAAGAGAGAATACTGTAAGTAAGTCGTCAAACTAAAAACTACCGCCTTATTTTAGCAATGCTGACTGAATGTAAGTAACTTTAAATTTCACTGAAAACGTCTATGAAAAACACACTTTAAAATTTCATAAATACTCGAAGATGTTATTAAGTGTTCCGCGTAAAGGAGTTTTCATTATTAAATGTTCCGCGTAAATGAGTTTTCTTATGTATGTTTGCTAGATCGCTTTGATCAAGTATTAAAACTGAGGCTTTCATTAATCGCCTTATACCCACTTATTGCAGTGCACACGGAAACCAGCGCCTTTTCTTAGAATCTAGAAAGTAGAGCTAAACATTTTTGTATTTTTTCTTTTGTTTCGTTGTTTATTGCCTTGTGTTTTAGCCTTTTTACATAGCCTTATCAAAGGATAAGACGTAAATGATAGTATCCTGTAATAAAATTATCTTGTGTTTCCACATATTTTTCATGGAAAACAATATTTTTAATTTACTTAGGGTTACTTAGGGTTCGAAAACGGGCAAGAAACGGAAATGGATCGGCGCATCGAAAATACCTGGAAAAGCTACTGGTCCATGAAGACGCTAAATGAAGGGCGATCTACGGATCTCCCTGAAGCGAAAACACATTGATATGTGTATTCTGTCCATCCTAACCTACGGTGCTCAGACCTGGTCGCTATCGATTCGCAAAAGTTCTGTCTTGGGGTTTGCCAACAACGAACTGACTGAATACGAAACACGACGCTGCGCTCCAAAACGGGGATCCTAGACGTGGCAAAAAGGCTGCCAAGCTAAAATGGGATTGGGTGGGTCACGTCAGCCGCATGCATAGTGACCGCTGGACAACAGTTTCCACACGGTGGGTGCCTGAGGATGGACAGCGCCGCCGGGGCCGGCCCAGGAAGAGGTGGCGAGACGACCTAGACGCATACCGCAAGGGTTGGATCGAGGTGATCCTTTAAAAGGATGCTCGGAAGGATTTGGGGGAGGCCTTAGCTCAGCAGTGGGACAGTGTAGGCTAACATAGAGTTAATTTTCTCCACCTCAGGTGAAGTTCCAGTTAAGTTACGTACCAGATTTAATTTCTTAGCGTTGATCGCACGCAGGCTGGCAACGTCGCATTTCTAGAGGTTTTTTGTGATTATTTTATTACATTTAAATCAAAGGACAATTTCCTCTGACAAATTCTTAGATCGTTGGTATTGATAAGTATTTATGCAAATTTTTGACAGTTTTTTGGAATTTACTCTTAAAAAATTACGTATACAATTATTTTCTTTCTAAGGGATGATTGTTCAATAGGTTGATAACTTTTATCTGAAGAATAAATGTGACAGTTTGACATATTTTCCATACAAAAGCTGTCAAACCGCCATATTTATTCCTCTTATAAAAATTATGTGACTATTGAACAATCAGCCCTAAGAGTAATTACCAAAACAACTGTCAAAAAATATCATACATATAAATACCAACGATCTAAGAATTTTTCAGAGGAAATTGTCATTTGATTTAAATTCATAAATGATCACGAAAAACCTCTAGAAATGCGCCGTTGCCTGCCCGCGCGCGATCAACGCTCTTAAGGTATACAAATTTTGTTCGATTATTTTGATGAGTAAGTAGAATCTATTTGGACATTGTGAAACAAGCTCGAAAACTAATTCTCATTTATTTAAACACTGTGCGGTCATGCTATGAACAGGAAGATTGTCTAAACATCCTGCTGCTAAAACTACACCATAAACCAATTCCCTAAAACTTTGTCGACACTTCCTTCAAAGTCCATTCTAAAATTATCGAGCACTTTACTCGGTAAACGTACTTAAAATATCGTGTGTTTCAGGAATATGTTACTTTCTTACAGTGAACTGTTTTCATTAGTAGTACACGCGACGTCCGTAGGCAATTTCCTTTAATTCGCTTTATCCATCATTGATTCACTGCCTGACGTTTGATGGCTCAAGAAATTACTTTGGGCTCGTTTAATTTTAGGTATAGTGTACTTGTGTGTTGTTTGTGTTCTTAGGTAAATAGAGGTACCTATGCTTTTGTTTGGGTTTTGTGTTTAGTAACTAGGGAACTATAGTGTTGAGCTAAAAAGCTTTAGGAACGTGTTTATTAAATTTATAATATTATTAGTACCGGGACGACCGAGCTCTGCTAGGGTAAAAAGTAAAATATTACAGAAAAAAAATACTTTTATTATGACATCATCATTTCAGCTAAAAGACGTCCACTGCTGAACATAGGCCTCCCCCAAACACTGCCACTTCCAGTGGATTCCTGCGGCCTTCACAAGGTCATTGGTCCACCTTGTGGAAGGCCTTCCAACGTTATGTCTTCCGGTACGCGGTCGCCACTTCAGAACCTTTCGGCCCCATTGGCCATCTGTTCTGCGAGCAATGTGCCCTGCCCACTGCCACTTAAGTTTGGCAATTCTTCGGGCTATGTCGGTTACCTTGGTTCTCCTTCTTTATTATGTACACCATATAAATTACATAGTGTGACACAATGGGCGGTCTTATCCATAAAAGCGATCTTTCGAGTCAACATCTGAAAATTCTTAATGGTACCGACTCCTTACTAAAGTATCTGTGTGCATGTGTAGTCTGATACAAAACTAATGTTACATACCAAGATCCGTGACAGGAACCCCAAAATAATTCCAGCAAATAATACTAACAAACCAATGGTACATAACCTACAATATAACCAGGTAACAGCACCAATTGTCGTTACCGTCATTCATCTTAACCGTATTTCCTAGCACATTAATCGCGGTAAATGCCGGATATGCTGAAAATTATAACGCCCACCTTCCGGCGATGTACCCTGCCTATACGCAATATAGAAAAGGATATATAATATTATATACTTCAGTATAGGATTCATTGTGTTAACTCGAATGGTAAGATTTATACATAGACTTGGGTCTATGAAACAGTTTTACGGGTATATTTTCTTTGATATATATTACATAACAGATATGCCTTTTGCAAAGAACTTCGTCTGCTACATGTTTCATCTTTGATTCATTAATTTAGAAAAGGAAACTTGTCGAGGTCAACAGTATAAAAAGGTAGACTAGACATTTTGTAAGTAGACTTTACAGTTTTTGTTTTATATTTATGATTTCAAGTAAATATTAACAAAAGTATGTAAGTTTCAACCAGGTAGAGCATCAGCAGATTCAAAAGAAAATCCTCTTTAAATAATCGTAAAAGGAAAATTTGAATAAAAGACCTAAAACAGAAATACCTTTTGGGAGAACTAAAAAAATATGAATATAGCTGTCATAAATTTATTATTAGTAAAGATGAAAAGTTATACAAGGCTATATTCGCGTGAAACTGGCCTTATTAAAGATTCATTTGGAGGCTTTGGAGCGGATCAAGGTGGGCGCTGGGCCGCACACTCTCATCCTACTTTCAAATGAAGTGCGATCGGTTTTTTTCCCATTACGAATATCTATTCTTGTATCATTGCTTTTAGAATTAAAGGGCATTAAATAGTTTATATGAATCTCTGCTTTTTCCACATCATAACATGGTGATAAGTAGGATTTATATTGAACATTTTCTAAACTATTTGCAAACCAGCATGAAGGTTTGTTATATTTCAATATAATATCGTAGACGGTTGTTCCAAGCAAAAACACCACACTAAAAACAACATTGCTCCTACAAAAATAAAGATCACCGAACAGCAAATAACGAATGCGCCAGAATACATATTAAAGTTCGCCAAAAACCAATATCTTCGGCGATATTTGCAGCCGCTTTCATATGGGTTCTATTCATCGGGCCTGCAATGGAGGCCTAGATCCCAATAGGAATTGCAATTAGGCCTCAATTTACGCATAGTTTGGAGTGGAATTTCATTCGCGGGGCCACCTCAGTCTTCGCCGGAAATTCCTCTACTTTCCTTTACCGAGATGTTGGGATGCCCGTTACCGCGGTCAGGTATCCGTACGACACTTGTATTTGTATTACCTTTGCTGCGGAATGGCTACTGTAAGAGGAATACAGTCGGAGTTGTGTTGTGAGGATGATCTGTTTGGTATTTAGAGTTTAGATTAAACTGGTGGGATGAATTTTTAATAGGTTCACGCGTGGTATTCAAAATGTTGCATTTATTTGCAATAAATAAGCATGAATGCGGCAACTATTAGTGAAAGTGGTACGGCGAAAAAGTGGATACCAGTTGGTTGTAATGCCGAAATAGAACCAAAAAATCTATTGCCACATTATTTGCACACATTTGGTCAAAAAGGTGCAACAATATACGGTATATCATGCATTCCAAAAAGGACAAAGGCGAGCGCGTAAAATTCTGTATTTCAATCGCTGCGAAAAGTTGGAACAAAAATGTTCCATTCATGTTGTAGAACAAAAAAACTGCGCCATTATTTATGCACAGAAAAGTAAGAAACAAAACGGTAACCGCTTTCCTATACATAATACAAGTAGGCTTGAAAAACTTTCGGTGTCTGATAGAACTCATAAATTTTAATAAAGAAGTTCGTATCTTGTTTGCGTCATGTCCCACGCGCGGTGTTTATGTAAAAGTTGTAACACACAGCAATACAATCCAGCAATAAATGTCTTAGCCAAGTAATAAGTTTATTTTTCTATTTAGGTCATCGAATATACCAAGTTTCGGAGCTCGTAACGTGTGCGATATATTCGACTCACTTGTAAGTTGTAGCGTTTATGCGTCATCCACAGTAGCGGGAGGACGTGGTATATCGATGTCCTTTATTTAATGAAGGCCGAGTAAGTTTTTCTCCAAATTGAATGGTCCCGCGACAATCAGAGTTCCGTCCGCAGATCATATTTCAGCGAACGAGATAAACTCGGACAAAAGAAAGGAATCCCCGTTTACCCAATTGGGTAATGGCCCAGCTCTGTCGTTATCTCTTCCCATTATTTCTGTTTGAAGGAGGCTGTGGTGTTCTACTTAATACTAAGGGTGAAATCTTTACAAAGATCTTTGATAAAGTTCCCCGGTACTTGATCTTGTTGTGAGGAGTAATGCTCGGATAAATTGCTTTTGCGGTCGCTCAATAGGTTTATGTTACATGCAGGCTACCTTGTAAAAGAGGGAAAATATATTAAAAAGAAAAACTTTTATACCAGCTATTTTAAAATTTTGTAACGCAAGGTATTTTGATCCTTTTCTTAATAAACTTAGAAGCTTGTGTTGTTCGTTTAAATATTAAAAGCTTACGTAGTTAATTATTAAGACCTGATTCTAAGTACTGATCAAAGTAATAAATTACTTTGACTAATTACTTATTCAAGTATTAAGTCAATCAAAGAAAATGAGTATGGCAAAATTGTGAACAAGAATTTTAGATAGATGGTCAGACATAATTTCATCAACAAACTCCGTGTGAGTAATTCCAGATTTCAGATTCTCCCTTTAGCGTAGGTCCATAATTAGTTTAATTTCCTACCGCCTGAACATGAAAAGCGCCAAGTCAGCAACAAATTGAAAACAAGAAAACTTTTAAAGCAAATATATGTTTGTTTATCCACTCAAGTTGCAAGAGTCACTGACCTTAGTTCAAGTATTTTTTCTCACCATTTTTGAACTTTGAAGATCTTGGACGTAGGTTCTAAAGGTCCACGCATTGATAGAAAGTTAGTAACCAACTATTCTTGATTATAACCGTAATTCATGCCAGCTATAGGGACTTAGGAAATGTAGGTCGGATTACATCAGATCTGCCGGTTGAAGACGAAAAGCCGCTGTCAAAGGGAGAGGGAAAGTTCGCAAACAACTTGAGCTTGATAACCGATGGCGTTTGGCGAGACTCGCGTTTTGATGTTAATGACTTTTTGGAACATTCGCCAGATGTTAGCCAGTTAATATTGTATAGGAGGTTTCAAGGTCTCAAGGTTTTAGTGGTACTTCAGGGTATATTAGGGAATTCTAAATTTTGCTGAAAAGCTTGGTTTTTGGTTTAGGCTTCAGTTTAAAAAATATTTATACTAACGATCGATGGACTATGAGAAAGATGGTATGGAGCTAGAAAGGGGGGCTACTGAGGCCCTACATAAATGGAATTCGCTTCGGAGCGATTCTTTTTTAACCGACTTCTAAAAAAGGAGGAGGTTCTCAATTCGGATGTTTCTATTTTTTTTTTTTTTTTTTTTTTTATGTTTGTTCGCGCATAACTCCGTCGCTTGCCAACCGATTTGAAAAAATATTTTTTTGTTGGAAAGGTACTTCCCAAATGGTCCCATTTTTGTCAAAATCCAGTTCTGATGATGGGATCCTGGAGAAATCGAAGGAACTCTTCAAATATTATAGGCACACCTATAGCGATTTGGGTATTTTTTATAGTAGCTCGTGCATTTGCTCTCGGAAAGCACCACATGGTGAATTGGAACTGATGATGAAGACCACAGATGGCTACCAGAACTACTCAATGATAAATATTTCACGGGTTGCGATTCGATTACTTTAATATGGTTGCTAAGCAATTTCCGCTCGTCACACAATGCGTGTGGTGAGTGGTTGTTGAGGAGTTCTCCTGGTTCTTACCAGCAGAACTCCTCAACAATTAACGTCCCAGCATCGGGAAAAGCAATATTTTGTAACATGTGATGAGCAATTGACATTAGACTATTGTAACTTATACAAATTATAAACAGACCCACTAAAAAGTGAAAAATAAAAACTTTTTTACAAAAAAATACAACCGACTTCCAAAAACAACACTACAAAGTGAAAAATAACTTTAATTTCGGAAGTCGGTGGCAAAAACGAAAATACATTTAATCAGACACCGACTTCCCAATTTAAAGTTATTTTTCACTTTGTAGTGTTGTTTTTGGAAGTCGGTTGTATTTTTTTGTAAAAAAGTTTTTCTACAATCGCTATAGCTTCAAAGTGACATTGACATGATCACGTGACATTTCGATAGCTTATGTCAACCCCATACATTTTTTTGGTTTTTCTACTAGCGTCATCGCTAATCGAATGTTACTTTGTCTAGGCCCTCAAATTCAAATTCATTTATTTGCCAGAATGTAGTTATACAGCGTATGATCTTAAAAAAACTCTAATCTTTATTTATCTTTCTTAATGGCCCCTTTACATTCTACTATTATACTATGGCGTGCAAATATTTAATTTCGTCGTGCACGATTCTATTATTTTAATTAAATTACAAAAAAAAAAAGAAGTCAGCAACAACAAAATCAAGGACTCCTGCATTAGGATTTTATGGAACAAATTAATAAATTGATGTCTAAAATTATTTATAGGTATCTATGTCAGTTCAACAGAAATCCACTTAAATGAAGACTAATAGAGAAGTATGAAAGAAGAAGAAATGCTGCGCAGACCCCAAATAAATTACGAAAAGGGAGTGATAGTGCATTTGAACTTGAATTCGTATCGAAAGTCCTATGTAACGAATAGATGAGATTCTACTATTTCTGCTGGCAGTTTTCTACCTAAAAACTCCAAGAACATTTAATTTCTACCAAGTCAATATTTAAGATATTTTCCTAGACAAGCAGCATCGACAAAAACAACTGGGTATTCTCGATAATATGAAAGTGGCACACAATATAATGCTCCACCATTTTAAAAGAAAAGCAGAAAACACTTGTTTGCTTTTAGAACACTTTAAACTGCTGAAGAACATCCTTGAAAGTTTTTACTCCCATATTTCCTGGCGACGCTTGTATTTTAAAATGTCCAGTGCCCAACTTTGCTCTTATTTGTTTCTCCGTGCATTCAGCCATAATTCACTGCTATTTAACGCGGTAACTCGAAGACATTTTTAAAAACTGCAGTTAACGGTGATTTACCTTTTTAGCTAATTATTTCGGTAATATTTTAGAAGGAGTTTAATTTAATTAAGTTAATCTGCTAGGTAGCTTTGCCTTTTCTTTGCAACTTTTGTAGACGTTTAAGTTGACGAGAATAGGGATGATACCTGGGTAAAAAAAAAATCTATTTAGTCCGTCAGTTAGATAATAAAAAAATATTAGACACGTAGTTTTGCTTTATCATATTAATAAAAAAAATACTTAGATAAAACGCATTAAAGTTGGGCACGCTACGTCACAACTATAACAAACTACGTATAAAATCTAGCAAGGAGTGACGTCATACCACATTTTAACTCAATGTATCGCCGTAATCTTTTGATTACGTAAAACAAGAAAACGTACGTGTCCGTGTTCACGCACAATGGTCCACGTGAAGGACTAAATGCGAAACCAAATCCTTTACCATAGAAATACGTGTCCAATAATTTTTAATATACATGACGGTCAAAAAAAAAAAAAAAATTGTCATCATCCTTATTATATCTCTGTATCGTGGATGTTAAATAAGTATAATAATCATTAATTAATATTATATGAGAAGCTAGTTACTATAATGTATCCAACAATGACTTAGTTAACCTATAAAGTAACGAAATAAACATCGTATATCTTCTAAAAATATGCATAAACAAAAGTTTACTTCAACCCTAAAATGACGGATGCTTTTTCCCCGTTCAAACTTCCCCGTGGCATATCGAGTACGGCCCGAGTGTTATGAAGCGTATTCATATCAAACGCTAAGTTTTCGCGAAAACATCCTCCTTTGCAATTGACGAAAGCCACATTACTTTTTAATTTGAACCGTTGGCTCTTTGCAAAGAGAGACTTTATTACACTCCGAGGTATCTCGCTTTTGACCCGTACGCCCTTTGTGCGAGCTATTTTTTATTCATTTCAACGGATTCATACGGGAGTTAGAGCCCCTCAACTGGCTTCCCTTTTCGATGTTATGTGTTTCGACTCTCGGTTTTTAGTCTAGGGAAAAATATTCGCATTTTTTCATATCACGAGTATTTAGGTACGGCAACATCGTGTCTGTGTCAGTGCTTCAGCTGTTTTGTTGTAAACATTATTGGTGTAGGAAGGGTTATATATTTTTGACCTTGTTTACATATACTTAACGCAATCTGACAGTCATAGAACCATTTGCATTATCAGTTACAATTAATTATCGTTTTGAAAAATTCATATACAAAAAAATCTGCGGTGCGAATGGGAAACAAAATCACTCAATAAGAGAGTATTTACATTGTTATTAATTCTATTCCATTGTGTCTATTATTATTAATTAAATTTCCGTTTGTTTCAGGTATGCAACGTTTCTCAGCGGACCTTCTCTAGAAATACAAGTACCTATTCAGCTTATTACCAAGTGAAGAAAGAAACTGGTTATCATTGCCATTATCTTTAATATGCATGTGAAAACTTTGTGTTTGTTTGTTGGAAGAGCTCCCGAGAATCCTTTATAAAGTTACCAGATACTATAAATAAAGGATTATGGCTCTCGGCTGCGAGAATGAGAATCGAGGAAGCTAATGCAACATTCACAGTAGAATAAAACCAATGATATTATATGTAGAAAGAGGTAGATAGGTTACACACGCTCCGCAAGTGGCACGTCAAAATCTGGCTAATTAGCCACATTTTCGTCGTCTTGTCTCTTTTTCGCTCCCGATAATTAAGACATGCCGTCCTACTTCCACATGTCATCTAATCGTACGAAATTGTGCCGTTTTTGAACACCGAATGTTGGGTCGGTAACCTATCTACGTCTTTTTACATATAATATCATTGAATAAAACTATGTCTATATAGTTTCATAGTTATTGGAAGATGTCTGGTTGTTATTGTATTTCTATTCACATAACACTTCTTCCATGCATCAATAACTATTAGGTCTTTACCTATGAAATTGCCGTTCTGCAGTACTGGCCATTTCAAATCAAAATAATTTTTGTTTGGCTAAGAAGTCTAATTTCAAATTAATTTTATTTTAAAAACATGGATTTTTTTTTCCAAAAGTAGTCATTTGTTTATTGATTAGTGTTACATTTTCATCGCATTTCAATCTTTTTCGTCATCATGGATACGTTAAAAATTCGAGTAATTATGGAATATGAGTACCGTCGTGGCAGCAACGCGGCACAAGCGGCACGCAACATCAACGACATTTACGGAGCTAACACTACAAACCAACGCACCACTTGTTATTGGTTTGCTCGCTTCCGTTCTGGAAATTTCGACCTGAAAAATGAACCTCGCGGTCGTCCGAAGACTTTGGTCGACAATGACGAATTAAAGGCGATTGTGGAAGCTGATGATACACAATCTACGGCTGAATTAGCAGCAGCTTTTGACGTTAGCGTCAAAACAATATTGGTCCATTTGCGTCAAATTGGCAAGGTAAAAAAGCTTGACAAATGGGTGCCCCACGAACTCAATGATCGCCAGCGCGAAGTACGCGTCGAGACGTGCCTTGCACTGCTCAACAGACACACAAATGAAGGAATTTTGAACCGCATTGTTACCTGCGATGAAAAATGGATTTTGTTTTATAACTGCAAGCGCTCAGCAAGTTGGTTGGATCCTGGTTCAGCACCTAAACAATGCCCTAAACGAAAACTTACCCCTAGAAAAGTGATGGTCACTGTTTGGTGGTCTAGCGCCGGTGTGATTCATCACAGCTTCTTACCAAACGGGTGAGCAATACTTCAGATGTGTACTGTGAAGAACTGAACACAATGATGGAGAAGCTGGCACATCTCCAACCAGCATTGGTCAATCGCTCGTCTCCGCTGCTCCTGCACGACAACGCGCGACCTCATACTGCACAGCAGACGGTCTCCAAGTTGCAAGAACTGGGGTTGGAAGCTCTCCGTCATCCGCCCTACTCACCAGACCTTGCGCCTACAGACTACTACTTTTTCCAGAATTTGGATAACTTCTTGGCGGGAAAAAAAATCAATACCCAAGAGGCAGTACAAAATGCCTTTGAAGAATTTGTTGCCTCCCGTCCAGCTGATTTCTTTAAGAAGGGCATCAATAAACTGCCACTGCGTTGGCAAAGATGCATTGATTGCATGGGTGATTACTTCGATTAATACAAATAAAAAATGCATGAAAAAAATTCGTTTAAATTTTTTCATACAAAACGGCAATTTCATAGGTAAAGACCTATTATCACACGTCAATTGTATACAAGATCATCAATATTCATGCATGGCACCTACCTATTGCACAGTCAACAAAATTAATTGTGTATCAAATTGACACACTTCGCCAATTTGCCGTGTTATAGCCATATCATACAACTGTCAAAGAATGACAGTTGTGATTTGAATATATAGACAATTTAAGTTGGCAGTTAATAGGCTAAACAATTAATTTCCCTGAGACAACGACAACACGGACAGTACAGTGACAACGTGTTTAATGTTTAGACTTGTTAACAATGGTAAAGGTATCAAGTATAAGTAGCTCTTCATTGTACTAACTTATTTATTTATTTATTTATTTTATTTAACCATTTATGTACACACAAATAAACAGACAAACAGAAAGGAACAGAAAAATACGTACAAAGGTGATGCTTATTTCAAAAGAAATCTCTTCCAGCATACCTGCGATAGGACAGAGGATAAAAAGAGATGTAGACAACGTGTGTAAGAGTAGAAGAGAAAATAAAATACATAAAATCCAAAACAATTAACTCATTAAATAAAACATATAATAAATACTTAAATACATACATACTACTAAAATAAATACCACTAAAATAACTAACAACTATGACGAAGTGGAAAGATAGTGTTCTTTCACTCTTCTTTTAAATACTGCAATTGTTTGGCAGTCCCTAATGTCAGGCGGAAGTGAATTCCACAACCGAACCGCGTGAACAGTGAAGGAGTAGGAATAGAAGTCAGTGGAGTGGGAAGAAGATTTAAGGAGGTTTCTAAGATGCGACCTGCAAGGCACTTAAGGAGGATGCGCTGTGGTAGCCCGCGAAATTGAAATTTCCTTGCGTTTCATGCAATTTGCAGGTCCGTGTCAGGTTGTATCATGATCAAAATATGATACGTGGGAATAAAACATATGTATTTACTTTATTATCAAGATACAACCAGACACCGACCTGCGAATTGCAAAAAACCCAAAAAGAAATGAATTTCGCGGGCTACCACAGCGCATCCCCCTTAACTCTGACAATTTATGAAGACACCAAACTTTCTAATAATGAAATATAACACAAATCGTTAGATTTGCGCTCAAAGTACTCAAGACACGCGAAAAAATGTCCATATTGACAAGAGTGAGCTCACAGTTCCCGCATGGAACGATAAATATGGTTTTCAGTAGGAGTGAGCGAGATAATACTATACAAATGTCATTGTTAACAAAATAGAAACGTGACCGTCTTTTGACGCAGGCAAATCTAACGATTTAAATCTTTGCCATCAACACGTTATGGCAAAAACTTCCATTTTGGCACTTCAAAACCTCGTATTTTTATAAAAAAATCTGTGCTTGTAAAACCAGATTAACTCACTAATTATAGGGCTGTCAAACGAATGCTCGTATTTAATCAACAATGCTAGACAGCCTATACTTCCCACATGCTTTCAATAGCAATGAGTATGAGAAACAGTACACGTTCACATGCACATCGGTTACAACCTTATCTACTGGGACACAATAATTAGATAATCGCGTATGGATTGTCCAATGCATACTTAATGACTTCTTCGCTCGAGTAGTCGCATTTGAATTTTCATTTTGGTATTGTACTCGTATTATAATTTGCTTGGTATGTTTATTTTGCTTAGATAAAATAGATATGATTAGCTCCAATTTAAAATGCTCTCAATATTTAAATTTCTTTTTTTTTAAGGCCTTTTTTTTTTTTTTTTTTTTTTTTTTGTGGATGGGAAATCATCAAATGACTTCTCCCGCTCCGGGCAGAGCGGGAGGGTGTGTCAGACTTTTACTGACTAAAACCCACCCGTGTTCCTTCAGTTGCCCGTGCCAGGGCCACGGTATCTCTTTCGAACTACCCGCGACCCCGGCGGCTTCGGCCCTATTGGACCCCGTCACTGCTGACATCTCTTTGAGGCGCGCGTGGAACACAACGCGCCGTCGACCCGGGCCTGGTCCTTACCGGACGGCGAGCTGCCCATTACTCGTCGTCCGCAAGCCCGCGCCTACGGTGGCCGGGAATCGGCGATAGATTCCCGCCGCCCAGGGCGTCTCCTGCGGCGGCTAGGGGCGCGAGGGCGCGGCTGTTGCCTCTCCCTCTCGCGTCCCGCCTCCTCCTTTGCGAGCATTACTGCTTCGCAGAAGGAGGTGACGGCCTCCCACTAACTATTAATAGATATTAGATTAATGACGGTATTGTATTCTGGTGGTAGGTTTTAAGCGAAAAGATGAGTTGTTTTCAAAGTCTGTTGCCATTTTCTGAAAACTTAAGAAACAGGTAACTAATATTTTTGAGCAACAATTTTTTCTCATAAAAGTAGCTTGCATTGTATTGTATCCATAGTTATGAATAGTTTGTACTTCTAAATTATCATTGTATCTTTCCTATACTTACACATTATTCTTTCATACAGCAACACATTTTTCTCGAATTTCGATTAGCTAGTAGAGTATCGTAACTGATGATTATTTTTGTGAGCTATTATGCCCCTCAACGTTTCATTGTCGGTACAGTCAGCCTCAAAAAGATGTCAAAAAGTTTTAAAATAAATTTTTGTTATTGTGTACAACCTTTTGTGATGAATGTACTTTATTTACATACTCAACAGGGTGCATCAAAAAAGTGTTATCAAATTAAAGGGTGTGGTGCAGACATAAAACTGACCAGCTTTCTCCATGGGACCAAAACTGTAATCGAGAAAAAATAATCAGCCATCTCATAAATTTGGGTCGAGTAGGTATTGAAGTTTTGTACGGGACAGCCGATTATTTTTCTCTTTTACGATGTTGGTCCCACGGAGAAAGTAGTAAAAAAAACTTTTTTACAAAAAAATACAACCGACTTCAAAAAACAAACACTCCCGACAAACTATCTCCCGACGATTTTGTCAGTCGCAACCGACTAAGCCTTTCCAAACTATGTTGGTTCTCCTAACCAGATGCGGCAAAATGTTGGTACTCTACACTCAGTAAGCGTAAACAAACTTTCAATTAGAACTAGGCTAATGAAGTCTAATAGAAAGTAGTGCACTTAATTCCATACATTATTTAATACCCCAGCGATATGGTAATTGGGGTAATCTATTTAGCTGCATTTTAATTAATCAATGCATTTGTGCCAGCTAGTTGACTGCAGAAGAGTTTGCAAGCTTGTTTTGCCTTGTTCGCACAACGGACGTATTTTCATTGGCACGAATTGCGGAATCGATGGGCTGAAAGCATCGGGAATGATATGAAAATGTACCTACAAGTGTTTGTTAAAAAGGTCTGAAACATGTGCCCAGTAGTGGTGCTTATGAGTATTGTCGGCACCTGCCAAAAATTTGCAAATTCATTTGTTTTTCTTCTAATATTTGGGGAATTCCCTAGTCTGGATTTTTTATTCAACGGAATGCTGACTTTTCAGAAGTCTTGCCAATAATAATACGGTCCTACTAAAAACGGAACGCATACAAGCGAAATTAAAAAAAAAAAACCTTTCTTGAATTTAAGGTTTCAATCAGAAAATTTAAAACTTAAAGATTTACTGATAATTTTAAAATGGTAATCAGATTTTTTATTATCAAATTATTTAAGTTACAATAATTAGTAAGGTAATTATTTTTCTTTCACAGGAATCCCTGTCCACTAATCCATAGGTTACAAACCTATTTTAGGAATATCTTTTTGTTTGTAAAATCTTCGCTTCTTGTAACTACAGACAGACAACGATGATGATTATTAATGATAATGATACTTAGATAAATATTTAATTTTAAAAAATGTGTTCCTTTTTAATTTTTGTTTCATTTAGCCATATAAAATTAATGTTTTAGTTAGTGTACATTGAATGCACAGAACAAACACTATTTACATTGTCATATATTGAACTTGATCTCATTCTCTTTCATATTCTTTGTTACTTTATATACAAAAAATTCTAGTAATTTATATAACTTATAAAAAGGAGAAGACAAAAAAGGTTTAGGATATCTGAAGTGTCAAAAAATTACAGCTGTCAGAATTCCGTCGAATTAAAAATCAGACTTTATTTAATTTATAAATGCGATTTAAACATAGCTAGAGAAATGTGAGTGGACTATATAATAGGCAAGTAGTCTGCCTAGCACTTGTTTGTACCTATTTGGGAAATGTTACATGAACAAAAGATTAATTAATTTATTTAATACAAATGTACAGAGGCTTAATGTCACAGGCATTTTCTACCTGTCAACATTTGAGTGATGCAGATACAATCAGTGGTAGGTGCAATAGCGAGAATTGAGGAATAAATATTTATTTATATAACCTCTATATAAAATTAAATTGCTTTGTTACAAAATTTCAGTGCCTATTCCAACTTAAGTCATCAATTTAAACCTTACAAAGATAAGTATTTGACAATACGAATCGAAAACCTCGCCAAGAATTCAAAACATTATTACCGCAAGAAAATCGCATCTGAACCGCATTATTCCGCAAGGAATCGCTATCAATCCGGGTACAATGCAAGAAAGTCGTGTCGCCGCATGCGGGTCAGTGACGAGCGTCTGGCTTTAATTTTCCGCCTCTCCGACCACGGACGCAAGTCAGACTCAGTCTTGTTATACTCGTGCTTTCGTGCTGGGGTGCGTTTAGATTTGATGGTTGGCGCCAGTTATGTGGGAGAGTACTAGAATTATTGCTGGCGTGTTTTGTACGGTCTGGGGTAGCTGTAATGTAACTCAAAAAAAATGTATCTAATTGGTATTTCAGGTAATCACTAGCTTCAATTTGTTGTATACATTAGATTTGCAACGTCCGTTTTAGAATTGGCTAGGACTAATGTGAACTTGGCTTTATAGCTTGGTCTCAAGAGATGACAAATCAGCGCTTAGCTTTATGTTGAAAATGTTGTTCCTCGAATAATCTAAATTCGCATTTATTGTTTGCTACAAATTAGATCTATTTTAGCATAATAATTATAAAGGTACATTCTGAATATTAAATGAAATTTACTGAAAGCGAGTGTTATTTTAGTCACAAAGAGAATTAATTATCGTAGATATGAGCATAATAAAAATATCGCCTAATTATTATGGAACATTTGCCCGTTACTCTTATGGCGGCTGTACACGCTTGTCAAAATACCACGAGCCAGGCCTCGAGTACGAGTGTGTACATGGTGCCCTCGTCGCGTCTCGCGGCCCTCTATGCTCTCGCTCTCGGAAGAGTGTCGAGAGGCACGTGACGAGAGACAAGAGACGAGCGTGTACAGCCGCCATTAGATTATGACCCCCATTCCCAAATCAGAGCCATTACAATCAACCCGTCTAGACTTTTCCCAACTATGATGTCAACTATGTTGGGGTCGGCTTCCAGTCTAAGGCTGCCATCAGACGGAATGCACCGCAGCAACCGCACGTGTTTGCTATATTCAATTGCATGCAGTTGTACGTTCGACTTCGTACAGTCATGATATCAGCTTCACGCGGTCGGCTGCAGATGTGTGGACTCGATTTAACTGCATACATTCGTGATATCAACTTCACGCGATCGGCTACAGTCGTGTAGTGTCGAAGTCGTAGTGCGTACGAAGTCGAACGTACAACTGCATGCAGTTGAATATATCGCCTACGTGAGGTTGCTGTAGTACAGTCCGTCTGTTGGCAGCCTAACCGGATGCAGCTGAATAATCAGTATTTTACAAGGAGCGACTGCCTATCTGACCTCCACAACCCAGTTACTCGTAACTGGTAATACGATGCCCCTTGGTAAGACTGGTTGTCAGACTTATGGCTTATGGGTAACGTCTGTCAAGATCTACGAATGACAGCCGGGACCAACGGATTAACGTGCTTTCCGAGCCACAGAGGGGTCTCGTTATGTAGTTAGTGGTCGCCAATCCATGAACCGGCCGCGGCAAGGGTAGCTTAACCTTCGATCGACCCGTGCGGCTGTTATCATTAACCGACTTCAAAAAGGAGGAGGTTCTCAATTCGTCGGAACCTTTTTTTTTTTTTTTTTTTATTATGTATGTTCCCCAATTACTCGGAAGATGGCTGGACCGATTTGGATTTTTTTTATTTTATTCGAGAGGGTCATCACAGTTAAAAAAAAAAAAAAATAAAAAAAAAAAAAATCCAAATCGGTCCAGCCATCTTTGAGTAATCGAGGAACATACATAAAAAAAAAAAAAAAAAAAGGGTCATCACAGTTGGTCCCATATAAAATTGATTAACTTTGCTTTGGTAGTTTTTGAGTTAGCTTCAATAATACGTATTTTTTCCCCAGTTTTATATGGATGATGTTCTAGTTTGTTTTGCATATAGTGGTATTAGAATTTGTGTGGGGTAGGTACACAACTAAAAAGTGAAAAATAAAAACTTTTTTACAAAAAAATACAACCGACTTCCAAAAACAACACTACGAAGTGAAAAATAACTTTAATTTCGGAAGTCGGTGGCAAAAAACGAAAATACATTTAACTAGAGACCGACTTCCGAAATTAAAGTTATTTTTCACTTTGTAGTGTTGTTTTTGGAAGTCGGTTGTATTTTTTTGTAAAAAAGTTTATTTTTTTAGCCACCACTTCAGAGCCATTACAATTTTAAGGTCAATTTCCTCGATTCATAAAAAATCGAATCAATTAATAAAATACCTAATAAATAAACTCATACAACCTTTGTAAAGGTCGTTAGATAAAGAAATGAAAATAAAACCTCATGAATATAAAATAATTTTCACATACGAGTATAATTTGCCACTCTATTTTGTAGAGGGTGTAAATCAAGTTGCACGTAAATATCGATATAGGCCTGATATTAATATCAACAAAGCATTATATCGATACATTAACCGATGTCCATAACCGTAAACAAAGGTGTAAAATCGGCCGTAAAATGTTAGGTACCTATGTTTATCTATGGGAAAATGGTTCAATGTTGCTTTGTTAGGTTTACGAGTTAACTGTAATTCGGACTGGCTGGCAGATTGTCAGTGTATTACCTAGGAGTGCTACAAAATCTGGTTTATATTGCTGCCTAGACTTCGATGGTAGTTTCGTGTCTATTGTGTAACCAGTTCTTGTTTACTGGACAGCCTTAGTCCATATTTTATTTATATTTTATTTTATTTTATGGTTTGCTATAGTTGAATATTTAATTTCAAAGGTTAATAATTTCTAAACTCCATTCTAATCTTAGAATACTTAAAGTTACATTCTATTGCAATTGCATTATTTTTACAAATTAGCTTTTGCTCGTGGCTTCGCCCGCATGGATGTCGGAAAATATTCCACGGGAACATACTACTAGAAAATCCTTCCTTATTCCTTGTCTGCTTGACTGCTGTGCAAAATTTCAGCTTTCTAGGTTCAAGAATTTGGGCTGAGCGTTGATGAGTCAGTCGGTCAGGACTTTTATTTTTGTTTATATGGATAGATATACAGATAACTAGTTTGTGAAAATGAACCAAGTAATTTAGAAGTCTAATGAAAATGGAGTCTAAAACTAGGTTGTATCCCATCACTAGTAAAGTTTTGACGTGGCTATTTACGGCAACAATTACTCCACGTAAAATAACGTTAATTATTATGGTAATGGCGGTAGAGAAATTAGGTAACGAATACTTCTAATTACCTAATTTCCTGAAGCTATATTTATAAGTTGCCCTAATTTTTCATGCTTATGAAATAGCTTGTAGGAAATTAATGCTAGGAAAAATAATGTACCTAATTACTTCATACAGCTGATTATAATA
This sequence comes from Cosmia pyralina, assembly GCA_946251885.1. Classification (NCBI taxonomy): domain Eukaryota; kingdom Metazoa; phylum Arthropoda; class Insecta; order Lepidoptera; family Noctuidae; genus Cosmia; species Cosmia pyralina. Next base: position 16,685,444 of record OX276357.1, read on the forward strand.
TAACTTTCACGGTAATGTAGAAAATATTCAGATTAACGGTTAGTTGCCATAATAACTGGCCATCAGAGTCCAACCCAATACTTCGGTAAATTGGGTTTATTAAAGCAATAACAAAATGGGGGAATAAAACACATTAACATTGGTAATTACGGTATTATCAAGGACTACGGTAATTTCTATATTACTCCGGTATCGATAACGTCTACATCAATTACCAAAGACATGAATATTATACTTTCAATTCATTTGTCCAAAGTAATATCACGTTGCACTTACTCGGAAAAACACATGAATTTTCGGCATTATTTATTTAGTGTGGGAGCGAGATGGTTGTATAGTATAGGGGTTTGTGTGAGAGGGATAGCTGGAAGAATTTCTAATGAACGTAACATGAGTACGAGTCGGGTGAAGGGTCATCGACCTTTTCTTTAGGGTGGATCCCCTCGGACTAGGCTCAGGAAGCGCGACGGGCGGTTTATTTTGATGCATTTTCTAATTGAAACGTTCATTTGGCTATTTTACTAGTGTAAGCAAAGTTTGTTCTGTATGTTTTTGTTGCTGAATACACCCGTCCCTCCTACTACCTGTGTTATGTCTCAGTTAACGATTGTAAATATTTTGTTAGATATGAGTGTATTTGAAGTTTGAATGGCGCGGTGGATGTAAATGTTTGGAGATTATTTGCAATCGTAATATCCCACTTCCTAATGGCTTTCTTTGATCTTATATCAATGCATACTATTTGTGGAAATATATATGTAAGTATTCAAAAATGTTTCGCAGATGTTGCTAGTAAATAAAATACTATTGGGTAATATTTTATTGAAAACCTTCTTCAGAAATAAGATTAGATATATTATATGATTTAGACGCTGAAAAATGAAAAAGACATAATACGCTTTAGTAATTCGTGTTTTTAGGTTTCTGTACCTCAAAAGGAAAAAACGGAACCCTTATAGGATGCCTTCATTATCTTTCTGTCTGTCAGACTGTCAAGACCCATTTTCTCAGGAACGCGTTGAGGTATCAAGCTAAAATTAATATCGAATACGTAGGTATATGGTCCCTTGGAGCTCTAACAAGTTTCTAAGTCAACGTAAAAAAATACGGCTATTTATGCGACATATTTTGATACTCGCAAGTAAATTAAAACCTATAGGGTACGTCCCGCTGTCCTAGAATCACGAAATTTGGCAAGAAGCAAGTTCTCACAGCACAAGTAAAAGAAAAAGTCCGAAAATTGTTAATTTGTACTTTTATCACATAAAAAACATTTTTTTGGAATTACGATGTTAAGTTTATTTTTGGGATAAATTCATCCTAACTACGAAATACTTCGTTGAGCGTGGTCCGACCTGCATTTGGCCGGTTTTTTTTTTTAAATAAAAAATTTAACAATTGGAGTTTATAGGGAGTGTGAGTTTGGATATTTGTTCCTCAATGCATGCTTCGACTGAAAGGATTTGAATATGACTAGATTAGCATAAAGATTAGGTACTTGTTATCCGGGTACATATGTACGCTACATATAGTGAGTAAAAATCAAAAGTAGCAAGTAGGTAAAACATAATATATTCACCTACACTACACGTTTAAATACAGCCACCCTTAATTTACGCCACCATATTTTTACCATACAAAGTGTACACAAGTTACCGAGGTAAACATTCACTTTTTTATTCAATTGGTTCGGATGCAGGCCCTTTACGTCCAGTCCAGTCCAGTCCGGTCCAAACTGGGGTCCATTGGGGCGTGAAAAACGCGTGCAATCGTCACCGACACGCCGCATGCGGGCAGCCGGGGATTCTTTTTTTTTAATTAAAATACTGGACGAATATAAAGTTCGGTGTCCAATTAGGGTTTTTTTTTTTTTAGTTTGAATGTTGTTTTTTAATGGAATGTCACTCTAATGTCTCGCTGATGGTGGCGCGTGTTGGATCATTTAGCTAATCCATGCGTCAGGTTCGTGAACAAGCGCTGTCAGTGAAGGCTGGTCATACCTTAGCGGCCACGGCTTATTTTAATTTAATTTAAATATTTGAATTGTTTTTTTTTTAAGGACGCTTTTAACGTTCTGCATCGTTCTCACATGTAAAATTTCAACATGAATGATGTAACCATTATTTTGTAACCATAATATCTTGATTTAAAAGAGTGTCCGTGGAGTTTCTTGCCCGTTCTTCTCCATAGGTACCTACTATGCTTTAGAATGGGCGCCTAGCTTCATCTTTTTGACTGACCGACCCCTTGACAATTCAAAAGTGCCTGTAATTGGTTTATTTGAAATAAATGCTTTGAGTTTGAGTTTAAGAATGGAAACTTGTCTTTTTGAATTATTTTGTGATTATTATTAATACGGTATATTGTACCTATGGACCTTGGCTTATTCATGTTCTTAATGCGTAACTTCTTGGAATAAGTAAGCTACAATCTGTACCTCTTCACTTTAAGTAAGCACTATAATATAAACTTTAAATGCAAGGTATTAAATTCACAACTGGCTATTACAATGCACTACAAAGTACCATAACACAAGCAAGTTACGAAAACTAAGTAACTGGACACTGTGGCCAGCCAAAGCACTGTCATGAGTTCTATCGCCAAAACTATGCACAACACAACTTAGTTACAAAACTGTGCACGCATAAATAACTGTGTGCACACAACAATAAAACTGCCAACATTGTTAAAACAACACAGAAAATATATTCTACAGAAATTCCAATTTTAAACGCTACACTCGAATATTTCATTGTGATTTTAGCGTTAACACAATTTCCTTTAAAATATTTGAAATAAAATTAAAAGCTGGCAACATGGTCAGTGGATCGCGATCAGAGCAATCAACGGGAATCAAAGGAGAGAATGGAATGAATGAGTGAACGTGAACGGTTATCTTTTGTCGTGTATGAACGTGTTGTTAAGTGAACAGCTTATGCCGTGATGAAAAGATTGCACATATACTCGTACAGTCGGCAAGGTATACAGCACCGGAGATGTTTTAGTATTGTCACTTGTAAAAGTTTTTTATAATTAAGGCGAAGGCTCCAGGTAGCCCGCGAAATTCAAACATCCTTACGTTTTTTGCAATTTACAGGTCAGCATCAGGTTGTATGTTAATCTGAATACGATTCGCGGTCGTAACAAATCTGTATTTATAGAATTATAATTATTAAAATCATCAACGCAACTCTCTAAGTTCATATAATCCTAGTGAATGACTATTTCATGAAATCTTGACATTTAGGATTATACCAACTTAATTTATTTTATTTTTAACATAAAACGGCCAAGGCACAAACACATTATTTAAGTACAATAACATAAAACTTACAACAAACAACTTACAAACAAAAAAATACAACCTACTTTCAAAGTGAAAAATAACTTTAATTTCGAATGTCGGTGTCTGGTTAAATATTAATTTCATTTTTTGCCACTGACTTCCGAAATTCAAGTTGTTTTTCACTTTGTAGTGTTGTTTTTGGAAGTCGGTTGTATTTTTTTGTGAAATAGTTTTATTTTTCACTTTTTAGTTGTGGTACCTACCCCACACAAATTCTAATAGCACTGCCTGCAAAACAAACTAGAACATCATCCATATAAAAGTGGGGAAAAAATACGTATTATTGAAGCTAACTCAAAATCTACCCAAGCAAAGTTAATTAATTTTATATGGGACCAACTTTGATGTATACCCTCTCGAATAAAACAATTTTTTTTTCAAATCGGACGACTCTGTAAAAAGTTATGCGTGGTCATACATAAAAAAAAATCACGTGTCGAGTTGAGAACCTCCTCCTTTTTTTTTCGTCGGTTAAAAAGTATACAACTACTCGATAGTCATACGCTCTTCTCACAATACTCCAGATATGCTGACAAGCATTCTTCCATTCATCCGCGAACACATCACAGTCAGGCTTAGCGTCCAAAAGAGCGTTGAGCGCAGTGTAATGGACTACTATAATATTGTAAATATATATGTTACGGTCGCGAATCAATTCAACCAACATACAACCGAATACTGACTTGCGAATTGCAAAAACCGTAAGAAAATTTGAATTTCGCGAGCTACCGGAGCTTCTCCCTGAAGTAGTAACTTAGTCACAATGTATTTTACCACATAAAAAAGGGCAATCTTTAATATTATACAATTGATGTTAGATTTAACTGTTCTTTAATTACACTGAGACAAGATCAATAAATAAGTACACTGTGTAGAATGATTCATTACAAAAAAATAATGACAGTACGATTGCTACGTCGTAGCTGATGCGTTGATATCATCGCTACGCCAGCCGCCTACGCTGTAGCCATCCGCTACGCTTGGAGCGAATCTAATTACACTTTACTTTAATCTAAAACTTTGCTGTGAATAACACGTGTATTCTGAATAAGGCTGTTAGTTTTTACTGATGACTGACTGACAAACAACGGACAGTCTGACAATGCACAGCCTTTCATTTGATATGTCACACGGTACACTTTGCAAATCTTTTTTTTTTTAATTTTCTTATTTGCCCGCCAAAAATTACCCCCTTATTCAAAATTAATTTATTAACGTTACACGTTCGTGTTTGGATTACAGAAATTCATATTATGTATACCTTTAAATTTAACCGGTCTATTAGATCTGGAGCAGATTAGCTGTAACAGACGGTCAGATAGACAGACAGACAGACAGACTGATCCTATAAGGTTTCCGTTTTTTACTTTTGAGGTACGGAACCCTAAAAAGATGATAATATACCAAGAATTTTCGTTCTCTATACGCTCTTTATCGTGTTATCCTAGCTTACAGGATTTAGCGGTGGCTGTTAGTGAGCCATCCCCCGCGAAATAGATGGCGCCCACGAAACTAGGCCAGCGAATATTTTTAGATAGCAACCCACGTAAAAAATGTGCCTCATAAACAAGGTCATAATGAGGGCTACATAATGGGCTATCTGATAGCCGGTTTACGTCTGATAGTAAATTAGGACATCAAGGACTCATTGGAGTAAGGAATTCTTTGAATTAATTGGCGAAAGTGATTGTTAATTAGGAATACTTTAGTTCTGTTTAAGAGTCTTACGGCCTATTTTCGCTACTCACCAAATAAATTCAAAAATGGTACAGAATTTCTATGAAATTATCTACCGAGTAAGTTAATAGGAACTTAATCAGTTGATGAAACAGGCCCTTAGGAATTATATTACACTGCTTGCGTTGTAGCATGGTGTGTGTGACAGATGTCAGTATCGTGTGACATGTATACAATTCAATTTTATCGTTAACGTTTCTTAAGCAAAAAAATCTCGTTCTCTTTATTATATTTTTAAAAATGTCTTTGATATATCTTATTATTATGAAATTTATTTTAAAATATGTACATAATACAAAATATTAACAAAATCACATTCAAAGCACAACCGATATTTATATAAAATAAGTTTTTTTTTCGTGTTAACAATTTTGCCATGTGGGCGGTTCGTCGGCGGCCATTTTGCGTCAGTAAGAGTGCTATGTCTTACATCAAAAACGTAAAAATACATACAGTAAACTTCTTTTTCTATAAAAAAAATCGACTACCCATCGTCGCAATACATCCCATCACTAAACAAGTCTATGGCGTTACGTTACACGTTTATCACTTTGTAAACAACAACATTTTGGCAGTGTAAATTTATTTAATTTAGGGCTGATTGTTCAATAGGTTGATAACTTTTACCTGAAGAATAAATGTGACAGTTTGACATATTTTCCATACAAAAGCTGTCAAACCGCCATATTTATTCCTCTGATAAAAATTATATATAGTCCTCCTTATCGATTTCGATAACGGCGACCCTTCGAAATCACTTCCTTGCGTGTGCTCTTAGATGGCTCGCTAGACCGAATTTAGTTTTGAACACCCGGTCACAACTAAAATAATAAAGTTGGCCTGTAGTGTTGTATGTATACGTGTAGGAGGGCTTAGGTCTCTCTTTGCGTATTTGGCGCTTCTCAATAATAGCGTCGTGTCGCTTTTCTTCGAAAGTTTTGGTACCTTTGTGAATAGTAGAGCGCCAAGACGACCTGTGTAGAGCGAGCCTCTCCCAACCTGTAGGATCAATAGCACACGCGTTAAGATGCCTTTTGAGCACATCCTTATAGCGGAGATGTTGACCGCCATGCTTCCGTTTACCTTCTGCCATCTCAGAGTAAAAGACCATTTTGGGTAAACGGTGGTCCTTCATGCGAAGAACGTGTCCACACCACCTGAGTTGACGTTGCATGAGTAGGGCTTCCATGCCATATATGCTGGAACGATGCAAGACCTCCGTATTAGGAACATGGTCTTGCCACTTAATGCTCAAGATCGATCTGAGACACCTTAGATGTAATGTGTCCAGTTTCCTAATGTCTGGTTTGTATAGGCACCATGTTTCTGCGCTATATAGAAGAACAGGTAAGATTAATGCCTTGTAAACACTAATTTTTGTCTCTAGCTTCAGGTCATGGGATTTCCAGACACGATCATTAAGCCGTCCAAAAGTCGCAGCGGCATTTGCAATGCGCGATGGTATCTCCGAAGCCAGGGTGTTATCATGAAGTATGTTGCTTCCAAGATATTTAAACTGCGTGACTTCCTCTAGTGGTTTCCCGTCTAGATTAAGTGTGGCTTTATCAGCTTCGCCGCCTCGGGGTGGTTGTTTGAGGACTTGCGTCTTGGAAGCACTGATAACTAATCCAAATCTTTGACAGGATTGATGTAGTGCATCAAGATAGCTTTGGAGATGCGCCATGCTGTCGGACATAAGGCACACATCGTCAGCGTAAAGTATCTCCAGAATGGAAATCTTTTGAAGTTTCGATTTGGCTCTAAACCTAGAAATATCAAACACGCCATTATCAGTCCGGACATTCAGTTGGATTTGGTCACTACAATACTGCAGGGCGTCTCTCATAACAACTGCGAAGTAAATGGCAAAGAGTGTGGGCGCCATGACGCAACCTTGTTTTACTCCACTTGTAATCTGGATCTCCTTAGAAAGTTCGCTTTCATGTCGAACCTGCGCTTTCATGCCGACATGAAATTGGCGTATGAGGTTGACGAACTTCGTTGGGTATCCAGACTTTCGGAGAACAAGCCAAAGAGCCTCACGTGGAACTCTATCAAATGCTTTCTCTAGATCGACAAAGCACATGTAGAGAGGCCTTTGATGTTCCAAGCTTTTCTCCTGGAGTTGCCTTACGACGGATATAGCATCGATTGTACCTCTGCAAGGACGAAAGCCACATTGACTCTCAGGCAGGTATTTTTCAGCAAGTTTGCTAAGGCGGCTTGTGATAATGTGGGCAAGAATCTTACCGGCACTAGAGAGAAGTGATATGCCTCGGTAGGAGCTGCAATCGGAGACATCTCCCTTCCCTTTGTACAGCTTGCAGATCACCGCATCTCTCCAGTCCTGTGGAACTTCTTCACTTTCCCACACTCTTTTGACTAGATGGTAGAGTTTATTAAAATTACCTGACTATTGAACAATCAGCCCTTATACAGTTATTACTGATTCCGTATTTTGCGACTATGTTAATTAGGGTGCAGCTAAAATATTCAATCGTGATTTTAAAGCGCAGTGAAAAGGAACAGTTTTCTAATGTCACCCGCACCATGCTACAGTGCAAACAGTATATTAGTAAATGGAATCACGAACTAGGTTATTTTAGAAGCTACTTTATCATTTGAACTATCAATCTGCCTAGCCTTTTCCCAACTATGTTGGGGTCTACCCAGTATTTTACATAGAGCGACTGCCTATCTGTCCTCCACAAACCATTAACTGGGTAATACGATACCCCTTGATAAGACTGGTTGTCAGACTTTCGGGCTTCTGACGACCCGTAACGACTGTCAAAGATCCACGAATGACAGCTGGGACCAACGGCTTAACGTGCTTTCCGAGGCACGGAGCAGTCTCGGTCTAGATGGTCACCCATCCACGGACCGATCCCGGCAAGCGTAGCATAACCTGATGGATCGACCCGTGCGGCTGTTATTACTTAGCCACGAGCTCCTCCTTTATCATTTGAACTATAAATGGTATTAAACTAAATTATCGATCTAAATTTGTTTAACTTTATGATATTCTTCAGTCTTATTGCTGTTTACACCTTATGCCCTCTTTCACTAACACTAGACGACACCTTACTGAATATCTTAATATTATTGCACTGTTGGATTTTGAACGCTCGACCTAGCGCCGAGAGTTGATAATCCAGCAGTGCAATAATATTTAGGCGCTCGCTTAGACGTTTCTTAGTCTGCAGTTGCGTCTGCCGTTGCAACGTGCCGCTCGTGTATATGAGCACTAAGTGTTAGTGAAAACAGGCACTTCAGTAACAGTGACAACAAAAGATTTAAATGCGTTTGAGAATTCGGTCGTAACTAGCAGCACCCCGCGGTTTCACCTGCGTAAGTCTCGAACACGTAAGAATATCGGGATAATAAGTATTCTATTTGTTAAACCAGACTATAAACTACATGTGTGCCAAATTTCATCAAAATCTGTTAAGCCGTTTTTGCATGAAAGAGTAACAAACATCCAACCATCCATCCTTCTTCACGTATTTTCGCGTTTATAATATTAGTAGGATTGCCTAGCCTTTTCCCAACTATGTTGGGGTCTGCTTCCACTTTAACCTGTCTGACCTCCGCAATCCAGTTACTGTGTAATACAATACCCCTTGGTAAAACTGGTTTTCAACTTTCGGGCTCCTGACGACCCGAAACGACTGTTAAAGATCCACTAATGACAGCCGGCACGAAAGCAAGTTAAGCCGTGCTTTCCGAGGCACGGCGCGTCCGTCGTTTGTGAAGATGAACACTCATCTACGGACCAACAACGGCAAGCCTTGCTTAACCTGATCGATCGACCCGTGCGGCTGTTATTACTTAGCCACAAGCCTCTAAGATACCTCCTCCATATGACACAGTTTCTTATCCCCCTAAAAATCACATAATTTCGCCCATGACGTCATGACCTAATTCTGCTCTTTCAGCCAAAAAGAGATCTCATATCCGAAAACGTAGTTCGATAACATTGAAGAGTTTCTGCCTCAAACTCGATATCGTTAAAGGGCGCTTCACACGGACGGAGCCCGCCGCGAAGTAATTTTGTTAGATCAATTGCAAAACTTTTTGGCCGTTTACACAACACGGCGGCCGTAGTTGAGGAAATCAGGCCATAAGCACACGTCCACGTGGACCTCAAAATGCATAGCATCTGCTACTGGAGCTGTGTTATACATTTTGATTAAATATATAAAATAGTTTAGTTCTCTATGTTAAACGTTTTAAGGTCCACGTGATGGGTAAGCTGGTTTGGTCATGTTGAGAGGACGAATGAAAGGCGACTAAGAAAAGGTACTTACAAGGCAGATGTTCTATCACATCTGCCTTGTAAGTACCTTTTCTTAGTGGGTTTTGATTTATTTGCGAGTATCGAAATTTCGCTTAGATGGCCGTATTTTTTATTGCATTGACTTGGAAGCTTGATTTTTTTAGAGCTCCAAGGGACCGTAAATTTTAACTTTATACCTCCACGCGTTCTTGAGAAAAAGGGTCTTGACAGACTGACAGATAAACAGGCATACGGACAACGAAGTGATCCTTTAATGGTTTCGTTTTTTCCTTTTCAGTTACGGAACCCTACAAATGTTGTAACAGAAATACATGGTTGATGGCATGGGTTACGTATATTTCATCGAAAAGAAATTGACAAATTTTCACTTCCCAAACAATTTTCCGCATAATTTTATTTGCCAAATTATTACTTAGCAAAAAATCTCTTCACAAAATAATTGTAACGCAAAACTAATGTTTGGCAAGTGAACGTTTAAACAATAACTTGTTTACCAACTAGTACTTTTACCAATTTTTATGTAGTCAAATATTTCAGTTGGAATAACACATTTTACACATAATAAAATAAGCGAAATATGTAGTATCGACAGTTTTTAATTTACCATTTTTTTTATATAATCTAATCGTTTTCTAATCTTTTCGTTCACTCGTCGGCCGCTACCGCGGAACCGCTCGCTTCGATCGCTCTCTCGTGCGTAGGAGTTTACAGTTCTAACCTAACCTGACCTAAACATCTTTAAAAAAAAATTAACCTCGTCCTAGTTCGGTTCTCAATAGCCTGCTAAAAATAATCTCTTTTTTTTCCATATTTTTTTTCTATAATCTAGTCGTTCCTGGCACTTGCCGGCCGCTGCCGCTGCACCGCTCGCTTCGCTCGCTCGGCTCGTGCGTAGGAGATCACAGTTCTAACCTAACCTAACCATTTTTATAAATAATTAACCTCGTCCTAGTTCGGTTCTCAATAGCCTGCTAAAAATAAACTCTTTTATCCATATTTTTTTTCATATATTCTAGTCGTTTCTGGCACTCGCCGGCCGTTACCGCGGAAAAATTAAAATTTATAAATTAATTAAAATATAATTAAATTTGAAATTTTAAGTTACAAATCTTTAGTCTCAAATAAATGATTATATTAAAATAAAATTGTATTTTTTAATTATATAATTCCCAAAAAATCTTATTTTTGCCTTTATATTTTTTGTCATAGCAAATAATTTGATCAAACGTTTATTGTCTAAAGATTGTTCGCTGTAATAAATAATTTGATTAAAGGCCAAATGCCATAACGGCATTATCCTTGGTAATATTCTGCCAAGTAAAAATTTGACCAAATGAAAAAGTGCGTACTAAAATCATTCCAAATATTGCATTGGTATAAAAAAAGGTTGCTAAAATTTGTTTGGGTAGTGAAATTTTGTCAAAATCCAAAACAGCAGGCCCCTGATGGCATAGAGCAAGCGGCCTCTCTATCCACGCACCTCTCCCTTGCACCTTTACCTACTAATAAAAGTCCAAGCTATCTTATAAGCAGTTAAGTTTATATTCCAAAACCGAGTTCACCCTACCCACAACCTTACAAATCGGACCCAAACAACGCACAAACATAGCTTAACTTGGCTCACACGTAATTTGCCCGTAAACTTTATTATCGTTATAAGTTTCTAAAATAATATTATCTCCCGTTGAACGTTATCAAGTCACCTACTCACTTGACGGGATTTCGGTAATAACTCGCTACAACCCCGTATTCATTGGTTGGGAAAAAAGTTGCATAACATTGTTTTCAATACACTTCCTCGAAAACTGGTCATATCGCACTACGATTAGGTTCACAATGCAATGTATTTCACACGCGTGTGACTTAAATAAAAGAATAAAAATTGCCACAGATAACTTATACACTTCTGGACACATCTTTTGGCCCACCTTGTATTTTCAGTTTCGTTTGGTCCTAGCTAAAATTTTATATTAGGTCGAGCAAAAAGTTTTTATGCAGTTTTGAACCTGGCACATTCACAATTTCATTCAATAGTCTTTTTTTGAATTTCGAACACAGAATTTAAAGAAACAAAAGACAATTTGGAGCCTGTTTGTTGATATCAAACAATCGAATACTAAGAAAACTTGGTTTTATTGGTTTACTTGGATTTAATTCTTGAAAAAGTGATTGATATCTTTGGTTTTGCAACAAACATTACTTATTCTTAACATTAAGGTGAGGTTCTATCAATAATCTATGGATACTTCACCTGAAGTCGCCGCCCAAGCTGTGGCACTTGTTCAGGCCGGACACAGCCAAAGAAACGTGAGTGCTCAACTTAATTTAAGTCGATCTGCGGTCCGAAATGTTTATCGGAGGTACCTAGAGACTGGCGGCTTTGTTCGTCGCCAAGGAAGGCCACGATCTCGGGTCACAACTGAAAGGCAGGATCGATTCATCGTGACGACCAGCTTGAGAAATCGTCACCTTACCTCCATTGAGATACAAAACCAACTTCGCGACTTCCACGGAGTATCTGTGAGCGCTCGAACTGTTCGGAGAAGGTTAAAAGAACGCGATATGGTACCACACAAGCCAGCTAATGGCCCCAAACTAACGCGAGCCCACCGAACAGCGCGCCTTCATTTCGCACGCAGTCATTTAAATTGGACACAGCAAGATTGAAGCCGGGTACTCTTTTCTGATGAGTCTAAAATTGTGTTACATGGCAATGATGGACGGAAGAAGGTCTACCGACGTAAGGGAGAGCGTTTCGCACAATGCTGCTTTGAAGAGAGGGTTGCTTATGGCGGTGGCTCATGGACTGTCTGGGGCGGTATATCCGCGAGCGGCAAAACTCAACTTGAGGTTGTTACAGGACCACGGCTGCCAACATTAAATGCTGAAAGGTACATTCGTGAGTGCTTAGAACCTCACGTGATACCATAGGCGGACTATGTGGGCCCAAATTTCCTTTTTATGCATGATAATGCAAGAGCCCATGCGGCCGGCATCGTCAGGGAATATCTTCGGGATGTGAACATCACAGTTATGGACTGGCCAGCCAGAAGCCCAGACATGAACCCCATTGAGCACATGTGGGACGAGCTAAAAAGACGTGTTAGGGCTCGTCAGCCAGTTGCCCAGACGATGCAGGAGTTGAAAACTGCCATAGAAGAGGAATGGGAGATGATCCCTCAAAATTTCATAGAGCGGTTGATAAACTCTATGCCTAATCATATGAGAGCTGTGGTAGATGCCCATGGAGGCAACACGCGTTATTAAATTAAACCTTTATTTGATAAAACATGTTTTTTATTCAAAAATCAATTGCCTTTAACAAGGCGCATATCCGACTTGTTAGGCGTAGCTCCATGTCGTATGGTATTCTGAATTCAAATTTAAAACAATACGATCGAAAAAGATGGTAAAATGTATCAGGTTTAAAACTGCATCAACAGTTTTTGTTCAATCTAGCAATCATATTTCGGTAGGGCCTATCGAAACCTAAACTCTAAGGTGGGCCAATAGATGTGTCCAGAAGTGTACCTATATTTAGTCCAAATTGGTTCAATGCCTCTATTCACATTCTCTATTAGGAGGTGAATGTTTTTCTTTTTAATCTCGGCAAAGAGATTTACGCGTCTTTACGGCGTTAATATTTTTTGAAAATTTAAATAATATTTATAAATAGAATATCATCAAAAACCATGATTATTACAATAAAAAAAAAACGTTTATGAACAAATTAACATTTATTTGTGTTCTAAACTCAAAAATATTATTTTTCATATTAGGCTGTTTATCGGCTTTATACATTTGCTTCTCCTTCAACCTGGCGAAAGCAAAGCGCGGCAAAAAAAAAAAATTAAATCATAGTTTCCTAATAATTCTTGAGAAAAATATTTTTCGTTATTTTATTTTATTTCTACAAAAGTGTATTGAAAAACGTCGTTTGATACACGTGGACATTTGTTATTGCAGTTCTCAGCTCAAAAACAACCTCGCCTACGGCTCGGGTGTTAATTTCGCCTCGAAAGCAATAACAAAAATTCTCCACTTGTTACACTATTCAGCAACATGTTTTTGTTTTCCGCGGACCGTAATAATTGAGAAACAAAGTGGTATTTATCATGTGAGTTGTGAGTTGCTTATAGGTAATTTAATATACTCACATACACATATGAAACCTGAAAACATAACACTAATTTTTTTGAACAGTTGTATTTAACGTGTAACCTAACCCTTTTCCACGCCTAAATTCTTTGAAAAGCTACATGATGACGGTGTTTTCAAACAAACTACGGCTGAGAAGACACAAAAAAAGTCCAGGTCTCATATTTAAAGTCTAGTTTAGTTCAAAGTGTGTTGCGCAACATTGTTTACAGGAACATTTGATGTTGCGGGAACAATGTTTTGGAACTGTTGCCCAACCTTGTTTCCCAATGAATACGGGGCTAAACTCACACAATTACAACATGTTTTTTGAGTATTTGTTATGATTAACGTTGAGTGTTGAGAAATATTTGTCAAGTTCGGAATAAATTTTGGTGATTTGGTCCTAAAGAGTGCGAGTTGTTGAAAGTTGTTTGTTTATTTAGTTAGAGGTTTTCTAAATGTGTACGACCAAAAAAATTACTTTAAGTGACAAAGAAAGAAAGAAAAAAAAAGAAAGAAAAAAAAAAGAAGTCGAAAGAAAGAAAGTATGAAAGTGAACTGTGTTATGTTGCACTTTACTAGAAACCTTCTGCCTTGCCTTCATAAGCGTTAACATACAATCTAAAGTTAAATAAACCAACAAAAACGCGACATACCGCTCTATTTATAACACAAAACACAACAGAAAAAGACAATCACGGTCCCGTAAAAACTTCTCTCCGCACACCGAACAAATTGTACCACCCGCACGCCCGTGTGTATCATTATAACACCTCTGATCATGTTTTGTAAACAAAGTTGAAAGAGCTACATATTAAATAGCGTTACACTAAAAGCGTAGCCGTGTTCGCCAAATTGATTCAATTTGCAAATAATCCGGCAATATTGTTGGCGCCTATCGGATCCGTGCGATCCGTTCGAAACGTTACCGGTCGGTAATTGATGCGTGAATCAGCGTTACCGAACGTTTTCTTGATTTGTATTGAGTGCGAATCGGTGATCATCGAGGTGATTTATTGTTCATTACAATGAAATATTCTATTGAGTTGAGAGTGATTCGGTGTCGTTCAGTCGAAAAATTTCGGGAATAATCGGTGGGTTGGCTGGTGACTAAAATGGGAGACTCGAATCTTTCAGCAGTGTCGATTTTTTTCCCCATTTAAACTGCTTTCTTTGAATAAAAAAAAAAATCTGAAACTAATTAAAGTTTCGACTATTTTGACAAGTTCTCCGTGTTTTCAATCTTTTTTCTGTTAATGAATGTGCTTTACCTTCTCATACTAGACATAGACTAATTGAATATGTATTTTCATATTTTCAATTAAGCCTCACCCTGTTTCTCAAGGCCTCCTTTTCAATTTACGAATACTTACTTAAAAAAACTAGCCGACTCACTTGTCACTTCGTAAAAGTATCGCAATTAATTCTAAATAACCTCTACGTTGCGAACTTATTAAAAAAGTGATGAGTCAAACGGTTGCTTCGCTTGATATTATAATATACGCCCTAAGACGGTAGGCCGGTAAATTTCGCATGACAAAAGACCTGTCAGTCATTCTATTTTGAGCAATATTTGCTGAGCCATTGTGCACGTAAGTCTTGACTTTGCTTGTGTGATCATTTTGGTTATTCTGTGTTCGTTAGTTAATTGTAACAATGTGCATTGTTGTTTATTAAAATAACTGTGAAAGTCACAGAGAATTTCATATTAAAAGTTCACACAGTTACCACAAAATAGCTTTGTCTACATTATTCAAATACAAAGAATGCTACAAAATATGAAAACTCAGGAAACAAAGAAATAAATGTGTTTGTACGTAGTACAAACACGTGTGTTCATTCGCTGTAAGACTTTCGTTTGTCACAATATGGAGACGTGTTCCAGGAAAAATCTTTATAAAAATGACAATCTGTTGGAAGCCGGCGAGCGCTCCGCATACAAAACTGAGCAAATCGCTATCGGAAAATACCGAAATATGATAGAAATGCAGCACAATGCAGGACGTTGTCACTGTTCCGAGTATCTCCCTCGCTGGCCAAAGCCGATTATAATCGCGATAAAAACGCCGAGAGCGCCCCCTCTAAGACCACCCCAGCCTTATCCGATGTGCTGTCAAAAGTCTTTCCAATTTATGTATTGCAGCCGACACCCCGCAGTATTATTTATTGCTACGTAGACTACGTACAAACTTTTCTTTTTACCCACGATCGCCACTCGAATCAAGATGTATGGCTTTCGATTCGATACCCTATCGCGGCAGAATAACGATGGATAGCTTTAAAATTTTCGGTGGCACAAAGAGCTCTCACATTTTGTACAATATTTGAGGACGGAAACCGCTAAGCTTTTAGCGGGTAACTCGGTAACAAACAAAATAACACGCGGTGTGTCATTTAGACGCGACAGGTCGCAATCAAAAAAACAATTTAGTTTTTACGTGGAAACTAAAACTGACCGTACAGGAGATAAATGAATAACACCGGTTTTTATTTCTGTTGAATGCGTCTAACGCTCTAGTATCTAATATAGGGTACTTCACATTTGTTGCTTTTCGATACAGTTTCATTTGATTATCGAGTGTGGTTGCGCTTTAGCTGTCAAAGGTCCAAATAGCAATGTTTTTGGTCTGACCTCCGACGTCGTGCTCCCCAGCAACCCCATCATCTGTATTTTTTTATTTATAACCTTATAATAAATTTGTACCCAATATGTACCTACTCAATTTGTACATAAGTACTTAAAAACATCGTCCAAGTGCGTGTTGGCCTTCGCACATTGAAGGTTCCGTACCAAATCTGATTTATCAATATATTGGTAGTTGTTAGTAAAATATACGTAATAATCACCAAATTACAATTTCATAGGTCAATGGGAAGATAAAAAATTCTTCGGAACAAAATTTTGTAAAAAAGCTGACTTTGATGGCTTCTCATTCCTTTGGTTTCCAATATTTTTTAAAACAAAAAATATAGTATTTAGCTACTCAACAAACTCTAAGAAAATATACCCCATTCTATGGGGTAAGTCAATTTTTTTTCGCGCCCCCCGTTAGCTAAGGGGGGCCCCTTAAGAATAATAATAAAACATTTATTTTCGAGTAACATGGACCCATAGCGTTAAAATCTGCCTAGCCTTTTCCCAACTATGTTGGGGTCGGCTTCCAGTCTAACCGGATGCAGCTGAATACCAGTATTTTACATGGAGCGACTGCCTACCTGACCTCCACAACCCAGTAACTGGGTAATACGATACCCCTTGGTAAGACTGGTTGTCAGACTTTCGGGCTTCTGACGACCCGTAACGACTGTCAAAGATCCACGAATGAAAGCCGGGACCAACGGCTTAACGTGCTTTCCGAGGCACGGAGGAGTCTTGGTATGTAAAGATGGTCACCCATCCACGGACAACCCCTGCAAGCGTAGCTTAACCTGATGGATCGACCCTTGCGGCTGTTATTACTTAGCCACGAGCTCCTCTTAAGCCTCTTAACCCATAGCTTTAGCAACAATAAAAAAAAAAACATTAAAAACATAATAAAAATAAAAACATTTAAAAATATTTTTGACAATTTGTATGGTTTTGGGTCAACAAGATGCATAGACTGTGAAAATTTGAAGACTAGCCTCCCACCGTTTGGCTGTAAAACCTGTGTGACAGACGACGGACAGACGGACACGTGAGTGACAGCAAAAAGTACTTTGAATGGTTAGTCATCTCAATTGTATTACGCTGTAGAGCATCTCTCCAGCAATCCCAAGATAAAATATACACTTTGCTATGGATTTTTGCTCAGGCGCTTATATCAATAGCACGAGAAATGTATAAACTTGACATATTATAAAACAACATTGAGAACGTACCTTCTCGCGTATTCCGTTTCACGAGGTAAACAGGTACCTACTTGTGTCCCGACGTTTCGACCGCCTTGCAGCGATCGTGGTCACGGGAGGACTGATGACAGCTCAGCAACTTGACATAACTATCAAATCTTGCATATTTAATGGTAAAAACAACAGCACAATTATTTTCAGATACTTCTTTGTTAATATAATAAGCATCTACGTAAGTTTCCTCATATTTTAACTTGGGGTTGCTGGAGAGATGTTCTACACTGTAATAAAATTGAGGTGACAGACACCTCAATTTTATTACGCTGTAGAGTATCTTAACCTTTCAAAGTACTTGTTTTAAGCATGAACAAATTGAGCACTTAGTGGGTACAAAATTATAAATTTATAAATGAAAAAACAGATGATGGGGTTGCTAGGGAGCACGACGTGATCTCTGGCCCAAATGGTCTATCCTTAATCTTTGGATGACGTGAATTATTATAGTAAATTTTACTATATCAGTTCACGTCATACTTCAGAAAATATAATAAGTACCATACTTGAGAATTTTCCAAAATTGCAAAGGTACATGGCAGTTATACTTACTGTAACATGTTAAAGAACTAATCGCAAAACTTCTTTCATCAGCTCACGAGCACTTTTTTCCTTTACAACATTGTAGAGACGAGCTCCGGCTGCAACCCTAACTATTCTCCAACTTCTCACATTTTCATAGTTTTCACCATGCACATACCACTTAATAGTCAGAGATTATGAAACTACGCTCTAGATATTTATAACTAGCATTATCAACTTTAGTATATATACGAAGTTCTTTAACATTTAATTCTCGAGAGACGTTGACATCGCAAATAAACTGAACGAAATAACGAAACAAACTTTTAATTACATAAAGAGATGCTGTTTGATGCTGGATTGTGATTTATTGGTGATGTTTTCGCTTAGTGTTTTGTATTTCGATGTTTTTGTTTGCGGTGAAAACTGAGGGCCTTAATAAATCCCGCAATGAATGCGGTGTGGCGTCTTTACTAAATCTACCTTGTGGAAACTCCGCATAGGGTTTTGGGTCGGGTATAGTTAGCATGAGCTTTCAACATTTCTAACTACTAAATATACCCGAGTTGGAGTATCATAATCGGGTATATTTAGGACCTAGTATTGCGTGACTATATACTACTAAACATATCCGGCCAGTGAAAGCGTCTGTAATGAATTAGAAGATAAGGTACCTTTTTAAATAGTAAGGCGTAGTCTAGTAAGGCATAGTCGAGGAGCCCCGCTTGGCGGGGTTCAATGGTTTAAAAAAAATTACCACGAAGGAAATAACCTGCGCACCTAACCTGTCCGAGTCAGTACCCAAAGTCCCGAGCTCGCTTCGCTCGCTCTTGCATCCTAAGTATTTATAGTATCGAAATAGGGTATATTTTAGTCATGATTTATTTTAAACTGTTGCTACTAAATATACCCGAGTAGCGGTGTCTTGGTAAGGTACATTTAGCGGTGGTCACTCCAAAATGCCATCTCTTAACTATACTTGGAGTCGTTCAGGTCCGACCCCACCGGGTACATTTAGTAAAGAAGCTGCGGGGTGATGCAATTTAAGAGGATACATTAAAGCGTTAAGTTAAGCGATAAGTTTGACGCGAGAGAGTTAGAAGGCTCTCACGCGCACCTGCACTAAACGCGCTTCGTTTAAATGTAGATTTATGACAAAATGCTATACTTAAATCAATTTTTAGCTTAGTAAGTTCTTAACATACTTAAATACCTTCAATTTAACGCAAATTTTGCTGCACAATATGGATCTGTTTACATGTAATCGTATAAAATAGAAAATAGACGGTGCTACTTTGGAATTTTTTTGTCGAAATAATTTCAAGTAATAATGTTTCGGTTTTAGAACAACAATAGACAATATAATCAAATAACACATATGGAAAATCTAAATGATTTATCCATATACATTTGGGTTTATTGGAACTTTAAAAACACAACATTTCTAGGTATGTATCCCCTTAATTTTTGTTTTAAGAACTGACGCAGAGAAGAACGACGACGACCTAGCTTAGATAGAATAGTAACACTAGGATCTAAACTTTATTACTAACGTCAGTTCTCGAGCTCTGAGAGTTTTCTTTACGGTGGATATGCTTTAACAGGCTAATAATCGTAACATTTTCACTTACCTCATAGGAATAAAACCAATGTCGTCTTTAGAAACACCCATTACTTTAAAACCTCTCAGATGTTACCTCGAAAAATAATTCAATTATTGTTTCACAAAAAAGAAAATTCTCGGAACCACTTCAACATAACTTCCAAACGTAAAAGCGTTGTAAAACAAGTACTTATGGGAAAAGAAATAAATATAAATTGGAAAAACGCATTTTATTAAGTGCTTCCCGTAGCGGCCATCATGGATCATAAGTACCCACCCACGGAGACAAGGGTGGCTGATATTTATTATGAAGATTAATGATTTAGACGTAAGAAGTACATAAACAGATTTATGTGGTATGTTTTGTGTGATGCATGTGTTCGTTTACTATAGACGTTGCAAAAGTTATGGAGATTTTTATAGAGCCAATACACGTGGCGTCTAGAATACATAATACTACAAGTACAGAAGATTCACTCCGCAAAATCATTTAAATAAATAGCGACTCTTGCTACGACGCCAAAAAGTGATATTCAGGTCGCACAGCGTTAATTACCTACAGATATATTCACCTAGAAGTTGCCTCTCTTTCTATCGTGCAACTCTTATACCATCTGACTCGTTAGGGTTGTCTTCTTTTACGAAGCGGCGCGTGAGTGAGTATCGAACTAACGTGTGAACCGGCCGGTGCGCGGTAGCCCACACTGGATTAGCCCGACAAGTCGAGCCCGCCGCATACTTGTAGCTACATACCTAAAATGGGCCTGACCTGGTTTTGTGGTGAATTAGGACAAAGGATACTTTTTATTCCAGTGGTACTCCTGGGACCATTTCCGATCTCCACGCGGGCGACGCCGCGGGCAAAAGCTAGTTCACAATAAAGACAACAACATAATTATATAGGAAAAACATTATATAAAAATACAAAGCAAAAATTTGAATACATATTAGATAAAGTTGAATATTTGCAATAAACTTAGTAAAATGATAATTATGTCGAGTACCTACCTACCTGGGCGACCGAGCTCTGCTCTGATGAAAATAGAGAAAACGAATTTTCCCAGATATGAGATCTAGCTAGATCGATTTTTCACCCCCATAAACCCCTATATTGCAACTTTCATCGAAATCGTTAGAGCCGTTTTCGTGAACGTGATTACAAATAACAAATTGCTCATTTAATAGTATAGGAAGAATATGTGTTTTATCATTTACGAGTGTGAATGATAACTAGGTGTTGACAATTTGATTGTGATCCAGGTATCCCATTAATTAAAGACAACAGTGAGGTAATTAAGTTCAAGAGGTCCAGAGGTTCAGGGCCTATTTCACGATGTCCGAATATTAGCCACTACTCACCGAATAATTTCAAAAATGGAACAGAATTTATATGAAGTAATCTACCAAGAAAGTTAAGGAATTTAATCGGAGGTAGTGAAACAGGCCCTTGCCGTCGTTTTATTCTCCATTAAACATATTTTCTTTCACTAGTGTAAATGGAATCCTATCTATCTCTGGGCGTGGTCAGGCGGTAATTCTACAAGATTGACACCACGACAAGGTCTTGTCGTATCCGTCTTGACGGTGACAGGTGGACCAACCGGGACATTGAGGTTTCTTTTGGTATATGTTCTTCAAAATATAATTGGAGACTGTTCATAGTTTTTTAATCAAGTTCAAAAAAAGGAGTTTATGTATGTCATATTTTGGAACTGCAATATATTCACATAATTATGATAATTTATTAGGGTTTCCAAATAAAAATATACAAAATTTATGTAGATTCTGAACGGAACGTCAAGTTGTACCGACTTGGGTGTGTTCGGAAATGGGGGTTGGCATCACTGTGCGAGCTGTCAATGTCATTTTGAGTTTGTGGGCGAAAATGACGGTGACAGATGACGGGTGTCATTCAAGGTTCCTGTACTTGAGGGGGACTTCGTGATTAGACACCAAACTGAACGGACGTGCGCTATCAACCTCGCCCCGACCTCGCCGCGTTCCGATACGAATCCAGTTCCATCCGATTCGTGTGTGCTACTTTCTAACCGATTGTTTGTTAAATCGATCTAATTACAACTGTAGAGTGCATATTGAGTCTTATGTCGGTTACAACAATGGACGACGACCAGTCCGGCAACAAACGCTGACAATCTCCTCCGATATATATATATATATGTTTGTATGTTTGTCCAAGCATTTCTCCGAAAATATTAATCGGATTGCGACCATTTTTTTTATTGGCTTACATTTAAGTTGTAACTAGAAGTCTTAGAACAGTGCAAGTCATCAAAATTGGTTCAGTAGTTTTCAAGATATGGACTGGTACCTACGTGTAAATATAGCGGACTGGCTTATTGATAAGAGCTGCAGCTGTGGTGTCAAAGGGAAAACATCTCAAAACCTTGGTCAAATTCTAGTGCAATATTTACATCAAAACTATTAACTACTTATTACAAACAAATATTCCAGTTTTAACTTAAAACTAAAAAGTATTAAATAAAACCAACCAACCAACAATCGTCTTCTACGATGTCCATCTCACCGCTCTGGTTTTATTCATTCTTCTTTCTTTGCCCAGGCGGTATTTCTTTGGAATGCGCTCCCTCTGAACATCAGGATGGCAACCAGTCAGCTATCGTTCAAAATGAAGGCTCGTGAACATGTTCGTATAAAGTTGGCAGAATCATTTCAGCGCTGATTCTTGCTGGATTCTTTTTCTCCTCTACCTATCGTTATTTCTCCTGACAAAGTTTATTCTGTTTATAATTATGTATGTATATATGTATTTATTTATTCTTTTTCGAGTTATCTATCCCTTATGCTGCACCTGCCATGTCTTCTCTCTGCATCACCCTAAGGTTGACTGGTAGAAAATGCCTCAGGCATTAAGTCCGCCTTTGTACAGTATTTTTTACTTGTGCATAAAGTTTTAATAAATAAATAAATGAAAAAGTAATTAAAAAAAAAACAAAAATAAAATAAATAAATAATATTTATTCACAATAACATAAACTTTGACAATATAGGTATACAGAAAGGAACTAATAAACTTATAAGTAAACGGTACACAAAGATGGGATACAATAGAGGTAGTGAGGTCGAAAGTCCAATAAGAGAAAAAAAAAATAACAAAATAAACTAACCCAAAATTATGAAGTAACTTAATTTCGGGAATCATTGGCAAAAAACTAAAGTAACGATCCCAAGACAACAACCTCCGAAATTAAAGATTTTTCTTAATTTTGTTGTTAATTTCTTTTTGAAGTAGAAAGTCTTAGGGTATGTTTCTACTGGCACGGAGCTGGGTGGAGCGGAGCGGAGACGTGCAGGTATGGTTGAAATCCTCATCGCGTCTCTTGTCTCGTGTGTGATTGGACGATTCCTGCAGGTCTCCGCTCCGCTCCGCCCAGCTCCTCGTCAGTGGAAACGCACCCTTACCCCCTTATTCACAAAAACTAAAACGCTCTACAAACCTATTTTAGTTAAAATAGTGTTTTATCTTCTTCTTTCAAACTCAAATCATAATTCGAAAGAAATTGACAAAACACAAATTTAACTAAAATAGGTTTGTAGAGCGTTTTAGTTTTTTTATGAATAAGGGGGTGTTGGTATAATTTAGTTCATATTGCTGGTCTGTCCTTAGGGGTTAGTCTAAGTTTTGTTCCAAATACCTACCCAAGTTACGCCCCATTTCCCAAGAGAGGCAGAAAGATCTTCCCGTCAACCTGAATTCGTGTTTGAAATATGAGAGAGACTTGATACTGATAAATGATCCGTGTCAATCCATATCGGTTGTTATGAATTGATATATGAAGGACTTATTCGAATGCCATAAGACCTTAAAGGTTATAGCAGACTGGGGCGGGCCGCACCGCAACGCAACGCGTTGCAAAAATATTCCTTCATCACTTTCGTACATCATTTTCTATGAACTTACGGTGCACAATACAAGCTAGCCACACTGCACTTTTTTGTATAAAAATACAAACATGTTGCGGCTGTAATGTGCGCTTGGCTTTAGTATAGGAAAGGATGGTCAGCAACGCAACGCAACGCTAACATGCGTTGTACGACGACACGCAACTTGACAATGTTTTGATTTGTTTTCCCTCTTCACTGATTTGATAAGATTGCGATGCGACTTTGCAAGGTGTGCACTGAATCCACGTGAAGGCCACATTGGCCACACCCATATCACAGAGCTTTCTCTGTGATTTGTGATGTCATTGCCTCTTAGCACTCAGACTAAGCAGTGGGACAAAACGCGAAACTCCACTCTTCATAATTTTCCCTTCCCTTGAGTTTGGGAACACTGTATATATTTAGTTCACAGCCATTATTTACGCGATAGTTCAGCATTTTTCTTAAACTGTAACCCAAAATTACTTAACCCGTCGCGCGCTAATTAGCAGACACAATTGAAATTCTATTGTTATCTGTACACATGGTGTGCAATCGACATTTTAAGAGTTAAGAAAGAAAAAGGACATACGCCCATAACCTATTAAAACGTGCACTCTCGGATAACGACTGACTTTATTGACAGCTATAAACAATATCAAATTTCTACAACATAGATGGCGTTACTTCATACATTTTGTTACTAAAATATAACAACAGGCAGATACCTAACCTCTGACTGCCTCGTTGGTCTAGTGGTCGCAAGCGCTACTTGTGAGCATGAGGTACTGGGTTCTATTACCGGGTTGGACAGTGTTGAGTTTTTCCATTTGGAATTTCTTAGTAACAGCCCGGAGTCTGGCTTTGTGCCCGGTTGATGGCAATATGCTCGCCCTCTGTTACATGAGACTTAAACATAGCTGGTGAAATGTGGGAATGTGGGAATACTTTGGGGAATACAGTCGTGATGTTATGTTATCACCTATGAAATGGCTAACGCATCTATTTGTCCGTCCTGCAACACTTGTGCGTTGTTGTGTTGCAACGCATTGTCCTGTCCTCACACTATTGTATACGAACCTTTACGTATAGTTCATCTAAGGGCTGATTTTTCAATAGTCAGATAACTGTTATCAGAAGAATAAATATGACAGTTGGACATATTTTTAACCGAATTCAAAAAGGAGGAGGTTCTCAATTCGTCGGAACCTTTTTTTTTTTTTTTTTATGTATGTTCCCCGATTACTCGAAGATGGCAGGACCGATTTGGATTTTTTTTTGTTTTGTTCGAGAGGGTATATATCACAGTTGGTCCCATATAAAATTGATTACCTTTGCTTCGGTAGTTTTTGAGTGAGCTTCAATAATACGTATTTTTTCCCCACTTTTATATGGATGGTGTTCTAGTTTGTTTTGCAGGTAGTGGTATTTGAATTTGTGTGGGGTAGGTACACAACTAAAAAGTGAAAAATAAATTTTTTTTTACAAAAAAATACAACCGACTTCCAAAAACAACTACAAAGTGAAAAATAACTTTAATTTCGGAAGTCGGTGGCAAAAAACGAAAATACATTTAACTAGACACCGACTTCCGAAATTAAAGTTATTTTTCACTTTGTAGTGTTGTTTTTGGAAGTCGGTTGTATTTTTTTGTAAATTTTTTTTTATATATACAAAAGCTGTCAAATTGAAATATTTATTCTTCAGATAAGAGTTATCAGACTATTGAAAAATTTGCCGTTTAAACTTCATCCATTCATGTTGACCTAAAAACTAGATACCTACTGAAAAATTTGCGCTACATTTTATCAGCTGCTTACCATCCGCAAGTTGTAAACCCAAGTTCCTCTCAGTTAACTTTTACTTGCAACAGTAACCTTTAAGCGTTAGGTTACTGTCGACTAACTGTGAGTTCAACCGTTGCGCTAACTACTGATCTCTTTGCACCATTGATCTTTAAACCAGTAGTTAAAGGTTTATACGCATCGTTTCGTGAAGCTATAAATAGACTGAGTAAATTATTGCTCGGTTCCGTGTTTGGGTAAAGGAAAAATTGGCATATATCTTGTTTTTTATGGTGGTTGTAAAATCGAAGGGCTTACAGTTTAGCATGAGGCTGTTTGTGTACATCATGTTTTCAGTAGAAAAGTTTAGGTTACTTTTCTCGTGTTGATACAGAATGATACAGTACAGACCAATGTACGTCATTGGTAACAAGAGTTACTAAAATCGTCTAGTACTACAGCATAAAGGCGGTGTCAATATATTTTTTGGAACGAAGTTCATTAACGCGGCTTGAGGTAGGAGTAAACTAGTAAAAATTGTCATGTAACAAAAAAGCGTTATGCCCTCTCCATGCGACTTAAAAAAGTATAAATTTGGTTGAAATGAAAATCCGAGAGGCGGCTGCGAAAATTTTCAAATGTTTCATCGGGTGTCGTTTTCATGGTTTTCGAGGGTGCTAAAGTCGATGAAAAATGTAAATCCAAGATGGCGGCTGGGAATATTTAAATCGCACGACGTGAAAATGATCCTCGTTCCTGACGGGGTCCCCCGACCGCACACGTTTTTTTTTTACCAGGGACGTGAATTATATAACTAAGTAACGCCGCCATCTCAATTTCTCAATGCAATTCAATAAAACAATTGCACAAATGTTTCCGAACAATGTCCTCCTGTCAAAGTCACCCAAGCGCCGAAAGATCTATGAGAATAGCCATACAGCAAGGACGAGTAGCTTATACATGGTATATTTACTATTTAGTAACATAGGTTAACTGATCTGCATCTATATATTTATTTTATTTCTTTCTCCTTTTCACTCCTCTCTGTCTTGAGCTTGTGTACCAATCTGTAGGCGTCAAGCTCGTCTAGCCATCTTCTTCTAGGTCTTTGGCGATGTCGAGCGACGTTTTCTGGGACCCACATGGTGGCAGATTTGGCCTATGACTGTATGATCTGTATCATGATGGGTACCTGTTACTTAATATTTGTTTCTCTATAGAAACATACAAGTAACGCCCACACTGAAATACAGGTCTGACGATTAAGTGTTGGTTCTAACTTGGGGTTTCAGGCGTCGTCGCCAACTGCAACCTAATAATAGTACTTGGTGTAGCAATATTTAATAACATTATAGATGACATTGTAGATGTATAAAGGACTCGGAACAGACACGTTTAGCGGAGGAATTACGAGAAGAGCCAAAATGAATGGGAATAGGCTAGGCAGCTAGCTTTCGAAACTGAAACAGCAATCAAATCAGACAGCTTAGACACCTAAATAAACCTTTTTTATCTACAATCTCAAACATGGCTCATAAACTCCTAAATAACTACACCCGTAACATGGTCATCACAGATCACCACAAATCTGAGAAGCTTCACAAAATATGTCGAATCAAATCCGAAGCAGCGATAAAGCCACGAGGTGCGCTGTAAAACACAAATATTCCGTCGAGAAGGAAAACTTCCACGGAATTTGTTCACAGAATGAAGTCGATCGGATAATATAGCTATTTATGGTATTTCGCTCGCCTTTTTTTTCTATATCGATAGATTTGCCGGCGCGATTCCGTTCGATGGCGGAAAAGTCGATTTAGTCACAATAAATTAGGGTTGTTGCGTTACTATCGTAATGTATAGTGTCAACAACACGTGCCCTAGGGACGGGACGCCAATATTTATTCTGTTGGGTAGTACCTAACTATTCTGAGTTTATGTTAGGAAGTGGCTGTTCTTTTTAGGTTTTGATAGGGTGGGTTGGGTTATTGTGTATCCGTTTTGAAGTAGTTATCTTGTAGGAGACATTGGTTACGCGAATTTACAAGTCTTTTACATTGGATCAAACCATCCTTTTAAATTGGGATAGTATCTTTTTCTAATATTTGCTTTATGAAATTCTTTATTTAAAAGTTAGCGTCGCCATTTATGGCTTTGTAGTACTTACTTTTCTGTTGAATATTTAGGTATACGTGTCTATCAACTCAAAATCAATCAACAAAACCTCCGGACACCCGCACCAATAACTGCATGGACATGTCCAAACAAATCGAGCGACCCACACGGCAGTATTTGCGCGATTCTGTTGCGGTAGAGCTCTGGGTAATGAATAGCCCAATTTTCCGCATTTTCCGCCATTAACAACATCCACGGGTGACGCGGCCGCAAATAATGGACGCCCCTATAACTGTTCGTTTGTTTGATATGAGAGCCTTTTTATGAAATAGGGGGCTTTAGGCTTCCAACCACCACGTGGACTTTTGTTTCCCATTTTTTTATGGCATGAAGTGTTTGGAGTGGTTCCGTGTTCGGGATATGATTTTTGGTTTGTGTGATGGAGTTGTATGAATATTTTTTGTGTGATGGTTTTAATCGAGTAACGTGCAGAGTACCTATGTATATTTGAAAGTAGGTGGATTGCAGATCGATAAACGTGTTGTTACAAAGCTATAAGATGTGTAATAGAGTTTGGGCTTGCGAAAAGAATGAAACTTAGAGATCAATGTAAATAACATCACACATGATGCGATCTCCCACCCGTTTGCCAAATGTGGTGATTCAACTCGGCCAATCACAGTCCACTGCTGGCTTCTCCCAGGCTGCGCCACAACAACCTGTCCTTCGCATTCCGCATCCAGTCTGTCCCAGCCACCTTTTTCGGGGGCGTCCCACACTGCGCTTGCCAATACGCGGTCTCCACTCCAATACTCGTCTGCTCCACCGACCATCGGTCCTTCGACAAATATGGCCAGCCCACTGCCACTTCAGTTTATTTACTCTGCAAGCTATGTCGGTTACTCCGGCTCTTTTCCGGATAATTTCATTTCTGATTTCATACTTCAAAGAAACTCCGAGCATAGCCCGTTCCATAGAAAAACATAATTATAATCCCGCTTTACAAATAAATAAGGCGCTGAGTGATCTTGAATTGTGGACCAGCCCGACAGTCAGTGTCCACGTTTTGGCACCGTATGTCATAACGGGCAGGACGCACTGGTTGAAGACATTGCGGGATAGGCGACGAGAAGGCTTGACGAAGTTTAAATGTGGTGATTGTACCTATCATCATCTTCCTGCCCTAATCCCATATTACTTGGGGTCGGCGCAACACGTTTCCTTCTTCCATTCTTCCCTGTCAACCGTCACGCTATCATTCACTCCCTTCTCTTTCATATCATTCCTCACACAATCCATCCATCTTTTCTTTCCTCTGCCTCTCCATCCATCAACATATATTGATTGTACCTATAATGGAAAAAATTGTTGTATGAATATTTTTTGTGCGGTTTAATTGAGTGATGTGTGCCTCTTTGCGTGCGCCTGCAATTTGATAAGCGTTTTATTGGAAACCGATGTAAAATACTTAGGTACAAACTGCATAGGATGATATAATGTGTTATTTTTCTAGTCTGTACTAGAAAAATCTGCCTATTCATAACTATAGTGACAACATAATGGCGATTATACCAGTACAATATCTTCACTGACACTTTTATATAAACGCAGTCCAGAAAATCCTGTAGTGGTAGGTACTTTGCAATTAAACGGGGACTAAGAAAAAATACAGAAAGCAAAAAAACTTTTAAAATTCCAATTACAACAAAAGTATCAACAACTGGGGATATATTTACCGTATTTAGTTAGCTTTATAGTCTCTTAAACCTCACTTAATATCTGCAATAAAAGCTTAACCGCTAACTTGAATAAAATAGAGCACATTGTCTCTGGCTCATAAACTGTGCGGTTCTTAGGGCGGGGTTATACTGAGCTCGCCAAATCCCCCGTATGTACTAATAACACGTAAAGTCGAATTAGTAGTGTGGAATTGTTGTATTTTCTAGGCTTCATGTATTATCTGCTTAAGAGCGTTCATCCCGCGCGGGCTGGCAACGTCGCATTTCTAGAGGTTTTTGGGCCAAGCACTAGATCGTTGGTATTTATAAGTCTGTAGGCTATTTTTGTACAGTTATTTTCACATAAAAATTGACATAATTGTCAAGTATTTTCTATTTGTAGTATTACGATTCATATTTATTATTATTATTTATTATAGCATAAATGTTAAAAATTATTATAAATAAAATACCACGACCTAGTGCTTGGCCGAAAAAAAAATTGTACTTTGATTTAAATTTAATAAAATGATCACGAAAAACTTGTAGAAATGCGTCGTTGCCAGCCGGCGTCGGATGAACGCTCTTAATATAGCTAGCTAGTTCATTCGAAAGTAGATATTTTCGTGAATAAATCGGTCTGACGTAAGAGTTTGTGTAATAATAAAGCTACATATTTTATGGTTAGGAATAGTGACCTAGTTACTTGTGTAAATCAGCTGCTTGTGTAAAACTATCAAGTTCTCCCGAGTTGGGAGATCTCGCGAGACTGGCTCTATAGTCTCGCGAGATCTCAGCTAGGTCTAAAATCTCGCGAGATTTCATACCATACTCCCGACATGTTAGAAACATTTAAGTATCCACAGCTTGTTTTCCTTTATCTTATTTTATTTCCGACTAGCTTTTGCCTGCGGCTTTGCCCGCATTTATTTCGGTAAATAACCCACAAGAACGTACTACCGAGATTAAAAGTACTCTATAAGTAAACCATATGTGTTGCAAATTTCATTCAAATCTGTTCAGCTGTTTTTGAGCCAATCCGGAACATACAAACAGACAAACGGACAAAAATTCTAGAAACTATATTTTCGCCATCAGACTCGTTCCCACACCTCGTAGCAATTACTTTTTAACCGAATTCAAAAAAGGAGGTTCTCTTTTCGACCATGTATGTATGTATGTATATATGTATGTATGTATGTTTGTTTGTCCGCGATTTTCTTAAAAACTAATGAACCAATTTTGATGATTCTTTCACTAACGTGATCTACATACTTTCAGGAAGGTTTTAATATATAATTTGTTAAGTAATTATTCTTATGTACGAAGTTATATGCATAAATGCACCGTATCTCCGAAATTTCTAAGCGGAATTTGATGATTCTTCTTTTCGTTCGACTTGGGCTTACCTACTTACGAGTATGTTATTATATTATATTCAACTAAAAATGTAAAAATAAATTTACTTTTAAAAAGTAAGAACCGACTTCAAAACCAAAAATGAATAAAATAACTTTCATAAAAACACTTAACAGCTTCTGAAGTGGGTGTCTTTAATTCTTCAATGCACTTTAGCTTGACACCGACTTCAGAAGCTGTTAAGTGTTTTATGAAAGTTATTTTATTCATTTTTGGTTTTGAAGTCGGTTTTTACTTTTTTTAAAGTAATTTTTTTTTTCAAAAATAATCAATGTAAGTACTGTTTTGAATTCGTTATTATTTTATTATAATTAGGTAGGTATAGATGTATCTATATCATTTCTTTAGGTAGATATAATTTCATGGACAAAAGTGTGAGTTATGCGTTCTTATTTCTAACTAGCTGACCCGACAGACGTTGTCCTATCTTGGCTATGAATATTCTAATGTAAACGCGTGAAGTTAAAATGTTTTTTTCTGAAATTTTCCAATTTTCTGCGAAATTTTCTTAATTTTTTTTTTCATAAGAACCTTCTCCTACAGTCATAAACATAAAAAAAAAAGAATTAGCGAAATTGTTCCATCCGTTCACGCGTGATTCGATGACCAAGGGAAATGGGGATTCATTTTTATATATACATACATATCGATATACTACTATAATTTAAAAATGCTGTAACGTATAATTGCTTTTTGTATTAAATAAATAAAGAAACAAAATTACAAGGTAGATGTGAGTGAAAACGCCGGAAGGGGACGCCCTATAGGCAGACATATGATTATATTGACCTTATTGCTGATGTTCTTCAGAAAGGTCAGGTGCGTAGTACTCGCAACCGGCGCGGCGTGGAAAGGAAAAGGAGTATGTAAGGATCGTAGCAGGTGGCGTTCTGTAGTTTCTGCCTACCCCCATGGGAAGAAGGTGTGAGATTATGATATTACTGAAATGCCCGTTTTCACTAACACTTCGTGTAAATAAAATAAACGAAATGAGAAATTATCAGTAAGATAAAAGCAAACATAAGCCCAACATCTCAACCACCACTTTGATGACGTCATCCATCACACAACATAAGATCCACCAACCACCTACTCTTACAATATCCTTCACTTTTATCTCCCGACCTTAAAGCCGGCGAACCACCAATCATAGCGAGGCGAGGCTAACGATTTCCGATATAAACGGTAACCGTTAACGACAGCAGTTACCGACAAACGGGTCGCGATACACAGGCGGCGCGGTATCGCTACGGTAATGAATTTCCTCCTTTCATTTAGTGTCGACCGGGCTTACCTTCAGATCGTTTGGCGAAGCACTTTTACCGGATTTTGTTGTTGAAATCAGTGGAGGGCGGGCGTAAAAGTAGATACGGGTGAATTAAACGGCTTTGGTTGATATGAGTGGCCATGCTTTTGTCTGTTGAGTTTTATTGAAGACAAATCTGAGGAGTTATCTTTTTTGTGAAGGTCGTAATGTCACGTCGTTGATGGGAAAAAATAATTGCGTGTAGGTACGTAAGTTTATGAGGGAACAAAAACTTTTTTACAGTTCCGGTGCGGTATACGGCTACAGCCGTCAAAACAACTTCCATTGGACCCGTTTACCGCGCGGGAACCTGTTAACACTCACTTTTTAAATGAACACAAATACACATGCATTAAATTAAGTAACTAATCACTGACTAAAACGGATGAATCTGCACAAGAAATTAAAAACATTTTCTACCAATGATCCATTTCAAATGTTAGTTAACAAAGCTTTCTTTAAAATAAAATTATGAACTTTTATATTTCTTCATAGGTATCCTACTAATAATATTATAAACGCGAAAGTTTGTGTGAGGATGGATGGATGGATGGATGTTTGTTACTTACTCTTTCAAGCAAAAACTGCTAAACGGATTTTGATAAAATTTGGCACACAGATAATTTATAACCGGATTATCACATAGGTTACGTTTTATCTCGATATCCGGGCGTTGCTAGTACCTAACTTATAATTTCAAAATTAAGGCAATTAAAATAAATCCAAAAAACACATTCGAAAAGTCATCAAATTGTAATCTAAAAGTGTATTCCTATCTTTATATTGTTTGTCAGGGCTTGCGTTTTAACGAGTAATAAAGATTTGATTGTCTCTTAGTGGGTTGCCTTATTTGATCGTCCCTAAGCACTCATTGATAGCTAGTGATTAAGACGTTACGGCGAAAGTTGCCAACTTAAACCAGAAACGATCAAAAATAATTGAGGTTTTTGTAGAGGGAGATAGCTAAATTATTATCTCTTTCTTAAAATCAAGCCTACGAATATTAAAGCCTGATTGTCAGCTATACCTCAGAAATAAAATGGGTTCGCAATAGAAAACCAAACACATTAAAAACACAGAAATGATATTTATTTACTTTCCACAATATTTGTAAAAAAACACAGATATCTACAAAATAATAAGTCCTATACTTACGTGTACGTGCTAAAATTTAAATTTAAATTACACCAATTTGTTACGCTGATACTGTAGACGTGTTCACTGCTCGGCGCCTCGTACAAGAAGGCCGGCTGTCCGTTGTGTCGCATAAAGAATGACAGTGAATGACATGATGAACGAATAATTGATAGAGTGACATAGAGTATTAGTCATTCGATTAAATAACTAGGGTTACGAGACACAAGCTAACATGATGCACAAGGTACTTACAATTTAATTGCCTGTTGAATGCAATACTATTGCACCGCTCTAAGCAGTGTTTAGACGCAAGCAAGTCATTTGTTGCTTCAATTTTACTGTATGCCACATCAACTTGCATCGTGTAAATAGGGCACCAGGCTAATAATTTAAACGACTATAAATGTCCGCGATGGTACCTATAGTTGCTGTTACATCATTAGTTAGTTACGAGAAAGTTAATCAAAAATGTATTAAACAGTGTTCATAAATTAAATGTCAATCAACTGTCAATATTTGATGCGTTATTAAAACGTTATTGTTATATTACCACGTACACAATTCTGTTTCGACTTATTACTAATACGCATCTGAATTCGAATGAGAATAGCTAAATAAATAATTATTAAAATAAATAATAACAATGATGATGTTCGAGGGGGGTCGTGGCTAAGTAATAACAGCCGCGTGGGTCGATCCATCACGTTAAGCTACGCTTGCCGGGGCTGCTCCATGGATGGAAGACCATCCTTACATACCGAGACTGCTCCTGACGGCGCCCATTCATGAACATGACGCGTGCATCAGCACCATCCAGCTCAACCATTTTGTACGAAACCGATTGATTCAACACGCGTGCCACCATCAGCGAGATATTTTTAAGCAAGCATGACAATAATATAAAAGAAAACTATCTAATAAAAGGTGAATGATTCAATATTCGCTCAAAATAACGCACACAAATGATTTAATATGTATTATATGTATTATTTTTTATTGTGTGTTTTGTATATGGTAGTTGTTCCTCAAACGAAAAAATAAACCAAAAGGGATAATCTTTGTATCCATCAGTTCAACCCGCTACTGCCGCGCCGCTTTGATTTTCCGCTGGTCCGGCCACGGGGTATTGATTCGCATTGATTTCGGGGGACGCTGCTCTTTCCGTTATAATCGTGAGGGTTATGATTTTAGAGGGGAGACTAGCGTCAGAATGTATATTATGGGAATATGTTATTGGAACGAAGTTCTTTATCGCGGCTTACTAGGAGTTGACTGGTAGAAATCGTTACGTAACGAAACAGCGCTATGCCCTCTCCGTGCGACTTTCTCTCTCTAAGACAGAGAAAGAGAAAGTGTGGATTTGGTCAAAATGAAAATACAAGAAAATTTTTAAAGTTTTTCGTCATGGGTCTTGTTTTCATAGTTTTCGAGGGTGCTAAAGTCGATAGTGAGGTCAATATGTAAATCCAAGATGGCGGCTGTGAAAATGTATACGAGTGTGTGTGTGCGTGCGAGAATCGCGTAAGGAACTTCGTTCCTGGCGGGAGGCCCCGACCTCGCATGTTATTTTTTAGACGAAGTGACGGAATGATGAATGGAAAAATGACGATGATGTTAACTCAAGCTTCAAATAAAATCCTAACCCAGTCTTTAAGCGGGCTGTTGGATTATCAAACCTCGGCTCAGCTTTCAACGCCTTTTTTGTTCCTTTTTCTCAGTGCAGCAATCCGCTAGTGGACGCAGTGCTATATGAATTCATACAGAGCAAACCATAATCCGATGCGTGCAGTGTGTGCGTTGCGGCCGGCGCGGACCAATGGACGCTCAGTTTAAACCGTTGCTCCCGACTGTCATTCGCAGATCTTTGACAGTCGTTATGGGTAGTTAGAAGCCCAAAAGTCTGTCAACCAGTCTTACCAAGGGGTATCGTATTACCCAGAACCTAACTGGGTTGCGGCGGTCAGATAGGCAGTCGCTCCATGTAAAATACTGGTATTCAGCTGCATCCAGTTAGACTGGAAGCTTCGACTTATTACTAATACGCATCTGAATTCGAATGAGAATAGCTAAATAAATAATTATTAAAATAAATAATAACAATGATGATGTTCGAGGGGGGTCGTGGCTAAGTAATAACAGCCGCGTGGGTCGATCCATCACGTTAAGCTACGCTTGCCGGGGCTGCTCCATGGATGGAAGACCATCCTTACATACCGAGACTGCTCCTGACGGCGCCCATTCATGAACATGACGCGTGCATCAGCACCATCCAGCTCAACCATTTTGTACGAAACCGATTGATTCAACACGCGTGCCACCATCAGCGAGATATTTTTAAGCAAGCATGACAATAATATAAAAGAAAACTATCTAATAAAAGGTGAATGATTCAATATTCGCTCAAAATAACGCACACAAATGATTTAATATGTATTATATGTATTATTTTTTATTGTGTGTTTTGTATATGGTAGTTGTTCCTCAAACGAAAAAATAAACCAAAAGGGATAATCTTTGTATCCATCAGTTCAACCCGCTACTGCCGCGCCGCTTTGATTTTCCGCTGGTCCGGCCACGGGGTATTGATTCGCATTGATTTCGGGGGACGCTGCTCTTTCCGTTATAATCGTGAGGGTTATGATTTTAGAGGGGAGACTAGCGTCAGAATGTATATTATGGGAATATGTTATTGGAACGAAGTTCTTTATCGCGGCTTACTAGGAGTTGACTGGTAGAAATCGTTACGTAACGAAACAGCGCTATGCCCTCTCCGTGCGACTTTCTCTCTCTAAGACAGAGAAAGAGAAAGTGTGGATTTGGTCAAAATGAAAATACAAGAAAATTTTTAAAGTTTTTCGTCATGGGTCTTGTTTTCATAGTTTTCGAGGGTGCTAAAGTCGATAGTGAGGTCAATATGTAAATCCAAGATGGCGGCTGTGAAAATGTATACGAGTGTGTGTGTGCGTGCGAGAATCGCGTAAGGAACTTCGTTCCTGGCGGGAGGCCCCGACCTCGCATGTTATTTTTTAGACGAAGTGACGGAATGATGAATGGAAAAATGACGATGATGTTAACTCAAGCTTCAAATAAAATCCTAACCCAGTCTTTAAGCGGGCTGTTGGATTATCAAACCTCGGCTCAGCTTTCAACGCCTTTTTTGTTCCTTTTTCTCAGTGCAGCAATCCGCTAGTGGACGCAGTGCTATATGAATTCATACAGAGCAAACCATAATCCGATGCGTGCAGTGTGTGCGTTGCGGCCGGCGCGGACCAATGGACGCTCAGTTTAAACCGTTGCTCCCGACTGTCATTCGCAGATCTTTGACAGTCGTTATGGGTAGTTAGAAGCCCAAAAGTCTGTCAACCAGTCTTACCAAGGGGTATCGTATTACCCAGAACCTAACTGGGTTGCGGCGGTCAGATAGGCAGTCGCTCCATGTAAAATACTGGTATTCAGCTGCATCCAGTTAGACTGGAAGCTGACCCCAACATAGTTGGGCTAGTCAGATTGACATAAGTATATTCGTTCAATGGCACCTAACAAAAGTAAATGCTGGTGACCCGCCATTTTGATTGGCTAGATGAACAAACTGCATAGTGCTCATTTGATATTATTTCAATGTGGGCTAATAATGGAAACCACAGTAATTTATGTTAACAAGTGCTTTGAATTGGACTGTTTGGATCAATTCACGGTGGTATATATGGTTGTGTAATGTTATTTAGATTACGTGCTGGGTTTGTATAATTTCTGAATCAATTTATTACAATTATCGAATAACACTGGGAAATACAAATTATAGATAAGGGTGGCAAAAATAATATTCTTTCGTTTACAAAACATTGTGGTAAGCTATGGATCTGGATTTTCGGGTAGGTACCTATTAAAAAAAGTCGGGAAGTATCGGTTCCAACCGGGTGACCCACAACTGGTTGGGACAGAGTTCCTTGCACTTATTGCACTTGCATTATTTATTTATTCTTACAATTTTAAGAAAGTTTAACACCTAAATGGTAGCAAAAAATAACAATTAGACAATTGCTAATGACATCGTCATTGTCGTCGTCATTGTATCGTCTCATGTTTCAAGTGTCAAAAGTTTTATTTTTAATACAGTACACCACCACCCCCACCCCCACCACCACCACTAGTATATTTGTAGCTTGCTAAAAACTTGAAATTGGCGGCATAACGCTTTTTCATTACGCCACAATTACAAAGTAAAGAATGAAATGCATAACCTACTGCTTTCTTTGTAGTAGGTAAAAAGAGACATCTAAGACTAGTGCATTGAAACATACAAACATACAAACAAACTCTTCAGATTTATTATTAGTACAGATTTGATTACCATTAAAAAAGTTATAGTGAGCCAACCTTAAAAGATATATTACTTATTTCGGACTTTTTTTCAGAACTTTTTAAGTGGAACAATTCCGTTATACATGATTATTGCGTAACTTTAACCGTTTACGCAGCGCACGCAACGGAAGCTCTCAAAAGGAAGAAATTTTCCCCGTTTTTGCAACATTTTTCATTGATGCTCCGCTCCTATTGATCGTAGCGTGATGTTATATAACCTATAGCCAACCTCGATAAATGAGCTATCCAACAATTAAGGAATTTTTCAATTCGTACCAGTAGTTCCTGAGATTAGCGCGTTCAACCAAACAAACAAACTATTCAGCTTTATAATATTTTAGTATAGATAGCAGACAACTCGAGAGGCCTAACTATCCCTACATATAAAAAGCGCGCCTTTGGATTTTCAACTTTCGGCGTTTAACCGAGGGTTGAAAATCTAAGGTTTTTATCGCCTGACATTACCAACAAGTCAAGATATGATCAAGATGTCTTTATAATCATCCCCAAGACAAGCCTAGGCCCAAACGCCATAAAAGTATGATTACATGAACCATATTTCCATTT
The DNA here is from genome assembly GCA_946251885.1 of Cosmia pyralina. NCBI lineage: Eukaryota > Metazoa > Arthropoda > Insecta > Lepidoptera > Noctuidae > Cosmia > Cosmia pyralina. Next base: position 16,723,285 of record OX276357.1, read on the forward strand.
CAGACTACAAGCACCGCAATAAACAGAATCACTCAATGAAAAACCGATCCCTCACTTTACAAGACCACTAAATATATAAGAAGTTACATTTTTCAGTATTAGAGTCCATAACGTTTTTATGAGATGTTCTTTTGACTGACCCTATTTATGATATTATTTTACCTTTTAATATGTTCTGAATATAAATTGGATTGACTGCATGTGCATGTGGTTCTAGGTTCGATTTCCAAATTGGCAAAGAGTTTTTGGGCCCTTCCATTAAACGGGACACAGCGCCAGCTCGGAGTCTAGATTGTCCTCCATCCTCAATGGAATGGCAGTTAAACATAACTAGTGAAATGTGGTTGTAGGTTCTAAACCACGAACAGGTTTATAGAACCTACAACCATATTTTGCCAGTCCGTCGAGGAATACAGGAGTAATAATATCTTATTTTCAACCCTTAAATGATAAATGATTGTAGATTTTTCTTAAGTCCTAACTAATCATAACTATATTATAAGTGCAAAAGTGAGTTTGTTTGTTTGTTATGCTTTCAAAACGGATTTGGATGAAATTTGGCACATGGGTAGACCATGACCTGGAAAAAGTATCATATGTCCTAAACATATGATATTTTTATTCCGATAGTACGCACTGCTACTATATCAAGCTATACATTTCCAGTATAAGCTGATCTCGCATTATATAGGATTTCCTTACACTGAGAGGTCAGTGTAAACTGGAAATGTATAGCTTGATGTGTAGCCGTGTGTACGTTCCTGTGGGATAATTTCCGACATCCACGCGCGCAAAGCCGCGGCCAAAAGCTAGTTGTAAATAAAATAATATCATGATTTCTGCGTACATAAATCATACAGAAAACACACTATATTACCGTCGTATCTAAAACTGCATACAAAATATAATTCCACCCCTCGAGCGGGCGTCGCAAAGTATTTATCGTGATCGACTTAGGGCTAATTTGACCAAAGTCGGATATCTTTTATTCGTGGAATAAAATTGACGACTGACAGTTTTTGTTTGGACAAACTGTCAAAAATTCAAAATTTAATCGAAGAATAAGACTTATGCTGGGTATAAATGTTTGGTCGAATTCACTCTTAGTCCGCCTTAGTTGCAATTAGATCCTCTTTGCAATGAACACAAGCGTAATAAAACTATTTGCATAATAACTCATGTCATAAAGTACCAAGTGTTTGAGAAAAACGTCGTCGGAAAATGAATTTTTCTTCCCGACTTCGCTTTTTAAACTTTTTAAAGTGTCGCTACCCTAGCGGTGTCTGACGGTACATATTTTTATTTAGTTTATTTTTTTTAGATGGTATTATTTTTTTGTTTGCAAGAAGATGTTGCCAGTTAGCTTCAGTAATTTTATGAAGTAGGGTGCTTTTTAATGCTGTTACGGAATAAGATGTTTTTCCGTGTGGTTGTGCATGTGCAATTTTCGCCTGTTAAAGCCCTAACGCACGACACAGGCAAAATTTCTTGTCTAGGACAACATGAACAATCTCATCCCCTTTAATAAATAAAAACTAATGAATTAATCTTAGCTCCAACAAGCGAAAACATTCCCTCGCTTAAAACTACAGAAGTAACTAAATTCCTCATTAATTCATTAAAATAATCCTTAAAACAAGTTACGTCGTAATTAAAGTAATCGGAGCGCGGTCCTTTGTGATAACTTTCGAACAATTTCCACAAAATGAAATCGTCATTTTGGATCGAGGACGTTTTTTGCTCCTTGAATACAAGATGAAGGGTAAGGAGATGGGGAACATTGTATCACCCGTATCTATAGATATATATATACAATGGCTAGATAAAGTTAATTGTTCGTATCATAATACTCCTTTATTAAAATTTTCTTTCGCTGAGAAAGTTTCTGTTATCTTTTACCATCTTCTCCCCTCGGTTATAAATGAAGTTATTGAATCATAATAAGTACTATTCTTTGGCTTAATGATTTTAATAGAAGAAAGATTTGAATTCTTGCTTAATTTATACTTGTAAAACTAGCAAGGTTGTGTTTTCAGTGTGGTAGGCGTACTATTATTGTACAACCATATTGGAGAGAATATGGTAATTGGTGCCATGACAATTACTGCCGCGACAGAAAGCATATAGGCTGTTTGCTGTGCCCCCATGTCGCACCGGTGCACGTGCTACGTCAGTACCTCTCACTTTAGCCGCACTTAATGATCTATGGGATTCTAATCCAACAAACGATCTGTTTTCGGATGAATAGACGATTTTATTGGCTTGTTAGAAGTACTGTAAGAAGGATTCATGAAAGTATTGTTTTACTAGCTGCACCCCGCGGTTTCACCCGCATAGTCCGGAATAAAAAATAGCCTATGTAATCCAGGGTATAAGCTATCTACATACCAAATTTCACCCAAATCGGTCCAGGCGTTTGAGCGTGAAGAAGTAACAAACATAAAAACACACTCACACTTACAAACTTTCGCCTTTATAATATTAGTGTGAATAGTGTGATGTTTTTACCTGAATTTTATCATTTTATATTTTTTCTATATGTAGGTATGTGTCGCTGTGTTTAACTACTATGATTGGTTTTTAACCGTGTTAACTAAAGTTAAATAAACAAATAAATGAAAATCTCTTGATATAGCCGGGGTCAAAAACTGTTTCGATTCAAAAATCCTGACATTATTAAAGGTATTTTTATTTTTTAACTTATAAAATATGAGGTCATTAAAGAAATTACACTTAGCTCGATCTGTACCTACATCAAACTCGGCAAAGCTCGACCAATGAGAAAACTATTCTTGAGTTAAACGAATCTAATGCTGAATTTTAAATTTGACTAGAAAAAAGGTCTGAATTTAAAGTTCCGCTCTCGGGCTATAAATCCATCATTCTATCCCTGTGTCGAAGTCCCCTGGCTAATTGGATTGGATCAAAGCAGTTGCACTTTCCGTTTTTTGCCGGCTAGTGTCCGGTAAAAACTGCATTTTTACTCCGAAAACTTTCCGGACGAAGTTTTTCGGTGATCATTCGTAAATGCTCCCGTTTTATTAATGAGTGTTGATTGTATGGGAAGTGCTGAGTACCTATTATGCTGTGATTACTTACTTATGTTTTTTTATCAAAAGAACGTTACTTCAAGTTAAACCTATCATTAACAACAAAACAAATATCTCATCAAAACTTCTTTATCATAATCAAACGAAAAAAAAAATCACCACCTTTTCCTTGTTTTCAAAACAAAAACAAAAAAACAATCCGACACGCGATGCAGAAAAATAAGGGCGAAACTACATCAATCTTCGTCGGCCATCGGCGACTCATCGGCTACGGACGAAAAAAAAATCAAAAAGCTAACCGGTCGACGACCGAGGAATACAGATGCCTTTTTTAAGATTCCCGCCGAAAAGACGCGCTATTATCGACTCATCCTTAGAAGGGAGGGGCAAATACTCGCAAACTGGCAATAGTGCAAGTTCTTACGTCATCGCATGTTTGTAGTGGCATTTGAGTGTTGAATACGTAAATATTGACTCTTTTTTTGAGGGACGATAGTGAAACGGTTCTCTTAAATAGAGTCATTTGTATTGTAAGGGGAGGGTTGAGTTACATAGTTGTAAGTGTGGCTTTTATTGACCACTTTGTGAGAAAACGTGTGGGTTACCGATTGCTTTGTCAGCTAAATGTGCTCCGAATACAAATTCGTTCGTTCTTAGTGTTATGGCTCAGTTCTGGTCAAAGTGTAAAGGTTTAACGGTTCTTTTACAATTATTGTCATCTTTTATTTTATTTGTATGGTTGAATAGAACGGAGACTATTTATTTTTCTCTGTATTTTATTTGATTTACTTTGTGAACATTTTTCTCTTGTCTGGCTCGAGTTTTCGGTTCTCTAGAATGATTTTCTTTATCATATTTTAGTCTAGATATAATGTAGACACTAACTAATCAACGCTCGCTACAAGAAACATATTTCTTAATCCAAAACAGAGCATTAATCATGTCTACGCCACATCTCAACTAGCTGATGTAGGGAACTCCCAAGATACATCAAAAATTCTATCCGTCGGTTATTTCAGGTCCTTTCCAAATACATAGGATGTAATATATCAAGATAATTTCCTTTTTGCTGTAAACAGAATTCTAACTAGTAGATTACTTACTTATGTAGAAGAAGAAACTACTTGGAAGAATATATATTTAGAGGCTTGAGAAGCAGGGTGTAAAGTTCACGAGGATCCTCCGACCAGACGGGTGTTGTGTCTGCCTCCGACGGTTGATGTCGGGATGTTGTAAGTATATTATGCCAGTCGTGCGGTAAACTCTGCTTGCGCGATGCAGGATTTTTGTGACGTCAGGTCTTTGATGCGTAGTCCGCACGTGGCGTTAATCACACCACATACTTAAGTATTTTTGTTTGTTTGAAATACATAAGTGATTTAATAGAAAACTTGAAGACATCTCTAACCGAAAAGTATTTCGAGAAAGTTAAAAATCTCAAATTAGAAAAAATATTTGAATAATACCGAATACTTTTCTTTCCTTTCTGGTATATTTTGGTCATATTTCTTATCTTATAATACACTTAGCCACTTGTAATACTAAAGATTTAGGGCAGCAACAATAAATATCTAGAAACTACAAAAACACGAATAATAAAGCTTTGTTACAATTTTGCTTACAAAGAGAACAATAACCTAAACTTACTGATACCTACGAACCACACCAGAAAATAAACTAATACCTACACTCCATTCCTCTTTTGTTCCCCGACTTTCTTTTTACTCAAAAAAACATCTGTATTTCTAAATCATGTCAAGCACAAAGAAATCTAATGAATAGTGCAATATTCGTCTTATTTTTGTATGTAGGTCAAATCGTAATAAATATCACTTTTTTCTGGTGTCGTTTGCATTATCACCCGAGGTCGACATCTGCAAATAATGGCGTCTCTGAGTCGGATATTATTATCATTTTATTGAATTTATCAGACCACAAAATACTCCTGTGAAAAATAGACTCCCATTGTCAAAATTACTGGTTTTTCCGGATCAAAAGCTATTTTTAAAGCACGCAACAAAGGACTTCATATTATTTCATATCGTGAAAATATATCAGAAAACGAATAATTGACTCTGTCTCTCTTAACTTATTAAAACAATGGTACATAATAAGGTAATATTACACTAATAAACGTGGAAGCATCCCACATAATTAATTTTAATTGGAAATAGCACCGAACGTCAAAAACCATATTTAGAACAAAAACTAAAATAAGTAATGTTCGTAACAAAAATTACATTTATATTCCAGTGACCACAATTCCCTACAGGCCGCTGCCGGAAAAGATCATTTTGCAGAAAGCAATTAAACTTTAACTTCATTAATGAAAACACCTTATATTCTTTCGTTCAAATAATAGGTCGGCCATATTGTTCGAGGCCAAGTCGGGCCCCCATTGTGTTTTGAACAATAAAAGGCGTATTTCACTCTTCGGGGCAATTGTACGTGGGTCGCGTCACAGTTTTTTTTTTTACTTTTAATTGGAGCACGTCACAAATATTAAGTGCCTGTAAGGCTCTGAACACAGCGAGAAAAACTTATGTCTCTTTACTTTAAAAAAGACCCTTACACGCTGGCACGCTGAATTCATCATCATCTGTCCACTGCTGGACATAGGCCTCCCCCAAGCACCGCCACTTCGGCCGGTTCTGTGCTTCCCGCATCCAGCTGATTCCTGTGGCCTTCACAAGGTTATCGGTCCACCTTATGGAAGACCTTCTAATGCTACTAATCTCTTCCAGTACGCGGTCGCCACTTCAGAACCTATCGGCCCCATCGGCCATCTGTTCTGTGAGCAATGTGCCCTGCCCACTATCACTTAAGTTTGGCAATTCTTCGGGCTATGTCGGTTACCTATGTATACCATATAAATTACATAGTGTGACACAATAGGCGGTCTTATCCATTAAAGCGATCTTATCCATAAAAGGCCTCCCAGGCCTTCCAACGGTACGTCTTCCAGTACGCGGTCGCTACTCCAAAGGGCCTAGACAATTCTAGATATTCGCTTCAAACCTATTCTATTTCTACAATCGCTATAGTTTTAGAGTGATATCGACATGATCACGTGACATTTCGATAGCTTATGTCAACCCTATACATTTTTTGGCTTTTCTTCTAGCGTCATTGCTATCGAATGTTACTTTGTCTAGGCCCTCAGAAACTTTCGGCCCCATCAACCATCACACGCTGTATTATGGCATCAGAATATAACTACACTGACGCAAAAATGTAGAACACAAAAACCTGCTAAAGGGAAACATTACAAAACAAACGACAGAATGTAAAAGAGATCTAGCGAGTACAAGTCGTAACATATCACTGTTTCTAAACAAAACGTGGTATTTTTTCGCCTGTGACACTGATTCGGTTACTTCGAAAAAGGGGTTGTCTGCACCCTTTTTTTTATTTAGACTACCTAGTCATTGAGCTGAAAGAACCAACCAACTCGATTCTCTTTTTCGTGTGCAAACGCGGACTTTCAATCAGGCAGAGATGTGAGGTTTTTGACACATGCAAGCCTTTTTGTAATTTCATGAAAGACTGAAATTCAGAAAAAATATTATATTGACTTTATATAGAGGTGTAGCATATTATCATGATAAACAAATTCGCTAGACATTATAATAATATTTCATGACTGGGATCAACCATCTCTTTATAGTTTTAAACTCATTCTGACATGAAACGTATCCATTAAAATAGAGTGTTGTTTACATTAATTCCCCAGCCAACAGTTCACCTTTCACTATCGTGTATTTTCAAATATTTAAAGAAGTCAACTTACTTTTCTCTAGCGAAAAAACAGCCGGAACAACTTAGATGACTCACACGGGTCCCCATACTCCCCATTCATTTGTTTTAAACATTCCCCGCTGTTTTCAAGTCCCCACCCCCCAGCCCATTACATTTTATATCACAACGTTGTAAGACGAATAAGATCTTAGTTTTTCCATTATTTTTATTTCTTTTCAGCGTGTCTTCCTAATCACTTGAGTCAGTAATTAGAATCAGGGTTAACGGTTTAAACTAGCGTCATTAACCGTTTAGTGAGCGGAAACTAAATTAGATTTAATAGTCAGGTGCGTCTTTTGTTTTAGAAGCTGAGTATTATGGAGTTGAGTATTTACTTTGCTTTTTGTGTTAATTAAAGTCAAGTTGTGCGAAGTTTTTGTTAGTTTTTCTATTTACGAGTAATTTGAACAGTAATTAGTGCGCGTTTGTGTAGCTCTATCTTGTCAATATTATCCACCCTGTATTGATAGATATAAGTATATTACAGAATATGATTATGTGTATGCAAATGATCTCGTGGAGCTCGTGGCTAAGTAATAACAGCCGCACGGGTCGATCCATCAGGTTAAGCTACGCTTGCCGGGGTTCTTCGTGGATGGGTGACCATCTTTACATATCGAGACTCCTCCGTGCCTAGGAAAGCACGTTTCACAAAAAAAAAAACACGACACATAAAAGACAACCCGACGACATCCACATGTTATTTCACAGTAGAGATAGACAACCAGGTGCAACCACAGAAAATTTATTCGAACAACAACGTGGCACCAGACGTATTGCTTGTATGAATTCAAATAAACCTGCAAGACTTGCTATCATATTTTGACGTCAAGTAACTGCGCTAGTATTCTGGAGGGAGGCGTAAACGTCGGCCATGTTGAAAGTTATGGCCTTGTACACAGTGGGTGGTGCTGGCTGTAGTGGTGTTGACTGTGTACTGTTGGTTTCATGATTTTGACAGCGATCGTTGTTAGTGAGTTTAAGAGGTCTATTCCATAGTTGTATTTGAAGACTTTATGTTAAGTAATAGTGTTGTGGAATACGTTATTTGTAACATGCTTAGTCATGATAGTGTCCCAATTCAATAGAAGAGTCTACAAATCTCAATGTTGCTCATAATAGGCACCGATAAATCAGCCGAATAGTACAAAAATATCCGTGTTTTTCAAGTCTGTCAACAAAGCATATTTCACCACAAAACAAACTGAATATATGACTCCATATTTTATTAAGAAATACAGCATTTCTGATTTCCGTTTTTTCAGCAACGTAATTTATCTAAAAGCCGTAAAACTAGACGGTAGGAGGCAGACACGTCCGTCTCCGTATAAGTACCCTGGCGAAATGCCAAGGGTAAGGGAATGGCCTTCAGGTCATCGTTGTAAGTACCCATCAAACTATAAATAGAAATCTACCTTAGTGCTTGCCAATAACGCTCAATTTTCTTTGACACGGTGTTACTTTTTAAACCATTTGGAATCACCTAAAGTCACCTCAGGCTATCGGCACATCTGGATTGAAATGGGGGTTTGGGATTAGGCTTTACTATGGGGTGAATAAAGTTCACATTTGATTGCGCTCTACCTGATATTGCATGAAACTGGTAGTCTGCTGTGTTCTCATTTTTGACGTTACACGTAGATGGCGTTCGCATCAATTTTAGCACTCTTTTACCCCATTGCGGTATTTTGTTTCACTTTGTTTATAATAAACAGTGATTTTTATAGGGGCCGAAGTCATTTTGGTTTTGTTTATGCTAACAATCCCGAGTAACATAGTATTTCTGTAGGTATTTGTTTGGGACGATAAAATATGTGAACAGTAGCGAAAACATTGAGTATGAACTAAGTAAATGTAAATAACCCTGTGAATATTTGGTAGAATTATATTTTATGGTATCAATAAGCAGTATCTCCAACTTTGTTTAAATTACATCATGATAAATCCAAATAGCACTTCCTTTAAAACTGTCTACAATAAGTACCCATTTAAAATTAGAACACCTCACTGATTTAAAAACCCTAACCTAAAATCCAGAAAAAAAAACAGCACACAAGCAAAACCAGCCAGTCTCTAACATAAAAAAAAACTTTACCACCGTAATGACTTTACAAGACTTTCTCGGCACACACAACTAGTTCCCGCTTAAAAACTCGCCTAGGATAGTTAAAAGTCTTTAGTAATTTCGCACCAAGCAACCATGCCTTTGAGCACAACTCTTTGTAAGGCCAGCGGTAATTACAACGAGGGAACCAAAGACTTTCGTTGGGAACGGTCTTTTCTTAAAACCGGACACCCTCGATTTGCACCCTTTATGTCTTATTGTTTGGGGTCAATGGACGGCGAAAGTACGGCTTGCACTTGGATTGGAGTCAGCAGTTTTAAATGTTGTGATTTAAAATTGTGCAATCTGGCTTTGTCTGAGTCCTGAGGCACCACAAACGCGGAGTAAATGTAAAATTCAAAATACTCGTTTCACACATAATATTTACTTAGTGTTAATACCTATGGGTGAAACTAATTCTGAGGGGCTCGTGACTAAATAATAAGAGCCGCACGGATCGATCGAGGGTTAAGCTACGCTTGCTGCGAATGGTTCGTGGATGGGTGGTTCCATCCATTACATTTCGAGACCACTCCGTGCCTCAGAAAGCACGTTAAGCTGTTGGTCTTTGACAGTCGTTACGGGTAGTCAGACGCCCAAAAGTCTGACAACCAGTCTTAGGGGTATCGTATTAACCAGTAAGTAACTGGGTTGTGGAGGTCAGATAGGTAGTCGCTCCATGTAAAATACTGGTAAAAAACGTACAACGTAGTATAGTCGGGAAAAGGCTAGGCAGGTTGATTATTTTGGGTGAAACTCATTCTGCTTGTCGCAAAAAAATTAATTTAACCCAAATAGCTCATTTTGGTTAACTTTTTTAGGAAAGTTGTTGATCGTTTGAATTTTTTTACGTTACGTTTGCGTCGCGCATTCTTACCTGGAGCCTTTCGTCAGTTATCAACGTGCAAGAGGGTTAGTAACAGTAGTCAACACTCTGCACTCTTTAACCGCCCATACGAAAGCGGCCCTAAACAATTAAGAGTCAATCGCACAGTCATGCGCACGTGAACCGTGACGTCATCCGGCACTTCGCACGTGCTTACAAACAATTCCTTAGCGACGAAGATTCTTGGAATCTTGTAACACTTGAATGTTTTTATGGATGCCAGAGAATTGGACTCTATTGTAGTGTGCGTTTCATTTGAATGTATGATCGTATAAAATTCACAAAAATAGGTATGTAAAGAGCAAACACAGTTAGTTTCAGATTTCTAGATTCTAGACTTCCAGATTTTCTAGAAAGAGAAACCAAGCGATGACCTATATGCTTTATAGTTAAAATGCATGCTGTGTTAATTCTTAACGTGAAACATAAATAAAACCACTTACCACAGTACAATATTCATTATTTAAAAGCTTCCGAAGTTGAGACAAAAACTTGTTATTGTTTACTTTAGATTTATGACAGCGAAAATAATATTTTTTTACTGTCATAGACTAGTTCAGTGAGTGTTGTCGTATCTCAAAAGGTTCGAACACATCTGTGTTCGAACCTTTTGAGATACATTATCTACTGTGATCATTTACATTTTATTTACATGCATGGAATTGGATATTACTACTTAATAGTGGTGGAACAAGGTTAAAAGTAAAAAAAGATTGTTATGGGAAGTTTCTTCCCACGGACAATCTACTGTTGCGGAACAAACTTCCCGCGGTCGTGCGAATCAGGAGTAACTAAAATTCGGTGGTGCGTATTTATTCAAGTCATTATTTTGGACCCTGCTTACTGAACAGAAGAAAACTTCAGAATTACACAGATTTCATGAATCGTTGAATAACATAATACCTGAGTGAATTTTATACCAAAAAGCCGTTACGTTCAAAGTCCCTATATCCAATAATGCTGACTTCATGAATTCCACATGTAATGGCGTCACACGAGCTCTCCCAAACTGCAAACGACTTTTCAATATTAAAATGACCTATAAACACCTTACCAACCTAACCTAACCTATACCTTCAAACAGTTTACCGGCCCTCATTGAATCTAAATTGTTATTAGAGGTTAATGGGAACAATCTAAAACTCTTGCGCGTCCTAACCAAATATATAGTACGAGTATATGTTGAGAGAGGTTATGTAAAAACATTGTGTTGGTGCACCTGCATGATCATCATACACCGGTATTCTGGAAAATCGGGCTTATTTCGTTCAGACCATTCCACTTTATTGATATAGAATATTGGAAACACAGCGGCATCAGCGACACATTTGAATTCGAAATGTTTTCTGTTACAAGATGTTGGGTGAATAAATTTGAACTCTATTGCTTTTGTGTTGGGTTTAAATTCATGTGGGGTGTTTGGTTGGAGGGCGAGAGAACAGACGTCGATTTGTGAGCCTGGTCTGGTAGTTGGAGCAGTGCCAACGTAGACGTGGTGCACTGTGAGCCCGGCCGGTGCTTCGTCCACAACATTTTATCTATTCAGAATTGAAAGCGTTGATAATAAAATTGTCTGGACACGTTTACAACGCCTGCAGACCGTAACTACATAACGCTAATTGTTTTTCTAACTGTTTAGTCAGTTTCTCTTTGTTGGCCGCTAATAAAGAAAATGTTGAATGGATTTGTTGCCTGATAGAACTGAGTTTGTGCTTGTTTTTGAACTTTGTTGGCAAGTAAAGTTAGTATCTACTTAAATGTTAATAGAACACAATAGCAAATTCACAAATGAAAGATTAAAATTACTGCTTAAGGAGAATGCGCTGTGGTAGCCCGCGAAATTCAAATTATCTTGCGTTTTATGCAAATTGCAGGTCCGTGTCAGGTTGTATCTTGATCAAAATATGATACGCGGCGATAAAACATATGTATTTACGTAATTTTAATCATAAAAATCATCAATACATCTCTCTAAGTTAGATTTCGTGCAGATTTGTCGAACGAACGAAATCTAACGACTCTATATTTTGATCAAGACACAACCTGACACGGACCTGCGAATTGCAAAAAAACCCAAAAAAAAAATTGAATTTCGCGGGCTACCACATCGCATCCCCCTTAAATGATACCTACTAGCCAAAATATAGTATGTGAAAATTACTCCTTAGCTTAAGTTATTACATACCCCAAATACATTGGGATAAGGGCTGGAATGATGTTCAGAAAATAAAAGCAAGTGCAATAAAAAACACAGCTCACATTATTGATGAAGGTGATTTTCCTCATACACAAGCAAGTATCAACAATCAGTTCAGTGTAACACAAGCCCACACAGTTAATTGTTATTGCCTATTGTTACAAATTAATGTAAACCATGCTTATTCTCATTTTGCATCATTGTCAAAATCACAGTGATCTGTATTTTCGTTGCAATAAAGTTGCTTTTGGTTTGCTGCTGTCAGTGCTGTCAGAGGTAAAATAATTGTGAACAGTCTAATACTTATTATTATTTGTTAGACGTCATATCTGCCTACAAAACCAAACGTTATCAGAATTACAGTAGTGCTATTCTGTAAATATCTCACCGTGAAAACATGAGTGAAGTGATCTTAAAGTGAGCTGTCAATAGTGTCAACCCCTAGCATCAGGTGGAATGACGGCTCACTTCACCTGACTTATCACGGTGAGATGTTTACAGAATAGCACTACAGGTCTATACGTTTTCACGCTTAATGAAGGTTTTCTGAAATGACGGTCACCAGGTGGCAGATCCAGGCACCTGTCAAAGTGTCAAAGCGCCTTTATTTTCTTTAGTTGTGGCTGAACGAATGACGAACGTCATCATATATTTTAGTTTTTTTTTCATTTTCAAAATGGAAGACCTCTTATAAAGTGGCGCCAACTGTCGGCGTGAATTTTCATGAAAACTCTCATTCCGAACACCCTGTAATAGAAAAGAGAACTACGAAACTACGACAAAGACAGAAATGGCACATGAACAAAAAAAAGAGAAAACTAAGTGATACAGCATTTTTCCTATTACGGAGCGGCATGTACTGGCAGCTTTTATTAAAGTAGGGCCAAGTCCCGTTTGTAGCATAATCTAATCAGCTAAAAGGTTCTGTGAGAGCTCTGATTTATACTGTAATCAATCCTGATATTAGTAAACGATGTGGACGCTTTTTACATTTATGAGTCTAATACGTCTGGCTCCGCTTATTGGCAACATTAAGCTGTGAAAATAGTTCCAATAATAAAAATTCCGATAATATTTTTCGCTAATGTGAACATGAATTTTGTGGTAAGCGAAAATTGGATTCCATTTATTATTTATATCTTGTGTAAAATCATAATAATTATTATATGTAAGAATTATTATTATAATTAATAACATATTTTAAGAAATATTTAAAAATATATTTTAGAAGCAAAAACAAATGAATAAACGAAATAATAACAATAATAATGTAGGGTGTATTACGTTAACTAACGTCAAAGCATTTGAGATACAGGCTGGTTTCAAGACCTTTGCCTGCTTATCAAAATTAAGCAAGAAATTGATTAGATCATTTTTGGCGTCAAATAAAATCGTATTTGACTTGACTTTAATTAGGAATATGAAAGTAAATTCTTCTAATCCAATTCTCTGTTTAAATTCAAGAATATTATATGATTCAATTCAGTTTTAATCTTCTAGGTGCATTGCCTGATATTTTATTAAAGCGAGCAGTATTCTAGAGCTATAGTTATATTTCAATGACCCGCATTGCACCTCTGAGAGTAACTGGGTCGGCTTTGAATGTAAGGAATAATTTGGGTCTTACTCGTGTTTCAAAACTTGCTAGAACTTGCTGAAATATTCAACTTTTCTTCAAAATGTGTAAATGTATTAAATATATTTTTAGATGTATGAAAAGAGGCATGTATTTTTGTGTAAGTTCTACTTGAAATGCTTTTGAAAAGTATGCGCATGTATAATTATCTATATTTTGTTAAAAATTTACTTAAAGGTTGTACCAGAAAGGTATGGTCAAATTTAAAGGTGTGGTACATACCATCAAACTGAACCGCTTTCTCTATGGGAACAATATCATAATCGCGAAAAAATAATCAGCCTGTCCATACATTTGGGTCGAGTAGGTATTGAAGTTTTGTATGGGACAGTTGGGTGGGATATTGGTCCCATAGAGCAAGTTGTTCAGTTTGATAATCTGTACCACACCCTTAAATTTGACCACACCCTGTATATAAAAAACTACAGAAATCGATTCAACGCTCGATTCTGAACTCACTGCTTTTAGAACTTATGCAATGCGTTAATAATTTTATAAACTAGGTACGTACGTAGCTACTCGTCATCTATTATGTGCCATCAAAACATTAAAGTATTTTCTATGTGCCACTAAAAAATACTTGCCAAAAATATTTAAAACTCACCACAAAAGCAATCCATCTGACGCCCACATTGTTTGACATAAATACCACTTTAGTATACAAAAAAAGGTTTAATATGAATGAGCTCATTACCACAGACCACAAATTGCACCTCACATAATTTGTTGGAATGCACGGTTACCAGTATTAATGCACCCCAGAGACGAGGGTGCGTACACTTATTACGTGCCCTGTATTTTAATTCGGACAAAACACGCACTGAAATTTAATTTCCGTAGCACAATTATTTTTGTGGTCACTCTATTGGTGGGCAGTCCACGATATTGGATTCCGTGTTATGTGTAGGATGAAAATTGGTGCCCCGCATACGTAATCAGTTTTATTAAAAAATTAAATTATAGATCGCAAGCTTTTGAATTGCACGAGTTAGTAATATGAATACGTATATATATATACATGCCAATATATATGCCTTAATTTTAAATAGATTGCAAATATGTTTTAGTTAAAACCATAAAATAAGTTATTATATTTGCCCACAAGATTAAAATAATGTAAAAGTTTGTCACAACCTTAATTTATACCTAATCCAAAAAAAACTCTTATACGAAACTATCAAACAGCCAAAGCAGCAAAATAAATATAATTTTAAAGTGTTCAATGTCAAGGGAAAAGAATCAATGTGTATCGAATCACTTTGCAGTGGAGTCGGGTCTGGGCACTGGGCACGGGGCACGGGGCACTGGCCAGCCCGGGCCGAGATAAACGGATTATGTCAGCCGCTGTCAGCCCGATGGCTGACCCGCTGAGACAAAATAGATTAGGAATGGAAAGAGTTTGTTTTGTTACACTGTTGAATAGTAATAATGTTATTTGTTTACTGTAATATACATTGGATTGGAATGGCATTTGTCAGGATTGGTTTAGCGAGTAATTACAAGCACAATTAAAAAGCCATTATGTCTCGCGTGGATCCACTTTTCGCATTTGTCAGTTAACCTTACTACTCGTATAATGACACGTATGAATAGGTATAAGTACAGTCCTACCAACTTATCTGTGAACTGAAAGAGGACGCCACCGTCGATGCGTCGACACATTCGAAAGACATTTCAACATGACGGCCGTAGTTCCAATTTTCGCCATTTCACAGATAAGTTGGTAGGAGTGTACAGCTGTATACAGTCCAGCCGTCGAGAGAATGCGTTTCTGACACCTGTCAGTTGGATAATTTCTAGTAGTAATAAGGATCGAATTCGCAAAACACATATTCGTTAATATGAAACTGACAGATGTCAAGAACGTATTCTCTCGGTAGCCGGACTGTAAAAATCTTTTGGCGTGTGGCAAAAGACGGAACTAACGCCGCCATCTTGTTTTTTCAATACATTTCACAAATAATAACCAACAGCGCCCCCCTGTCTACGTCATTCGAGCGCCAAAAAATACTTGCAGCAGTGTATATAACTGGCAAGAGAGAAGGAAAATTTGTCTCTGGTATTTATTCTCGAAAACCTTAGGAGAGCTTGAGCTTGTTAAAATGCACAAGGGACATCTTATCTATACTGTGTTCACTAGGTTATTCACTTTATGACACCTGTCAGTTTCATAATAATGAATATGTGTTTTGCGAATTTGATCCAAATTAGATCTAGAAATTGTCCAACTGACAGGTGTCAAAAAGTGAATAACCTATAATTCTTGCGCTCTAGCATGGTGCGGGTGACATTTGACGAACTGTTGCTTTTCACTTTTGAACGTTATCGCGATTTACAATCATGATTTAATATTTTAGCTGCACCCTAAATATCATAATCGTAAAATACGGATTTAATAATAACTGTAGTAAATTAAAGGAATTATCCTGCCAAAATGTTATTATCTACAAATAAAATCTAGTTTAAAGAAAAATGAAGCAAAGTGATCAAGCGTGTAACGTAACGCCATAGACATGTTTAGTGATAAGATATTTTTTATAGAAAAAGAAGTTTACTGTATGTATTTTAAATTTTTGTTGTTCTAACAATAAAAATTTCAACAAAAACACATTCAAAGCACTACCGATATTTATTAAAAAAAATTTTTTTTTTCATTGCTTAATTTCTTTTGGCTAATTTAACTCTATAGATGTAGTTTTTTAATAAATATCGGTAGTGCTTTGAATGTGTTTTTTTAATGTTTTGTATTAAATACATATTTTAAAAGAAATTTCATAATACTAAGATATATCATAGACATTTTTAAAATTATTAGGAGAACGAGATTTTTGCTGTAAGAATCGCTATCGATAAAATTGAATTGTGCATATTGTCACTGACCTAGTCATGCCATACTGACATGTGTCACCCGCACCATGCTAGAGCGCAAAAACTATAGTGGACAGAGTATAATGTTCAAAAGACCATTCTTATTATGAAAGTTAGGCTTTAAATATAGCAATACAAGATAACAGCATTTTAAAAAACTTGGCTTTGTAGTTTTACATGGCCAAGATTGGTTTAGTTAACAATGTGTGCCCTGATAACTACTTAGATTTTTCTATTGGTCTCTTTAGTCCCGATTGTTACTAAATAAGCGAACTTACTACAGCTTAACGTTTCAATATAACCAACGACCGGCTATATGGTCGTTGAATATAACAGTCGCTCCAAAGTAACAATTTTATTTAAAACCACCAACGGATTTTCCCTCTAAAAATTACAGATCGGTTGCCTGAATAAATTCACAACCCCCGCGCAAAGTATTTTAGAATATAAACAAAATTTTATTTGAAAACTTGATGTATGCTGAACGTTAGAAATAGCTCCACGTTGCATAAAATGTTTGGAAAATGCATTGTATTATGCTAAACTCTGTCTGAAGGTGATAAGAAGAATAAACTGGGGGATAACTGTAATGCCCAAAGATTTTGAAAAAGAATAGCTGTCAAGCTAGTGCAGACTAGAGTGCATTCTTTCAATCTTTGTAATTTAATTTAGGAAATGGAAATACTAGGATGAAGGGGAGATGGGATATTCTACAAGAGTTGCCAGAGTATTTATCAAGATTTCCCTTTATAAAAGAATTGTTAGGATGGAAGTACAATGCTGGGATTTTTAAAACGTACGCCCCTGTTTTCTTGGAAACTAAACGAGATATTGCGATTGTTTATTTGTATCGTTTAGTTCTGCTAAGCTGGGGGATGTTTTGAGAATAGGATCTTAGTAAACTGCAATGTTTTTTTAGGAATTTAAAACAAATTATCAGTGAGTTGTTTTGATGAAGCAAGTAAGAGTTTTATATGAGTGTGAGCGAAAAAATAATAGCAGGTATTAAAGTTAGTTATAGTTACTAGGGAAAATACAAACACTTCTAATAACTTGGGCTTAGAACCATGCACCAAACTAAAACAATTTACCCAAAACAGTTAAAACTGAGTACCCAAAACAGTAAAAACTGAGGAGCTCGTGGCTAAGTAACAACAGCCGCACGGGTCGATCCATCAGGTTAAGCTACGCTTGCCGGGGTTGGTCCGTGGATGGGTGACCATCTTTACATACCGAGACTCCTCCGTGCCTCGGAAAGCACGTTAAGCCGTTGGTCCCGGCTGATATTCGTGGATCTTTGACAGTCGTTACGGGTCGTCAGAAGCCCGAACGTCTGACAACCAGTCTTACCAAGGGGTATCGTATTACCCAGTTACTGGGTTGTGGAGGTCAGATAGGCAGTCGCTCCATGTAAAATACTGGTATTCAGCTGCATCCGGTTAGACTGGAAGCCGACCCCAACATAGTTGGGAAAAGGCTAGGCAGATTGAGTTAATAAAAAAGCTCACATTTACTTGGGACCTCAAGACCTTTAAAAAGCGACACCAAAGTCGTTTAATCCTACCCACAGTAAAGTATGCAAGGGACAAAAGAAAACAAAAACCTGTGAAATACATTACGGAGCATGGTCTTAAGTTCGGTTCCCGGGTAGGCCGCAATAATGCAACGCCCATTTGTCAGGATAAACAAACACCGAGGAAAGAAAAACTGGCTTCGTTACCCACAAATATTTTGGCAAACTTGTTTGTTTGAGAAAAGTGTTTTCTTGAGGAATTTAATTTACGTAGTGGCACAATTTACGCTGTGGTGGATTTTAGTGATGGTAGTGGTTACAAATTAGGAATGCTAAAAGGCAGTGGTACAATTTAGGAATGCTAAAACTTATACCTACGCCTAGCATTCCTACGAATGAGGACATACCTCATGATATCATGGTGCGTTCTGTTATGTCCAAGATCTTTTCTGCGTTTTCTTCCATGATCCTTTTTCTGTGGTCTTGCATTCTACACCAAATTAGCATCTCAATATAGTGGTACAAAGAGGCATACTTACTTTAGTTAATATATAAAACTAAAATTAAAGAACCATTTGTGGTAAGAAAGTTAATCAAAATACCGAACATTCAGTCTGTAATGAAGACATTTATAGTTTGCATTTACTTCACAAAGCAATGCACAAATTATACCATAATATATGCATAACAGTGCCGGCAAAATGCACTTTTTGCTTCCATTGCACACCATTCAAAATGGCGGCGGACTTTTAAATTTCCCATTATTGCTGTAAAAGGACGAAGCTTCAGTTTTTTTTAGAAAACTGACACGACCACTCGGCGTAAATTACACGCTATAGTTCCAAAGTTGACCGTACGGTGGCGCTGAAGTGTGAAAATTTTCGACTACCTTCGAACCACGAATAATATTTCGTCGTTGTTTTATCAACTCGGAACGAATGAATATCCACTGCAAATAAAGTCGCTGTTATAAATAAAATAAGGATTATTGATTAAGGAATAAATATTCTGATTAAAATTTTAATTCTTTAATTATATTAAAACAGTGACTCGTACAAAATCCTTTCGTAATCAGTTTACAATAATAAGAATTTCGCACCACCGAAATGTTACCGCACTTAACATTTCAGTGGTAAGCCTTTTAATGCATAATATTCGTCGTATCTCGACCATTCAGGCCAATAACATTTGAGATTACAATAAAGTTCGAATTTTCTCTCGATATTTCTGGATTGGTAGGAAATGGTATTCATTGTGTATGGGAAAGCGAGGATTATTGCCTTCCATGGGATGGGAATATAGAATTACGGGTTGATATTCGTTGCCTAGCAACAGGGAAGTTTTTGCTTGATTAGTATTTTCTTGGTATAGAACTCACACCACGTACAATATTAGGTAAAATGACTCCACGGACCCGATTCACACCGCGCTCTCGTGAGCGGTTAGATGTTCGGGGTGTGCACGGAAATCACGTTGATTAATTTCTGTGGCAGAAAGAACATGGTGCCAATTATTGCTCTCATAACTTTTGAATATGTTGTGGTGATGTCAAATCCTACCCTACTTCTGTATAAATTATAATACACTAGCTTTTGCCAGCGGCTTCGTCCGCGTGTATGTCGGAAATTATCCCACGGGAACCTTCTACTGGGATGAAAAGTATCGT
This sequence comes from Cosmia pyralina, assembly GCA_946251885.1. Taxonomy (NCBI): domain Eukaryota; kingdom Metazoa; phylum Arthropoda; class Insecta; order Lepidoptera; family Noctuidae; genus Cosmia; species Cosmia pyralina. Next base: position 16,743,003 of record OX276357.1, read on the forward strand.
ATGTCTTAATCCAGGTTATAAACTGTCTGTAAACCAAATTTCATCCAAATCCGTTCAGCCGTTTTTGCTTGATTGAGTAACAAACATCCAAACATACAAACTTTCACATTTATAATATTAGTAGGATTACAATATTTTAGTCAGCCTTCGTTTAAGACCTAAATACGGGTGTCATTTGCGTAACAATAACGACCCAATTTCAAGCAATTTGTAATGTGAAAAGAAAACATTATTTATGACATTAAATTTTAAGCCTACACGCTTACTTGGTCACGCAAGACATGACGAATTAATGGCTTTTAAAGGCTCTATTTTGTAAACCCTACGTGAATTTTAGGTCTTCTTTTACAGGTGAATACCTTATCTACCATTCAAAGAAAGGAGGAGGAGCTCGTGGCTAAGTAATAACAGCCGCACGGGTCGATCGATCAGGTTAAGCTACGCTTGCCGCGGTTGGTCCGTGGATGGGTGGTGGGTGGGGGATGGATCTTTACATACCGAGACTGCTCCGTGCCTCGGAAAGCACACTAAGCCGTTGGTACCGGCTGTCGTTCGTGGATCTTTGACAGTCGTTACTGGTCGTCAGAAGCCCCAAAGTCTGAAACCAATCTTGCCAAGGGGTACCAGTTACTGGGTTGTGGGGGTCAGATAGGCAGTCGCTCCATGTAAAATACCATTATTCAGCTGCATCCGGTTAGACTGGAAGCTGACCCCAACATAGTTGGGAAAAGGCTAGGCAGATTGATTGATTGACCTCTACTATTCAAATCTAATGAATTCTAATGAATTCACTTTTTTAAACTAAACCTGTTTTATGCGAAATATCTAGATTCTATAATATTTCTAATTACTTCCTAGTTTATACAAACCTACTTACAGAAATAAAATCATTTATCATTTTTTTACACTATTCTATAGCACTTTTCTCATTTTGGATTGTTATTTGCTTTGAAGGGTTAAATTTTCAATTATTTGACGTTTATATAATATCTTATACCCTATAGTATATTTATTTGTAAATCATAACTTTAAAATTTAATTAGGTGTAAAAGTAATCACAGAAAAATAATCACAACAACACGTCAAATAACCCGCCCCTAACTGTTCTTGGCGCAAAGGTGCCCATAACACTTGCAGCGTTGCCATGTTGTGTGGCAATGGCTAACCTTTGCACCAAGAACGAGCCGGAGCGCGAGTCACCTGTTTTCTCACGGAGCTTATGCCCAATCTCACCAATGAGCTTCTTGGCCTCAGTGCCCCAACAACCCATGGTCTCAACTGCAATGGGCACAAAATGATAACGGGTCACCAGTTGTAAAATAGGTAAATAGGTATAGGATATAGGTGAAGTACGCTCAGTTGAGCGTACTTCACTATTTATTGTATAAGGTGCTATAAAAATATCAGTCACGGCTGCAATGAAAGACAGTATTGTGTCTATAGATTACAATAGTGAAGGTAAATTATTGATCTCATGTCATAATTTTTTTCATACAAAAAAATGTGTGAATAGATTTAAAAACTCAAAAACTCAAAGCATTTATTTCAATTAAACCAATTACAGGCACTTTTGAATTGTCAAGGGGTCGGTCAGTCAAAAAGATGAAGCTAGGCGCCCATTCCAAAGCATAGTAGGTACCTATGGAGAAGAACGGACAAGAAACTCCACGGACACTTTTAAATCAAGATATGGTTACAAAATAATGGTTACATCATTCATGTTGAAATTTTACATGTGAGAACGATGCAGAACGTTAAAAGCGTCCTTAAAAAAAAAAAACAATTCAAATATTTAAATTAAATTAAAATAAGCCGTGGCCGCTAAGGTATGACCAGCCTTCACTGACAGCGCTTGTTCACGAACCTGACGCATGGATTAGCTAAATGATCTAACACGCGCCACCATCAGCGAGACATTAGAGTGAGCGTCACATACTCTCAGCCGCCAGGGCACATTCAAGTCAAACAAAAATTTATTTAAGAAACTGTCCCGTAGTACCTAATTAGTGTTCATTCTCAGAACAGTTAGAAAGAGGTAACAATTGTTTTCAATGCCGAAGCGACACATCGCGCGTAGTTTGTGAACCACGTTATGCAGAATAAATTAAATGTTTATTTAATTACTTTATTTTCTCAAATTGATTTAACTATTCCGGGGTACGAAATTTCTTCACTATTGTAATCTATATACACAATACTATCTCCCATTGAAGCCGTGACAGTTATTTATAAAGCACCTTATATATACACCGAACAAATACAGCTTAGCAGTACTTAAATATTTGACTAAAAACCATTTCATTTTATGTTGCATGAATTAAATGGTTTAATAACTAGCTTTATAAAAATAAGAGAGCTTGTGGCCCAGTGGTAACGGCCACAACTTACGAGTTGTAGGTCGTAGGTTCGAACCCCGGTAGACGTTTTACTTTGTGTAAATTATTTCATTACCACTGCTCTCAAAACGGTGAAGGAAAACATCATAAGGAAACCATGTAGCATGTCCTAGAACCAAAAATTCGAAAGCATGTGTCATCTACCAACCCGCACTGGGCTCGCGCGGTGGATTTACGGCCCGCTCCCTCTGACAGAGAGGAGGAGTCCTGTGTCCTAGCAGTGGGAATATTGTAGGCCGATTATGGTTATTCTATAAAAAAAAAGTAGGTACCAACCTACTTATTGAGATTCCAGGATTAACTTTTCATATAAAAAAAAAATAGACAAAAGAAATCATCTCAAACTTTGAATTTTTGAGATCGTTCAAGTATTATTCAGTAATCTTATAAAAAAAAGGATGTGTTCAATAAAATTCGGAGATCGGTGTTCGGAAGAAGGATTCTGTTGACTTTTTGTTGCTAAGTGTTATAGAAGTGTTAAAATTTATCTAAAACGGAGTTATAGTCTGAACAGTACACGGTATTCGGCGCATGGACAAACAATTTCTTGGGAGATTGGGAGGGTAATTTTCTAGGTTTCACCCAAAGACCCCCATGTCCTAAGTGTGACGGTAATTGAGATATGTCCTTTGGCCTGGCTCTGTGAAGGTATAATTTTTGGTAAATGTATGTACCATCGACAAACGCCGGGCCTTTCCAATTTTAAAACAATTTTGCTTGCTAGCTGCAAAATGTACCTATGACAAAATAAAACTGTACGGTCTCATCAACCGTACATTTAGTTTGCAAACGTAGCAACCTACTTGGATGTATGTCGTGCGTCACAATTATTATGCTATAATTATAACGTTTTAAGCAATAACCACAATAACGTATCCGGCTCGAAGGACCAATTAAAGTAGGAGCCAATGGTTGTAGGCACTTTGTTGATGTTGCTTTAGTTATGGAGTACACAGAAAGAACCACAAGTTGAGTTTAACGTTATAATAAAATGTAGAATGTTAACAATTTAAAGTGGTAGGTAGCGATTCTTTCTCTTGACCAGTGGTTGGTTCCACAGTTATTGTCTGGCTCAATGTTTATTGCTTAAAACGTTATAATTATAGCATAATAATTCTGACGCACGATATCCAAGTAGGTTGCTGCGTTGCATCAAAGTAAATGTACGGTTGATGAGACCGTACAAAAACAAAGGACCATATGCGTCAGGGTTTCCTCAATAAATCAGTGTATACAAAAAGCAACTCTAAAGGCGTCCGTTTTGTCGATAGTACATAGTTTACAGCGGCTAGGTATGTTCGTTCATCGATCTATTAAATTTTATTTTATTTTATGTAACGCATTTCTTCAGAAACTTCATGGTGAAGAAATAAAAAAAAAGAAGTGAGTGAGCCTCTTATCTTTACGTACGTGAAACTTCGCTCAAAAGTCCACTATCCAGAGTCTGCATACTTTTCCGATTTCCCGTTTATGGTTAGACATTTTTCAATGGTAGGTACTTCTAGTAGTTGTAGACCATTTCTGTAAGGAATCTGTATCTGTGTCTAAGTGTAATGGATAATTAATAATGACAACATAATACTCCGAAATTACGTCGTACACATGCCTATGGGAAGGTATCTGATTTTAAAAATTAATAAATTGTTCTCCATAGAAATTTACACCTTCATACCCACTAAGTTCTCGTGGCTAAGTAGGGCTAAGAGGGGCTCGTGGCTAAGTAATGACAGCCACAGGATCGATCGATCATATTAAGCTACGCTTGCCGCGGTCGGTCCGTGGATAGATCATCTTAACATACTGAGATCGCCCCGTGTCTCGGAAAACACGCTAAGCCGTTGATCCCGGCTGTCATTCTTGGATATTTGTCAGTCGTCGGGTCGTCAGAAGCCCGATAGTCTGACAACCAGTCCTACCAAGGGGTATCGTATTACCCAGTAACTGGGTTGTGGAGGGCAGATAGGCAGTCGCTCCATGTAAAATACTGGTATTCAGCTGAATCCGGTTAGACAGGAACCCAACCCCAACATAGTTGGGGAAAGGCTAGGCAGATGAGATGATACCAACTGAGTTTTAACTGGTATGGCTTCTGAATGATCGCTAGTTCTTCATAAATTAGCAAAATTCAATGTAGCTCTAATAAGTGAGTAGTTTTTAGGACTGTCTCTTATTTTCATAAAATAATGTCTAACTAACTTTAATACCTACTTACATTTTTTTATATTAACTATTTTCCTAATGTCCCTCGGCAATCATCACAACGCTTGCGACTTTATCAGCTTTCCTCCCATTTTTAAAATAAATGACATTAAGTTAAAAGAGTATTAACAACTCTAAATACTTCCATGTCGATTGAGAGCGTCCGGTCTGCACCAAGTGCAAAGGGCAACTGATAGAAATCCGACGACTGACGAAAAACGAACTTTGCCGAGGGATATTAAGAAAATAGTTGTACTGTACTTTACTTCATTTCGTCACCTCTTTTGATATATCTGCCATATTTCTTTATTCATATTTTATTTCAGTAAATCATTTGTAAAAAATGACGCCAGTATTCGCCGAGGGGCTGAGCAGAGGTGACCAGTACACCCACATTTCGCCAGTCATGTTTCAATCCCATGTAACAGGGGGCGAGCCTATAGCCATCAACCGAGCACAAATCTAGACTCCGGGCTGCTACTGAGCAATTCCAGATGGAAAAACACAATAACACTTTGCCCGACCTGGGGATCGAACCCAGGACCTCAAGCTCAACAGTAGCGATTGCGAGTAATAGTCATTTGTACGAGTAAAACAACATATCCATCCATATTGTAGTAAAGTAGCACATATGTCTTGAGATAGTGATTTCCAAGTTAATTGTGTTTGTTTTCCTTATTTCCTTCACCTGTGTTTAGGCACGTAATCATATTATCTACAGACTGCTCGGTAGTGTTAGTGATTGTTGTATATTATGTATTTACTGGGCCTATGTTTGGCGTTTTGTTTTGGACCTAGGTTTTTTGTGCAAAAATTTGTTTATGACAAATTGTCAAACGCGCGTAAACTTCTACGATTGGCTGTGGATAATCATTCAACCAATCGCAGGAGTTTACGCGCTCGACAATTTGTCTCATTAATTTTGCGGTAATTTTCGTTCGAGAAACTGGCCCTTAACATTAAGGGTCAGTTTTCCTTTTGAACATTCCGTCTCTCTTTTCTTTTTTTCTTGTGTTTCATATCTTCCTATTTAATTGGGATTTACGGATTGCTCTATGTAATTAATTGTGATAGTCATTGAATCAACATAAAGGAACGGCAAAAAAATCATAAGATCTCCTCCTTAATTACAGCAAAAAATGGGATATACTGGATGACTTTTTTACCGTCTTGAAAAAATAGGCAAAATAGGTGAACGGACTTTTCTTTTTTTTTCATAAAAATAAATTTAAAAAATCTAAATTCAAATCATATGCAGGTTGCATATGATTTGAATTTCAATATTTTTAAACGATTTATTATTATTTTTTTCAAAATTTCTGTTTTTATTGTTCTAAATTGAAAAGTTTATTTAGTTTGTATTTACTTAAAAAAAACTAGGTACGCCATAGGCTTCTACTCCGTTCACCAAATATATACCCTATTTTTTTCAAGATGGTAAAAAAAGTCATCCGGTATACACGATATTTTTTTAAGCAGTGCGCAAATTTTCACAGGGTGTTCTTTCTACCCATGAATATTATGAACAACTTTTACTATGGAACCAAACCTGAAATCGCGAAAAAAAAATCAGCTGCTCCCTCCATTTTGACGAGATTGGTGTAGATAAATGTACTGAACAGCTGATTTTTTTTCGCGATTTCAAAGTTAGTCCCATAATGAAAGTTGTTCACATTCATGGGTAGAACACCCTGTGATAATTTGCGCACTGCTTAAAAACTTATCCTGTATAAGAGTTTGTCAACAAATTATCCAATATCATGTACTGTCATAGCTACGGTATCTACCACTGAAAATCGATCAACACTATAGATAAATACGTAGGCACACATATTAAATAACCTACTCTCAAACAAAACAACACAAACAAACAGACACACACCACACAACCTCTAAATTGAACGTGTCACAATTCTAAACGAATTTTCACAAAATAACACGTGCTATTTACCTAGATGAATCCGTGATAATTATGTTTGTTACTGAGACTGGCATTATTTATTCAAATCGTGTTGGATCTACGCGCGTAAGAGATTTTAATGCTGCTAATTAATTTCGTTAACTGCTTCGTGAACGTGCGTGATGATAGCATCGCGTGACGTCGTTTTGTCACGTCAATTTGTGGGTGAGATTACATATGACTTATTGGAGAATTAGAGGGAGAGATGGAGATGTAAACAATCGTAAAATGTTTGTTAAAATTGCGTAGATAGATTGCAGTTTTAGTGGCGGTGTTGGAGAGGTGGATGCGCCTGGATATCAGTTCATCACCATTTATTAAGTGTACAATAAAACAATATTTTTTTTAGTTACAATTAAATGTACCTAATCAAATGAATTTTATTCTAATAATTATAATTGTATAATATTGTATATATATGTATATTTAAATTACTTGCAGTGCTTATTATGGGAATAATTACATGAAAAAAAATATTATTTTAATTTTTTAAGGCACTTCTTTGTAATAGGTCTTACCAATATCACAGATTAATACAGATGGGACACTCCGCAGTTTAGGTATGAAGCTACAAGTAGGTACGCGGCGGGCTCATTTCACTGGGTCAATTCAGTGTGGGCTGCCGCGCACCGGCCGGCTCGCACGTTAGTTCGATACTCACTCACGCGCCGCGTCGTAAAAGAAGACAACCCTAACGAGTCAGAAGGTATAATAGTTAAGCGACAGAAAGAGAGGCAACTTATAAGTGAATATAACTGAAGGTAATGAAGCGTTGTGCGACCTGAATTGCACTTTATTAATCTGTGCCAATACCTACACAATTTCGCGCTTGTATCAAGTCCTAAAAACATTAAACGTGTGATTTACAAGGCTTTAATTGTTAGATCAGACTTGGCTACAGAGTTTCGTGGCTGTTTTAAATTCTGTATTATAAGCCCACAAAAAGGCAGGTTTCTACTTTGAAAACCACATAAGACATGTTAGGTACATATCACACTTCACACTAATATTATAAAGGCGAAAGTTTGTGTGTGTGTGTGTGTTTGATATTTGTTACTTCTTCATGCTCAAACGGCTGGATCGATGTGGTATATAGATAGCTTATAACCTGGATTAATACATAGGCTACTTTTTATACCGGTCTACGCGGGTGAAACCATGGGGCGCAGCTAGTTTAAATATACGTTTTTCCATTATCTTTTAACACTATGAACAAAATTAAGAGCCCTGTCAGAACGCGTCCCATTATAAAATACTATCCCATAACAAACACGCGTTCGTGTTTTCAACGAAAATTTCACTCTATCCGATACTAGACTCGATTTTCGTACAAATTAAACGATTGGTTTACCAGAAAACAGGTTTACATCGATACGACGTAGGCACAGGGCGTTGTGTGAAAGCCTTTATAACCCAATTCCTATACTAATTCGGTGAGCCCGATGACCCAATTCCGGCACTACACGTGGCGATCTATGTTTTTGGAAATGTTATGTTAACGTTCGCTTTTATCTTCTTTCAGGTAATATTGTCATCTTCTATGCTGTAAAGTAGAGCTTCGCAGTTAGGTGAAGGATCGCAATAACATCATCAATCGTGAGTTTTTTGGTTCATATTAACACTTTAGGTAGCTCGGTAGCGAGGAGCTCGTGGCTAAGTAATAACAGCCGCACGGGTCGATCCATCAGGTTAAGCTACGCTTGCCGGGGTTGGTCCGTGGATGGGTGACCATCTTTACATACCGAGACTCCTCCGTGCCTCGGAAAGCGGGTTAAGCCGTTGGTCCCGGCTGTCATTCGTGGATCTTTGACAGTCGTTACGGGTCGTCAGAAGCCCGAAAGTCTGACAATCAGTCTTACCAAGGGGTATCGTATTACCCAGTTAATGGGTTGTGGAGGTCAGATAGGCAGTCGCTCCATGTAAAATAATGGTATTCAGCTGCATCCGGTTAGACTGGAAGCTGACCCCAACATAGTTGGGAAAAGGCTAGGCAGATTGATTAACACTTTAGGTACCATCGCGAAAAGTGGTTCACCGGAAAGTTTCGCGATGGTACCATCGCGCATCGCGGACATTTGCGGTGAACCACTTTTCAATCTTATTACCTTAGCAATACTTACACATTAATTATAAACATTGTTAATAAGTACAAAAAAAAAACCGGCCAAGTGCGTGTCGGGCCACGCACAATGAAGGGTTCCGTAGTTGGGATGAATTTATCCCAAGAACAACATAACATTATAAACAAATTGAGAACGGGTTTTCTCGCAATATTCCTTTTTTTTTTCTTTTTTTTTTGTGTACTCACAATATTGATAGATTTACCATGTTATTTTAAGACCACAGACTTCTTATAGGTTTTTCAGTTATCTACAGGTAAAGAACTATTTTCTGTATTTTTTTTTAAAAATTTAGGCTCAGTAGTTTCGGAGATAAGGGGGGGGGGGGGGTAAATTTTCGTATTTTTCCATAAATAACTTTAAAACAAATTATTTTAAAATTAAAAAAATATATATTTGAAACCCTAATAGTAAGCCCTTTTATTTGATATGTCACACGGTATAGTTTGCAAATATTTTTTTTAATTTTCTTATTTACCCCCCAAAAGTGACCCCCTTATTCAAAATTCATTTATTTACTTCACCCGTCTGTATTTGGGTCACAGAAATACATATGTGTACCAAATTTCAACTTGATTGGTCCATTAGATTCGGAGGAAATTGGCTGAGACAGATGGACAGACAGACACACGAGTGATCCTCTAGGGGTTCCGTTTTTTCCTTTTAAGGTACGGAACCCTATAAAAGTGAATATTACTATACTTGTTCTTAAAATTTCTTTTTCTAAAGTTAACACTCGTTTTAGGACAATTAACAATATCAGTAGGCACTATTATAGTATTTGTATGTTGTAAATGATGGACAAAAACCGAAGGCAATATCTATTCCATACGAGATTACAAATACAACCGTTGCCTAGTGTATGTTTCTCTTCTTACACTTTCAATTAAAAAACATCTGTAACTTCACATAGGTACAGTCAACAAAAGAGATATCTAGGCAGGGTATACTAACATATTTGTATGTGAATTGCTTCATGTTCAATTTCATGACAATATACAATGTTGTGTTGGTGTGTTACAATGTAGGAGTATTGCAAAAACAAAGTAATATATATATAAAATTGAACATGAAGCAATTCACATACAAATAATTATGTTACCCTACCCTGCCTAGATATTTCTTTTGTTGACTGTACATGTATATTTCACAGGTTTGTGACAAAATCAGGTTTTTGATCAAAAACTAAGACTGGATTAGTTTTATAATATAACCAATGTCAAAAAAACTAGACTGATTTAGTCTTTATGATAAAATCAATGTCGGTTGCTATTTCTTTAATAAATAAAACACTTAGAGAAACTAAACAATGATTTATTTGTTAAAATTATACATACATATAGCATATTATAATCAATATTGGTTTTCCACTAATTGTGGTTACCTACATCAAGATTATTTTATAATATATTCTATTTATTAAAACATTCCGCGGTAAATCCCTGTCAACCGAAATCTTCCATTCGATCGCGTCAAGAGCTTGAATTTTATCATAAACCTAAACAAGTTCAGGTTTTATAAAAAAAAAAACTGGACTTTCTCAGACACAAAGTACCTAATAATTTTGTCTTCTTCTGGTTCTTGATTTTTTATTCAAAAAGCTGACTTTGTCACAAACCTGCGACATATATAGATACTTACAGATAAAAACTCCACATGGTTCCCAAGAAACAAAAACGACCCAACTCCATCATCAAAGCTCGTAATCCTCCGACAAAAATAAATTAAACACCGAGGTGACAACCCGGTCAAATGGATAACACAGCCAAAGGGCATTCTCTGACGAGGCAAATTTAATGAAACGGAAAAGTGAATAAAAAGGTAAAAAGGACAGGAAATACTCCTTGACCCTCGATAAGGGAAAATTGCTTAAGTTATTTTTCTTTAATTATTACAGACTTGAAAGTATTGAGTATCGCCAATTACAGTTGGTCTTTAATTACGTATCTGCGAGCGATGAATGGAAATGGGAAGCACTTAGAAATTTCAACGGTTATTTAATGTAGCTGCAGCTGTTTTGTACATGGTTTGTTAATGATTGTTTGTCTTTACTTGACTTTAGTTGTAAGTAATTTATCGTACTGTAGAAATTATAGTTATCAAACATTGATTTTTTTTTTAATAATTTAATTTATAATCTCCGTTTGCAATCTTAAAAATACCGCAGGTTTTTTCTCAGAAAACTTCTGTTGTTATCCTTGAAAAAAAACAGAAAAAGTACCTGTTACCGTATATGTGAAAGTTATAAATGATTCTGTACTTAAAATACGTAGAAACTTTTATCAAACTCAACGCCAGACAAAACTAAAAAAGTTTCACAAAACAAACCAGGCAACAATCAGGTATCAAAACTCATGATTCTCCGGAGTCATACCGTAGGTGCAAATCTTATTGCGTAAGACCTTATCACTGGCTGCCTTCGCGCTTATCTTGACAAATGTTCCCGGTATTACACTTTGCTGCTACAAACAACAATAAGACATTTGTTTAGACAATGTTTTACAATTTTATTTGTGTCCTGGCACTAGATTTTGCTCGGGTGACGGTTGGAGATATAGGGCTGGTATACCTATAAATATATGTACCTCATATAGGAAGGTTTTGATGTATGTTCAACTGTTCTTCCTTTTGCCTTCAATGTAGGTTAAAAAAACTGGTCAAGAGCGAGTCGGACTCGCGCACCAAGGGTTCCGTACCATCATTTATATGTAATTTTTGTTGATGATTTCGGAAAAACTGTGCTATTTATAGATATCGTTTTATTTTTCCTGCAATCTGAACATAAACTTCTATCACATAAAATAATTTCAGATTTGCCTCTATGCAAACTTCGGAGATAAGGGGAACGCTATATTTTTTAAATTTTTCATTAAAAGTCGAAAACTATGCGGCCCAAAAAAAAAAAGAAAAAAAAAATGTTTGAGAATGTGCCAACAGCGCTCTTTCGTATGATACTCCACATGCCCTAGAAGCCCATTTCGATTTTTTGAAACCCCCTTTCAGTCCCTATTGCAAAAAAAAACATATACAGTTTTATTTCTTTCTTATTTGCAAAATAGTTGGTCAAAGGTCATCAAAAACTATTCCAAATTTCAAGTTGGTAGCATTAGTAGTTGTTAAGATATCCAGCTATGACAGACAGACAGAGTCACACCATCAGGGTTCCTTTTTACCATTTTGGTACGGAACCCTAATTTAGTCTAATTAGTCTTTGTACAAAATAGGAAATGATTCATATTTCGTGATGGTGTGTCATATTTTTAACAGCTTTCCTCAATAAGATACTGGTATAAACGGGCTCTATTAAAAGAAACCTCGAAAGTTCCACCTAGGTCGATAATTGTCATCCTTTTCTCTTGCTCTAAAAATACTGCAACCTACTCCTTATAATAATAATCAGCCTATAATGTTCCCACTGCTGTTAAACAGGCCTCCTCTCTTTGAGAGGGAATGGGCCATAATCCACTACGCGGGCCCAGTGCGGGTTGGTAGATGTCACATGTCTTCGAATTTTTGGTTCTAGGACATGCCGGTTTCCTCACGATGTTTTCTTTCACCGTTTTGAGAGCAGTGGTGATGAAATTAAATACACAAATTAAAGTGCCTGCCTGGGTTCGAACCCACGACCTACAACTCGTAAGTCGGGGCAAGTACCACTCGGCCACCACTGATCTGCTAGTACAGTTCACATTTGTCATAAAACCAAATTTAAAAAAAAAACATTAATTGGAGATATTTACCATGAAACTCTATTAAACATCTGTTCCTAAAACATTTATGCATAACGAAAAAGATATTATCTCAAAAAAACTCAACGAACAAACAGAAGTCACCAACATTTTTATTGTAGACGCGGATTTAGAAAATACGAACGCAATATTTTGCCTACAAGGCTCCTCTGTTACAGGCATAATCATTTTGATAGATGTTATTCAGTTTTTGTGTGTCACGCACGCATATTGCAATTTGTTTCTTCAGAAAAATGGAAAATCGGATCGATTTGACCTTGGATATGATGGAAACTAAATCTTGCTTTTTTGTTGACGGGGTAACACGTTAGGTGCCATCTACACGAGCGAATCGCAGCGATATTCTGCCGTGCCCTCAAATTCAATAGAAACTCTTTGAATCAATCTCCACACGGCGATATCATCGCGTCGATAATTTGAAGGCACAGAGCGTTACTATATCGCCGCGATTCTCTCGTCCGTGGAGATGGCGCCTTACGTGTACACGTTATGATCAGATCGGATTATTTCATGACTACGTCGTTGGTCTAGTGGTCGTAAGCGCTATTGCTGAGCATGAGGTCCTGGGTTCGTTTCCCAGGTTGGGCAAAGTGTTATTTAAGATTTTCAAACAAGAAATTCTCAGTAGCAGCCCGGAGTCTAGATTTGTGCCTGGTTGGCAATAGTTTCGCCCCCTAAAACATGGTAATTAAGGCGAATGCGCCAGGGTAGCCCGCGAAATTTTAAATTTCTACGTTTTTTGCTATTTGCATGTGAATATTAGGTTGTCTGTTGATCTAAATATGATTCGCGGCCGTATCAAATATTTATTTATAGAATTATAATCATAAAAATCATCAATACAACTCTCTAAATTCATATTACTCTATTGCATGACTATTTCATGAAATCATGAGATTTGAGGTCAATTCTAACCTAAGGAGTTGTACTGCTGATTCTAATGATTATAATTCTGTAAAGCCATGTTAATTACGGCCGCAATTCATATTTTAATCAACATACAACCTGACACTGACCTGCAAATTGCAAAAAACGTAAGAAAATTTTAATTTCGCGGGCTACCTTAGCGCATTTCCCATAATTACATCTCTGCGTAACCTATCGGGGATTACAGGCGTGATGTTATGTATGTGTCACGTGTATTTCACGGAAAACGCTTTCAAGGCGTTTCGTATTCCTACAACGACATTCAACGTGATTGGCATAGAGCTTTTCTGAAACTTGGCAGTCCAATACATTTTTGACTTTTTCATCATTTAACGATGATCGCTAATACAACGTCACTTTATCTAGGCCGTCGTTACCACATGCAAGATATCTGGCTGATTACAATAGGCGGAGAGCGTGATTATTAGGGATATATTATTTTTCCTAGCGTTCACTGTTTTAACTGGAAAGGAGATTTTCGATAAATCTGCAGTAGAGAAACGAATATCCTAGAACTACCAATTAACTGTCTTTAAAGAGTCTAATGTGCCCTGGCGGCTAAGAGTGTGCCAGCCATGCTCACTCTAATTTTTCGCTGATGGTGGCGCGTGTGTTGGATCCTATAAAATGCGTCCTTGTGTCAGGTTCGTGAACGGGCGCTGTCAGTGGAGGCTGGCCTTAACTGCCACGGATTATATTATTTTAATTTAATTTTCGAATTGTTTTTTTTTTTTTATTGCGGGCGCTTTAAACGTTCTACATCGTTCTCACATGTATAATTTCAACATGAATGAAGTAACCAATATTTTGTAACCATATTTTGATACATAAGAGTGTCCGTGGAGTTGTTCTACATACCTCAGGTACCTAAGTACTATGCTTAGGAATGCCCATTCCAAAGCGTTGCTCAATCAGAAAGATGAAGCTAGTTGGGCAACTAGCTTCATTTTTCTGACTGACCGACCCCTTGAAAATTCAAAATTGCTTGTAATTTTTTTTTTTTTTTCGTTTAAATAAATGCTTTGAGTTTGCGTTTGATAAGCATTGTTCTGAACCTTTCCATAACCTTGCAAGGAATTGGTTGGACCAGGGAGACATCAAATTACTCTAATAACAGTAGTCAGTCTCCCATAATATGACCAATAAAACCCCTAATGAAGATTCCATACCATAATTTCTTAACTTCAAACGCATATTGACTTAACAGCATATTCATATTTACGCTCAGATGATTGGCTCGTCATTACTTGCTATGCATTTACATACACCTACACAAGCGTGCATATATCTAAACGTGCATAAGATGCATGCTATAATTTATGGGTGCCGACGTAGCGTGTGTGGCCTGATAGGACTGAATTACTGTTGCTCATTGATTGATGCAGACAAATATCTTCGGATTAATTAGTGGTGTTGTGCTTAATATTGGCTAATTAACTGAGTAAATATAGTGCGTAGATTGGCTATAGTGTGTGTAGTTGGCTACGATTATTCGGCCAATTAAGCTGCATTATAAAGTTTGCTAACATTTAGTTTTAAAATTGTTAAGTAAGAGCTAATAAAATGAATAAGAATAATAATTTTATGTATAGACAACAGCACATAAGGATATACTTACTAAAATGTCAAATTTCTCCAAATGATTTTAAATCTTAAAATGTGTGATGTTTAAGTTCAAATTCGAATGAGAAATTTTGACAGTTTGTAGTAACTAGTAACCAGGAGGTCAAGTTACCTACATAAGCTTTTAATATAAATTATTTTATGTGTCTGCTTAAGATTCAAAACCTACATATTTTTTTTTTACTAAGCAGATAAGACGTACCTATTTGCTTTGTAAAAAAACTTAAACACTACCTACTTAGTATCTTTTTCTACCACGTTTGTTTCAACCTTGGAATGCCCCATACATTCCAAGGATTCCAAATGTTTGAAGTTTCATCGCGAAGATTAGGCCAACAACAATGAAAAATTAATCATTTTACTAAGAAAAAAAAAACAGTTTTAAAAGGAACTGAATAGTCAGTACTATTAGTTTACACGTGGCAGCGCCCCACCTATACAGGTAGCCGCACGAGGAAAGTTCTCAGAAGAACTTTACCTGAGTAACTTATGAGGTGAAGTGTTATTCTTAGGCCTCGTCCAGGGTGAACAAGCGTAGCGGGTGCTATGGTGGATGCGAGGCCACAGTCAATAGCGAGTTGTTGAAACGGGTTATAAACGGTATAAGTGTTTCCACAAGGTAAAAAACGATCGTTCATAGGGTCTAGACGAAGTAACATTCTATCAGGGATAACAATCTGCCTAGCCCTTTTCCAATTATGTTAGGGTCGGCTTCCAGTCTAACCATATGCAGCTGAATACCAGTATTTTACCTGAAGTGACTGCCTATCTGACCAAAACCCAGTAACTGGGTAATACGATACCTCTTGGTTTACCAAACTGGTTGACAGACTTTCGGGGTTCAAAACACCCGTAATGTCAAAGATCCACGAATGACAGCCGGGACCAACGGTTTAACGTGTTTCTTTCGTAAAGATAGTCACCCATCCACGGACCAACCCTGGCAAGCGTAAAATCGACCCCTGCGGCTGTTAGTACTTAACCACGAGCTCCTCGATAATGATGATGGAATAGTCAAAAATATATGTGACTGACATAATCCTGTTGAAAATTTTTCTAGAAATACGAAACGCTTTGAAAACTATTGGACCTTGCCTTGGCCCTCTGCCGCTATAACAACTCGCGATCCACTGTGTCCACCTAACCGCGCACGCCACCGCGCCCGCTAACTCTTAGTCACCGTGCATTTACTCTGGACGAGGTCTGAGTATGGCCCCCGGCACTACGCTCACGAAACTGATATTTACTGTTTCTGATCACAATAACAAGAGTTAAAAATACGGTTTTTCTTTTCTCGATAAAAAGTTTTCTCTGAAATTGAGTTCATGATTCTAAGTAGCACCCTAATTGCGTAGCGCACTATCAATCGGAATTTGAATAATTTTGAAGCAAATCGCTACATATGTTCGAACAATTTGTCTGCTCAACAACGTAAATAACGCAATGAAAGTTGTTGCTTGTTGAACTATAAAAATGTAACCGATTCCGACCGATAGTGTGTTACGCAATTAGGGTGCTGGTTTCCATTTTCCATATCTAGTTTCGGTTTTTACCGAGAATGGGCTATAATTGTCCCCAAAGGCTTCTTTCTTGAAAAGTCATAAATTCGAAAAAACTTAAGCATTGGATTGTAGATTTTAAACGGGTCGTGTACCGTGTTGATTTTTCTAATTCGAAATGTGCAAAATATGAATGTCAGACACCATTATCTTACGAAGCTGAACAACACGATGAGGGAAGCCTGGAATCACCCGCAAAGAAACGAAAATCGTGCTCAATAACTACATGAACCTTCGCGATGAATTTGTGAAGAAACACTATTAAGTACATTAAAACAATTTTCAAAAATTATGTCCTTTTCGCTAACGATCCCCAGTAACAACATAATTAATACAAATATCAGAAATAATCCCAACTAGATATTAATTCTAGGTAACAAAATTACACACACACACATAATTTCAGAAATTCACGGTTAACTCGTTTTAGGACAAAATGTGTTGTTTTGTCCTTGGTCATGATTTACGAGGGTCGAGCCCGAAGGCAATGTAAATAGTGCAGCGTAGAATCAATCTAAAGGTACTAGGTACAAGGTTGAATTTTGAATGTGCTTGAACCTGAAGTTATTGTCACATTTTATAACTTAGTTTCGGCTTTAATGTTTGGTCAATACAGATACGGATATGAATGAATATTAAAGGTGCTCGTATTTTGAATATAAAGTTTCTATTAATATCAGTTAGTACATGAAATTTCCTTGTCCGCCCTTTTGTTTATTCCTCGAAAATAAACTTAACAGTATTAATTGGTTGAGTGATGAGTAAAAGTACAAAGTATAAAGTCGTTGCAAAATGAATTTTTATATGGAAACTGGAGTGGAATATAATTATTTGAATTCTGAATACATATAGAAAATTTTATCAGTAAATTTTCTTTGTTTTCCCTATTTTATAAAGCAGAAAATAAGTAAGTTTGCAAACAATATCAACCAATTCTACTTTATTATGTCAAGGCTAAGCAAAAAATCGAAGTCCCTAAAGAGAAAAATGTTTTCAACGTAAAATAAATTGATCACTTCAATCAGTTGGAACATTGGATAACTTGATGAATTACTAGAGCCCCACGAGAGTTCATTCACAAAAGAAAATCTTCTCGAAACTTGAAAAATTCATGATTTATTTTCCTCACATAAATTCCAATGGGAATTTTGATACAGAAATCGGATTTGTTACCTCTTTATACATGTTGATTATTTGATTAAAAACTTGATATTTAGTTAGTTTTCTCAAAATAGAATTAAAACTTTGAAACATTTATGAAACTTTTGTTACTTATAATAATAATAACTGTTTTTTTTTAATAATTTTAATATAGCCTACGTCTCTACGTGAATTTTTATAACTTAATCGTACATGAGTGAATTAATTGCATCTTAATCATTTTGATAAGCAAATATTAAGGGGATTAGAGGACTTAAATGCAAGTTTTATAATGCCTAAAAATATGATCCACTGTAGTAAAAAAAATCAGATACATGCATCATACTCTTCAAGATAATGCTAGTTAGTTATTGTGTTGATAACATAATAGAACTAATTTGATACCTACGATCGAAAAAAATCACGAAGTTACCTCTAAAAATTTCTTTTAACGATTAAAAACCATACATGCAAATTCTGATTTTTGCAACTAAATATTTGCTTCATATTTTGCAGTAAATTATCAGCGTTATGTCATCCCGCTTCTCTTTCTTTTCTATGTAGTCAGACAGTGACCGCACTTTAGGTCTTGTTAGCCTTTTAATATAATGTGACTGGTAATTAGTGACCCATACTTAAACACATGATTGTACTCATGATAACAAACAACTTTTACTATGGGACCAAAACTAAAATCGCCAAAAAAAACCACCTGCTCTTTACATTTATGTTCGCATAACTCGTCAAAATGTAGGGAACAGCAGTGCTATTCTGTACAAATCTCACCGTGAAAACTTTGGTGAAGTGAGCGTGGAGTGAGCTGTCAATAGTGTCAATCCAATCTAGCATTGTAGAATGACAAATCACTTCACCTAAGTTTTCACGGTGAGATTTGTACAGAATAGCACTGCAGCTGATTTCTTTTTCGCGATTTCAGGTTTGGTCCTATAGTAAAAGTTGTTTGTTATCATGAGTACAATCATGTGTTTAAGTATCGGTCACTAATTACCAGTCACCCTGTATTTATTTATTTATTTATTAAAACTTTATGCACAAGTAAAAAAATACTGTACAAAGGCGGACTTAATGCCTGAGGCATTTTCTACCAGTCAACCTTTCAGTCATATTTTTTTTTCGTTTTGAAGGTTCATACAACTATGCGATTTTATTTTGAATTTAGCTTAACTAAACTTTCACCAATTGTTATATTTTAATATACAAAATTCAATATATGAGTTGAAACTATTTAGCCCAAATAGTTAATTTTCAATTTAAACTCTGATTAATCCTTTTCACACATTCTCTGCTAAGAAATTGCAGATAGGCCTAAACACATTTTTCTTAACACATTCGAGCATCCTTTTCCTTATAAAACTTTAAGGAGACAGACCACAAACTCCAGACATAAATAAAAGCCTGAAAGCCACAACCTTCGCCCTTCAGACCTAAGTGGGGTATTAAGTATCACTTTTGTCCAAATTATATATTTTTCACTCGTTGCCGCCCGACAATGAGCGACTCTTAATGTTATAAATTACCTAATTAAGACGTAAAATGGAAATAGAAGAGAAACTAAGTACCTTACGGTAGTTTACGAAATACTTCAAAGCTTCTTCGTTTCTGGGTAGAATTTTCTTGCGAAGAAAAAAATTTAATTATTAATTTTGGCTTGTAGGCTGTTGGCAAGGGATTTGATAGAACTTGAATAATTCTATTTAAATAAAATCTTACGTTTACATAACTGACATCATTATTTTATGCTTGACGACAAAGCTTTTACTGTGCGACTTCAAATGCATATAAGTAAGCCAACATTACCTGCACACACAAATAAGTTTTCAAGTCAAAACTTAGCGTTTCACACAAATAGAGACCAGATTCTCAATTGTGACACGAATCTTTCATCCTCGTAGCTGACTATGCCCCATTCAAGCTCGCCACCCACTCGAATAAGACTCTCACAAATTACTGGTACATGCACAATCTAACCCTGCAAATGTCTGCAGAAAACACTTGGGCCACATATCACTTGAAAAGTGGCGGTATTCGCCGTATCGCCCGTATCTAGCAGTGCTCGGCACTGGCCGTGCACCAATTCGCTGGAGCAAGGCCGGCTTTGAATAATTTTGGTGTAACCATGTCCCCGGTGCCAGGCTGGTACGGCCACCGCTTGGCAGAGTTTCCCTTTGTAATAAATCTACATGTTGGGCCGAGATTGGTTGCAGACATGCTAGGGTTAATCTCGTATGTCACATGTTCAGGTTTATTATGTGAGCGGAATGGAGTTCGCGAAAAACTCTGGCGACTTTGTTATTATTATGTTTTGACATGCCATGTGACATTTTATGTATTTTATTTTTAAGATTGTAATCCACCATGGGTAAACAAATACGAGTAAGTCGCTACAAGATTGTTCGCTGGTCTATAACTATACTCCATTTACGGAATAGAAGTCAGAATCAGTTGAATGGACTGTCCATTCAACTGATTCTGACTTCTATTCCGTAGGCTTAAGGATGGCATTAAAGACAAAAAAGTGATTACAATACCAACTGTAAACTGCAGATGCCATTTGACCTACCACCAACGCATTAGAACTCAAAATTGGTTGAATGGACTGTAAAAAAGGTTTGTTTAAATGTCTATTCTTGTTTCAAATGGAGTATAGTAGCATCTTATTGTCTCCTGAATTTTGTAACGATAAGCTTCTGCTAGTACAATATAGAGTTAAGATAGATACAGTCAACAAAAGAGATATCTAGGCAGGCTATACTAACAAATGTGTATGTGAATTGTTTCATGTTAAATTTTATTATATTACTTTGTTTTTGCAGTACTCCTACATTGTAACACACCAACACAAAATTGTGTATTTTCACGAAATTGAACATGAAGCAATTCACATACAAATACCCCCTCGACCCTGCCTAGAGACTATACCCTGCCTAGATATCTCTTTTGTTGACTGTACATAAATCTTTATCACCTAAGAGTGTTGGTAAAGATTTTCTTACGACATTATAGCCACATTGGCTAAAATCTTAGTTCTGCTGGACTTCCACGAGCAGATAAATTACTAAGGAAGGCTAGTGACTGACTATAATTTATGGGTGAAGGAAGTCAACATCCTTATGAGCTGAGATTTGAAACTGTGTACGAGGTGTTAATGTATCCGCTACGTCAGAGTATAAATTAGCCATGGTTCACTAGCTTGCTTATTTTACGATAAATAACACTAAGAAATATATAAAAATGACAACATTAGAGTGAATTTAATTATCTTACTACTACTACTACAACACTACTACTACCCCCCCCCCCCCCCCCCTACTACTTTACTTACTTCTTATTTACTTTGCTTTTGCCAGCGGCTTTGCCCGCGTCGACGTCGGAAAATATCCCACGGAAATGTACTACCAGGGAATCCTTCCTTATTCCTTGTCTAAATTACAAAGGGAACTTCTGTGCAAAATTTCAGCTTTCTAGGTTTAAGGGTTTGGGCTGGGTGTTGACGAGCCAGTCAGTCAGTTAGTCAGTCAGGACTCTCTTTTTATTTATATAGGGTGACTGGTAATTAGTGACCGATACTTAAACACATTACTATACTCATGATAACAAACAACTTTTACTATGGGACCCAACCAGAAATCGCCAAAAAAAAATCTGCTGCCACATACAGTCATGTTCGCATAACTCGTCAAAATGTAGGGAGCAGCTGATTTTTTTTTCGCCATTTCAGGTTTGGTCTCATAGTAAAAGTTGTTTGTTATCATGAGTACAATCATGTGTTTAAGTATCGGTCACTAATTACCAGTCACCCTATAAAGATGATACTTGCTTTTGCCGCTTCGCCCGCATGGATGTCGGAAGTATTTTATGGCCTAACCCAGGTCATGGTCTACCTATGTGCCAAATTTCATACAAATCCGTTCAGCCGTTTTAGCGTGAAAGCGTAACAAGCAAACAAACTCACTTTCGCATTTATGTTATAAGTTAGGTTACAATAGACGTTAATCAAGCAAACTTCGCAAGTTTTGCAGGTCAACCTGCTATATAACCATACATTCCATCACCATAGCAATTTTAGGAAGCTCATATATATACAGCGTTAGGCAATTAAGGACCAAACTTAGAAGGTAGCTAAAATCTCAATAAATATCCATTTCAGATTGTAGTTTAACACACACAATCAAATAAAAATCCTAAATTAATCCCGAAATCGCTTTATCCGCATCATTAACGTATTGTAAGGGTCTTCGGTCATTAAAACGGTTGGGTATGCATGTAAGGGTCGGTGCACACGATGCCGAATCATGAATACAATTACACGGGCCGACCGTTCGACTCGGATTAAATTCTCTCGACCGATGAATCTCAAATTCTCGACCTTCGGATGTATGGAGTCCAATTTAATGATAATAAACTGTTTCTATTGGGTTGGAATTGCTTGTTGTAGTAATAGCAGTATCCTTGGTAATACTGGAAGGTTTACTAATGACAGTCAAGTGTCCTCGGCTATATAAAGTAGTATCTATAGGTACTTTTTAACCATTTTGTTTATATATAGTACTATTTACTATTGTAACTCCCTGACTAATAATAATAACCTATTCTGCGTTCGTAATTTATTTTTCAAAAATGTAGGCAAATATATGTTTTTGGTAAAACATCTTTAATACCCACACATAAAGTTCAGTTTGCACTACAACTTCATTTGAAGTGAAAATTTCTTAAGGCGCGTTGAGTAATTTTTGGTAGGCGGAAATCTTACAGGTTCGCGTCACCGCGTCACCGCGACACCGCTCATGCTCATAGTTGAAGTGAAAACTTCTTAAGGCGCGTTGAGCGATTTTTTTTTACTTTTCTTTAGTACTAGTCATTCTGAAGTCCACTTAATCTAAACCAAAATAAAGTTGATATACAAATATCAACTTTATTTTGGTTTGGTAAAGTTGATATTTGTTTAAATGGAAATAACATCATTGTCATAAAAAATCAAATTATAGTTCAATGTCCAACGCCTTAAAAGACAATAATCCCGTACGTCACCAGCACAGATCTGGCCATCCTTTCCCACCACACCTCAGTTTTACCTAAACCTTCAGATCACCTTCACATATTGAGTAAACATCTTAAACCCTTAGAAGACGAGAGAGTATCGGTCTCGGCTAATATATTTCTGGCACGGCTCATTGACTGACAGGGGTAGCTCTAACAAAAGGTGCTGTTCAATGAAACCTGTAGACACGTGTCTGTATTAAGTTCTGGCCTTAGTGTTACTTAGGAACTGAAGACTGCGCAAACATAGCAACTTTCAAGGCGGATGCGGTAAGCTAGACCTCGAAATTCAATTTTTCTGGCGTTTTTTTGCAATTTGCAGATCTGTGTGAGTTTGTATCTTGCTCAAAATATTATTCGCGACAGTAAAAAAAATGTATTTACATCATTTTAACCATAATAATTATCAATGCATCTCTCTAAGTTAGATTTCCTCCGGATTGGTCTGATTTCGGAAATTGGATGAATCTGGAGGAAATCTAACTTATAAAAATGTACTGATGATTTTGATGTCTAAAATTATGTAAATACATATTTTTTACTATCGCGAATAATATTATGATCAAGATACAAACTTAGACTGATCTGCAAATTGCAAAAAAAAACACAAGAATATTTGAGTTTTGCGAGCTACCACAACGCAATCACCTTAAAAGGTTTCTTAACGGTGCCAGTTGCAAGATAGTCTACGTGAGCGCAGTTTCTTGAAATTATATGAAAAAGTCATAATTGACTGATTATGACATTTTCTGATTGTGACAGGTTGCCAATTGCTGGAACTCTAGGATCATGATTTGGGTTACACATTTTGTGATTAACGATGAATTTTGCCAATCGTAACGGGTAGTCAGAAGCTCGAAAGTTTTACAATCTTACAAAGACGTATCGTGTTACCCAGTAACTGGGTTATAGAGGTCATATAGGCAGTCGCTCCATGTAACATACTGGTATTCAGCAGCATCTGGTTAGACTGGAAGCTGACCTAACAAAGCTGGGAAAAGGCTAAGCAGATCATGATTTTGTGAAGGATGACAATTTAATTGATTTTTGGATTGTGTGATGTTGTTCGTTGCAAAATATAAGCCTCCTAGAGATCGCTGCAATTAATGGTTGAGGTGAAATGGAACCACCATACTCTTTATGCGATTGGGTAGGTTATGCCACATTTCAATTTAATTATGGAGAGTTTGTTTCACCACTTTATATTCCCCGCTAAAACACTATATAGAAAGTGATGACGGGTGGGCGTTTTGCGGGACTATCTTAAAAGATGCGCGAAGGTAGCCCAAATTCAAATTTTCTTAGGTTTTTTTTGCAATTTGCAGGTCAGTGTCAGGTTGTATGTTGATTAAAATATAATTTGTGGCCGTAACTAATATAGCTTTACAGAATTATAATCAGCAATACAACTCCATAAGTTACAATTGGCCTCAAATCTCATGATTTCATAAAATAGTCATTCAATAGGGTTATATATGAACTTAGAGAGTTGTATTGAAAATTTTTATGATTATAATTCTATAAATAAATATTTGATACGGCTACGAAACATATTTAGATCAACATACAACTTAATACTTACTTGCAAATTGCAAAAAACGTAAGAAATTTTGAATTTCGCGGGCGACCCTGGCGCTTTCGGCTTTAAGTAATTTTGACGTTCAAAAAGTGCTGATTCTCAACTTAATTTGAATAAATTATTTTTATTTTATTCAATTAACCTGCATACTTTGCTTATTGCACGTGTTAGATAAATGTAATTATTATGTGTCTAATATTTAAAAATAAATACTTGAGATTACCTTGATTCCGGAAGTTAGTTCGGTTGTGATTAAAATCATCGAATCATTGTAAAACAACCTTTAGATTATCAGAATAACTGTTCATTGGATATTGACATCTGTCACATTTACGAAGCTTGAGACCAATGTAGAAGTATCTAATTTGATTAGTTATTGTGTTTACGAAATATACCACTCTTAACTTGTCAAATTCGTACAGATTTTATTACTATAAATAATTAAATAATATTTGATAGTAACTGTAGTATATCTTAGAATTTATATTGGTATTTTAATATAATAGGTTGTTTGAAACAATTGATACAATACTGTCAGTTGATGTTTGATGGGTAGGGATAAATAGAAGGGGTGGTAGGATATAAAAAGAATTGTAATAACATTCTCGAAGCAGTTGCTCAGTGGATGTTCAAGTGGCTAGTGCTAGTGCCGTTGTGATGTGAAATATATCTACCAGGTGTCATGTAAGTTACGTAATTTCATATTATACCTTAAATATTGTTATTATGTTGCTATTATTCTGAGTGATAGAATTAACTGTTTGAGATAACTATAAATTGTGGAAATATAAGAAATGTGTTGATAGAATACTATAATACTGTTTCCATGGAGTTTCTTGTCCTTCTTCTCCATGAAGACCTAGTTTTGCGAACGGACAATAGCTTTCTCATTAAAGATGAATAATTATTGACAAGCCTAATTGAAATAATAAATATCTAGTCTTGTCTTTCTGTGCTTTTCTTTATGAAATCCTTCCCTTACACACTATATTATAATACTTTCATACACAATAAATAACCTATAACCATTCTGACATTTAAGGCTTGCTATTAGCCTAGAAGCTATATATACGCTTATAATTATATATTATATCTAATCTAACATCAGAAGTGGGATAGTGCTCAGTCTCACATAACATATTTCTAATGAATTTTATTTTGCTATTTTCATGATCAACGTTGGAGCAATCGTGTTCTGCTGGAAACCATTGGTAACGGCGGGTCGTTGACTCGACCCTCATCATAACCATGAAAACGTGCTGAGAATTGTATGGTCGAAAAAAAAATGCAAGTTTTCACGGAAAGTTAATTTAAGATTGTTAATATTATTGCTCTGTTGATCACAAATTAATTCTTTATAAAATTGAAGTTGGTAATGTCATAAAGTAAATGGAACATAATTGTATTTTTATATTATGAAAGAAATAGCGAATATCACATAACTTGCTGATAAACAAATATGACAAGGTTGAAGGTTATTAATAATTAGCTTTATTTTATTATTTTTCACTTTCAAAATGCTAGTATTGTTATAGTTTTGTCGGAACTGATCTGAGTTTCTTGATAATTTTGATTTGGTTTATTATTATAACCTTTTACTAAAAAGTAAGGTACCAACAGAGTGACCATATTAAATATTTGCAATTATTTAATAGAAAATGTAATAAGGATGATCAATACAATTTGCAATGATATTGTCAGGTTGACCGAGCGGTATATTGTTTTGATTACTTATTTAATTAATACAAAAAGAGCTTGTCTTGACTGTTGTCTGGCATTCACTGACTGCGGGTGATTGAGCTTCACCGACGGCGGGTGTTTGGCCACATACAGTAAGATGTGATTAAGTTTCATACTATTGTTTTTGGTATAATGATAATTATCTTGTACTTCGAGATCGAAATACATGTTAGTATGGCCGTATTAGATAATTATAATTAGCTGACTGTGACTATGACTGTGAGTGTTTCCGCTGGTCGGTCATTTGCTTGGTGCAAGTCTATCCCACTGGCAGCGGGTGGATGGGACTTGACATGTCTAGGCAATTGGCAAAACAAAACAAAAATGACAATGACGATGACAAAACCAAAGTAAATTATGATTGTAGAAAAACGGTATCTAATGTACTTCGAGAGCGAAGTACTTGTCAGTATGGCCGTGTTAGATAAATGTAATTATTATGTGTCTAATATTTAAAAATAAATACTTGAGATTACCTTGATTCCGGAAGTTAGTTCGGTTGTGATTAAAATCATCGAATCATTGTAAAACAACCTTTAGATTATCAGAATAACTGTTCATTGGATATTGACATCTGTCACATTTACGAAGCTTGAGACCAATGTAGAAGTATCTAATTTGATTAGTTATTGTGTTTACGAAATATACCACTCTTAACTTGTCAAATTCGTACAGATTTTATTACTATAAATAATTAAATAATATTTGATAGTAACTGTAGTATATCTTAGAATTTATATTGGTATTTTAATATAATAGGTTGTTTGAAACAATTGATACAATACTGTCAGTTGATGTTTGATGGGTAGGGATAAATAGAAGGGGTGGTAGGATATAAAAAGAATTGTAATAACATTCTCGAAGCAGTTGCTCAGTGGATGTTCAAGTGGCTAGTGCTAGTGCCGTTGTGATGTGAAATATATCTACCAGGTGTCATGTAAGTTACGTAATTTCATATTATACCTTAAATATTGTTATTATGTTGCTATTATTCTGAGTGATAGAATTAACTGTTTGAGATAACTATAAATTGTGGAAATATAAGAAATGTGTTGATAGAATACTATAATACTGTTTCCATGGAGTTTCTTGTCCTTCTTCTCCATGAAGACCTAGTTTTGCGAACGGACAATAGCTTTCTCATTAAAGATGAATAATTATTGACAAGCCTAATTGAAATAATAAATATCTAGTCTTGTCTTTCTGTGCTTTTCTTTATGAAATCCTTCCCTTACACACTATATTATAATACTTTCATACACAATAAATAACCTATAACCATTCTGACATTTAAGGCTTGCTATTAGCCTAGAAGCTATATATACGCTTATAATTATATATTATATCTAATCTAACACACGCTTTATTATTTAAATAAATAAATAAGTAATCACTTCAGTTCTCGAGACACAATTCCAGAAAATCAACCACCAGTAAGTATGATAAATTCAACTTCTAGTTGCACCACAAATCAGAAAAAAATAATAATGACTGTAAAACGTTTATAACGATGGCAATCAGCTTCAAATGGCCGCTACTTTGCTGACGGAGGCCACATTAGCCAAGTTATGCTTATTTATGGTTACATTCTCTGCCAAGAGTTCACCACTGTAATGAATATTTGGTGTCCTGTTATTGGTGATTATTGCACAAGGAAAATTGTATGGAAAAAACTTTGCTTTGGACATACCGTCGTCATTGATACCTTAGCCTAGGTAACCTAGGTTAGTATTACAAACTAACGACCTGCCCTGCTTCACACAGGTATAATGGTGACATGTCCGAACATCGAGATATTAATGTATTGTATAACGGGAGGAAAAGCTTGTGACTAAGTAATAACAGCCGCACGGGTCGATCTTTCAGGTTAAGCTACTCTTGCTGGGGTTGATCCGAAGTTGTGTAGACCATCTTTACATATAGAGATTCCTCCGTGCCTCGGAAAGCACGTTAAGCCGTTGATCCCGGCTGTCATTTGTGTGGACCTTTGACAGTCGTTAAGGGTCGTCAGAAGCCCGAAAGTCTACCAGTCTTATCAAGGGTTATCGTTTTAACCGATAACTGGGTTGTAGAGGTCAGATAGGCAGTCGCTCTATGTAAAATACTGGTATTCAGCTGAATCCGGTTAGACAGGAACCCGACCCTAACATAGTTCGGGAAAGGCTAGGCAGATGATGATGACTTCTTAGAATGGGTCATAATAGTCTAATGTTATAATAGAATATAGTATTCACATATACTTTAGGTCTTTACCTATGAAATTGCCGTTTTGTATGAAAAAATTTAAACGAATTTTTTTCATGCATTTTTTATTTGTATTAATCGAAGTAATCACCCATGCAATCAATGCATCTTTGCCAACGCAGTGGCAGTTTATTGATGCCCTTCTTAAAGAAATCAGCTGGACGGGAGGCAACAAATTCTTCAAAGGCATTTTGTACTGCCTCTCGGGTATTGATTTTTTTTCCCGCCAAGAAGTTATCCAAATTCTGGAAAAAGTAGTAGTCTGTAGGCGCAAGGTCTGGTGAGTAGGGCGGATGACGGAGAGCTTCCAACCCCAGTTCTTGCAACTTGGAGACCGTCTGCTGTGCAGTATGAGGTCGCGCGTTGTCGTGCAGGAGCAGCGGAGACGAGCGATTGACCAATGCTGGTTGGAGATGTGCCAGCTTCTCCATCATTGTGTTCAGTTCTTCACAGTACACATCTGAAGTAATGCTCACCCCGTTTGGTAAGAAGCTGTGATGAATCACACCGGCGCTATACCACCAAACAGTGACCATCACTTTTCTAGGGGTAAGTTTTCGTTTAGGGCATTGTTTAGGTGCTGAACCAGGATCCAACCAACTTGCTGAGCGCTTGCGGTTATCAAACAGAATCCATTTTTCATTGCAGGTAACAATGCGGTTCAAAATTCCTTCATTTGTGTGTCTGTTGAGCAGTGCAAGGCACGTCTCGACGCGTACTTCGCGCTGGCGATCATTGAGTTCGTGGGGCACCCATTTGTCAAGTTTTTTTACCTTGCCAATTTGACGCAAATGGACCAATATTGTTTTGACGCTAACGTCGAAAGCTGCTGCTAATTCAGCCGTAGATTGTGTATCATCAGCTTCCACAATCGCCTTTAATTCGTCATTGTCGACCAAAGTCTTCGGACGACCGCGAGGTTCATTTTTCAGGTCGAAATTTCCAGAACAGAAGCGAGCAAACCAATAACAAGTGGTGCGTTGGTTTGTAGTGTTAGCTCCGTAAACGTCGTTGATGTTGCGTGCCGCTTGTGCCGCGTTGCTGCCACGACGGTACTCATATTCCATAATTACTCGAATTTTTTGCGTATCCATGATGACGAAAAAGAATGAAATGCGATGAAAATGTAACACTAATCAATAAACAAATGACTACTTTTGGAAAAAAAAATCCATGTTTTTAAAATAAAATTAATTTGAAATTAGAATTCTTAGCCAAACAAAAATTATTTTGATTTGAAATGGCTAGTACTGCAGAACGGCAATTTCATAGGTAAAGACCTAATATAAACTCAAGCCTTCTTCCCATGGAGGTAGGCAGAAACTACAGTACGCCATCTGCTACGATCCTTACATACTCCTTTTGTCTCGTTTACGTTAAAACATCAGCACGCGTAGCATGACCATCTTAGAAACGGGTTTTGTCGAGACAAAATAACACATCGCCATGCTTAGACGTTAGAAATCTTTCTACAATCTGTCATTTTGTCTATTCTTCCGTCGACAAAACCCGTTTCTATGGAGGTCATATTACGCGTGGTGGTTCATACACGCACGCCGGTTGCGAATACTACGCACCTGACCTTTCTGAAGATCATCAATATTATGTCCTCCGAAGGCGTCCCCTCCCGGCGTTTCCACTCACCTTTGCCTTTGTTAGTCGCTTTTCATTCATTCTCACAACATGACCAAGCCATCCAAACATACTCTTTTCAAGTATACCCAGTATTCGATTAGCTATATTTAGGTTTTCTAGTAACTACACCTACCTTCGTTTCTACATTTACCAATTGAAACTATTTCAATCTCTCTGAGAATTTCATAATAGCAAGTTTCAGCCGCAAGGATATTTATTTGTAAGAAACATGGTCAAACTTGTTGACCCTTCCAGGGAGTCAAACCAATCTTTTCCCTGCTTGTGTTTATTAGTAGCGCATGTTACTTCTTGATTTTAGGAAATGATAGATATGGCATCGTATCTATCCTTTATTATAAATTAAAAAATGAGTTTTTTGTTAAGCTTTCACGCTAAAACGGCTGAATAGATTTAGGTAGATGAAATTTGGCACATGGGTAGACCATGACCTGGATTAGGACTTTTTCTCCCGGTATTACGTTCCTGTGGCAAAATTCCTGAAATGCACGCGGGCGAAGCCGCAGACAAAAGCTAGTTTCATATAATTTCGGTCGTATTGGATGAATTTCTGTACCACTTTGGGCCTATTTCGAAGCTCCTTCTACAAAGAATCGTAAAACACTGCTGTAGTAAAATATACCTGCTGTTGACTTTTAAAGTCCTACATTTTATGAAAAATTGGAATTGAAATCAAGTCAGGAGTACGCACTGCTACAATTCATTTCCAGTATAAGCTGATCTCGCATTGTATAGACGTTCCATACAATGAGAGGCCAGTGTTAACTGGAAATGATAGCTTGATGTGTAGCCCTGTGTACCTACATATATTCTCTATGTATAGCAATTTACAATATTTTTCACAAAGGCAGTTTTTGATCCCGAAGCAATCTCAAAAACACTTTCACCAACTGAGAGTCTAATAAGAAAATACTCAACAACTTTTTCACAAAAATAACTGTACAATCGTCCTAAAACGATCGCCAGAACCATTTTCTTGAACAGCTAAGTCGCATGTGACTGGCTAGCTTCCATTGTGCCTTTGTTCTTAGCAAATCAAACGTGGCTGCTTTTGTAGACCACCAATAGGGTTGCGCGACAATTATGTTTATTTAGATGCTTATTTTTTGGGGTTTTCTTTCGAAAGGTTTTATTTTCTGTTTTTGGCGATAAAAAGTATCTCAATTCGATTGTCTGTTTTGACATACAGTGATGAATATCTAAATAACAGATTAGGTACCTACTTTAGTAACAAATATGACGCCATCTTTGACTTTAAGCTTGAGCAATGCACCTAAGTTTGTAGTTTTTCTTGATATTAAATTACATATCTAACACAGAGTTACAAAACGTGTATATTTATTCCGGAACTGTTTCCATGGAGTTCCTCTGCGGCTAAAGCCGTGTGCGACTGTGGGCAACCATTGTACCTTTGTTCTTCGAAAATCAAACATGGCGGCCATTGTTACCTACCCATGGTTAGGGTTGAAAAGTTTTACAAAGAGAAAATGTTGTGTTGTTTCATATTTTTGTAAGGTATCCCAATTTAAATGGAGTACACAACATTTCATTCCCCTAAAAATTAAGTTGTTCTTAATTCATAATTTTCCTCTTTATGTTAACTCGTGACTAATGTTACACGTGGCATTCAAATCTTTTTTTTTTTTCCTAACAGTTCCTGGAAGCAGACCTTATCTTGTTTACACTTTTTCAATGAATCCTACTGCTTTAATTATTTACGCCATTAAACAACCCTTTTCTAAAACTAAATTTAAAAGAAAGAAAAATCGCGTTTATTGTTGAAGTGTGCCTGGCAGCCCTAGCACTAGCGGTTCTTAAAGCGAAACTTTAGCGTTTCGGGTATGCCTCTTTGTGTTTTTCGTACTCAACGCGGGCATAAAATTACTCAGTAATTAACGCAGAAGTGTGCATTCCGCGGATAACCGCCTAACAAAGTATGTGTACATTTTTTATACACTTCTGAGCATTTTCAGTAGATACGGTGCCTTGGAAGATTTATATTTCCATGACTTTAAGACAAGGATGACAAACTTACCTTGCTTATTGTTGCCTATATCGGAAAAAGAATTCTAATCCTACGATTGCAGTATTTAGAAAACCATGAATTTTGATGAACGCCAAATTTTCTTAAAAACATTAGTTTTCCCCAAATATCAAATTATAACATTCGTATAATTTTTACAAGCTTAACATTACCTTAACATGTCCAACCCACCACTAATTAAATTACACCAAAACAATTCTTTCCACAGCATCTCAATCCAATTAGAGACGTTACCGCAACGTACAGTTATCCCAAGAAATTCGCTAGAGTGCTGCAATCTCTGCTGAGATCGTGCCGTGCTCATTTACACTGGTGTACTAATTCAGTAAGGATAGGTACGCAATTTTTCGCCCGTTAAACCTCCTTCCCCCCTCCATTGCACCCTATTTACCCCCTCTAAGGCGCCCCAACGGACGTGATTTGGAAACAAATACGTACATTCGCAGAATACAACATTTGTTGGTGCTAACTTGCCCGTTGTTCCGTCTTGAATACTACGGACAACGT
This sequence comes from Cosmia pyralina, assembly GCA_946251885.1. NCBI lineage: Eukaryota > Metazoa > Arthropoda > Insecta > Lepidoptera > Noctuidae > Cosmia > Cosmia pyralina. Next base: position 16,775,501 of record OX276357.1, read on the forward strand.
TATTTCCAATGGAATCTTGTTACATTATAATAAATGTTTTGGCTCACTCAAGTATTAGTAAAGAATGGACGTAAATATGGCACTAGTCATTGAAAAAGATTGACTTTATAGAGCTGTCTTTGTCACTCATCTATACGAGTAAATACTTGCTATAAAATAAAGTCGCTTTTCGTGTCTGTCTGTGACGCCGCGTTGTCCTTCTAAACTCCGTAACGGATTTTGATGCGGTTTTCACCATCACTTAGAGAATTTATTCCGGAAGGTTTATATGTATAACACATTAATATTTAAGTTATATATAATTAGGAGCTCGTGGCTAAGTAATAACAGCCGCACGGGTCGATCCATCAGGTTAAGCTACGCTTGCCGGGGTTGGTCAGTGGATGGGTGACCATCTTTACATACCGAGACTCCTCCGTGCCTCGGAAAGCACGTTAAGCCGTTGGTCCCGGCTGACATTCGTGGATCTTTGACAGTCGTACGGGTCGTCAGAAGCCCGAAAGTCTGACAACCAGTCTTACCAAGGGGTAATCGTATTACCCAGTTACTGGGTTGTGGAGGTCAGATAGGCAGTCGCTCCACGTAAAATACTGGTATTCAGCTGCATCCGGTTAGACTGGAAGTCGACCCCAACATAGTTGGGAAAAGGCTAGGCAGATGATGATATTATACAGAAACCTTCATGTTTTGTCAAGTCTTAAAAACCGTGCGAAGCAGGGCCGGGTCGCTAGTGTATTATAAATTAAAGTCGCTTTTTGTGTCTGTCTGTATGATCGCGTTATTCTTCTAAACTGTGCAACGAATTTTATGCGATTTCTAACAACATTTAGAGAATGTATATTATTATTTTATTTTTTTTATTTTATTTTATTTTATTTTCGGAAAGCTTACAGTCTAATATCTTTAGAGGTAAATTATGTACAATATCGCTTAAAATTGCCATTTATAAGCTTCCACAGATTAAAAACTATGTACGGTCAGCAACAGAAGTCGGTTAACACTGCTACTTTTTGACATCATCTAAATTAACACAAAATGATAAGATAACCTGCTTTTTAGCATTTCATTTATTAGATAAGAGTTAATTTTCTTTAAAATTTACATCTGTTCTGATTTTAATGAAGTATTTTTCTCAATAATTAATATTTAGAAAACACAAGTGTTAATCGACTTCTGTTGCTGACTGTACCCAAAATAAAAAAAATAAATTGAACATACAAAAATTAAAATTAAAAATAAAGTCTCCTTAAATATAACTAAACAAATTTTTCTAAAGTCAAATTATCAAAGTTATATACAATATTTTGTCAAGTCCTAAGAACGTGCGAAGCAGTAGCGGGTCCCAACTGTAGTAACTGTATGAAAGTCACTTTCAAAACCTCGATGTGTACGATATTATATTATATACGAGTATTTTAGTCCGAGTATTTTAGTTTTGGTCAAGGAATATTTAGTTCGTAGTATGGTACTTTATTATTCGCTTGCTTACTTTGTCGCTTTGTACCTAATATTAATAAAGTTTTGCGGCAAAGGTCGGTGAAGTTTGTCTTTTCTTTTTAAGAACTAAAACAGGAACTTTGGTCTGGACGCTTTATTATTTCAAGTTTTTGAAATTGAAAACAGTTTCCGATATGTATACCATTTAATTGAATTTTTCTTTTCGAAATTTTTCGTAGAATAGAAAAACTACTTTTGTATAACTTAGGTAAGTACTAAAATGAAGGTTGAATTTTACTCACGAAATATATTCATCTAGAGTGGAAATCGATCTTCTAGGTCGCCCTCTGCTAGATACATGCAAAGCAGAACCATCAAATCACTCTGGCCCAAACATAAAACCGCCTACGTTATGTCCTTGTACTAGTTTATATCACGTACTCTCACACAAAATCAAGCACATCCCATCCTAGTAATCCAATTACTAAGCAAGTTACTTGACGTTTTCGCCATTTTCCTACCGAGACCCCATTTCATATTTGTATGGAGTAATTATTATTACTATGGCCATTGTTTCGGTAGTAACAGTAAACAAGGGACCAAGTGAAATATGCGTTTACTGCCCACCTTCCCAGATAATATCGAATTACACTGCAATATCAACTATATCTTCTGTGACATAAGGTTCTTAAACACTTGCGTTTTCGCAAGTGTTTCATATCTCTTGGCCGTGTATGTCACCCTAATTTGAACTCTAATTTGCAAGTGATAAGGTCGGTGGTGTATGCCGCTGTCTGATTCAAGATGTTAAGATCCCTTACTAAGATTTCGTGTCAAATCTTCATCTCGAAGACGTCTAGTACGGGAATAGATGACATATCCAATTTAGATGTCGGGCAGTAACTTATTCATTAAGATTGGAGATAATTATATTGTAATTAGGCTACCTATATTTGCATGATACTTATACTTTGGTTTATTATATTAATATCTTTGTATTACTGATCTTTTAGAAAGTGAAAAGTTTATTTTGTTACTTTTATTTGATACCTACCAATTTTACACACGATACAGCAGTCTAACGGGAACTAAAATAATTGGATTTTGGGTGGAAAAGTTTATAATTTTAATCCAACCATGACGCTTTGGAAAACTATCACCGAATATGGAAAACCAATCAAACTATGTTGACATTGCGCATACACAATTTCCTCTATCTATGCATCCAATTAGAACTGTTATTTACAAAAGGCGTTATTCCACGTGATATATACCTAATTTATTCCATAAAGATTGACTGGAAAACTAATAAAACAACACCCTTAACCTGATCAAAAATTTACACTCTCCTACTGTAGCAAATTGTGAGAAGAAATAGTGAGGGTTCCGTACTCAAGATGTATAGTTAGGGGTCAGTAAAATAACGAACTGCCGAAACCCAATACTAGGTTGAAGATTTATTAGTTCTAATTCAAAATACAGAGGCGGAAACCATTTGTCAGGGGTTCCTTATATCTACGTCGTAAATGTATGGAGAAACTAGAAATATTTTGCTCGTTAAAACATGGCTGTTGTGTATATGTAGTGAATTTATGGGTATCAGTATGGAATTTCTTAAGGGTTTGTTTTAGGGGTGAATTAAAAGAAAATGACTCCTAATGTGATGGAAATTTAGCATCGCGAACATTTGCCGTGAACTAGTTTAGAACTTTATTTCCATAGTAATAAGGTCGAAAAGTGGTTCACCGCAAATGTCCGCGATGGTACAGTCAAGGAAATTTATTGTTAATCAAATTGACACCGCCGTGTTATAGATATTTCATGCAATAGGGATGAAGCCTGGGTAAAAAAAAATCTATTTAGTCTGTCAGTCATATTATATAATATAATAAATATTAGATATATAGAGTATATAATAAATAGAGAATATAATAAAAAAATATTAGATACGTATTTTTTTGCTTTATCATATTAATAAAAAAATACTTAGATAAAACGCATTAAAGTTGGGAAGCGCGGGCTTGCTACGTCACAAATATGACAAACTACTTAAAAAATCCAGCATGAAGTGACATCATGCCACATTTTAACTCAACGTATCACCGTAATCTTTTGATTACGTAAAAAAAGAAAAAATACGTGTGTAATATTTTTTAATAATCTAAATAATGGACAAAAAAAAGTGTTTGTCATTATCCCTATTGTCATTTGAATATATGGATAATTTATGTCTATAGTCAATTTTCTTAACACCTAACTTCCATGACTGTCACACACTGAGCAGTGAGTTCCCCGCTTCAAATCCTGATGACTAGAAAATTTTGTTACCACTGCATGATATAATAATTAGCTCGTGATGAACACACAAGAAGAACACTATTGATGTTTTATGATTGAATGGTCCCATCTGTTAAGTCATATGGGACATGGCCTGCATGGGGTGGGCCATCACCAGTCCGGGGCAGCGGAAGTCACATTCGCACGCGCAGACCCCGACGCAGGTGTACGAGGGAACACTGGGGTGGTTTTAGTCATTAAGTGTCTGACAGACCCCTCTGCCCACCCCAGGGTGGAGGACATCCATGAGGATTTCCACCACGACAAAAAAAAAGGTGCTGTACAGATGACACAAAATGTTCTCATAGTTTTAGTTTAGTCTAGGTAAGAGCAAATGAAACAAAGGATCTATTTATTTTGTTTCTATACTGAATTAAGCATTTCCTCACCTCTGTCAAAAATGTAATCTATTAGCGAACTAGTAAATAATATTAATTTAAAAGGTAATGATTAAAAACACGTTTTTATTATTTAACTCATCTCAAAAACAGATAATACTGTTTGAACTGAGTTTATTAGATAACACAATAGAAATGTGTTTTTAATAATTAGGTACATACTCGTATTAAATTATTATTATTTAGTAGTTAGCTAATTGATTACATTTAAAAAAAAAAAGCATAATATCATTTAACAATCTTAAAAATTTGGTCCCGTGTGAGCGAGAGAGGCGACAGCCCTCTTAAACACAATCAATTTTTTGTGTGTTTAGGTACAGAAAGATTAAAATTTCCGGTTAGGAATTGTTTTCATTGAAATAAAAACTTTTTTACAAAAAAAATACAACCGACTTCCAAAAACAACACTACAAAGTGAAAAATAACTTTAATTTCGGAAGTCGGTGTCTGATTAAATGTATTTTCGTTTTTGCCACCGACTTCCGAAATTAAAGTTATTTTTCACTTTGTAGTGTTGTTTTTGGAAGTCGGTTGTATTTTTTTGTAAAAAAGTTTTTATTTTTCACTTTTTAGTTGGTCTGTTTATAATTTGTATAAGTTACAATAGTCTAATGTCAATTGCTCATCACATGTTACAAAATATTGCTTTTCCCGATGCTGGGACGTTAATTGTTGAGGAGTTCTGCTGGTAAGAACCAGGAGAACTCCTCATCAACCACTCACCACACGCATTGTGTGACGAGCGGAAATTGCTTAGCAACCATATTAAAGTAATCGAATCGCAACCCGTGAAATATTTATCATTGAGTAGTTCCGGGAGCCATCTGTGGTCTACATCATCAGTTCCAATTCACCATGTGGTGCTTTCCGAGAGCAAATGCACGAGCTACTATAAAAAATACCCAAATCGCTATAGGTGTGCCTATAATATTTGAAGAGTTCCTTCGATTTCTCCAGGATTCCATCATCAGAACTGGATTTTGACAAAAATGGGACCATTTGGGAAGTATACCCTTTCCAACAAAAAAATATTTTTTCAAATCGGTTGGCAAGCGACGGAGTTATGCGCGAACAAACATAAAAAAAAAAAAAAAATAGAAACATCCGAATTGAGAACCTCCTCCTTTTTTAGAAGTCGGTTAAAAAAAGCATAATATCATTTAACAATCTTAAAAATTTGGTCCCGTGTGAGCGAGAGAGGCGACAGCCCTCTTAAACACAATCAATTTTTTGTGTGTTTAGGTACAGAAAGATTAAAACTTCCAGTTAGGAATTGTTTTCATTGAAATAAAATGCAAGTAGCCCCGAGGGGTAATGCTGGCGGTAAAATTTTAATACAACTGGGGTACCTAATTGATGCAGCCCACTGTACACTTATACCACGCTAAATGAGTAGGTATTTTAAAAAGAATTCGCGTCAAGTATTATGTACATGATGCAAAAAAGTTAAATAAGGCCCGATAAACACGGTGCAATTTAATTGCCTGTGGCATACCATAAGTTGGAGCAACAGTAAAAGTTGTACCGTCTAACTAAACAGTAAACAGTTATTGCTTCAATATTACTGTACGCCACGGGAAAGAAACATGCATCATGAAAATGGGGCTTAAGGCGCGGTATTAGCTCAATATTCAAAGAAATTGGTTTCTTGGATTGTCGATCATAACGTAACGCAATGAAACTATCGGTTGCAAAAAATACAGTGGACAGAGAATGGTTTAAAAAAGTTTTTAACCGAACAGAATAGTAAAAAATAGTTTGATATTCCCAATAAAAATTTGGAGTTGCTCCACAAAAATAGACTTTGGCGTCGAACATCTCATTTTCAGCGATAGCGACATTCTTTTTTAAGAATTTAATCTAATTAGCATTTTTTCTTTAACTTTAACCGGACAATTATGTAATTTATTGTGTATATTCTGAATAGTTTAAAGAAAACCCGGAAAATAAACACACATTCGCAGTTTAGTCACATCTCGGCAACACAAATATTATTTTTAATTTTCAACCTTATTTCAAGCCACTTAATGGTGACAATAGATTACGCGGTTGTGTGCCGTTAAAAATCGTAGTCAGTCTGCGCCTTAAGGCAAGCCAAACATAATACGGAATCTCTCAACAAATCTCTCAGATACATAAACAAAACAAGATCCCGCATAACATCCACAAACATCCTCAACATCCAAACATCCAAATTCGGCGAATGTTTAACGCGTGATAAACCAGCCGCAAATTAAAGTTTGTAGCAAGTTTACTGGAAGTGCCACAACTGTCTGTTAAGTTTATATGCTGACAGGACAGGTAAAGCGACCGACATTAAGATTATATCAAAGAGCATTTGTGGAAACAAACATGTTTGCTACACGGCCAATGAGGTGTGGGGAGGTGTGAGTGCTGGATGTGGCTTGAGCGTGGTTCGATAGATGTACAGTCAGTAAAAGAGATAAGTAACCAGTCAATAAATGAACATCGACATAGGTACAGTCAGCAACAAAAGTCAATTAACACTTGCAGATTTTTTAAACTTAATTATTAAGCAAAATATTTAATTCAAATCGGAACAGAAGTACTTAAAATTTTAAGAACATTAACTCTTAACAGTTAAACGAAAAAAACGCAGTTTATCGAATAATTTTGTGTTAATTTAGATGATGTCAAAAAGTAGCAGTGTTAACCGACTTCTGTTGCTGACCGTACGTTGGAAAAGTTTAATAGTATTCTCTGCGTAATTACTTTAGAAAGAGAAACTCCTACATAAAGATCGTACTGAGCACACTTACAACATGGTTTAAAAAGGCTTTATTAAGTAAATAATTATGCTGTTTACTGTACGTCGCTAAGTAATAACACCCGCAGAGCCGATCCATCAGGTTAAGCTACGTTTGCCGGGGTTGGTCCGTGGATGGGTGACCATCTTTACATAGCGAGACTCCTCCGTGCCTCGGAAAGCACGTTAATAAGTCGTTGGTGTCGGCTGTCATTAGTGAATCTTTGGTAGTCGTTAAGTGTCGTCAAAAGCTTGAAAGTCTGACAACCAGCCTTACCAAGGGGTATCGTATTACGCAGTTACTGGGTTGTGGATATCAGATAGGCAGTCGCTCGCACGCGGTTAGACTGGAAGCGGACCCTAACATAGTTGGTGAGGCAGATTGATTTTGTACACGATTTGTATAATTATGCATTGAAAATGTGACTGACACTTTAATAAAATACGTTATAGCATATATTCGTTATGCATAATGGAAAGAAAATCACTAAAGGCTACCAAAAACTGCATTTTATTGGCATACCAATCAGAATTACTATGAGAGGGATCCATGAAAGTATTGGTAATTTTTATTTTTTTACCTAAATGAAATTTTAAATTATCTTTTCTATGTGTATATCTCTCTGCCTTATTGTAGTTCGTTTTTAACCGTGTTAATTAAAGTTAAATAAATGGATATTATTGTTTATTTGGATGAATTAATACTATTTTCATAATAAAAATACCGTGCAATCCCAAAGTAAAATTATTTTCTTATTAAGTAGTTAAACATTATTTTCTTTTATGAACAAAAATGGTAATTTCCTTTGCATTTTCAGTGTTTTATTTACTATTGTGCGTGTGCATCAGGTATTATAGTTGCCAATCTGCTAACAGGCTTTACAAAATAAATTTTTTGCCAGTATTAAACCGTAAAGTATTCTCTGTCACTCAACCTTAAAGCTACTTAGTAAAATCAATCTTATTTAATGTTATTCTAATGTGCTAATAAACCTTCCAGTATTTTACTCTTTAACTCCGTAAGCCACGTTCTACATGCGCATAACTTATGAATGTGATTATATAGAATTACTGGTAATTAGTGACCGATACTTAAATACATGATTGTACTCATGATAACAAACAACTTTTACAATGGGACCAAACCTGAAATTGCCAAAAAACAAAATCTACTGTTCCTTACATTTTGATGAATTATGCGAACAGAAATGTAGGGAACAGCAAAACTATTTTTTCGTGATTTGTGGTTTTTTTGCATCGTAAAAGTTGTTTGTTATCATGAGTACAATCATGTGTTTAAGTATCGGTCACTAATTACCAGTCACCCCATATTTGTTTACCTTGTAGCTAGGTATAACTTTGATATTTAAAATTCTATTACCTATTGTAAGAATAAATGATCTAATAATGTGTTTTTTTTTTTGTTTCAGGTACATTTCTTCGTTTATAATTAACCAGCTTTTGCCAGCGGCTTCGCCTGCGTGGATATCGGAAATTATCCCACGGGAACTATACATTTTTCCGCAATAAAAAGTAGCCCATATGCTATTCCAGACTACAATCAATCTCTGTGCCAGATTTCATCCAGATTAGTTCAGCCGTTCTGGCGTGATTGAGTAACAAACATCCATTCATCCATCTAAACTTTCGCATTTATAATTGTAGTAAGATTAATTAATAAACAACAATGGAAAACTTGTAAGTTGCACTTTTAATAAACCATTATGAGGCACCACCCGTAATTTTGTACTTAAAAAAAAGTTTTAACTACTCAAGCAATTTATTTTCTTTGCAAAATAAACTTACTTACAAATAAAATCAATCAATAACTATACGATTTTGAGTAATCTGATACGGATAAGTGGTGGTTGAAATAGTTTAGATTCGAGTTACAATTATTGCTCTATTAGATTAAGCTCATTGCCACAATACATAAGATCATGCTACGACTGCTACGAATCGTAGCCGTGCTACGTGCTACGGCTACGAGTCTACAACAAGTGCTACGAATGCTACAGTATGGATTGAATATAGTCATTTGAATACAAATAGCAATACGGTTGAAATAGTTTGGATTCGAGTAACAGTTGCTCTATTAGATTAAGTTCATTGCCACATACAAAAAATCATGCTACGACTGCTACGAGTCGTAGCTATGCTACGGCTACGAGTCTACGACAAGTGCTACGAATACACTAAGGATTGAACAGTTATTTGATTACACAGAATTGAGAGCAATGAATTATCAGAATTATAAGTAAATTATAGTCAAGTTAACAATTGTTTTAATTGATGTGGCTTTATTATTTTTCTTAGATTTAAGTATTTACTTATTGAAAATGAAGTTATACAAGCTAACACTAAAATATATAACATTATGTACAAGTATATATAAAGGAGAAGAGCACGTTGGGCATTGAAAAATTCGTCCGCATGGCTGTCAACGGGAAAAGTACCCAAAAGGCTGGCAGCATTGCCACATTGAATGGCATTGCTAATTCTGATGTATAAAATATGTCCCAACAATACAAAACAGCCTTATAACTAAATTTAAACATACTCAACTCGAAATCAAGATAAATAATTAACAAAGAGCATCCAATGGAGACACCTAGCAAATTCTCTTGGAAAACACCGGGGTGTCACACTCGAGTGTCCCGACACTGTGATCACTCACACTTTCGTCCCAGACACAAATTAACGAATGTCTGCAATTAGGGTCCGACACTCGAAAATGGCTCGAGCTTTAATATTTTAAGGACGTGATTTAATGAGATTTAATATTGTTGTTCGCACCCTAAACTTGATTTAAGCACGTTCCTCTAATTATTTGATCAATGTTGTCTGCAGCTTAATAATGTGTTCTGTTGTGTGAGCATGTATTCGTATTTAAATGTTAGCGTTTCAGTTTGCCGAGTAAACAAAACTTAGGTAAAGCAAATATTGCAGCTGTTTGCTTGTAGTTTTATTAAACATTGGCTCTTTACGTATACAAGAGTTTGTACAACTTTTTGATACTTATGTTTTGGCGTGCGGCTTATTATTAAAATAAGAGCCGATGCACACGATGCGTTGCGGCGCCGCACTGCAGTGATTTCTCGATTGGATCCACTCACTCGGGCGACAACCAATGCGGCAACTATTTGTGGTGCAGCGCCGCAACACATCGTGTACATCGGCTCTAAGTCTACCGAAATAGGATAAAGGCTACAGATGTTTCACATTTTCTTATGATTGTCTCTGTTATTTCAAGAATTTACACGAGATCAACTAAGAATTTAATATCTATGTCCTACTAGTAATTCCCGCGCGGCTCCACCCGCGTGGATGTCGGAAAAAATCCCACGGGAACAAAAATCCTTCCATACCCGCTCACACGAGCGCGGTGTGAATCGGGTCCGTGGAGTCATTTTACCTAATATTGTACGTGGTGTAAGTTCTATACCAAAAAAAAAAATTTTATTATTAACGTTGTTCCATCACTATTAAGTAATAATAAAAAATATTTTCTTGGTTCAGCTTTCTAGGTCCAATGGTTTGGGCTGGGCGTTGAGTCAGTCAGTACTTGTCTCTTTTTTATATTAAGAAGATTTTACATAGTATTTCAATCAGGATAATGCTACAGTATACTATTATTGTAGACGCGAAAGTAACTCTGTCTGTCTGTTACCTTTTTACGCCTTGCAGCTGAACGGATTTTGCACACGGATAAACTTTGATTTTTGGTTTTATCCCGGCATTGCCTGTGCAAGCTATCCCGACTACCACGCGGGCGAAGACGCGGGCAAAATTTAGTCAATTTATAATCCAGGCACGCTAAAAAAAATATGAGCTGTGAGTAAAAAGAAAACAATTCAGTACCGATTTATGTTAATACTGCTCGGCTTCCTGATATTGAAAAATCTTTAAACATAAACTAAGCTCTCCATACTACATTTATCATTCTGATAAATCCAGATTACCATGGATCTCAAATAAAACATCCCGGATCTGAGTTATTATTTATTCGTTTATTTAATAAAACACAGAATCAACGTTCCATCCATTGTTCAGTAATGTAAATAACATTGTACATAAAATAACGAGGGAAACAAAATGACCGATCAAAATGTAATTTGTTTGTTTTGTACGCTAAAATTTGCGCCTGGTTTCTGTTTGGAATATTGAAGTTATACTGTTGTATGTAGTTTCACAATTAACATGTATGTGGCTATTCATTGGATGGTTAAGATAATAATCTATTTATCATTAAAAGTCGACCTTATTTTTTTTCTGCATCCTGCTTAATCAACGATCTGCCCTTAGACGACCAACGATCTGCTCCATTGTTTGAAGTTATTCTGTAATTGGTGTTTATAGCAGGGAGGAATTGTCCATTGACCACCCTCGCCTATTCTATTGGGAATCGGTTTATTAGAATTGGAACACTGTTCCACCTCAGTCTTGTGTATGGATGGGATGGGTGACCATCTTTACATGCCGAGACTCCTCCGTGCCTCGGAAAGCACGTTAAGCCGTTGGTCCTGGCAGTCATTCGTGGATCTTTGACAGTCGTTACGGGTCGTCAGAAGCCCGAAAGACTGACAACCAGTCTTACCAAGGGGTTCTATGTTCTATGTTAAGGATTTGGTTTCCGCACTTAGTCCTTCATGTGGACCATTGTGCGTGCTTACCAAGGGGTATTGTATTACCCAGTAACTGGGTTGTGAAGGTCAGATAGGCAGTCGCTCCATGTAAAATACTGGTATTCAGCTGCATCCGGTTAAACTGGAAGTCGACCCCAGCATAGTTAGAAAAAGGCTAGGCAGATGGTAGTATGTTTTCAATACTATCAGTCCTTGTTATTTTTAAGTCAACATAGTAAAAAAGCAATAGACTGTAACACCATCAGCTCAGTTTTCCGGGTCACGAGTTGCACTCCCACGCTAACCAAATATTTGCAGGGCTCACAGCTCTAGGTTCGACTATTTAAGGATGCGAGGCTCGTGTAAACAATCCCACTGCAAGCTAGAAAATTGCGTGTTAGAATTTTGTTTCAAACTGTAGCCAACTACGAACCTACCTTTGAAAGTTTCTATATACATTATTATCAGTCTTTTTAATCAGATAAACAAAGTGTAGTCTTCAGTCAGGTGTTTGTTTATATTTAATATGTCCGTTTGCCAGTCTGCAAAGGTTGGAGGAGCTCCAACCTTCTCCATTCCTATCTCTCTCTGGCCAATCTGCCCCCAGGTCGTTCTAGAGACCTGTCTGATATCGTCATCCCACCTTTTCTGTGGTCTGCCTCTCTTTCTTTGGCCGTTTCTTGGGTACCGCTAAGATATATCAGTGGAGGTCTATACGTATATATAACATACATAAATTAAAGCCTTCTTTTCATGAGGGTAGGCAGAAACTACAGAACGCTTCGATCCTTACGTATTCCTTTTGCTTCGTTTCCATTCATACATCTAGTCACCAATAAGGTCACTATAATAACAGCGAAAGTTAGTAGTAGTTGAAAGTTAGTTCTAGCTGAAAGTTTCTGTGATTATAAAAGAGATTTTAGCAGTGAAATCCCTCTAAGTGCCACAAGCTCCATTACACATTTTAATCTATTCAGTGTTTTAGTTTTAAAACTCGCATTTGCGTTCGCAACATAAGTCTCATTTAATATCCCTAGAACTATAGCCGTTACAATTTAATCGCGCCCCGAAGAAGCATACTTTGAACATGTTCAGAACAACAATCTTGTACTTTCAACTTGTTCAAACGCAAACGATATTAAATAGAGACAAAGTACAGTCATCAAAAATATTACAAGCCCAACAACACAACTTTATTTGGTACCAGATAGACGCGATCTTACTTCAACTTTATTTTTTACGTTTTACTTTTTTCCAGCCGCAAGGAAATCGTTTAAGTTAACTCGTTTACTCATGAAACTTGCCTTGTGGTGCGGATTACAGAGATAAAACTTAGTTCGGGTGCTTCTATTAAAATGGTTTCGAAAAGTATTTTAATAATTCGCTGACTGTACTTTATCTGTTAGCTGAAGTTTGATTGAGTCTTTATGCGCGTTTGTACATTTTGATGTTGCAAAAAGATTATGTCGCTTGAGTAAGTTAATTGAATTATGGGGATACAACGATAATTTTGTGTTTTTAAAATTATTATAAAACCAAATGTATATGTGAAATCATTTGTATTTTCTATAATTTTGTGTTATTTGAGTATAATGTTTACTATTGTACTAAAACCGAAACATGATTACTTGAAATTTTTTCGATAGAAAGAAATTCCAAAGTAGTACCGTCTATTTTCAGTTTTATACGATTACTAGCTGCGCCCCGCGGTGTTACCCACAGTTTATGAGATACATTAACCCGTCGCGCGCTAATTAGCAGACACAATTGAAATTCTATTGTTATCTGTACACATGGTGTGCAATCGACATTTTAAGAGTTAAAACGTGTATTATTTAATCGGTGAGAAAAATATTCACATTTTAGAGGCAAAAAATTGCTCATCCCACGGGAACACCATATTTTTTCGAGATATAAAGTAACCTATGTAATAATCCAGGGTGTCAGCTACTTCCACACCAAATTTAATCAAAATAGGTCGATTCGTTTGAGTTTCTAAGATAATATATTTGAATTCCTTGCTCATCCCACGGGAACACTATACATCTTTTCCGCATAAAACGTAGCCTATGTGGTAATCCAGGGTATAAGTTCTTACATAGGTATTAAATTTCATCCAAATCGGTCCAGCCGTTTGAGCCTGAAGAAGTAACAAACATACTCAGACACACACTCACAATGTTTCGCCTTTATAATATTAGTGTAATACGTAAACAGTTCCTTATTGTGCAATAAAATTTGCTTTAAATCGAAGGTATTTAAATATGTTAAGAATTTACTATGCTAAAAATTTATTTAAGTATAGCATTTTGTCATAAATCTACATTTAAATGAAGCGCGTTTAGTACCGTTGCGCGTGAGAGTCTTCTAGCTCTCTCGCGTCAAACTAGACAGCCATAACGCCATTTCACTTACACACCGAGCTAAACTACGCTTCAATGTATCCTCTTAGGGCCATGTTTTGTAGTTTCTAATAAATAAAAAGTCTGTTGATCTAACATTTTCATTCCATTAGGATGCTTTTATTATTGACTACTATCTGACTACTATCTGGTGTCTGATTAAATGTATTTTCGTTTTTGCCACCGACTTCCGAAATTAAAGTTATTTTTCACTTTGTAGTGTTGTTTTTGGAAGACGGTTGTATTTTTTTGTAAAATCGTTTTTATTTTTCACTTTTTAGTGTTCACATGTGCTTACCCCTTCAGAGCGTACCGGCGTGATGTTATGTTATGAACTGGTGTAAACAACAAACAGACATGAGATTTCAGCAATCCCAGTCCATTTGCTATCATTTATTGAGGAGTTCCGTTGCCTATCTCAGAAGTTCTTCATCAGGTCTTCACCAAATTGAAATGGGACCACGGCAAGAAAGTACTCTTCCAAAAACTTTCCAAATCGCTTCAAGTGTGCCTATAAAATTGGAAGAGGTCTCTCTATTTCTCCAGGATCCCATCATCAGATCCTGACTTGATGATCATGGAACCACCTGGGAATTATACCCTTTCAAACAAAAAAAAAATAATCCAAATCGGTCCAGCCATCTTCGAGTAATCGGGGAACATACATAAAAAAAAAAAATATTGAGAACCTCCTCCTTTTTGAAGTCGGTTAAAAAAGTAGCCTATGTGCTATTCCAGACTATAATCTTTCTATGTGCTAAATTTCATCCAGATCCGTGCAGCCATTCTGACATGATTGAGTATCAACGTATCAAACATTCATCCATCTAACCAAACTTTCGCATTTATAATATAGGAGAGGAGGATAGGATAGGTAGGATAGCACGAAGTAAGTTATTAGGAAGTACAATAAACATAACATCACGCCTGGGTTCCCTGAAGGGTGGAGCAGAAGTGTACCTATATTACACCTACATTTCACCAGTTATGTTTAAGTCCGATGTAACAGGGGGCGAGCCTATTACCATCATCCGGGCACAAATCGGGACTCCGGGCTTCTACTAAGAAATTCCAGTTAAAACAACCTAATAACACTCTGCCCGACCCGAGATTCGATCCTAAGACCTCATTCTCAGCACTATCGCTTGCGACCTACTTCTTTTCATCAAAAATATTCCCGAATCAAACTCCACACAAAGTAAAAAGTTATAAATAAACTTGGAAAGTAATAAACACATAACAAAATTCACATGCTGCTCTTCCAAACATATTGACACGCGATCCTAAAATGCTCGTGATTTATATTCAGAGGTAATTTGCTCCGTCTTTTATGTCCATTATCATACAGTTGTGCTGAATGTTCTGGATACATTGCATTGTGAAATGATAGCTGAGAAGCCTTCACACATACATACATAACCTCATGCCTTCTTCCCATGGTTTCGCTTCGTTTACGTTCATACATCTGGTCATACATGCACGCCGGTGGCGCTACTACGCGCCTGACCTTTCTGAATGATTAACCTTCATGAAATATCATGGTAGAAATTACCTCGTTTAAGAATTAGATTGCTCATCGCAGTTGCTTTGAACAACTGCTTTAAAGAAATTGAGGCATAATATAATCCAAGATAGGTTTTATAGTTACAGTCAAGTACTTCAGTTTTTTTAAACTCCGGGTTTCAGACTCCGGGCTTCTACTAAGAAATTCAGAAAAACCCAATGGCTCCCATACATGTTCAGCTTATTTCAAGCAGTTAATTTTATTTTATTACAGATAGCTTGAGTAATTTATGTCACAACATAGAGGACGCATATAAATAAAATTCAAAAAAAATCCCCTCCAACACATGATCCTTGAAGCTCGCGCGGAAATAATCGTTCGATATTCAAAACGAAGGGCTTCGCTTTTCGCGCAATTAACCGTCGAGTTTAGTCCCTCTGCTTCCGGTCGGGTACTTCCGGTTCGCCCCCTTGCTGATGACGCGCAGTATATTGATTAATGAAAAAATGTACCTATTCTAAAATATTCGTTGAGAAGTAGAAGTGGCGAGTCATTAGTGACAAGTTTTGTTGATAATTTTTTTATAGAAGAAAAGAGACTTAAGTGATCGATGAAATACTGGAAAAAAAACCGGCCAAGTGCGTGTCGGACCACGCACAATGAAGAGTTCCGTAGCTAAAAGAATTTTTCCTAAAAACAAGTTTGACATTGTAATAGTTGAAAAACATACATTGATTTACGTCACGGTTAATTCTCCATTTGCAAATTATAGTTTGTCATCGCATTTTTTTTATGTGATAAAACTGTAAATGAACTATTTTCAGATTTTTTCTTTGATTTGTGCTGTAAAACCTTGCTTCGTGCCAAATTTCATGATTTTCGGTCAATGGGAAGTACCCTAGGTACGAGTAGGTTTTGATTTGAGTGAATATCAAAATAATTATGTCGCATAAATGGACGTATTTTCTTATTGCGCTGACTTAGAATCTTGATTTTTTTAGAACTCTAAGGGACCATAAGCCTACGGATTTGATATGAATTTCAACTTGTACCTCCACGCATTCCTGAGAAAAAGGGTCTTGACAGACTGACAGACAGACGGACAACGAAGTGATCGTATAAGGGTTCCGTTTTTCCTTATGAGGTCCGTACCTCAAAATGTCACTAATATTTTCTTGGGATTTAAAAACTGCTTCATCTATTTGTCGCCTTGCAATGTTAAGTCACATTGTGACCTGCAAGTATTCCCACTTGCAGTAGGAGACCATGAAACTGACATTGCCTCTTGCTTCCATTAAAATACACCGCCCAGAAGTCAATTTTCTTTGTTATATTGCAGTACGCAAACAATAGCTACAGAAGAGGTTCACCATTTGGTAGTTACGAGCAAACAACGCAATATTGAATATAGCTAAACAAATTAGAAGGAACCAGGTGCAACCAGGCCAAAGAATTACACACTTCAACTCCCCACCACACTATGCGAAAATAAAAGAGAAAAAAACTTTTAAATTTCTTGAAAAAATACCGAGGCGTTTCATGCGGAATTGTATTGTTTTCCAACACTCTGGATACCGGCGCGAGTGCGGAAAACGATAATGAGGGAGCAGTTTTTCCGTCTACCCTCTCTCTCCTTGAAATGAGGTCGAATTACGAATTGTGTGCTCAGTCATAAAAAAAATTACTCCGACCACGATTGTGCCTGCCGCGGCCAATTAACGATACAGGTATTTTTGCACAATGAAATGTGTATTGTGAGTTTTTGTATTGTGTTTAAGATTTTAGAGAGGTAGAAAAATCGGGTGGTGGGATATTCATATGGATATGGAGATTGAGTTCGTCAGTCCAAGGCAAAGGCGGTTAGCGGAAGGTATCCCGTAGTTTTCTACAATTACTGTAATATACAAAAAAAAAAAAATGTGAATCCCACGGTGTGATTGTCATTGCTACAGGTCACTTGAATAAAAAGATGAAAATAAATGTGAGTAGGTTTCCTCAACTCATTCTCCATGCTTGTCATCCTGTCAACTAAAGAAAATAACGCTAACATTTCGAAACGATAAGTAGCACCTGTCAACAGCTATGATAATAAAACATATGATTCTACAAAGTCGAAGTCTTCTTCATCCCACGTTTATTATTTCAGAATTTCGCTACGATACGATATAGCTAACAATATTTTCCTGCTGTTAAATTTTTATGCCTTCAGCAATCTCTCTAACAACCTCACACGATTCAAAGCCAATATATTATTACTCTTCAATCCTCCATCATTTTCAAATACATATAGTATACCAAAAGGTAAAACCTTCACGTCGATCCTGAAAAAAAAATCTTTTGCAAATAATACGAGACCAAAATAATCACCTGAACACAGTTCAAAGTACCCTCATCCCAAGCGTTTTGTAGCTTCCGATAGAAAAAAGGGCTCTCCATCGGCAGACGCGCTTTATGTTCACATAAAAAAATTATGACGGTCCCTGCAAACGCCAAATAGAATATGAAATCAGCACGATGAACTTTTAGTCTAAATTTAATGAAGTGAAGTGGGCACGTGTTCCGGAGTAGCTTTCATTTTGAGCACCTTTTTGTTTAAATTGTATACTCTGAAAATATTTGGAACCTTATTTGGCAACGAGGAAATATTAATGAATAACAAATACAACGGAGCCATAGCGCTTGATGGCGCGCTTCTCCCAATCTGCTCCGACTTTCGGTATCTCAGTTCACTCGTGCAAAGCGATGGCAAAGTAGATCGGACGGTTAAGCATAGGATAAACACTGGATGGATGAAATGGCGGCAGGTCACGGGAACAGTCTGCGACTCCCGCATTCCCCTTAAACTTAAGGGGAAGATATATAAAACAATGGTTAGACCTGCTGTCTTGTATGGATCAGAATGTTGGGCTGCAAAAGGGATGAATGAAAAGCAATTGCATGCAGCTGAGATGAGAATGCTAAGAGGGATGTGTAGTGTTACACGAATGGATAAAATAAGAAATGAGTACATAAGAGGAAGTCTGAAAGTGGCACCGGTGACTGAAAAGTTGTGCGGAAATCGGTTGTCATGTTATGGGCATGTGATGCGGAGGAGTGAGGAAAATGTCGTGAGGAAAGTTTTGAGTATGAATGTCGATGGCTATAAGAGTAGGGGAAGACCAAAGAAACGATGGATGGATTGTGTGAAAGATGACATGGCTAGAAAGGGTCACCCCCTACCGAGATGACGAATAATAGAGAATTATGGAAAAAAAGGATATGTTGCGCCGACCCCAAATAGATTGGGATAAGGGCAGGAGAATGATGCTGATACGGCAAAAAGAAGCTAGAGACCATACTGATATCGATAAATCAAATTATGTTAGAGACTGCTGACAACAGCCTTTTTGCCAATTTTAGTAAGAATGATTTTTGAAAATGGCGGTTAAAACATTACGTTATTCATTTGTTTATTCTGAATTCACACATCATTGAACACATCTTCGTGAGTGTCGACATATTGATAATTTATAGTCGCCGTAAAGAAGAACTTGAGATTGTTTTCTATCGTATATAATTGTCAGAAATGAACTTGCAGTAGTAGAAAAGTAAACAAAAATATATTAAAAGCAAACTTCAGCTTAAAAACCTGCATTTAATTCAACTAACTAAACACCGCGTCTCCACTGCTATCACTAAACCCAAGTTTAATGAATCTTAAAACCTATCTGTGAAGAATATATTTCAAGATGTTAGAGCTTTCGGACTTAATGTACCGTCATAAGATGAACGGCACGATTATAATCGTGCCGAAAGAAGAAGAAGTACCTATCTCGCGATCTTCGCGTTATAACGCGAAGATCGCGAGATAGGTACTTCTTATTTATGACCGTTTAACCCTTCAAAAGTAAGTTTTTTATAACGCATTTGTTGCACTCGCTGCACGACTGTGTAAGAGTGTGTACATTAAGACAGTAAACTCCAGGGATGTTTCGTCGCTATTTTTAGGCGATGATATGCCATAGTTATGGTATGACGATGATGACGACGGTTATGGTATGATGTAGTGTGGTATGGTATAGTTGGTATGACGTAGTAATGCACTACAGTATTATATACTATTATTTTTATGACATACACTTAAATAAAATGAAAGTTTTTACAAAAAAAAAACTGACTTCCAAATGACATTAGTTTTATGAGTGGACAGTTTTGTTTTTTTCTAAAAAGTTGATGTTGCGAGGAAAGTATAGTGTTCTTACGTCTGCCACTTTTCTATGTGCACTAATCCGTTTACTAAGTTTACTAATGGTAATGTAGACATCACCATATTGAGTGCGTGGTAGCCCAGTAGTAACGGCTGCGACTTACGAGTTGCAGGTTTGAACCCAAGCAGGCACTTACTTTGTGTAAATTATTTCATCACCACTGCTCTCAAAACGGTGAAGGAAAACATCGTGAAACCAGCATGTCTTTTTTTTTTTTGTGGATGGGAAATCATCAAATGACTTCTCCCGCTCTGGGCAGAGCGAGAGGGCGTGTCAGACTTTTACTGACTAAAACCCACCCATGTTCCTTCAGTTGCCCGTGCCAGGGCCACGGTATCTCTTTCGAACTACCCGCGACCCCGGCGGCAACCAGCATGTCCTAGAACCTAAAATTGTAAACTGTCATATCTACCATCCCGCACTGGGCCCGCGTAGTAGATTACGCTCCACTCCCTCTCACCCAGGAGGCCTGTGTCCCAGCAGTGGGAACAATATAGGCTGATTATGCACCTACTATTATCATCATCATCAGCATATAACAATCTATTGCTTGGCAAAGGCTCTCCAATCAATCACACACCACTATTCTGACCTTAGCGTTATTTAATACTGGCGTTGATTGGTTAATAATATGATGATTTGTTACATTTAAATTCGAATGCACGGTCGATTAGACACAATAAGTAGGTAAAGGATTTAAATTATCGCTGAAATGTTTTCTCTTTATTTATTCAGCTAATTAAGTCCCTCCGGTGTTTAGCTTTGAAAAATAATTGCGAAATATTTCATTTACCCTTTAACTGTGTGCTTTTTTAAATGCGTTTCGGTTCCGTGTTTATGTTTTTTTTTAAATTAAAATAAGTAACAAACATTTTTTAAACAAAAATGTAATTTGAGCACATATATTGTAATGCATGTTGGCTAAGTAGTAACAGCCGCACGGGTCGATCGCTCAGGTTTAAGCTATGCTTGCTGCGGTTGGTTCGTGGATGGGTGACCAATTGACCATCTTTACATACCAAGACCTATCCGTGCCTCGGAATAGTCCCGGCTGTCATCCGTTGATCTTTGACAGTCTTTACAAATCGTTGGAAGCCAGAAATACTGACAATCAGTCTTACCAAGAGGTATCGTATTACCCAGTAACTGAGTTGTGGAGGTCATATAGGCAGTCGCTCCGTGTAAAATACTGGTATTCAGCTGCATCCGGACTGGATGCCGACTACAATATAGCTAGGAAAAAGCTAGGCAGGTGAATTGTAGGCAAAAACAACTTAAAACGAAGCCCTCTTATTCATAGTCATAACAAAACGATTTTATGGTCTAATCACACCTTGTTTTTACGATACACGATACGATTTTTCATATAAAACTATGCCAAACACATAAAAAGTGCCTAAAACCCTAAACGCTATGTCAGTTCATTTTACGTACCATATAAATGTACGTTCTACTCCTTACCTAGCCATCAAACAATTTTCAACGCATATTCATTCTGTGTACGAACGAAGTCATTATCTCGACATGCATTAACATAGTACCCAGGGCATCATCACAGGGTTAATTCTACTTCGAGGGAATCTGCTGAAATGTATGTAATAAAGCCAGCTTACGACCCAACACTGCGGCTGTATGAAGCACAATTCCAAAATAATATGAAATTATTATCATTTCGCCTTAGTTCGCTACGCCTCTGTCTGGATTTCACGACACAGTAAACACGGTTACACAAACAGTTTTCTATTCTATTTCTTGAGGACTAAAGTCGGTTTTCCGTTGGTGTGACAATAAGTGTTTGGATTATAAAAATGTAACGACACGTACTTTTGATCAACGATTGGGACGATTTTAACCATTCGTGGTATTGGAGTGATTGTTGGAATAGCTTTTGTTTATAACTTTAGAATTTGTTGGTAGTTTCGAAAATAATACTCGTAATAGTTAATAGAAACTGTATTTATTCTATTGGATTATTGGTTATTTTATAGACTTGAGGAACATCTGCCTAGCCTTTTCCCAACTATGTTGGGGTCGGCTTCCAGTCTAACCGGATGCAGCTGAATACCAGTATTTTACATGGAGCGAGTGCCTATCTGACCTCCACAACCCAGTAACTGGGTAGTACGATACCCCTTGGTAAGACTGGTTGACAGACTTTCGGGCTTCTAACGACCCGTAACGACTGTCAAAGATCCAACAATGACTGCCGGGACCAACGGCTTAACGTGCTTTCCGAGGCACGGAGGAGTCTCGGTATGTAAAGATGGTCACCCATCCACGGACCGAACCCAGCAAGCGTAGCTTAACCTGATGGATTGACCCGTGCGGCAATTATTACTTAGCCACGAGCTCCACTTCTTGAGGAACAAAAAACCTATATCCAAGTAATTTAAATGTAGGAGGTTCAATATACAAGATTAAAAGTTTTAACTCATTCTTTAGCCTGGCTGCAATATCTGATTCCTATGACTTGTTCCTCTGGGTGCAAGTGAAAATTCTAGTCCCATTTGTCCCATAGACTGACATATTTACAGGCGAATCATGATTAAAAAAAACATCAAAATACAGAAAGAGGCTGCCAAAAATGATGATGAAGGGAACAATATACATACATAAATAATCTTCATGGCCCATCAAAAAACCCAAAAACAAACAACAGACATGTACTGCTGAAGCTACCTCCCGTTAATTTAGACCCTGTTTTATAGCCATAGATATTGTTAAAACCTCATTAATCTTTTAATATTCAAGCGAGCCATCGGCGTGGCTACCTAACTAAGTTACTACGCCAATCTAGACACGAGTGTACGTTAAAATACGCTTATTAAACATACACGGGTCACGGGTTGAAAAAGAACTGAAAGTACGCTTTAGATACTAGGAAAATGATATGTACTGGTTTAACAAGCTATAAAAACTAACAAATACTGCCACAAAATCAAACTGAAAAATTGATTTTATGACCCATTAAGTACAAAATAATTAAGTCATTCAAAGTCAAAATAAGTCATTCGTGATTCATTAAGTCATTCTTCATAAGTCAAATTAAGTCATTCGTGGATCTTTGACAGTCGTTACGGGTCGTCAGAAGCCCAAAAGTGTGAAAACCAGTCTTACCAATGGGTATCGTATTACCCAGTTAATGGGTTGTGGAGGTCAGATAGGCAGTCGCTCCATGTAAAATACTGGTATTCAGCTGCATCCGGTTAGACTGGAAGCCGACCCCAACATAGTTGGGATAAGGCTAGGCAGATTGATTTGAGTACAAAATAAATGAGGTATTCCACTTAGAGTACCTACTTTAGCGGACGGCACCTTCCCAAGCTGTTGGTAAGACTGGTTCTCAGGCTTATGACGTAATGACTGTCAAATACCTACAAATGATAGTCGGGACGGGCTACGGCATACCATGCTCTCCGAGGCACGGAGGGGTCTCTGTGTATAGTCCCCATCCACAGACCGACCTCGACTAGTGTATCTTCGATCAACCCGTGCGGCTGTTATTATTTAGCCACGAGCCCCTCAATAATATACTAATTTCTAGAAATCATTTTAGTAATCTACACTGCACGTGACTACAAACTATTTCATATATCCAGTAAAATGCATAACTCTTCCTTTTGATTCTCCAATAATCGGGTTAAAAAGACTTACTTTCAAAGCTTCAGTTCAGTTCTTGACTGAAAGGCAACTTGTAACTTTGATAGAAATAAAACGGCTATCGTGGCAATCCAAACAGAATGCAGTCAGACGTGTAGTGTCGGCAGTCGACGGCGCGTCGCATCGCCGTCTGCACAAGAGCGCGTCATCGCAACACTCATACTTTTGTTGCCTGCCACTTGACCCACATCCTCTCTACATGTCTCCTGTAACAGGAAACTCAACCCTCCGCACACTACACCAACCAAACCACACACAAATATAAACCTTACTGAACAAGAAACAGGATCTAAACTTCCTCAACACACCACCAACTCAAAGGCGACTCCCCACGCAATTTAACACTTTGTTTTTCCTTCAAACATGGCAGAATATTCAATGTCGGCGGAAAATGAGTTGGATGTTGCTATTTAGCAATTTGCCACTCAACAGCTCAAGTAATAAGTTTCATATTCAAACGGCAAGGAGGTGCGTTCTAATGAATTTTTTATCCAGTTTCGGCCTACACTAGCAGCAATAATACATGTAATCCGAACCTTACTGACATCGCGATCTGTATATTCACAAACGAAATATTTTAAAAATTCATAAAAGGGTTATGGGCATACCTATTTTTTATTTGAGAAATAGGATGAAAGCGAAAACTGGTAACAGATATTGTATTGAAACACTGTACCTACCTATGTTATACGTTGATGCTAACATAATATGAGACCCGTTATTACTTGTTGCTTTAGAAAGAGAGGGAAATAGGAGTCGAGGCAGGTTAAATTTGGTAACTTAAATAAATAATCAATTTATTTTTCCAAAACACGCATTTAACTTACTTACTTTAATTTAAGATGTTTCCCTAAATAAATTATATTATTTCTAGCGTGATTTGCCTTTCAAAAGCAAATCTTTGAAGGGTACATAAAAATCGTTTTCTACCTGTTTTCGTCCCTATTCTTTTATTCGTAATCAAAACTTTACGGCAATTTTATACGTATCGAAAAGGATGGACCCTTTTCGATACGTATAAAATCAAATAAAATCGGGTCTAAAGGCTGACAACTTCTGTGCGAATTTGTTGTGCGTTGAATCAGTTAATGTTGCCAAGTTTTAATTGGTTTAATAATTCGCGTTTTCTGATCTCTGCGTAGGTATAAAGTTTTAACTTTTTCAATTACAGTTAGTGAAGTTTCTTATGCTATGATTGACGCTAACTCCAGCTTAGCCGATGTTTCTATTAATTAACGTTTATCATTTCGATTTTAATCTGAATGTTTGGATTCAATGTTTCTATGAATGACGGATTCAAAGTTGTTGGAGTGTGTCAATTTAATTAATTAACGTGTTTGGTTTCAATAGGGATTTGCTGGAAAAGTTACATTACAATGTAACTTTCCAATCCACAATCCAGTTAATCAAAATGATGAGTATTTACCGTGATAAACTATATGTATCCCTCTACAAAAATCTCTTGTTCACTTCTGTATGAAATAAACAGACATACAAAAACATACAAACAACAGAAATCCTCGGTGAAATAGAGGAAAAAACATACAAAAGTAAAAATAGTTGCTCCCCGACGTTGGCACTAAGGCGAATAATCCCCTTCTTATACCCAATTTATATGAAAAACGACATAGAAAGAAACAAAGGTTGCTCTGACCTAAGAAATTCAACCATTGGCGACAAACTGCTCGATATAATAGACTTGTGTTATGTGTTTGTTATTTGATTTAATGTGTGTGTGCTTTGTGACTTAAGGAGTTATGCCTTTTTGTATTTGAGTGTTTGAAGTAATAGTGTTTGTGTAATAGTATTTCTTGTAATAATTCCAACATTCATATTTCTATTTACGAGTCATCATGTGCCTAGCCTTTTCCTAACTATTGGGGTTGGCTTCTAGTCTAACCGGATGCAGATGAATACCAGTATTTTACATGGAGCGACTGCCTATCTGACCCCAGTTACTGGGTAATACGATACCCCTTAACAAAACTTAATATAAGGGTTCCGTTTTTTCCTTTTGAGGTACGGAACCATAAAAACTAAACAGTGACCACTACAGTAATTGATAGACTACATACTGCAGTATACCTGGAAAATCCACTAATAATAACGTATCTATGTGTCTTTACTCTAGAAAACCCTGAAATACTTATCTAAATAATACAAAAAATCCCATATCCCGCATATTCCTAACTAAAAGCGATAAAATATCCCTATTATTCCATTTTGGTCACTACTCGTTAGGCAGCACACATGTTAGAGATTTATCAAGCAAGTTTGCTAGTGTGGCCCTTTGTTGGTCTAAATTAAACCGTAATTAGTCAGGGCTGGCGCGCTAGTGATTTATACCGGTTTTTACGGAAAACCGGCAAACTAATGTTATCATCCACGCAACGGACCTTGTAATAACTGCGGCCAACGTTGGCCGAATGTTTGCTGTGATTTGTTGGCTGTTAGTTGTTCGTGTGTGTTTGATTTAGGTGTTGTGTTGTTGTTTGTTTTTGTTGGCACTTGTGAAGAATGGATTGCCAATACCATGGAGTTCGGGATATAATTCAGTGGGATTTTTCAAAGTTCAAAATCATTATTTAGCAACTTTAACATTCAAAGGCATTTTTGGGAACAAACGTTTATTTTTTTACCTTCCTGTTTAATTTCGAACTGAACTTGATACTTATGTAAAACCAAAGAGATTAAAGATACTATAGAGAGACTATCAAAATAAAGTCATACAAATACTGTTATCCCCTCAGATAGCAAAATTACATAATAGCCAAGTTTGACCTGAATACCGACACCGACCTTTGATTTAGCAACGTCAGATAGTTTGACGTATCTGAGAAAATTATTTAATTTATCTTAATACTCCGTAAATTATAAAATAGTATCGAAAATAAACCGTAGTTGAATCGAGTCATTTTATCACTACGAGGTTCGCAATACCACAATGTACAATTCGGTATATTTTCTTCGAAAATAATTGTCTTTTGGTGGACACGAAAGTGACTTGACATGCAGGCGTACCACACAACACTGAGCGACTTTTGACCACTAGGACATAAGTATCGGATTACGATTTTGTTCGCTATGTCCCGTCTATTGTTAAGTGATATGTATACAACACTTTAAATTCAACTACACTCCTACCTAGATCCCCTATTGAAAATAAAAACGAAACAAATTTAATACATTAGGGTTGCCCCTAACGTAATTTGACTAAACGTCAACAGGCTATTACCCCCAGTGACCGATCGGAGCCGACAGCGTTCAATATGAACCGTTCATATTGAACAATTCATTCGCGAAATGAAACTGTCAGCTGACTGGTGTGTTGTTTATTTGTTATTAACTAATGCACACAAGGGAATTGTTTGACCTTTTATAGAACATTGATTTGAACCGACGCGACGGGTGTGATGGTTCGGAAATGTTTATCGGATATGTGGAGTGATAAAACTGACTGTGTTTTTCTTTTCTGATATTACAAAGTATCACAAAATATCAGTTCATGAATGGTTTACTGAGTCTACATTAAAAAGGTCTTTGTTGGACTATTAATTTTATTATAAAACAACATAACGGGTCTTCTCGCGATACTCCTTTTTTCAGGATAAACGGGTACCTACTTGTTTCCCGACGTTTCGACCGCCTTGCAGCGATTGTGGTCACGGGTCGTGACCTGAGAAGACCCGTTATGTTGTTTTATAATGTGTACAAATCGCGAAAGTTTAAAAAGTTTATTAATTTTATTGTTCTTTGATGATCGGTTATTGTTTCATTTTAATCAAAAAAAAACAACTCAAAAACAATACAAAGGATAGAAACAACTTCAGCGTTGTATTTTTTTTTTTGCTGAGTTAACGTGACTGATTCACAAACAAACAGTTCATTCGATCGTTATAATGTAATCGTAGACGCGGCGTAGCGCATCTCGTAGACGCTCGTAGCACGGCGTAGACATTTCGTAGAAGTAGAACCCGCCGTAGCAACCATGTTGATCGTATTTTATTTATTCACAAGAGCTACTTTTAGCTTTTACACTAGTTGAAACTTCACTTGTGTTTAACACTTTTTTCTGTTTATACAGGTTTATTTTTCTGTAAACATTTTATTGAAAATTAATATTCTGAATGTTATTAAAGTTTTAAATACGAGCTAGCAGTTACAGCTTATACGCATAACTTGTAGCTTTTCCTAATAACTCATCAAGCAAGGGGCAAGAAAACTGTTGCTTAATATTTTTTGGGAGCACAACATGGTCGGTTAAATTTAACGGCGAACTTAGAAAACAAATAAATCGCCCACTATTCAGTATTGCGTGCCCAAACTCAAAATCTGTTTCCATAAAATCTCGCACCACCATATTTCACAAATCCCTTCTCAATTTCCAAACTAGAAACACGAAACTAATTAACTCGCTAACAAACACTAATTAATCTACATTTGCAATTTCTATACAATGTCTACGTACATAAATCAGACAGAACCAAAAGGTTCTAAGTGAAAATTAAAATTTCCTCCATTAATACTGTTCAGGTCATTAGGGGCACGTGAGCGGACTAGTATACAGGGTGTTTATTAAGCGATACAATCTCCGGTGCGCTATGAATATTCAGCGGGCGTAACGCCCTGCCCTAGTGTGTGTACTTTTTTAAATGTGGAACGTTTTGTGTATGTGTTGTGTACTTTTTTTAATTGTAGAATATTCTGGTGTGTTTGTTTTCGTGTAATTGGATCAACCTGTATTATATTTGTTAGTTAATGTGATTGGTTAGTTATTTTTATTACGGTTATAGGATGTTTCAGTCTTTTTGCAATTAAGTGCTAAGCAATTATGAAAACAAAGAAACGCACACAATTTTTCTGTCACTACAAATTAATTTCACTGTAACACGATGCAGACACCACTCTGTTAAATTCTTCTTATAGAGACTTCGACACTATCATAAAACCTGGCTTAAAGTTAAGTAATGATTTACGTCTCCTCGACCATATATTTTTGAACTTTACTTTTAACTTTTAGCAATTTTTATAAATAAGGGGATAAAAATACAATAATATTACTTCAGCCTTTTTTATTTTGACCATAACCGTATTTATCTACTAAACAGATGGTCAAAGTAATCTCCACTTACTACAAGTTAGCTGCACTATGATACAACGCAGGTCTTCCTAATGGTATCTATTAATTGTCTCCGAAGAGACCTTCCAGGAGTATCTTCAGAAGTTTGAACACTGGAAGTATTTATTTATTTATTGCTGAATGGGCAAGCTCTTGACCTCGGTCATGCCTGATGGAAAGCGATGGGTGAGGTGTATGATGGAACGAGCGTGTCCAGAAGATGCCTGTTCACTCTTGATTTGAAGGCAGATGGGTTATCTAAAGAAGGGAACACAGACGTATCAGAGTGTTCCACACTTTGGCTGTGCGCATTTTAAACTAGGAGGAGAAGCGCTGAGTACGACTGCGGGGTAATTGCGTAACACGCTTACAGTAGGAATCGGTTTCATTTTGACAGTTCAACATCATTAATTGCGTTATTTACGTTGTTGAGCAGACAAATTTTTGGAACATATGAAGCAATAAGCTTCAAAATGATTCAGATTCTGGTTGATAGTGTGTTACGCAATAGCCGGGATATCAACCAAGTGCGGATGGTACCCTGCAGCACGTCTGGTAGTATAAGCCTGAGAAAACCAAGACAATGATAATAAATGATATATTCTGTTGTTTAGATCATTTTGAACAGTCTGTTCGTCTCGATATTATTGACGCTGACTGTACTACTCATTGCAGATTCTATGATAGAACACAGTGGGTGACATCTATATCTAAATCTGATCAAAGTAAACTAATATTATAAAGAGGCAAAGTTGTTTGTTTGTAAGAAGTAATCTCTGGAAGTACAATAATCATCCGACAACTAATGTTGTTTTACTGATATAAAGCATCGTTAGTGAAGTGTGAAAGTAATTTTTTTACCGTTTGGAAATTTAAATATCATTGGATGCAGAAAAAAGGCACGCTTCGCATCGACCAATAAAAAGATGGTTAATTGACCAATGAAAGCACGTAATTTAATAAAAAAGGTGACAGTGCGTAACTCAGATGATGGTGCTAACACTGCGTATCTCAGTCATTCGCTACAAATTATGCGCCTTATATGAAGTGCTTCGTTGTGATTGTGGATTCGGTTTTTTGCCTCTACTATAAAATAGCCACTTTTGACTTTTGCACTGTTAGAACTTCAATTGTGTCTCTCCTCTAAAGTAGCTACTCTTTTGACTTTCGCACTGTTAGAACTTCAATTGTGTCTCTCCTCTAAAGTAGCTACTCTTTTGACTTTCGCACTGTTAGAACTTCAATTGTATGTCTCCTCTAAAGTAGCTACTCTTTTGACTTTCGCACTGTTAGAACTTCAATTGTGTCTCTCCTCTAAAGTAGCTACTCTTTTGACTTTCGCACTGTTAGAACTTCAATTGTATGTCTCCTCTAAAGTAGCTACTCTTTTGACTTTCGCACTGTTAGAACTTCAATTGTGTCTCTCCTCTAAAGTAGCTACTCTTTTGACTTTCGCACTGTTAGAACTTCAATTGTGTCTCTCCTCTAAAGTAGCTACTCTTTTGACTTTCGCACTGTTAGAACTTCAATTGTGTCTCTCCTCTAAAGTAGCTACTCTTTTGACTTTCGCACTGTTAGAACTTCAATTGTGTCTCTCCTCTAAAGTAGCTACTCTTTTGACTTTCGCACTGTTAGAACTTCAATTGTATGTCTCCTCTAAAGTAGCTACTCTTTTGACTTTCGCACTGTTAGAACTTCAATTGTGTCTCTCCTCTAAAGTAGCTACTCTTTTGACTTTCGCACTGTTAGAACTTCAATTGTGTCTCTCCTCTAAAGTAGCTACTCTTTTGACTTTCGCACTGTTAGAACTTCAATTGTATGTCTCCTCTAAAGTAGCTACTCTTTTGACTTTCGCACTGTTAGAACTTCAATTGTGTCTCTCCTCTAAAGTAGCTACTCTTTTGACTTTTGCACTGTTAGAATTTCACTTGTGTCTCTCCTCTAAAGTAGCTACTCTTTTCAATTTCGCACTGTTAGAACTTCAATTGTGTCACTCCTCTAAAGTAGCTACTATTTTGACTTTCGCACTGTTAGAACTTCAATTGTGTCTCTCCTCTAAAGTAGCTACTCTCTTGACTTTCGCACTGTTAGAACTTCAATTGTGTCTCTCCTCTAAAGTAGCTACTCTTTTGACTTTCGCACTGTTAGAACTTCAATTGTGTCTCTCCTCTAAAGTAGCTACTCTCTTGACTTTCGCACTGTTAGAACTTCAATTGTGTCTCTCCTCTAAAGTAGCTACTCTTTTGACTTTCGCACTGTTAGAACTTCAATTGTGTCTCTCCTCTAAAGTAGCTACTCTCTTGACTTTCGCACTGTTAGAACTTCAATTGTGTCTCTCCTCTAAAGTAGCTACTCTTTTGACTTTCGCACTGTTAGAACTTCAATTGTGTCTCTCCTCTAAAGTAGCTACTCTTTTGACTTTCGCACTGTTAGAACTTCAATTGTGTCTCTCCTCTAAAGTAGCTACTCTCTTGACTTTCGCACTGTTAGAACTTCAATTGTGTCTCTCCTCTAAAGTAGCTACTCTTTTGACTTTCGCACTGTTAGAACTTCAATTGTATGTCTCCTCTAAAGTAGCTACTCTTTTGACTTTCGCACTGTTAGAACTTCAATTGTGTCTCTCTTCTAAAGTAGCTACTCTTTTGACTTTCACACTGTTAGAACTTCAATTGTATGTCTCCTCTAAAGTAGCTACTCTTTTGACTTTCGCACTGTTAGAACTTCAATTGTGTCTCTCTTCTAAAGTAGCTACTCTTTTGACTTTCACACTGTTAGAACTTCAATTGTGTTGTCTCCTCTAAAGTAGCTACTCTTTTGAATTTCGTACTGTTAGAACTTCATCTACGCTATGTACTTTACAATGGTGATATTTGCTATGGCAGTAAAACAATAATTAGATTTAAAAGAACTTAGCTTTTTGTTTCCTTACTGTCTAGAAAACAGACGCTCAAAATAATGTCCAGTGACAAGTTAGCTCCATATGACACTGAACAGAGCCACTCCGCTAATAGGTACTATTCATTGCAGCTTCTATGACAGAACACAGACGCTTGCAAGAAACATACGACTTTGTTAATTACTTTAGTTGGTTGTTTTGTGCAGATATAACGATGTATAATTATAGTTTGTACATAAGTTGCATGTTATAGTGATGTTGGGATCCATCTGGTTTGAAGAAGATGACGTGAAAATATTCAGTTTATGGCTGCTTTTCACGGGAACAATCTGCGACTCCCGCATTCCCCTTAAACTTAAGGGGAAGATTTATAAAACAATAGTAAAAACTGCTGTCTTGTATGAATCAGAATGTTGGGCCACAAAAAGAATTAATGAATAGCAATTGCATGCAGCTGAGATGAGAATGCTAAGAGGGAAGTGTGGTGTTACGCGAAGAGATAGAATTAAAAATGAGTATGAGGAAGTCTGAAAGTGACACCGGTGACAGAAAAGTTATGTGGAAATGGGTTGTCATGTGATGCGGAGAAAAGAGGAAAATGTCGTCAGGAAAGTTTTGAGTATGAATGTGGATGGCTATACGAGTAGGGGAAGACCAAAGAAACGACGAATGGATTCTGTGAAAGATGATATGGCTAGAAAGAGAGTGATTACCGAGATGACGGCTAATAGAAGAAGAAAAAGACATCTTGGGCCGACCCCAAATAAATTGGGATGAGGGCAGGAGAATGATGATTATTTTGTCAAATGTCAGCGACAGTCTCTGACGCTTTCATGTTAAAAGATAATTACGTCTACAAATTATGATTATAAGTGACTAGCACTTCCGGCGCGGCTTCGCCCGCGTGGAAGTTGAAAAATATCCCACGGGAACGAAAATCCTTCCTTATTGCTTGTCTATACGACCTCTGTGCAAAATTTCAGCTTTCTTGGTCCAATTTTGGGCTGGGCGTTGGTGTGTCAGTCAGGACTTTTCTTTTTTTTTATTAATTTGATACTTTTGTATTTTTATGTTAATTAGTTTATTGATATAAATAGGAAAGTAGGATATTTTTGAGGAGGAACTCGTGGCTAAGTAATAGCAGCCGCACGGGTCGATCCATCAGATTAAGCTACGCTTGCCGGGGTTATCCGTGGATGGGTGACCATCTTTACATATCGAGACTCCTCCGTGCCTCGGAAAGCACGTTAAGCCGTTAGTCCCGGCTGTCATTCGTGGATCTTTGACAGTCGTTACGGGTCGTCAGAAGCCCGAAAGTCTGACAACCAGTCTTACCAAGAGGTATCGTATTACCCAGTTAATGGGTTGTGGAGGTCAGATAGGTAGTCGCTCCATGTAAAAAACTGGTATTCAGTTGCATCCGGTTAGACTGGAAGCCGACCCCAACATAGTTGGGAAAAGGCTAGGCAGATTGCGGACAGTAGGATATTAATATATAGGTATATTTAATTTTGCCAACTGAAGGTTTTTTTAAATTTGCCGCCATTTCCCTGTGCCACGACTGCTGGCCAAAATCTAAACATAACTGGTACCTCGTATAGGCTAACCTGCTGTGTAGGGACAGATGATAACGTCTGTATATTACATTTGCTGTGCCTCGTAGTTCACCTAGAACGTGCCCTACATGTAATTGCATTGCGTTGAAATTCTGTTGTACGATGTCAGAATGATATGCATCTCTAATGTCACTATAATAACTGGAACGGGCAGCATACATATTATGGAGGTACTTAGTACATACCTCCTTAATATAATATTTTCTAATCTACTTCTACCAAAAAAAATCAGTCAAGAGCGAGTCGGACTCGCGCACCGAGGGTTCCGTTCCGATTTTTGAAAAAGTGTGCTTTTTAGAGACATTGTTTTATTTTTCCTGTAATCTTTATATAAACTTCTACCACTTAGAATAATTTCAGATTTTTCTCTATGCAAACTTCGGAGATAAGAGGGGGAACGATATTTTTTGTTACATTTTTCATCAAAAGTCGAAAACTATACGGCCTAAAAAAGAAAAAAAATGTTTGAGAATGTGCAAACAGCGCTCTTTCATATGATAACCTCTCATGCCCTAGTAGCCCCACTTAGAATTTTCAGTCCCCGTTGCAATAAAATGTATATATTTTTTTATTTCTTTCTTATTTGCAAAACAGTTGGGCAAACGTCATCTAAAACTGTTCCGTATGTCAAGTTGATAGCATTAGTAGTTCTTAAGATATCCAGCTGTGCCAGGCGGACAGACAGGCAGACAAACAGACTGAGTCGCACCATAAGGGTTCCTTTTTACCAATTTGGTACGGGACCCTAAACACTGTCTCACTTGTCTAGTTGTTGCAAGTGCAGCCCGGAGTCTGAATTTGTGCCCAGTTGATGGCAACAAGCTCGCCTCGTACTACATGGGAGTTAAAAGCATCACTGGCGAAATGTGGGTGTATACTTATAGGTAGGTACACTTCTGTCTGCCTTCGGGGGATACAGGCGTCATATTATGATGTCATATTCCAGTTTTCATAACTGCACACATAGCATGATCGCTATAAAAACTGGCTTTGTCGACGGAAGAATAGACAAAAGGACAGATTGTAGAAAGATATCTAACGTCTAAGCATGGTGATGTGTTATTTTGTCTATTCTTCCGTCGACAAAACCCGTTTCAATGGTAGTCATGCTACTTATGCTCGAATAGTTTTTACCCGACTGCGGCGAAGCCCAAAAGGAGGGTTATGTGTTTGACCTGTATGTATGTAAGTACGTATGTATGTATGTATGTATGTCCGTTTCTTTGTTCCCTCGTAACTCCAAAAGGAATGAACGGATTTGGATAAATTATACGTCTTTAGATTGGTCTTGGTAGCGCGAGTGTCACTGGCTACATTAAAATAAAATAAAAAGTAAAATGGCGGATTTGGGGTGCCATATTGTGGAGATCGTTTTTTTTTTTTTTTCTTCTAATTCCATCGTCACCATCACCTTTAAAAATCCTTCATTTTGATATCCCACTGATATCAAAATGAAGGATTTTTAAAGGTGATTACAAAAATATATGCAACTTATATGTTTAAAAGTAATTCAAAGTGACAAATTGTAAAAAACACGTAAATAAAGACTGCTATTTTTGTGCACTTGATCCAAAAAAAATAATCTCACGAACAAAACTTTTTTTTTAATTACTTTTTAGTAGAATAATCATGCTCGGATAGTTTTTTGTAGAATAATCATCACTTCAGTTGCCACAGAAACTTGTCAATCACAGATGAATTTTCACTATAAGTCATCATCTTCCTGCCCTTATCCCATATTACTTGGGGTCGGCGCAACACGTTTTCTTCTTCCATTCTCCCCTGTCAACCGTCACGCTATCATTCACTCCCTTCTCTTTCATATCATTCCTCACACAATCCATCCATCTTTTCTTTGGCCTTCCTCTGCCTCTCCATCCATCAACATGTATATTCATCACTCTTTTAGTCACATGCGTTTCGTCTCTCCTCATTACATGCCCATACCAAGACAAACGATTTCCTTTCTATACGAATCTTTCTATAACGAATTTTCACTATAAGTAGCTCAGTTTATTTATCTACCCTGAATTAAACCTTGGGCTAGTAATTTTCCAGTTACGTAAAAGTGTACATAAGGTCATCCTTGTTACTATGTAAGCAGACTTCGAAGACCCTTGTGAAGCAGTCCGAAACTATTTGTGCATTTTAACTTTGTAATAACTGCTTTATTATTACTAGTTATTAGCTGTACAGCAAGACGCGCGTCAGTGGCGCTTTGCTGAGCAAGTTGGTTCGTGCATGTGGCCCTGCTAGTAACCGTGGCTTCCGGCGCCGCAATACGTAATTGTCAGGCACGCTCAGACAAATCTCCTTCAAAACACCGGAATTCTAGATCTTACCACGTAAGAGTTTAAATACATATGTGGTTATAGCTAAGCCCCTCCTTGTCTCGAGTTTGTTGTACCCACACGAGTAAAATACGTATTATTGAAGCTAACTCAAAAACTACCCAAGCAAAGTTAATAAATTTTATATGGGACCAACTGTGATGTATACCCTCTCGAATAAAATAAAAAAAATCCAAATCGGTCCAGCCATCATCGAGTAATCGGGGAACATACATAAAAAAAAAGGTTCCGACGAATTGAGATCCTCCTCCTTTTTGAAGTCGGTTAAAAAGATATAGACATAAAACATTTAAAATATAAAAAATAGTGGTCCGTCTGTGCAGAGTTTAAGCTACCGGTGATTAGGGCTCCAGAGACAGATGTTTTTTTTTTATTTTAAGTAGCCTAAGGCCTTCCCCATGTACCAGGCTATCTTTGCGTAAAATTTCATAACAATAACGAGCGGTTCAGTGGCTTAGGCGTGAAAAGGGACAGACAGACAGATTGATGTTATATGAATAAAGTATGGATTTGTTATTAAAATTATCTGTCTGGATCTAGACTGTTACTATATTACTGATATTCAGCCTAATTATCTTACCTCGCAGCCATATTGTGCTTCTAAGATTTTAATTATCGATACTACTCAAGATTCTTTGTAGTTTGTGTAAGTTCTCTGGAGTAAAATAATAATGATAGATGTTTTGAAGATATATTTTGAATTAAAAGTGTGTTTTAATAACTTTTTATGAGTGATTAATAGTTGTTTATAAATTTGAGCAAAATTAAATGTACGATTTAATGTAATGAGTTTTGCTTTGTTATAAAGAAAAACAGAATAAATATTAATAATGGCCATCTTTAAACTTTCTAATTAATGAATTCATTGTCATAATATTGTAGCATAGTATTATGCATAATCAGCCTATAATGTTCCCAATGCTGGGTCACAGGCGGCCTCTCGGTGAGAGGGAGCGGGCTGTAATCCACCACGCGGGCCCAGTGCGGTTGGTAGATGTCACATGTCTTCGATTTTTTGGTTCTAGGACATGCCGGTTTCCTCACGACGTTTTCTTTCACCGTTTTGAGAGCAGTGGTGATGACATTATTTACACAAAGTAAAGCGCCTGCCTGGGTTCGAACATACGACCTATCCCTCGTAGTCACGGCCGTTACTACTGGGCCACCTGGGCTTTCTTTTTTATTTCCAACAAAGTTGTTTTCAAACACAATTTCTACGGCAAAAAAACACTCAAAATAAAAACCCAACTACAGTTATATTTACCATGACAATTAAGGTCACAAAAAGGCTGTAAAG
This sequence comes from Cosmia pyralina, assembly GCA_946251885.1. NCBI lineage: Eukaryota > Metazoa > Arthropoda > Insecta > Lepidoptera > Noctuidae > Cosmia > Cosmia pyralina. The sequence goes on from OX276357.1 coordinate 16,812,157, forward strand.
TTTACTCTGTGGTCAGTAAATAACCGATAGGCAGTGTTATCAGTAGCAGGCAGCGACGGGCGGCCTTTTAAAATATGACCCTCTAGCCCAGGGCGGGTAAAAATGACCCCGGTTTATGTACTGTAAAGATAAACACCTACATTGTTCGTGAAATATGTGAAAATAACTTTTGTATCACATTTTTTGGTTTCTTTGTAACATTTTGTAGTTAATATTTTTGATGCTTCCTGGTATTAGTCTGTACGATAACAAGGTTTTACGTGAATTTATAATAATAAAGAAGTGTACCTACGTCGAAAGTTGAAAACACACAAGGTCCCTGGCAAAGTGTTGCAATGTGGAACTGTATAAGCATGGTCGGGCTGCCATGCACAACGAACCGAATGGGACTCTTAGTGTGGACATTTGGAGGCTACTTACATAAAGCTCGGTTAGTGACTGAAGACGTATCCACTAGGATACGTCTTCAGTCACTCTCAGCTAGATTCGGTAAGCTTTAAACCGTCCCTGACAACATTAGATTTTCAGAACTGACTTAAACCTTCTGCGCTAACACTACCAAACAGGCAAACATAAGTCAAACTCAAACTGAAAGCATTTATTTCAAATAAACCAATTACAGGCACTGTCAAGGGGACGGTCAGTCAGAAAGATGAAGCTAGTTGCCCATTCCAAAGCGTAGTACGGACCTATGGAGAAGAACGGGCAAGAAACTCCACAAATACTCTATTAAATCAAAATACGGTTACAAAATATTGGTTACATCATTCATGTTGAAATTATTAATGTAATAACGATGCAGAACGTTAAAAAAAACTGTAATAAAAATATAAAAAAAAACAATTCAAAAATTAAATTAAAATAAGCCGCGGCAGCTAAGATATGACCAGTCTCCACTGCGCTCGTTCACAAACCTCCATCTTAGCCTTAATTTAATCTTCCATCGGCAAACTTTCCGGTGAACCACTTTTCGACCTTATTACTAACGCAATAAGGTTGAAAAATGACTCACCGGAATGTTTGCCGATGGTACCTAATACCTGTAGTAATATAAAATATGACACGGCTGTATTTCCCTGAAAGGTTAGGCAGAGGTCTTGTACAATGCACCCACATTTCGCCAGTTATGTTTAAGTCCAATGTAACAGGGGGTGAGTCTGTTGCCATCAACCGGGCGCAAATCCATAATAATCTATAATATAATAAATAATCTATAATAATCTTTATTTTTATCAAAAAGCCAAATACAAATCGTCCATCTCAATCAAAACATAAAAATAAAAAGAACAAAAAAATAACAAACGCCATCATATAATTATTTGAGACAGAGTGAACGTCTGTGTCTGTGCTAGTATAAACTGTGTTACAGACACAGGCGCCTTCCTGTTACAGTTCATTGACAAATGGGTGTGCGCGGTGTGGGTGAATGGGTGGGTGTGCGCGGTGTGAGTGAATGGGTGGGTGTGTGTGGTTTGTGTGGATGTGTGGAAGTGTGTGTGTGTTTAGTTGTGTGTTTCGTATGTGTCAAAGTATAGAAATAGATAAAAATCTGTTTTTAAACGTGTTAGTAAGACTTTGCAAAGAGTTGTTCAGTCTCATCGTACGTTAACTTTTGAAGAAAACTACTAACAACAGTTTTACATTTAAATTTTGGTAAAGAATATACGTTGCAGGCTACGTTTATAGTGTTATAAAGGTGGCTGCTAAGACACGGGTAGCTTCGCCTCGCCAGAGCAGTTTTGGTGATGACAAATGGGCATACAGGATCTTTACGGCGTTTACTTTGCTCTAGTAACCTTGGGTCATAGGTCAATGATGAGTGTACACGTAAAGTGATGTTAAGTGCACAGACTCCTGGCTGCTACTCCTGAAATTCCTGGACCGACGAGGCAGTCAAAAACCTGTAGTATTATTTATTTATTCAATTGTTTTGCACAATGTTAGTACACACAGTTTATCTACGGGTTATTCCTCAATTATATATATAGGTCCAATAGGTCAAGTGCTTTGCTTTTTAGTGTTAGTTCCTATATTGATAATATTTTTTTTATTTTTAGCTTTGATGTAGGTACTCCTGTTTTTGTTTTTTTAAGCAGTGCTGTGTTATTCGCAGACTCTTTCTCAATATTCTGCTTTGTTTGCGTGTAAGTTTTCCACATAAAATAAATAACTGCACATACAAAACTCTCAAAAGAAAATCTAACCAAGCATTTCCACAATCAATTATGTACAACTATTCAACACCACGTTCACTCAGATTAGTAAGATTTACCTACATGTAAATTGATCCCCGATGTGATTGAGTAATGGAAAATAATTTCATTCTGCATCTCGAGGGACTTACTTTAACCTGTCTGAGATAAAAGCCACTATCTTCGTGACATAATCTTCCAATGTCCTACCAATGTGCAATGGTAGCTTGATATGTGATTAAATAAATAAATTAATAAATAATGAAGTATGTTTCGGCAGGAAAGGTGACTGTCACAATGAAGATGAATTTAAGTTTTGTGTGTGTGTGTGTGTGTATTTGTTATAAACATTGTTATCATTCTTGTTAACAGGGATGCGCTGTGGTAGCCCACAAAATTCAATTTTTTTTTGGGTTTTTTATATCTCTCTAAGTTAGATTTCGTGCAGATTCGTCAAACGAACGAAATCTAACGACTCTGCACGAAATCTAACTTAGAGAGATGTTTGATGATTTGTATGATTAAAATTATGTAAATACATATGTTTTACTGTCGCGTATCATATTTTGATCAAGATACAACCTGACACGGACCTGCAAATTGCATAAAACGCAAGAAAATTTGAATTTTACCTCCTTAACCCCTACAAATTAAAGCGAAAAATAGAAAAATATTTTTTTAGGCATAACCAGTCTCAAAGAGCTTATAGGTAATTTTAAATGACAAAACAGAATAAAGGCTACAAGAGAGGATAAACAATTTGTATAATGACATTCACTTTAACACCGGTTTTTGGTACTAAAAGCAATAAAAATACTGAAAAACGAATGTAGTCGACAAATCCAAAATGGTTGATGAAAGTGATATTGCAGTAGACTATCATTGTGTACCTACTTAAATACACTATAGTGACTAGATCACTAGAGCATCTATCTACCCATAACTATATGACCACATAGAAAAAAACGTCAAAAACATTTTTCTAAAATGTTGACCTGAAACAAATATTGCCTAACTATTTCAAAACCAATAAACTAAATCGAACACCATATGGAAGGAACAGTCCTAGTAAAACCGGTACTTTTCCCCGTAACGTTGGGAGCCAGAGTACCGACTCAGTAATTGAATCTGCATCCGCAAGTATACCCGCTCCTTTAATTTGAGTAAGTGTTGCGGTACCGTCCGCAAACACCGCAACGAACCGCATCTAACCGGTTATAACTTGATGTAGCTGGTGTAGGGAAGTTTGAAGTGGTTTTTGGGAATAAAATTAGGCTGTAGAATAATATTGGCTAAAATAATGTTTTTATTTTGTGCGGGTGCTATACTCGTAGCAAAATCGTAAAATTGTTGGTGATCATTAATATGCTACATTATTTTAACAATAACGTAACAAAGCATTATAAAAAGCATCTGGAAACTTATAGCAAGAAAGAAAGACATTTCAATACAAAAGACGAATTTATCATGCATCACTCCACGTAACATATTTGTCGAAAGGCATCAATACACGAAACGTCTACTAAACATCGACAGACAAAAATAAGACACTTGACTTTCCTCAATCGAACGTCTTATTTTGCTGACCGTAAATAAATTTCGGAGGCCCAGCACGTTTCTTCGGACCGTACTTCAGATAGATTATGCTCCCTTTGTCGTAAATTTTACGACTTCAAAAATTAGTCGTCGTGAGCTGACTGGACTTGCCTGAACACGTAATACCAAATTGTTTTACGTTGGTTTTGTGGCCGCACGGGATAATTTTGCTGGTGTTCTGCACGACTTTCGACTACAGCGTTTTTGTGTGTCGTGAATTTTGTGGTAGATTCTAAAAAATATGTAATGAAAATATTTTGGAGATTTGAGAGACGGATTTTCTGTGTGGATAATAAATATTATAAAATATTTTTATTTTTATCTAAAAAAAGACCGATAAAATGAAAGTATCAGTTGTGCTTGAGTAGATTTTGAAAGATCGCATTACAATTTAATAATAAAATAACTACCACAACAAAAATACTGAAAAGTTACGCGAATCACAATATAAATATTATATTAGGTATAGATGAAAACTGTCATTATTTAAAATTGTACGAATTTTACATACTAATTCATCCACATTGCAACAGTGTAAAAACTGTACCAGGCTAATCACAGCACATTTACAGTACGTATACTTTGTAAATTCTTATTTATGACCAATTTTTGCCGTTGCTTAATAATGCAGCAGTAAATTAAGGCTTTAATATAACGTGAAGCCGACGCGGCGGACTGTTCGCTTAGCTTCAGTTCGCTCTTACATGGTACAAGTCACAAGCGAAGCGGGGAAAGAAGCGTGGCAATATCGTGACAATAAACTATGATGGTTGTTGAGTGTCATTGTATAATCCTTTGAAGTTTTTTCTGAATTTTATAACCTTTTTTTTTTCATTATTATTTCATTTTCGTGTTACATTTGTAAAGGATTGAGTCTAGATTTCTAGAAGCAATTAAGATCCGATTTAATCAAAAGAATTTATAATTTCACAAATATACTCGTAAGTATTTGCAAAAAACTAAGTAACCGTCAAACTGTCCTTCGCAAAATTTAATTTTAAACGTTTGTTTGCTATTCATTTGTAGCCTAAACGTACTTTACTTTAATAACAGATAAAATACGAGGACTAGTCCTATTACAAGTTTAATAGCACCTTCGCACCGACGCTCCCTATTTTCAAACTGAACTATTACTCCATTGCGGGTCTTATTCTCATAATTACTTGTTGTTATAACTTTTACAGCGCAATATTCCATTTAGAAAGGTTTATTATGGCCACTTTAGTTACTTGTATTATATTAGTATTGCTAATGAAATGTGAGCATAAAGTTCATTATTTTATAATTTTAAGATTTAAAGCGTAGGTGGCATTATAAACATATCTGAAAATAATATCATATTTTTAATAAAAGTACAACAAGAACAGAAACGGCTGGTCCGTGAGCTCAGCAGCACTCAGGTGGGTTGTTAGATTGGAGTTTTTGTTAACAATATAAGTTACGCCGACGATATGGTGCTGCTGAGCCCATCGATCAATGCCCTCAGGCACTTAATAAAGGTATGTGACTGCTATGCGGAGGCCCATGGGCTCAGGTATAACACGACCAAGAGTGAGGTGATGGTATTCAAGTCCGGTACGAAGAGCACCGTACCTCAGGTTGTACCTCACATTGAGCGGCTGTGCTTTCAAAAGAGTGGCGCAGTTTAAGTACCTGGGCCACTGGGTCACCGAGGCCCTCACTGATGATGTGGATGTTGAAAGGGAATGCAGGGCACTGTCAGCCAGAGCTAATATGCTGGCCCGTAGGTTTGCACGCTGTACTGCACAGGTAAAAATAACTTTATTCAAGGCGTACTGTCAGTCTTTTTATACGTGCAGCCCATGGGTGAAGCATACGCAGAAGACTTACAGTGCCCTGCGTGTCCAGTACAATAACGCGTTCAGGATGTTGATGGAGTTGCCACGCTTTTGTAGCGCATCAGGTATTAAGTCAGGCAGACGCTCAAGTGGACGGCTTTCAAGCGATACAGCGCAAAAGAATAGCGTCTCTGATGCGCCGCATACGGGGCAGCCCCAACAGCGTCCTGCAGCTTATTGCAGGGAGAATGGATGTGGATTGCTCCTTCATGCAGCATTGGACACATCTGCGAGTAATGCGGTCCTGATCCAATGTTTTTATTGTTTTGTGTCTATGTCTGTTTCTTGTGTTCGTATTACATTGTTTTAATGTATGGATGGTTACAATAACTGTGATGTTTGTTATTTATCTGAAATAAAAATGAAATTGAATTGAATTGAATACCACAGGTCATATTATCAACAACAAAGGCACATAAGTTGGTAGATTTGAATATAATAGTACCTAAAAGAAAACTCGATCAAAATAATATGAGAAGTAAGTTCATTTATTGATGAAAAAAGCCTAGACAATTGTCTTAATTTCAACTAGGCCTTTATTGTTGTCTAACAAGTTGGAGAACCGCTTTTTAGAAGGTTTTTTTCAACAGCGACCTTCGTCTTGCAAAACATCCACCACAGTGTGCCAATTAACTCCTTATAGAGTGGCAGACAAGTTTGAGCAACCTTTGCATGAGCAGACTTCATGGCATTAGTCTGTGAATCAGTCAAGCCGCTCGCCGCTTACACCTCAGGCCAAAAGTACCAGTTACATCGCTACGTGATTTATCGTCCGCTACACCACGCTAACTTATTACCAACGTTTATGTTGAGCGAATATGTACGAGATCATGTATTTTGTATATACCGAGTATATGACTTAAGATACATATTTACTAGGTACATATGTGGCCGCCATTACTTATATTGTGATTCGTTAGATGTGAGCCACTTTCGGTATCAGATTAGATACGAATATGAGGTTATTATAAATTTATGTTAAGCCACTGAGATATTTCTGTTATAATAATTAATCCTATTATAAAGGCTTTTTTCGAAGTTACCAATGAGCAAAATAATGCTTTACTCAGGATAAACTTTGAGCAACTATGTAACTATGTAAATGAAATTTCAAAGTAATAATGAAAAACAGATAAGTATGAAATTCACGCGTTAATTACAGTATAAAATAAAATGCGGAAGCATTCGATGTACACACGGTAACCCATCGCAAGATCAACTTTATAATACTAATAAACTCCTCAAAAAACCTAATCTATTATTCACCCTGTAACCATAATTATCTTCTTGTACGTAAAACAACATTGATATACCGCGCCTCAGCCATAATCTACTATTAAACGCAAACCAGGAGTTATTAAACAGAAAAAAACCGGCCAAGTGCGTGTTGGACCACGCACAATGAAGGGTTCCGTAGTTGGGATGAATTTATCTTAAGAACAAACTTAACATTGTAGTTGAAAAACATGTTCTCCCATACATTCCAACTGTAAATGTAAGTTTGTACTCACAATATTGATAGATTTACCATGTTATTTTAAGACTACAGACTTCTTATAAGATTTCCTGTAATCTACAGGTAAAGATCTATTTTCTGTATTTTTATCAAAATTTTAGGCTCAGTAGTTTCGGAGATAAGGGGGGGAATGATCAATTTTCGTCTATTTTCTTAAATAACTTTAAAACAATTTATAAAAAAAAATATATTTGAGACTCTCATAGTAAGTCCTTTCATTTGACATGCCACATGGTGTAGTTTGCAAAACTTTTTTTTTTTAATTTTCTTATTTGCCCCCCAAAAGTGACCTCTATATTCAAATTTAATTTATTAACTTTACCCGTCCGTGTTTGGGTCACAGAAATTCATATGTGTACCAAATTTCAATATAATCGGTCCATTAGATTCGGAGCAAACTGGCTGTGACAGACGGACAGACAGACAGTTCCGTTTTTTCCTTTTGAGGTACGGAACCCTAAAAAAACTGATTACTCAGAAAAAGGCAAAGGAACGTAGGTATGTTTAGACTCTCAAATAAAAAAGATAAAGGTCAACATACACTTCTCCATTTCAATCTGTGTGCACAACGCCGATGATTAAAGGGCCTTTTTCGGCGATTCCTTTCATCATAGTTTCTGAGGTTTGTGAAAAAACATCACATTGAATGGTTTAAACCCGTAAAAGGCTACGTGTGTGGTCGCTGTTTGTCGATTCAGTTATGTCAGAAAGTTTCATGATAGAGGTCGAGATTTGAACCAGTATTTTCGTATTGTAGTGTGCATCTTCAGAATGAATTGTGCCTTTTTAGGGTTCCGTACATCAAAAAGAAAAACGGAACCCTTATAGGATCATTTCGTAGTCCGTCTTCCGTCTGTCTGTCAGTCTGATAAGACCCTTTTTCTCAGGTACGCGTGAAGGTACCAAGTTGAAATGAATATCAAATACTACGATCCCTAGGAGCTCTAAAAAACTCAATTTTGTAAGTCAACGCAATAAAAAACACGGCCATTTATGCGACATATTTTGATACTCGCAAATAAATCAAAACCTAAAGGGTACTTACCGTTGACCTAGAATCATGAAATTTGGCAAGAAGCAAGGTCCTCACAGCTCAAGTTAAGGAAACAGATCGAAAGTTGTTATTTTGTACTTAGTTTTATCACATACATAATCTTTTTTTTTTTCGATTACAAACTTACATTTGCAGTTCTACAAAGTTAAGTTTCTTTTTGGGATAAATTCATCCCAACTATTTAATCCTTCATTGTGCGTAGTTCGATACGCACTTGGCTAGTTTTTTAAGGAATATGTACAATGATGTTTATTAACTTACTTTTGTGTGTTTTTTAGGGTTTCATACCTCAAAAGGAAAAAACGGAACCCATATAGGATCACTCATGTGTCTGTTTCTCCGTGTGTCACAGCCAATTTACTCCGAATCTAATGGACCGATTAAGTTGAAATTAGGTACACATATGAATTTCTATGACCCAAACACGGACGGGTAAAGTAAATAAATGAATTTTGAATAAGGGAGTCACTTTTGGGGGGCAGCTATGAGAATTAAAAAAAATGGCAAACTATACCGTGTGATATATCAAATATATATATTTTATAATTTTAAAATAATTTTTTTTATAGTTATTTATGAAAATAGATGAAAATTTACCCTTCCCCCCTTATCTCCGAAACTACTGAGCCTAAAATTTTGAAAAATATACAGAAAATAGATCTTTACCTGTAAATTACACGAAAATCTATACAAACTCTGTGGTCTTAAAATAACATGCTAAATCTCTCAATACTGTGAGTATAAACTTATATTTACAGTCGGAATGTATGGGAGAACATGTTTTTCAACTACAGTGATACGTTTGTTCTTGGGATAAATTCATCCCAACTACGGATCCCTTCATTGTGCGTAGCCCGACACGTACTTGGCCGGTTGTTTATTTTTCTCATAAATATCTTATCAAATTAGTTGTATTTTGATTAACTATTTTTGCAATAAAATATACAACCCAACTAATAAACTCTTTTCTTTTTTCAGGTAAACTACCACAACTTTTTAAATCTACTCTACCAGTTATTTCCACTAAACACGGTCACAAGGGTAAGCCTTTTAAGATAAATATGTTTACGCAAAATACCGTTATAATAAATAAATAAATAAATAAATAAATATGTTTGGACATATCACACAACGCCATCTAGCCCCAAGCTAAGCAACCTAATGCTTGTGTTATGGTAACGAGATGGCTGATAAACTACTTATATACATTTTTTTTTTGTAAATACATACATATTATAGATAGAAAAACACCCAGACTCGGAACAAATACTTGTAGGTCGTACAAATATTTGTTCCGTGCGGGAATCGAACCCGCGACATAATATAGCCACTAGTACGAAAGCGGCTCTACACAAAAAAACAGTCCATCGTACAGTCATGCGTACGCGTAGCGTGACGTCAGCCGGCACTTCGCACGTGTTTACAAACAATGCCGAAGCGACGAAGATTCTTGGAATCTTGTAACGCTCCAATGTTTTTATGGATGCCAGAGAACTGGACTCTATCGTAGTGTATGTTTCGTTACAGGATAAATATTTATCTGTTTTATAATAATACCACTCTATTAAGTCCCACTGCAGGACAAATGCCTCTTCTCATACAGAGAAGGCACGAGCATTGATCACCACGCTTGTTCAAGACGGGTTGGCGATTTCAGACAAATATTAACTATAAGTCCAGGTTTCCTCACGATGTTTTCCTTCACCGATGTCAGTAATGTCCAAGATCAACTCAGAAAGTACATTATGAATTTAAAAAGTAACATTTTATTAAGTCAGTTTTTCAATAATTTTTAAAAAGTCGATTAGTTTCCTAACAATTTAAAATACTCATGAAATCTGACAATAGTTACAAGATGGCAAGCGTACTTGTGCCTTTTTTTTTGTGGATTGGAAATCATCAAATGACTTCTCCCGCTCTGGGCGGAGCGGGAGGGCGTGTCTGACTTTTACTGACTAACGTGCCAGGGCCACGGTATCTCTTTCGTACTACCCGTGACCCCGGCGGCATCGGCCCTATTGGACCCCGTCACTGCTGACATCTCTTTGAGGCGCGCGTGGAACACAACGCGCCGTTGACCCGGGCCTTGTCCTTACCGGACGGCGAGCTGCTCATTACTCGTCGTCCGCAAGCCCGCGCCTACAGTGGCCGGGGATCGGCGATAGATTCCCGCCGGCCAGGGCGTCTCCTGCGGCGGCTAGGGGCGCGAGGGCGCTGCTGTTGCCTCTCCCTCACGCGTTCCTTTGCGAGCATTACTGCTTCGCAGAAGGAGGTGACGGCCTCCCATGCACTCTCGCTCCACACCATGGCCTGGACCAGGTTTGGACGCGAGAGATCGCCGCCGCCGATCGCCTCCGTGAGAGCACACACACGCCCAAGACGGGCAGACCTCCACTGTATGCTCCACCGTGTCCTCCGGGCGATCCACACAATGGTGACACCCGAGAAGCGTACTTGTGCTTTAAGCAGAATATTTAATATTCATTTATGCTTACAACAGCGACATCTGTCTGAGAACAAAGAAGCTATTATCTTCAGTACAAATTGCTTCCTAGGAGTTAAATTATTAGGTTATAAATAAAATCAACCGACTCCATCTACAGATATTTTGTGTTATGCAATATCTGAAACTGATATTCTTTTAAACTGCTAAAGTAGGTATCTAAACTGCTGGCTTATTCAAACAGTTAACTAGGAAACGCTGTCAATGAATCCTTTAAAGAAATATATAATATTTATTATTTACAGCACCTTTAATACTTTGAGTCCTACACGATCAAAATTTTCAAGTTACTACTGTCTACAGCGTGTCGCTACAATGGCGACATTAATTTGACACATGTATGCGGTTCCACGTTTTCATTTCGTAAAGACATTTTAATTTTTTTTTTTTGGGTTTTATACTGCGTAGGGCAGTAGGCTTTAGGAATATAAACGCTATAGCTGCTCTGTATAACGCACTCGTAAGAACACAATTAGAGTTCAATGCGGCTGTATGGGCTCCACATGAAACCAAATATGTCCTAATGCTGGAGCGCATACAGAATAAATTCACACGGTACCTGTATATGAAACTATACGGAGTCTATCCTTTCTATCCATTGATGTACCCAACCCTATTTGTGTTAGGTATGGTTGGGTACAACAAGCTGGAAACAAGAAGGGATTTGGCACTTGTTACGTATATTTTTAAGTTACTTCGTGGTAAGATCTCTAACCCGGGTGTGCTAAAGGATGTGTGTCTGAACGTGCCTGATAACTACGTAACGCGGCGTCGTCGGAGACCGCGGTTACTGGCGGTGCGTCGCGGCCGGACCAACCTGCTGGGTAAAGCACCTTTGACGCGCGCCTTGCATACACTTAACGAAATCGCGGAAAGGGTAGATTTATTTTACTGTTCTCTGAATGAGTTCACAAAGATTACTTTACATGTGTTATGTTATACTTAACTTATTGTTACTTTAAGTACTTATTGTTGTTTTACTTATTGTTTGAGGCCACGCTACCGATTTGGGGCAACCTGTAATGTTAGTTGTGTTGGGAATAATAAATAAATAAATAAATTTCAATAAACGTTATTATTTATTGATTTATTTACAATTTTATAAAATAGCATCTTGGAACAACCTGTAGCGCAGAGATGAAATTGACAAGACGCCCCCACCCGAGCTTTTTATCCTTAACAGCTGGGTCAGAACAATAGACAAACGATGAACAAAAAAAAGCATAGAACAATAGCTTCATGAATGAGTCTTTTGCATAGAGTGATGCTAATTTTGGTTATTATTTTAATTATTTAGTTTGTTTGATATTTTTTTTATTTCAATTAACGAATTATTTTATCTCATTATAATTTTTATAGTTACTGGCCACTAGCCCTACCCGCATGTTGAATCAATGTCGCTGTTGTGGTGGTACGTTGTATTGCGCTCCCCTTACTAAACAAACAGAGACACCGCCACTATACTCAATTTAACTCCTAATATTGGGTTCACAAGTTTCCCAATACTTAGAAGAGCAATAACGTATTTTCTAAACTCGAAACCGTTACGAATAAGCGTTACTATAAGCAGTTATCCATAAAATCCCGGATGTATGTACCGGCAGTTTGACGGGAGCCACCCCTAAATAATGGGCGGAATTTCGCACCATAGACCAGAACATAAACTATTAAAGAGATGCCAACAACCGGCTATAGTACGATTTTATGAGCTGCTTTTGCATATTGAACGTTACGAAAGTACTTCAGATTGGCAAATAACTGCTTCTTTTTAGTTTTCAGATATTAATGTGTTTATGCTTTAAAGAGGATGCGCTGTGGTAGCCTGCAAAATTCAAATTTTCTTGCGTTTTATGCAATTTGCAGGTCCGTGTCAGGTTGTATCTTGATCAAAATATGATACGCGGCAATAAAACATGTATTTACATAATTTTAATCATAAAAATCATCAATACATCTCGATAAGATATATTTCTTGCAGTGTCGTTAGATTTCGTTCGTTCGACGAATCTGCACGAAATCTAACTTAGAGAGATGTGTTGATGATTTTCATGGTTAAAATTATATAAATACATATGTTTTATTCCCGCGTATCATATTTTGATTAAGATACAACCTGACAAAAACCAAAAAAAAAATGAATTTCGCTGGCTACCACAGCGCATCCCCCTTGAAAGGTTAGCCAAGAGCTGTTTGGTTTAGTTTTGATAATTAACTTTTTTATGTTCGATTCGTTGCGACACTGAAGCTAATAAATATACAAATACTTTATTGTAATTCACAGATCGTAGATTGATATTTTATGTTTACTTTATTAATGTTATCATTGCCATGGTGACCAGACTAAGAGATTCACATCGTAAACGATCAGTTTTAAAATGGAGCAGGACATCCTCATATTACTACTTGCTGCAGAAAAAAAAAACACTTCCCATACTATATTTCGACAATACAATTATAGTTAAGTACTGTATTATAGTAAGTAGATAGAAAATTGGTTCGCTTGGGCAAAAATATGAACAAAAATAAACGAGCATGCAAGCATTTAATAATTAATGAATTCCCTGCATATTAAAGTCTACGTTATATAATTAGCTACTGAAACAGATAAACATTATAGTGTTAACCAAAATATAAGTACATATACTATCAACATTGTCTACAAATAACTAGAATGGAAATAATAAACGGACGTAAATCAGTCAAAAGTCTTATTGCACCATATTTCATCTTCCTTCCTTATTATTATCCTTCTGCTGCGGCCGGTTCACCTTCTGCAGGTTCAGCGCTTGCAACTGGCGCTTCGCCTTCAGTAGCACCTTCAGCGGCCTCTGCAGCCTCAGTAGGCGCTTCGCCCTTGGCTGGCGCTTCGCTTTTGGCTGGCGCTTCACCCTCGGCTGACGCTTCGCCCTCGGCTGGCGCTTCACCCTTGACTGGCACTACGCTTTCGGCTAGCGCTTCGCCCTCGGCTGGCGCTTCGCCCTCGGCTGGCGCTTCGCCTTCGGCTGGCGCTTCGCCTTCAGCAGGCGCTTCACCCTCAAAGGCTGGTGCTACAACTTCTTCTACGGGTGTTTCACTGTCCGCAGCCTCTGCTGCTGTTTCAGGTGTTCCTTCTTCAGCGGCTAGCGCCGCAGCTACAGGACCTTCTTCTGTCTTCTCAGGTTCAGTTGGCGCTTCAATCGTTCCGCTCTTCTTCTGCATGATCTGCGATTTGTGCGGTTCACGCGTTGGCGGTGGCACTGCTTCAGCTGCCGGGGTTCCCGGTATTGCAGGAGCAGGTGGAGCTGTTTCTCCCCTTTTGCCTTTATCTTTTTTCAGTTTTCGCTCCAAAGGCAGGTACAGTTTATAATCATGTGGCAACTCTTCTTCAGTGTATAGCTTTTCACTAAAGTAAATTCGTCTTAATCTTGCATTAGCATGTATTTGCACTCGTAAAGTTTCCATAAAGTTTGTTCCGTACGCTCTTCTTGTGAAATCGGCAAGGTTGAATTGTACCTGGTTCCAACCACTTGCTAAACCGATAGGCATAGTTGTACAAAAAGGTTTTATCTTCGTAGTAGATTGGAAATTGGAAATTCTGAAGCGCCTCCTCATGTTCTTATCATCAAGTACAGTTATCTCGAAAGAGAAATAACGCTTCAAGTTCTTTATAATCATGACAAGAAAGGGTAGTTTTATGCCTAACACTTGATTGTTCTTTGGACATGTTATATACGTAGTTGCAACGTTTGTACTCACGATTTCGAGGACTATAGAATTAACTTCACTGTCAGTGAGCCGTTTTATGTGTCCATTTTTCACTTGCATGTCCCATATCGCCAGAGGATTGGCCCCACAACTGTAAAATATGGACAACAATCCATTTTGGTATGTGTTTTTGAACATCGTTTATTGATTAGTTCTACAATAGCAAAAAAGTGTTAACAGTAATCTGTTTTAGACACGTTTGCAGTTATTTTGTTGTATATTCTGATTATTTAACATGATTTAACATTTCTACATACACTTTGACGTTGCCTTTTTGACAGGCATTGACAGATTTCGATTAATCAAAAGTAACTGGTTTTATTGTACAAAAAGGATTCTTACAATGAGTTATTGCGCTATTATAACAATAAGTACCTACTAACAATAATTTTATTGTAGAAAGTGCCAGCTTTTTGGAGGTGATTCTATAGGTGTTATAAAAAAATTAAGGAGTGCTTTAGACCATCGAACTAAATAACTTCTACTATGGGACAAACTTCGCAATCGCGGAAAAAAAATCTGGTGTTGCATACTAAAGTTAATAAAAAAAAAAAAAATAAATAAATAAATAAAAATAATAATAAACATACCTACGTTCTAAACTGTATGGGACAGCTGTTTTTTCGCGATTTCAAAGTTGGTCCCATAGTAAAAGTTATTCAGTTTGATGATCTAAAGCACTCCTTAATGTTTTTAAAGTTAATTTAGTTATCCGTCTGTCTGTCTATCAGTCAGTCTATCAAGACCCTTTTTCTCAGGATCGCATGGAGGTATCATGTTGAAATTAATATCAAATACGTAGGTATATATTAATAGTTGGTGATAGGTGTAGGTGGGGTAGGTAGGAATATAACAACATTTTCAGGATGCTGATGCGGCTGCCTCGCTATTGTTGTGCGTCTGGTATGTTTGCGGAGGCGCGAACGGACGGCTTCCATGCGATTGTGCGCAAAACGGGTAGCTTCCTTGTCACAGTGTTGACCTAGAATCATGAAATTTGGCAAGAAGCAAGGTCTCACAGCACAAGTAAAGGAAAATCTACGGGTAATTTTATCACTGATAATTTTTTTTTTTTTGTTGTTACAGTGTTAAGTTTGTTTTTGCAGCGTTGCGAGGCAGTAGCAACGGCATCCTGCAAATGATTGTATAGTGCGGATTTCCCTATCCAAAACAAATGGATGCGAATTGTTTTGAGCATTTACTAACACATTGTTTACGTCATAATAATATACTAACACAATTTTGATTTTATTTTAAATTATTTAATTTATGTAAAGTTAGTATTGTGTTAATCGATTTTAATTCAATTTTATGTAATGTTAGTGTATATGTGCCAATTGATTTTAACTTAATTTAATGTATTGTATGGATTGTAATTATCTGAAATAAATGAATTAATAATAATAGTCCCTTGGAGCTCTAAAAAATCAAGCTTCTAAGTCAACGCAATAAAAACCAACGGCCATTTATGCGACATATTTCGATACTGGCAACTAAATCTAGGATAGGGTACGTCCTAGGGTTGAACTAGAATCATGAAATTTGGGCAAGAAGCATGGTCTTACAGCAGTGGTGGCCCAGTGGTAAAGCCGTGACTATCGAGTTGTATGTCGTGGATTCGTACACAAGCAGGCACTTTACTTTGTGTAAATTATTTCATCATCACTGCTCTCAAAACGGTGAAGGAAAACATCGTGAAGAAACTGGCATTTTTTTTTATTTATTTATTTGGTAAAAACATGCACAGCAGATCCAAGTTATTTCACAGTTCAATTTAAATAAAAACAGACATATTTACAATAAGGAAGGAATAAAAATAAGAAATAACACACAAAAACAACTAACAAAACAAGTAAAACTAACAAATATCAATCAAATAATATTAGCACAAAAAAAAAACTCATCTTTCGTCCATCATCTCACAGAATCGCAAACATGCACGACATACGTCTATCCATCTTGCGGCAAACAAATCACACTCCTGTGTCGATGCCAGTAGAGCATTCAGCATTGCGAGCGCGCGAACCAAGGGCGAGTAGAATGCGAAACTGCGCGTGCTGAAGGAACGGCCAACAATCCGTATCGTCGCAGGCTAAGTTGGTATTTGGGCACAGGAGGAACAAAATGTCTCACAAGTTGAGCTACTGGTTCCTGGCAATCAGACTCCCCCGAAGGACACGACAAGCGAACATGAGAAAGTGATTACGCCTAACTTCAAGAGAGTTAAATTTCAGCATTCCAAGCAAAAATTTTGTGGGATATAGGAATGGATAGTACCCGAACAGATTTTTAAATAAAAATCTAAGGAATGTTTTTTTGGAGCTTCTCAAGAAGTGAGGCGTAAGTACTTTCATAGGGGATCCAAATAATTGAAGCTGACACTAGTTTACTTCTAACTAAAGCCATATAAACCAATTTAAATGGCCAGAGCGTTGGTAAATTCTCGCATATTCCGTTAAGTGAAATCTAGTCTCCGGTATGAATCAGTGGCGAGAGACCACATAATGTTCGTATCCTAGAAGCAAAAATTCGAAGACATGTGACATCCACCAACCCACACTGGGCTAGTTTATACTATACTGGCTGCACCAGATAAGTGTGGTCTTTAAGGATATGGTACAGAAAACTTAACAACTTTCTCCATGTGACCAACACCGTAATCGCGAAAAAAAATTCAGTCGTCCCATATATTTGGGTTTGGTACCTATTGAAGTTTTGTATGGACGGTTGCTAAATTTTTTGCGATTACGTTGTTGGTCCCATGGAGAAAGTTGTTCAGTTTGATGGTCTGAACCATACCCTTAAAGACCACACTTTTATGGCACACCCAGTATAGTATAAACTATGGTTGGTGGATATCACATGTCTTCGAAATTTTCCTATAAAAAACAAATGTGCATCACGCACTTGGCCATAGATACTATATAAAGTAACACACTTGGCTGCAACTACCAAACTGGTCACGCGTCTGTTCAGATGTGCCCGGTCTTTGGTCGGAGCTTCTGCGGCTCCGTATTTATTAGTATACTCTTTTTTTTGCGGCCAAGAACGCGGCCACAAAAATGACCAGTCAAAGTCGGGTGGTGCGTAAGGTCCGTTAAGGTGTCTTGGTACTTTAAGTTAAACACAGTGGTTAAGTATAATAATATAATTTAATCAACATAGCCATTTCTTCTTCACAAAAAACTATAGATGAAATTAATCTTAAAAAAAAACAAGTAAACCGTAAGTGGGTCCAGATATGTATTATTTGCCCGATCCGATCACCGTATCCGTATCGCCGACGCGTATCATGATCGCCTATGTGAACGGGTGATGATATGCGATCATGATACGCAGTCTCGGTCATATCTATACGATACGATGACTGATACGGTGATCGTATCGGATAAATATCTGGTCCCGGCTGTAGATAACTATATAATTAAATTAATCTTAAAAAAAAATAACAAGTGGAACCGTAGATAGTTAAAAGTAGTTTTTTTCTAATTAAACATAAGTAATATTTGAATATAGCAACTAAGTTTACTAGTTATCATTTGACCCCAGTTTAGTAATTATGTAATTGTTTCCATACAAATACCAATAATGTTTTTGATGATCATGCAAACCATCTGCATAGAGCGTCAGCACAATACTACTCAGTATTTATTATTCTTTATCCTCAGTCGATTCTAATTGGTTGCTGTGTCTTCTTTTGTATCAGTCGCCACATCTTCTATAGGTGCGTCCATCATTGTGATTACGTCCTTCGTTTGTACTGCAGCTTCTACAGATTTTTCTTTTACTAGTTCAGTAGTTTCTGTAGCAGCCTCTACTGCACTTGGTATTTCTTCAGTAGCAACCGGAGTTTCTGTTACCGGAGCTTCTGTTACCGGAGCTTCTATTACCTGAGCTTCTGTTACCGGAGTTTCAGTTACCGGCGCATCTATTACCGGAGCTTCTGTTACCAGGTCTTCTGTTACCAGGTCTTCTGTGACCGATTTTTCTATTACCGCAATTTTTGGTACCGAAGTTTCTGTTACCGGAATTTCTGTTACCGCAGGTTCTGTTACCGGAATTTCTGTTGCCGAAACACCCTGATCAGGACCGCTTTCTGCTACAGCACCCGGTTCAGCTGTAACAAACGGAACTTCAGCCGCCACATCACTCTGATCAGGAGCGCCTTCTACCGTAGCAACCGGAGCTTCAGGTGGTAATTGAAGAGTAACTTCCACTTCTGCGCCTTCTACGACCTTAGATGACCTTTTTTCAAATGCTTGCCCTTGAGATACGGTTTTATCAACCGAAGCAACCTTGGTAACTTTTGAAACTGAAGCTGATATAGTGTCTCTCTTCAGTTCTGCACTTTTTTCTTTT
Organism: Cosmia pyralina; assembly: GCA_946251885.1. Lineage (NCBI taxonomy): Eukaryota > Metazoa > Arthropoda > Insecta > Lepidoptera > Noctuidae > Cosmia > Cosmia pyralina. Next base: position 16,830,980 of record OX276357.1, read on the forward strand.
TGAGGTGGTACAACTTTTTCGTCTGTTTTGGTTTTATATTTATCACCTGCTTTTTGTTTCAAAGGTATAAACAGTTTATATTCTGCGGGCATTTGATCTTCTGGAAGGATTCTGTCTGCGAAATATATACGCCTTATTCGGATGTTAGCGTTTATTTTAAATTTTTGAACTTCTACGTATTGCTTTTTGTACGCCCTCCTACAAAAATCGGACATATTGAACTGGATTTGATTCCAACCCTCAGAAAGAGCAATGGGCATCACGGTACATAGTGGTAAGATCTGGGTTGTACTCTGGAAGTTCGATACGCGAAATCTTCTTCTAGTTCCGGTATCATCCAATATAGTAACTTCGAAAGAAAAATATTTCTTCAAGTTCTTAACAACCATGACCAAAAACGGCATCGTTATTCCCAGTGTCATTTTGCCTTTAGGACATATCATGTATGTTGTACTTACATTAGTTCCTCCTATTTCTAAAACTGTGGACTTTATATCCTCGTCCAAAAACTTAGTTATGTACCCATCTTTGGTGTATGTGTCCCAGATGTTCAAAGGCTTAGAACCACAGCTATAAAATATAGTGAGGAAACCGCGTTGATAAGATTCCCTATACATATTTGAAAAACATCTAGTTAAATATTTTACAATGGTAAAAATCAGTCACTTATTAGATCCGTCCTCCTTATTTAGCCACTATAACGCGCGTTTGCGTGTTATAGTCTTTGGATCCGTCATTCGTTGATTCTGTCAAAGATATGTCAAAGAGAAGCAACCGAATTATGAAGTCATTTTTTCTGTAAGTAGGATTCATGCTTTATAATGCTACCTACTGTACTATCCACTCCAAATCTGTATCCTACTTCCTATTATCACACTAACCACACTAATATTAGAAAGGCGAAAGTTTGTGAGTGTGTATGTTTGTTACGTCTTCACGCTCAAACAGCTGGACCAATTTTGATAAAATTTGGTATGGCGGTAGTAGGTTGGAGTGTGGTAATTGCCGACATCCACGCAGGCGAAGCCGCGGGCAACGACTAGTACCTAATTATATAAAAATTAATCCCTATTTCCCTTGGTGACGCCATAACTTGAAAACTTTTAAGTTTTCTAATATGTACTTTGTAGAAGGTTCTTACGGAAATCACTTTTTCGAAATTTTTTCGTTCGAATTTCATTTTACCGAAAACTATTGACCGACGTCTTTTTTGTTATTCCTGTGTCATAGGTATTATTTTACCGAACTATATTTCGCCGATTTACAAAATAACTTATTGCTATTGGCCGAAGCCTCTTTTTGAACTTTTTTCATTTGCTAAATGATTCGCCGGCCAGCTAGCCGAAGCTGCGGTGGTGAGCGTTCAAACCATCTGCCACGATAAGCTCGCGTGGGGCCGCCCAAACCCCGCAGCGCCGGAGCCGTGACATAAACAATGCTTGCTGCATGTTGCATGCCTGCTTGCACGCTGCAAGCTTGCTTGCATGCTGCATGTCTGCTTGCACGCTGCATGCCTGCTTGCACGCTGTATGCCTGTTTGCACGCAGCATGCCTGCTTGCACGCTGCATGCCTGTTTGCACGCAGCATGCCTGCTTGCACGCTGCATGCCTACTGGCACTTACAATGTTCGGAAACATAATACTTCGAACAAATGTTATTTCGGCTAACTGTAAGTTCGGTAAAAAGTTTTTCGACCAAATGAAACGTCGGAGTAACGAAAAAATCGAATTGATAATAGATCAACTACGGAAAGAAAAATTAAGAAAATTGGAAAATTTCAGAAATCATATTGGCTATTTTATTTATTTTACATTAAAATATTCATAGCTAAGACCAACTAGTATAGTATAATTAATGGTAAAGAATTAGTTACGAAACTTAACTGAATAGAAAATTCAGTCACCACTTAAAGAACTTCAACACACAACGGTTAAAGTTCAATTTTGCTTGAACTAGTATATTTATACTTGTTTATAGTTACCGCTTCTATCTAACTTGTGGGAGATATTACAGCATTGTTATGAAGAGGTGAAAGACCAAATTCAAAGTATAAAGTACTTTAGAAGCGACGCCGGCGGAAATTTGCGTTTTTGCCAACCCTAGGTACGCTGGCACCCTTTTATCATGATTCGTCTATAGCAGTATTTACCTAAAATTCGCACGAAAGCCCTGTAGTATTGTCAGAACGATTTGAAGACCGATCTTGGCAGAAAAGAAACACAAGCTAATTCGTAGGAAATAACAGAGCCAGAAGGAAATAACAGCCGCATGGGTCGACCCATGCGGCTCAAGTCATCAAGGTTAAGTAACGGTTGCCGATGTTGGTCCGTGGATAGGTGACCATTCATTACATACCGAGACGCCTCCATGCTTCGGAAAGCATGTTAACGACATTGTCATTCGTAGATCTTTGACAGTCTTTACGATTTGTCAGAAACCCAAAAGTCTGACAACCAATCTTACCAGCAAGGGGTTACCCGGTAACTGTGCTGTGGTGGTCAGAAAAATACTGGTATTCAGCTGCATCCGGTTAGGCTGGAATCCGACCCCGACATTGTAGAACAAGGGTAAGCAGATGATGAGGGCCAGAAAAGAAATTCATTGTGAATAAAATATTTTTATATTCAATTCCCACGCAAATAGCAGTCAATTGCAGCAAATAGGTTACCTTTTGCTGTGGGAGCCGATTGACAATTTATCGCCACTTATGCATTATACCAATCTTGACATCTAATACTCGTACATCAAATCACGGCACCAAATCGGCTTGAATTGACATCGATGCAAACTATGCTATTCTTAAAAAAAAATACTTCACTTAACTTCAGTATATACTTATTTTTAACCGACTTCAAAAAAAAGAGGTTTCTCAATTCGACCGTATATATATATATATATACATATATTTTTATGTGTATTCGCGGATAACTTCGTCGTTTATGAACCGATTTTAATGATTCTTTTTTTGTTGGAAAGAAGATATCTTAAGGGTGGTACCATGATAAGGAAACTAGGATCTGATGATGGCATCCCAAAGAAATCGAGGGGAACCTTCAAGTTTTATAGGCACACCTATAGCGATTTGGGTATTTTTTATAGTAACTCGTGCATTTGCTCCCCAAAAGCACCATTTGGTGAAGTGGAACTGATGAGGAAGACTACAGATGGCCATCGGAACTACTCAATAATACGTATTTCACGGGGTGCGATTCGATTATTGCTAAGCAATTTATGCTCGTCACAATACATATTAGGTTGGGGAAAAAATCTTTTCGCATTATAGTACGTAAGAACTTAAAATTAAATCTCTTTGGCTATACTATTTGTATCTGGCTGGTTTCGGTATCATTGAAAGTTTAAATTTTAAAGAACATAATTCCAAATTCAAATTAGGAAAATGTGTGATTTTCATTTGTTTTTCGTACTGTCAAGATGAGTGAATCTAATGAAGAAATTCGATACATTTTAAAATTTTACTACAAAAAAGGTAAAAACGCAACGCAAGCCGCGAAAAAAAATTGCGATGTTTATGGACCCAGTGCAGTGTCTGTGAGAGTAGCACAAATTTGGTTTAAGCGTTTTCAATCCGGAAATTTTGATGTCAAAGATGCACGTCGCTCTGGTCGCCCTATTACGGATAAAATGGATGCCATTTTTTAAAAAGTGGAGCAAGATCGGCATATCAGTAGTTACGACGTAGCTGAAGAACTGGGAATTGACCACAAAACAGTTTTGGCGCATTTGAAAAAAACTGGGTACACAAAAAAGCTCGATATTTGGGTACCTCACGAGCTCACTGAAAGAAACCTAATGAACCGTGTACTCATTTGTGATTCTTTATTACGACGTAATGAAACCGAACCATTTTTGAAGAAGCTGATAACTGGTGATGAAACGTGGATCACGTACGACAAGAACGTGCGAAAAAGGTCGTGGTCAAAGGCCGGTCAGGCTTCACAGACTGTGGCGAAACCCGGGTTAACTCGCAACAAGGTGATGCTGTATGTGTGGTGGGATTGGAAGGGCATTATTCATTATGAACAGTTACCACCAGGCAGGACCATCGATTCTGAACTCTACTGCGAACAACTGATGAGATTAAAACAAGAAGTTGAGAGAAAGCGGCCGGAATTAATCAACAGAAGGGGTGTGGTTTTTCATCATGATAACGCTAGACCTCACACAACTTTAGCCACTCAGCAAAAATTAAGAGAGTTTGGCTGGGAGGTGTTAATGCATCCGCCGTATAGTACTGACCTTGCACCTTCAGATTTCCACCTGTTTCGGTCTCTTCAGAATTCTTTAGGCAGTGTCAGGTTAACATCACGAGAGGACTGCCAAAACCACTTGTCGCGGTATTTTGATCAGAAGTCCCAAAATTTCTATAGCAATGGGATCATGTCCCTACCTACAAGATGGCAAAAAGTTATCGAACAAAATGGTACCTACATACTTTAGATAAATGTAAATAATGTATATTAAAAAATGTTTTGAATTTTCTTAAAAAATGCGAAGAAACTTTTTCCCCAACCTATTATGTTGAAGTAGAGCTGTGACTTCACCATTAGTTCCAGTTCTCCTTGTTCCTTACTGGGAGAACTCTTCATAAATAATGATTTTCCCGATATAAGGACGTTAGTCCTTGTATCGGGAAAATCAATATTTTGTAAAAGGTGATGAGCAGTCGACATTAGGCTACTGTAACTTAGATAAATTACGACTGACCCACTAAAAAGTGAAAAATAAAAACTTTTTTACAAAAAAACAAACAACCGACTTCCAAAAAAAACTTTTTTACAAGAAAAACAACTGACTTCAAAAAAAATACTACTAAGTGAAAAATAACTTTAATTTCGGAAGTCGGTGTCTTTGGATCTGTATTTTAGCTTTTTGCCACCGACTTCCGAAATTAAAGTTATTTTTCACTTAGTAGTATTTTTTTGGAAGTCAGTTGTTTTTTCTTATAAAAAAGTTTTTTATTTTTCACTTTTTAGTGGGTCAGTCTGTAATTCATCTAAGTTACAATAGCCTAATGTCAACTGCTCATCACCTTTTACAAAATATTGCTTTTCGTATTATATACGGTCGAATTGAGAATCCTCCTTTTTTTGAAGTCGGTGGCAAAAAACTAAAATACAGATCCGAAGACACCGACTTCCGAAATTAAAGTATTTTTTTGGAAGTCTGTTGTTTTTTTTTTTTGTAAAATTTTTTATTTTTTTTTTATTTAGTAAATTAACATCAGATTTCTATAATACCGAAGCATATAGTAGTTTTTATAAATTCTGGTCATCCCTTACTTTACAGAATTTCATTCTATTAGCGTGAGTTTCAACTGGAAAGCTGATGACACACTGCAGCTATTATAACGTCTACCAAAAATAAAGTATGAAAACATTGTTAACGTAACTTTTAACATCAGACAAGTTAGAACGTCATAATAAATGAGGCGTTCAGACGTAAACACAAAAACTTGTAACATATACCTACGAAGAAATAAAAGTTTTAAAAGAAAATCTCGCTCTCTGTGATTTATCTAGCCATTTGTCATCCTCGACACTAAGAAAATATGTCACGCAAAGCCACAAGTAACGCACACAGTCACACTGTGTAACGCACACAGTCACACTGTGTAACGAATATAACATTTTTGTCGTCTCTAAATCACATGACTTTTCCACTATGCCGGCTGCCCTTAAAGACAGTCGCGCACACTAGCAAAAAACACGAGTAGCGGGAACAAAAGAAAAATGAAAAAGTGCCTTTCGACTGTCATGATAAGGAGTGCATGGGCGTGTTTCTGTTGTTATTGTGACTACACTGATGCTACACGGCTTTGCTGCTTTTTGCCCCCGGATAACGCGTTCGGAACACTGTGCTTTATGTTAGGGGAACCCAGTTAAGATATCATACTTTTTTTTTTTCAAAATTAATGGCGCAGAAAACGTGAAGCCGATAGCGTTAACGGATGGCGGAGAGAAATAAATGAATTAGATTTGTTTACGTATTTTCTTTGGGAGAAAACGATTTAATGTGGATCAGGACATGATAGATGGTATTCTAATCGATATTTAACGTTCGTGTTGTAATTCGATGCTTGATTCGGCTCCAATGAAGCCAGGGAAGCCTGTATGTATATATATTATATTGTATTACTTACGCATTTGATCTCTCTGTGGCGTAACAGGCTCGAAGCTAGGAAAATACGTAGCTTTGCTCTGACCTAATAATATTATGGAAAACTTTAATCGTAATTACATGTTCCATAAGGATATCTAACAGAAAACAAAACCAGTTTATTAATTTTGAATACCATTGTTCAGCATAGGACGCTGTTACAAATGGGTAATCAAAACATTACTTTTGTACACAAAAGTATGTTTATTAAATAAAATGTTTTGCATTCTTAAAATGTGTTTTGGCCGAATTGTTCATAGGTGTACAAGGTACGATTCTCAACTATAAATATAATTTTAGATAAGTACAGTTTCTCAATAAATGTACCGAACTGAAAATTTTTACTTCGGTACATTTATTGAGAAAATGTACCTATCTAAAATTATACTTATAGTTCAGAATCGTACCTTGCACATCTATCAACAATTCGGTCAAAAACATTTTAAGAATGCAAAGCATTTTATTTAATAAACATACTTTTGTGTAAAAAAGTAATGATTTGACTACACATTTGTAACAGCGTCCTTAAACAGAATGCGTAACGCAGCTTCCAAAGCAATCCAAAATGGCGGAAATTCCAAAATAAAAACTGAAAAAAAATCCAATACACGACTTTTTAACTGCACAATGTCGAGAAAATTCTAAATTAGAATATCGAAAACTGCAAAAAAAGGAAATAGAAACAAAAAAAGCAACGATTCAAATGTGCCTGGTATATTTACAGAGCTCATTGCGCGGCGCAACGGAGCGTGGCCTGCATAATGTATCGAACGGTGCGCGATTCCGGCAAAGCTTTGTCTGCATTATTTACAACCGACCCGTGTATTCACGCGGAAATTGGATTTGTAAAATAAGACACTGTATAAATAATCTTTATCTAAAACATATCTCAGCGGAGCTGTTCGCCGCCCAACTTTCGCACCCTGAGCTCTGATTCTCAGCAACCGATTGTCAGATTACGGAACGGAAATATCTGTGACGCTAATAGAGAGAATAAACGCTTCTTTATGTGCGAACTTGTTCTATGCTAAATCCCGCGTAGTATCATGAAATATGGAGCGATTTTTTGCCGTGCTGCCGACAGTCCGACAGTTCTGTTACTTCAAGCTAGCCTCTCGTTTGGAAATAATCGCCGACGCTTCAGTGCCCTGGTAGGGACAATGTATCGAAATTAATATCCGGGGACGAAGCGGGCGAACAATTTGTCCACCCGGAATGCGGATAATTAAACCGGCCTGCAGCCGTTTCCTAGCTTACATGAAGCTGAAAATATATGACGCCGTCTACCCGGAATTTAGTTTGTCTGGAAAAATGGACAGATGAAAACAAAAAAAAAAGAAACAAGATTTTTTCAGAGATATGTATAATATTCGGTTTTATGTCATTGTGTTTTACTTTAACACTTTACACAACACCTAATTGCAGATAAATTACGCTTTATATGACATCTGATACCGCATATAAAATTAAAATAATAGTCAGGTAACATTATTAACCTCTGCACTGAAATAAATACAACAACAAATGTCAGTAAAACCCATTTATATAAATGAGAGTAGTTAACTTTTATGCTGATAGTTGTATCAGCTACTTCTATTCAACATAATATACGTAGCAAGTTTACACTGGATCTAGAACCATTCTTTATTGTATACTAAAATCTATATATAGGTAGTGATCACACATACTTAAATATACTTGGTCTGAAAAACGTAAAACGTGTTTAAATTAGTCTTACAGTGAAAAAATACGAGCTAACAGTAATCTTTTTCTCAAACTGCTCATGTATCACGCTTCCTAATTTAAAAGAACATACAAATACTTAGCTGCTAGGGCAAACAGCGCATCACATACATTCTACGCGCGGCCATTTTAATCCATCGTCCGGAATCGCATCGTAAATCCGTAACGTCGATTAGGCCACTGTTTGTCCGAGCCGAGGCAAATAAATAGCAATAGACATCTTGGATTCTTGACTGTACGACGTTGTGCGCGACGATACAATAATGCGATATAAGCCGTGATTTGCGATCGGTAATAGGCTTAATTTATTATTAGTAAAGCACTTTTGTTGGCGATAGTAACTGATGATCGATCGGAAAATCTGGTGTGGAGTTCTTTTTTTCTTGATGGACTTTGTCGTAACATCGTGAAGTTGGCCTTAGTTTTTGTAGACAAGACTGGGATTCTTTGTTTTGACCTATGTTTGTTTACACCAACCATTTTTATTTACAGCACAGTTTGTAGTAAATAAATATGTTTAATAGGTAATACGGGCTGGTAGCTCCTCAAAGAAGGGCAGCAAAGTCTTGGTGCTACTGAGAACCTCACAGGGTACCTGGGTTACCGAAGTACTTAGCACTGTATGCGGCGACCACCGGGCAGTTTAGAAGCACATGAGCTGCTGTCTCGTCGTCCTCCATGCAGGCCCTGCACAGCGGACTGTCTGTGACTCCTATGACAAAGAGGTGTTTATTAAATGGCCCATGGCCAGTTATAGCAGCTGTAAAAGTACGCAGCTGTTGTTTAGTTAGTCGGAGAACCTGTTTCGTGAGGCGGCCATCAATTGAAGGGATTGCTTCCTTAGCCTGCCTACACTTACCTTGGTCCGACCATAGTTTGTGATGTTGGTCCCTGGTGCGTAATAAAAATGGTTAACGTAACGGGTGTTTTTGTGTGCTTGCAAATTGATATAAAGGTGCTTTATTAATATTCATAACCTACGCACAAAGTATGTTTAATTCACTTACACTTCTCTTAAAGCTGCCTTAACATTATTCTACCCGAAGTTTTTTTGACTTCATAATTTTTTTATAACACTAAACATAATCCATGACCATAAGAAAAAAAACAGATTTCATATTTACTGCAATGAATTTGGTTCACGTATCAGATATTTTATGTAGTGTAAATAAAGATTCTGCCAAGAGGTCGTGCCAAGACTTGCTAGCTAGGCTCTATCGCGTGCCAATGCCAGATATAAACAAAGTACCTCAAAAATATTGCCAAGTTTTAAATTACATTTCAGAATTAAATAGCTTTGCATTTTTTTTTCTTTTCGTTTCCCAAGTAGTAGTTAAGTACAGGTTGATACTGAAAATAATCAGCCTATAACGTTCCCACTGCTGGGACATAGGCCTCCTCTGTAAGAGGGAAATAAGTTTATGTTCTAACAATTAATATCATGTCTTACACTTTTCATGATCATCCATGACAACTTATTCCTTTATTTTCATACTCACACCAATCTGTCACCAAAGAATGGATAACCCTTTAATCCCCAAAATGTACAAAAGAAAACCACTGACCTACCCTTAATCTGAAGCATCCATCATTTGCCAGTGTAAAACAAATTTGTTAGGCGCGTCGCACTGTAAAAAGTTAATGACATGTGAAGAACCCTAGGAAATCCTTCGTTTAATTGTTAGTAAATTAAATGGTTCGTGCAGGGTCGGCTGTCAAATGAAATAGGACAAATTTAGATGCGATCCGCACCAGTACATCCCAGGGTAGATGTAGATATATTGAGGATTTTATCGTGGGTTCTGCTACTTGTGATATTAATTTTGGATTAGGTTACAGTTAATTTTGAAGGTAAATGAATTGGAAAAGGTCGGTTCATTTGTATCCTCATTTGAAACAAATACATGCACCGTTCAAAACCTCCTTTAATTAATTAAATACTCATCTTTTCAAAGACTAAACACAAATAACTTCTAGGGCCAGTTTCATTACCTACGATTAAGTTCCTATTAATTTATTTGGCAGATAATTTCATACAAAGTCTGTTCCATTTTTGAATTTATTCGGTAAGTAGTGGTTATTTGGACATCGTAAAATAGGCCCCTAATGAAACACCTCTTAAACTAAGAAGCATATTTACAATCCCCTTAAGGCTACACGCTCACTGGCACCAACACTTAAAACTGCAGTAAGCAGGCTTTCAATAAACTTAAGTGTGAATATAAAAGCGACTTTATAGTCCTTGGTAGTGTTTACAGCCACCACTTACTATCTCTAATGGGCCATGTGCACTTTATTGTCGAAAATTGCATTTTGCCCGGGCTGAAATTCCAACACCTATTTTGTCTTTAGTACTTGCCTTTGTGACGGCAACTGGGTAGGTAAAAAAGTTGCCCCCTGATGCCCATTGAGCGTCGTTATGCAGAAATGTGGGCGTTAAGGGTGCACGACGTTTTGTGTGGGATTGTCGTATTGTAAATTGGTTGGTGAAAGAAGCGTTTTGGTGCAGAGGTTTATTACAGCAACTAGTATGGTTGGTTTATTTATTTAAACTTTTTGCTCTCAATAAAGGTACAAAGGCGGAGTTTGCCTTACGCATTCTCTGCCAGTCAACCAAGGGTAGTGAAGAGATTAGATGGTAGGTGCCTCGGTTGAGAGGAACAATGATTAAAAAAAAATTAAAATATATATCATAATGAATTATAAATAATATAGGTAGAGACGCCAGCACATCAAGCTACTACAATCCGTCAAATTTCTTTAATAGATTTTCATCTTTATCGCTAAAGCATTAGGTTCAAGGTTGATTGGGAAAATTTTACAGTTTCGGGTGGCTTGACCTGCTGGCGTGTGTACACTAGTACATAAATAGTGGTTCTTTCATGAATAAAAGTTACTTTTGAACATCAATACGATTTGACGAAGTGTTGATAAGTGATTGTCTTTGTCATTCAGTGGATACTGTCAACCGCACAAAGTGGTAACACTTGCACTACGAAAACCGACTTTACTGCTACAAAATAGAGATGCTGTCATTGTCAAATTTGTCATCGCATATATGTGTGCAATTTAAACTGTACACAAAAACGTATCTTGAATACATCACACTAATATTATAAAGGCGAAAGTTTGTGAGTGTGTGTGTCTTTATAATTATGTGTGTTAGTTCTTCACGCTCAAACAGCTGGACCGATTTGGATGAAATTTGGTATGTAGATAGCTTATACTTTGAATTAACACATATACTACTTTTTATCCCGGTCTACGCGAGTAAAACCGCGGGGCGCAGCTAGTTGTACATAAACGAGATATCATAATTTTTCCTTTAGCCTACTAAAACCATCGGCAGAGCTTTCTAAAAGCTTGTTATTGAATAATAAAAGAGAGTGTTTTTCATTCGCTCTAACGGTGATTAAGATATACAATCGGGGTTCGCAAAATGGAAATCTATCGGATTGCTTAAAGCCATCCCTTAGTTCACGTCGTACTTATCTCCGGGATTATCCCTAGTAATGACCATCTCATGTATTTTACTTAGACCTAACGTACCAATGAATGGGTGGGTCACGACCAAGATTAGAGGTGACACTACAAATTATATTTTTATACTAGCTTTTACTTGCGGCATCGCCCGCCTAGAGGTCGGAATTATCCCACGGAAACGCTCACGCCAGTAAAGTTCCCAGTCGGCATGATTTTTTCCGACATCTTCACAAAACTTTAATGAATTATACACTTAAACCTTTCTCATAAATCACTCCGTCCATTGGTGAAAACCGTACGAAAATCTGTTCGGTAGTTTTTAAAATTCATCGCGTTCCCCACGCCGCGTCTTTCTGTCTGAACAGACAGACAGACGCTGCGTGGGGACTGTTGTATTATGTAGTGATTCCTAAATACCGTTATTTAATCACGGATTGATAAATTAGCAAAATTCAGTAGGCCCTCAGTAGCCCTTTAGTAGTACCTCATAATTTGTTCAGAAATAGAGAAGAGAAAATATTTTTTCATTTCGGCGGCCATTTTGCTTTTTTATGGAAATAAGAGCAACTGGAATTTTTTTTAGTGCCCATTGCGTATCAAATTAGCAATATTAAATGAAAAAATAAAATGTGTAGGTATAACTAGGTATAGGTACAGAACAGACAGAGCAAAGAAAGAAAAAATACGTTGTATGTTCAAAAAACAGTAGGTTCAATTCCAAAGCTATTTACATTTTATGTAGATAAACGGAAATAAATAAATGTTCGCAAACTTCTTTTGGCTTTTATTTAAAATTTCGTTTAAATATTTACGTAACGGCTTCGTTTAATTTAACTATGGATATTGTAATCGTTCTTTTTTTTAAACTGAATACCTCCAATAGCCATCAGAAAATAAAACTGAAAAATCAAAAATAAAATATTGCGCGTGCAGCACCGTACACGTGATAGAAGTAAATAAAGAATTAGAGAGATTTAGTATGAGACACAGAGAGTTAAATCTTTCTTCTCTCTCACGTAACGAAATTTGCATAAACGTGACGCGTCCTTGAAATTTCACTCTCAATTCCCGTCCAATTATCCAATCGCCGCCTAAGAAAAATTATGCAGTGTCGTCTTACAACACCATTATTAAAAAAAAAACGTGACGAAGCTTTGAACATAAAAAATAATAAGTTTCCCCATACAGATAAAAAACCACTCCATTTAGAAACGAACGCGCAGATTACTAAATAAAAGAAATTCTTTATATGGCGGACACGGAACCAAATATAATGATGTCTGACTCAAAAAAGGCCGTCGGGTGTCTTCGTAAAAAGTCGTCTGTACGAAATTCCGTTACGCTTTATCAACACTAATGGCTTGCAAATAGCTCCACCAATCGTCTTACACTCTTATATCATTCTCAGTTCACCCGCTGCATTATTCAGTATTTTGCTTTTTAATATTCAGACGACATATTTGAGTCTCCTTTCAATTTTTTCCCGTGCCTCTCTCGTGTACTGGTGTGCGCGGAATTTTGAAAGCTACTTATTGATGTTCCTTGCTTAATCCCAACATATCACGCCGAAGACGGGTGGCACCATTTATTTTTTTTATCGATACCGCTGTGGGCCCCTCTTGTTCTCCCGTCCCACTCATTTTTTATAACCTATTGACGTTCGATTTATCGTGGTTGATTTTCACCGATATCGATGAAGTCTCTATCGGGGCGGCGCTAGTAATTTATACGGGGAAGGAATGGATTCATAGCCGGACGGATTAAAAAGAAAATGAAAGCAAAATATATGGGTTTGTCGATCGAGCGCTGAAATAGCGAGCTGCAGGTTGGTTTAATTATCGACATTCCTGCAGCGCGGCCGACAAATTGTTTTTGTCGGATGGCGTACATCGGACGATATTTCAATATTATAACTACGACATCGAGGTGGCGTATGATACGACACGTATTTACGACACTATTTATAGCTGAACGATTAATTTTGTCGTGGTGATTATAATATTAAATTGGTTTTAATATTATCGCTCATTTGTTATCGTTGCCTGACGAATGCATTACTATGCTGTTAATAAATTTATGACATTATGTATGCAGGAAGTTCCGTGGCACGAATGTTTCGGTATGGTGAGTATATTATCCAACGATAGAATATTGTGGACCTGGCTACTATTTTTCGGCTACATCATTTATTACAAAACGTAATACAGATTACCATAGCTCCAACATCAAAGATAGACTTTTTTTACCAGACTATGGCAAAGCCAAAAAAGGGTTGTGATTTTAGCAGTCTATGTATGTATGTAACTATGTATATAAGTATGTATTTACGTGTGTTCCACCGTAGCGCCTAAATTACTGAACCGATTTGAATGAATGAGGTATCATAGATTCGTAATAATGGTCCGAGTGACATAGGCTATATAAATTCTCCCTAAATTTAATATGGTGGACTTTACACGTAAATTTCTGACCAGTAAAAAAATTAAATTGAGATAATAATGTCATGTTTGGTATCAAAAGAAAGGTCTTGACGAGCACATTACAAATATGTATATATGTCATATTGTTTAAGTAAATAAATATGTTTAAATTATTAAAAATAAGTAAAATTGGAGGTAAATAATATTAATTTAATTGGTTACAGACCGACCGCGGCGAGCGTGATTTTTCAGTAGTCGGGTTTTAGTTTTTGAACTTACTTTTTATTCAATACTCTATCCACTTGGCAGCAGTATTAGCTATCGAGAAAGCCATTGAAGTCCTCAAAACTGTAATATCATCGAAACTTATAAAAGTGAAGCACTCAACTTTGCGGTCAGCCGACGCAGCGCTGATGGCCCATAGACAATCGTTGCGCTGGAGCATAGACAATTGTTGAAGCTAGGCTATAGACAATCGTTGGAGCTAATATATCCAGTTGTTGGCTCTGATACTGCAACGCAAGCGCTTCACAAGCGCCTCTCTATTGCCGACGATGGTAATTCTCTAGATGTGTCAAAATTGTATCGAGATTTGTGGAGTTCTTTTATTTATTTATTATTATTTATTTATTAAAACTAGCACAAGTAAAAAAATACCGTACAAAGGCGGACTTAATGCCTGAGGCATTTTCTACCAGTCAACCTTAGGGTGGTGCAGAGAGAAGACATGGCAGGTGCAACTTCTTTTCTTTCAAAGAACAGTATAACGTTGAGGTAACTATTCTCATTCTTGTCGTTTGACTATTATTAGATACTATGACAAAAGAATTTATTAGCTAAAAGGTATTTCATCATAATCATCTGCCTAGCCTTTTCCCAACTATCAGCTGACCCCAAGGTCAGCATCCAGTCTAACCGGATGCAGCTGAATACCAGTATTTTACATGGCGCGACTGCCTGTCTGACCTCCAAAACCCAGTTACTGGGTAAGACTGGTTGTCAGACTTTCGTCACAAAGTCATTTACAAAAATAAAATAGATATTTACAAAATTATCCTTTGTTCAGTATGCTCAAACATTCTCATTTGTAACAGAACAGAGGGCCAATTCTCGTAATTAAAAACGTTCAAATTCAAGTCACAATGTCAGCCAGCGACAATCAAAATGTCAAAAATGTAGGCAAACTCTATACAATTTTGACAGATTGAGACTGAGATGAGATTGCGAACGTTGTTATAAAAATACGGGAATTGCCCCTCTGAATACATATATATTTATCAAATACTAGCTGCGCCCCGCGGTTTTACCCACGTAGACAAGGATAAAAAGTAAATTAAGTGTTAATCCAGGGTATAAGCTATCTATATACCAAATTTCATCCAAATCGGTCTAGCCGTTTCAGCGTGAAGAAGTAACAAACATACACACTCACAAACTTTCGCCTTTATAATATTAGTGAGATAATCAAATGAACCTATTATAGCCCACCACCCCACTTGGTTATATTGGTCATATTTCTCACATTGTCACCCTTTCTCTCTTGTTGCTAGGCGAACGAATAGTACGGGATATCAATCAACGTTGAAATCAACATCAATCATTTAGTTTATTAGTTTCCGTGACAGTGCGAAAAGAAATGACTGGCACCAGATGTCCATAACCACCTAGTGACATACCACGCAAAGATTGATCAAAACAATACCACATTGCATTTTATTCCCTTCTATGACATAGGTAATTAATGTGTTGAAGACATGACTAAAAATATACACAAATTATATAAAATTTAAAACATATTTTTTCATCTGACGTTTTCGTCAATCATAAACTAAATCTCCATGGAAACCAACTACGTATTGTATGTGGTTTCCGTGGATATTTAGTACAAAACGATTAAAATTAAACGTCATGTTACAAAATTCAAAGACAAGAAAGTATTACTTATCGTAATGTAGAGTAAAAGAGATGGGTATACAATTTCTGCTCATCCATCTTTGATTGGATTACATATCAGGCAAAGATATTGCAATTCTATTTTATAATTCGTCGATTGAACAGCAAAGTTCCTAACTCAAAAAACACTAATACACTCCTATCAACTTATCTGTGAAATGGCGAAAATTGGAACTACGGCCGTCATGTTGAAATGTCTTCGATTGTGCCGACGCATGCCATTCGATTGTGTCGACGCATCGACGGTGGCGTCCTCTTTCAGTTCACAGATAAGTTGGTAGGACTGTAAGCATCTTTGACAGGCGCCCCTTTTGTGAAATGTCACATGAAATGTATTCAAAAAACAAGGCGGCGTTAGTTCCGATTATAACCACACAAAAAAATACCTCGTATCACTAATATTAGTCAACCATTCGTATATAATACGTACGTAATACGTATTCGTAATATGGTAAGGTATATATATATATAAGGTAAAAATACAGCATGTCTTGTGAAATGTGTGCTTGTAGGTACAGCGAGCTGGCTGACTCCGATAGACACAGTTTTTTGTAAGCGAGAATCTGTCCGCATTTTTTTATACGTCTATGCGTCAGAGATATGCGAGTGCACCAAGTTTCTGGGCAGTAAATCTGTTGTGAAATGGTAGCTAAACGAATTACTTGAAATTACTGATATCTGATGCCAATTGATTCGATTCGAAAGAAAAACTTAAGAAACCAGAAGTTACCACAGACACTATACCTACACATTTCCATCAACGCAGAGACGATCATTTCATATCCAATATTTCCACAAAATTCTAGCAACGCCCACCAATAACTTACAAATAACCTAACAAAGGCGACACTTCCAGCATCCATTACCCATTTATAAATCAGTGCTAAGTCCATTCCGGCGGATTGCCTGCAGTAACGGTTGCACTTATTGCCGATTCTCCACCCAACCCCCGACCCTTGAACACTTCGTCCTGTGACCATCCCCTGTCCCCTGCCTCCCTTGGCTCATCGTTAACATGGCCACTTCATTTGTTCGAAGGCCAATGAACTTAGGCAGTAATAAAGTACCTTATAAATGGATTTGAGGTAGTATAAAAACAAAAGATGTTTTTCCTAGGAGGTTGTTTATCGGTTTTTCTGCCAGAGGAAAGTTTTCACCGATAATTTAATCGCATTTAAGCTGCTCCATATTTTTTCCATAGAAAACGAGAAGAGTACATTTTAAAATTCGACTTTTAGCTCCGTACATTGCAATCCTAATCTACATATTTGTTTTGTTACAAAAAAAATCAAAACAAAATTGATTTAATCTAAATAACAATGTTGACATTAAAATGTATCATTAATAGGTATACTCGACTTATGCTAGTTAATGACATACATAGGTGCTGCAACCAGCACCCTCACTAAGTTATAAAATAACTTATATTACGGGCAGTGGTACAAGCCCATACATACTTCAATTTCTCATAAGAATAAATTGCAGGCAGAACAAGTGTTATAAACTAAAGTTAACAAAGACCATAATTACAGAATTCGGAAATTACTATTTATTTGTAATTTGGAATTGGTCTTAAGGTGATGGTTGTTGTGTCGGTGCAGAATGTGTGTTATGATCTCGGTGGAAGGGCTTAGGGTGAGTTATTATCAAAGAAAAGCAGGCGTTCTGTATCCAGATAGTTCATTTTTAAGTAGAAAGTTTGTCACAGATTTCTTGAGGGACGAGGTTGAAAGAGAGTCGAGTCACAATTTCCTATTAAGTTTATTACATAATTGTGGCTCTTGGAAGCAAAGAAATCGTTTGGTGAATGAGTAGGTGTTTACATTTGTTGGGCTCGTGACTATTATGTAGATCCATTTTGTTTTATTTTTCTGTTACTGTATTACTTGAGTTAATTATCTTTTTTGCATGCACGCGGTACTGTGACAAATAAACTTATTATTCTTTTCTTTCTAATCCTAACTAATATTCATCATCTGCCTAGCCTTTTCCCAACTAAGTTGGGGTCGGCTTCCAGTCTAACCGGATGCAGCTGAATACCAGTATTTTACATGGAGCGACTGCCTATCTGACCTCCACAACCCAGTAACTGGGTAATACGATACCCTTTGGTACGACTGGTTGTCAGACTTTCGGGCTTCTGACGACCCGTAACGACTGTCAAAGATCCACGAATGACAGCCGGGACCAACGGCTTAACGTGCTTTCCGAGGCACGGGGAGTCTCGGTATGTAAAGATGATCACCCATCCACGGACCAACCCCGGCAAGCGTAGCTTAACCTGGTCGATCGACCCATGCGGCTGTTATTACTTAGCCACGAGCTCCTCAATCCTAACTAATATTACGAATGCGAAAGTGAGTTTGTTTATTAGTTACGCTCTCACGCTAAAACGGCTGAAAGGATTTACATGAAATTTGGTACATGGGTAGACCATGACTTGGAGAAGGACACAGGCTACATTTCATGCTAGATCGTAGACAAAGTTGCGGGCAACAGCTAGTAATAAAATATGGAACAGTTCTTGTTTTATTTAGACACCAATTGCTAAACATGTAGGTACCTAAGCTGTAGAAACGTGACAACACAAATTATTGTATTGGAATCGAAATCTATTTTTGTTACAAACAGAAAAGTATCAAAGAACCCGAACTTTTGTGCTTTTGACTTAGAGCCTGTTTCACCACCTACGATTAACGTACTTGGCAGATAATTTCATACAAATTCTGTTCCATTTTTGAATTTATTCAGTGAATAGTGGCTATTCGGACAACGTGAAATAGGCCCTTATTGACGTTCCCTATTAATTTGTACCAAAATGAGCGTCATTACCCTGCCTACCGCCCACTTACCCAATTAAACACCTACTGGGGTAACCGATATAATTTTTTCCCGTGTAATTGGCCAATTTTTCCATTCTAGCTGTTGCCACTCAAGTAAATATGACCAATTACCCGAAGCCATCCATTACACGCTACTTAATTTTAGATGACGGTTAATTTTAAGAAAATTCTTACTAAATTGTTTAGTTGATCGATAAGTAATTATAGAGAGGGTAGAGTTTAGGGAAGCTTAGCTGTTATTATTAACTAACGTTAGCCGTTAGTTAATTTAGTTAGGTACATAAAGATTTATTAGCACATATGTTAAGGAATCAAATTTTGTAATTAGGTTAGTAAGTTATTTATTTTTTTTGATGTGAAAACTTCTTTAGGCGCATTTTGCGCTCTTTCTGTATTACAGTGAACAATATTGCAACCGTCACGCTCAGGTTGGAGACGCTAAATCGGGTACTCGGCTCCAGCTACTCGGCGACTCTGAATAGCGTTTGAAAACAATTTAAAAATAGAAAATCATAATGCGAAAGTGAGTTATTTGTTTGTTTGTTACGCTTACACGCTAAAACGGCTGAACGGATATATATGAAATTTGCCACATGGGTAGACCATGTCCTGGAATAGGACATACCATACTTTTTATCCCGGAAGTACGTTCCCGTGGGATAATTTTCGACCTCCACGCGAGCCAAGCCGCGGGCTAAAGCTAGTCATTTATATTTTTACTTGTACCGTGTGGTCATAGGCACATATCTTCTTTTTTTTACAACCTTACTACATAAATGTTCAAAAACAAGAAACAACTAGGTACTTACTCATTAAAAGAAAAAACAAATCCATTAAAACTCAGTTCTCGTCTATCGAATTAGTCTTCAACATTTTGGCACCGGCTCTAACTGAGACAAATAGCGTAGCAGTTTTTATTCGCAGCCAGAAACCCGTCGGATTCAGACGTAGAACTAATTACATTATCATTAGGTTCGGCACACTGGGCCGTTCAGTTATGGCAACCCTTTTGGCCCGGGATGAAATATTCGGGCACAACGTGCACGGTGATAGCTCCGCCTCGTTTTGTTAGGGTTGATCGTATTGAAATTGCGGGAGTTATTACAGGGTTAGAGATTAATTAACGAGATTGGATTTAGTGGATAAAGTTTTGAGAAGCAGAATTTCAAATTTTGAGAGCTGTAATGATTGTGAGACACGTGTCAAGGGAATCAGAGAGTCTATGGCAACTACAAAAGTTTTACTAAGTATAGTCGTTAAATGAAGTTATTCATTGATAATTTTCCGTTTTTTAGGGTTCCGTACCTCAAAAGGAAAAAACGGAACCCTTATAGGATCACTCGTGTGTCTGTCTGTCCGTCTGTCACAGCCAGATTGCTCCGAATCTAATGGACCGATTAAGTTGAAATTTGGTACACATATGAATTTCTGTGACCCAAACACGGACGGGTAAAGTAAATAAATTAAATTTGAATATAGAGGTCAGTTTTGGGGGGCAAATAAGAAAATAAAAAAAAAGTTTTGCAAACTACACCATGTGGCATATCAAATGAAAGGGATTACTATGAGGGTCTCAATAAATCGTTTTAAAGTTATTTAAGAAAATAGACGAAAATTGACCATCTTCTATATTGAGCCTAAAATTTTGAAAAAAAATACAGAAAATAGATCTTTACGTGTAGATTACAGGAAAACCTATAAGAAGTCTGTGGTCTTAAAATAACATGGTAAATCTTACAAACTTACATTTACAGTTGGAATGTATGGGAAAACATGTTTTTCAACTACAATGTTAAGTTTGTTCTTAAGATAAATTCATCCCAACTACGGAACCCTTCATTGTGCGTGGTCCGACACGCACTTGGCCGGTGTTTTTTTATTATCTACGTTACCTAAGTTGGTGTTGTTGGTATTTTCACAAACTGCATTTATGCTTTCGCTACATAGATTTATTTCTTATTATTTATTTAATACTTTAAGGCGATACCAAAACAAATTGGGGGCTTTTTTATACCTTTATATCACCATTACAGCATGTATGGATTTAATTTTTGGTTAAAATATGTTTATTGACTATTTGATTAATACTTTGACTGAAGGAAAACACAAATGGGTTAAATTACCTCGTTAGAATTGAATTCCTAAATGACCTCTACTTTTTAACGGACTTCAAAAAGGAGGAGGTTCTCAATTCGTCGGAACCTCGATTACTCGAAGATGCCTAAACCGATTTGGATTTTTTTTTTGTATTATTCGAGAGTTCGTCCCATATAAAACACACAGTTCGTCCCATATAAAATTGATTAACTTTGCTTTGGTAGTTTTTGAGTTACCTTCAATAATACGTATTTTTTTCCCTACTTTTATATGGATGATGTTCTAGTCTGTAAAAAAAATATTAATAAAACCTTTTTACAAAAAAATACAACCGACTTCCAAAAACAACACTACAAAGTGAAAAATAACTTTAATTTCGGAAGTCGGTGGCAAAAACCGAAAATACATTTAACTAGACACCGACTTCCGAAATTAAAGTTATTTTTCACTTTGTAGTGTTGTTTTTGGAACTCGGTTGTATTTTTTTGTAAAAAGTTTTTATTAATATTTTTTTTCTGTGATTCTAAAATCCTAAGTAATTTCATTGCAAAATTACATTCAAAATGTGCGTATTAGGCCTAATTGAAAACTCTATCTGAAAATATTTTTGATAGATAGCTTAATTTATTTATAAACAATTTTTATTTGATTTGCCGCTTTTATTTTGGTTCCAGCGAATTGTTGCGCTCTCTTTTTTTCGCTTGTGGAAGTAATTGACTCTGTCACTTTCTTATTCCCGCCCAGTTTGCTTTTTACATATCACCTTAAGCACACAAATATACAGAGGCGGATTATTGCCATAAGCATTTCCTACCAGTCAACCTAGTCCTAGTCCTAGTCTCAATAAATAAAAAATTTGTAGGTACAAAACAATGACGCTTTACAAAAACTAAAACTTATTACGTATTCCGAAACAATTTACTTCTAAATTACATACCAAGTTTTATGTCCCTACTCATTGAACACAGATCGAAATACATGGAGTTTTTTTCATTACAACGAGATTAGAACGTAGGTACCTACTATTTCCTAACAGTAACGTCGTCTTGCTCAAACGTACGTGTCTCGAATTACAATACAAGAAACAATTTCCTTCAATACAATTTAGAATCAAATCTGGTCTGCTTTTTACTCGTAAATACAAAATTACACTGTACCCAACCCAGACGCATAAAATAGGAATCTAAGGAAAATATTGTCTTAAGTTTTGGCGACCCTAGTGCTGAAACCAATTGTGATTCTATTTACAGTTTTCACTTGTTTCTCTCAGTTTTATAGATGTAATAACAATTTGTTTAAGTTTGTACTATCAATTGGTTCAGTGTGTACTAGGGTTTATAGGTTTTTATTTCTTATTTCAGAACACAGATGTTTGTATATAAATATTAAGTTGACTACGTTATATTTTCAGAATCAAATTCACCCCAGGGGTAGAACTAGACAGTCTCTAAAGTCGATTTACTAAAACTGAAATTGTTTTTACGAAAATTTCATCAGCTCCACCACGATTTAGACAGTCACTATTCTTCTATTTATTCAATTCATTGCGAAATCTTACACAAAGTTTGCACAAAATCGTCGGAACAAATTAACTTTTTTATATCAATTGTTTGTAGCAAACGAGATTGTGCAGTCTGGACGCACATGTAAACTCAACATCGACGGGTAGACGCAGCAATTTCCTTGCCAAATCGAGTGTGAACGAGGAACCACCAGTTTAAACCGGTTTCCCTGTCCCTTTTTTTCTAATACATGGACCGGTTGTTTACAGCTGCCAGGGAGAAAAACATTAAAAATACACGAGAGCAGCGTGTTTTGGTTTTAGCTTGAATATTTGTGTGGTCCAATTTTTGCCTGTTCGGTTTTATTTTACAGGTAAATACTGCATTTTATTTTATGTGAACTAGTATGGTCGTACGTATTGTGCAATGCGAGCGTATTTTCACGTTAGGTACCAATTAACTTTTATAGCATCAAATAAATTAACTGCAATAAAAATATTTGGAAGCATAAATATTACTGGAATAAAACTCGGAACGCGGGATGAGCATCGGCATACAAAGTATCTGAAATAAAATCAGGCCTAAATTGACTCAAAATAAAAAGCGGTATGAAACGCCCAAAATCCCCGCACATGACCGGAGGTTAAAAGACAAGTGGGTTGAAGACACGATAACGCCGGCGGCGGGGGGTTGAAAATCTAATTTGCAAATGCATTTCCTGCCTTTCAAGCTGCAGTGACGGGTTCCCGCTTTACATTTTTAAACAGACTAGACAGATTCGATCGTTTCGACTGTTTTCGGGTTGATAAAACATTGTACTGGGGGATCTTTTGGACCGACACCGCTTTGGAGGGTAAGAATGTGTGGAGATGGAAATTATGCTGTATTGGTAAACGCTCTTTTACATTTTGCATTTTCTATTATTGTTTACTTTGATGTTCGAAAAAAGAATAACAAAAGGTTTCATCTTGAAAATGGACTGTGTCTGTAAATAATTATAAGAATCAATAATTCTGAAAAAAAAAAATGCTTTAATATTTAATATTAAATATTAAAGCATTTTCATGTTCATTCATTTTCATTTCATTTTAGTTCATTTTTATGATTTCACCCGAGTAGACCGGGATAAGAAGTAGCCTATGTGTTAATCCAGAGTATAAGCTATCTATATGCCTAATTTCATTCAAATCGGTCCAGCCGTTTGAGCGTGAAGAAGTAACAAACATACAAACACACACAAACTTTCGCCTTTATAATATTAGCATGATTCAGTATTTTGCCCCCTAATCGGTCAAAGTCTAAATGATCAAAGAAAATATGCACTTTCCCGTTACTTACTGCTTCAGCGACACACATCTTGCATCGTATTCGAACTCACAACACATTCTCACTCCCTGTTACATAGCTCCAATCTATCACCAAGAAAAACCCACACATCGTAACACTATCGTACTAAGAGAAACTGATCACTCCATCAGAATCGATCGATACATCGGGTACAGACAATTCCATACATTCGGGCCGAGGCCGCGGTCCGCTTAATAACGCCGATTGGCGGAATTTCGCCAGAACTCACGGTCCATTGCTGTCGGAAATTACGTTGCGTAGAAAACCCCGACCTTTTAGCGGGCATGTATTGTGAGTGTGTCGATGCCTTCGCTTTTTAAAATTTGATTGAAATGAAACGTTTGTTTGCTCCGAATTTGCGGTTGTGAAATTATTTTTTTCGTGGTGAGTTTTCGGAATTTGAATGTTTAAGATTTTTTGTTGAACGTACTCTTTGTATGGTTTTTTTTTTTGGTCATCAACATCTCCCGTGAAAACTTAGCTCATTTCGCTTGAAGTGAACTGCCATTCCACCTGATGCCTAGGGATTGACACTATTGACAACTCACTCCAAGCTCACATCACCCTCAATCAATAAAACTTCATATTAGTATTCACGGTGACATTTTTTTCAGAATAGACCGGTTACTTTTTTGCCTCTAGGCAGAAGACAATCAGAAGGACACCATAAACTAAACACTTAACAAAACTAACGCAGCATCTGTCATAAGACCATCAAACCACATCAATCCTCCATCAATTACCGTCAGCCAAAAGAAGTCCACTACTTCCCACTAATCTATCAAGTATCAAAACAACACTTAACTTTTCAATTAGCACTCGCGACAAAAGTATTTATGTTGCAAGATCAACTCTGTATGGTCGTTGCACGCATCAGAAAGGCAACTTTTGACACACCCCGAGGCTCCGAAACTTTTACATTAGAGATGAAGTTTCTCGCAAAGTTATTGTCACTTGCAGAGTGTTCACGCAACGTACAAATCTTGCGAAAGAAACAAACCCAGCTGAAACAGCTCGTTTTATTAAGTGTATCGAGTGAAATATGCTGATGTTTTTTGTGGCGGTCTTTCGTACGCGGTTAGTATTTAAAGAAACATCTTTATCATTCTCCCATCATCCCATTTTTTATTTTCTGGTTTATTATTTTCACAAGTAATATCCTAACAACTAGTGATTGGAGCCTCCTTGTAACTCCTAAAATGTCGATTGCACACCATGTGTACAGATAACAATAGAATTTCTATTGTGTCTGCTAATTAGCGCGCGACGAGTTAAGCAAATAAGCCTGTGTTAGGAGACTCCGCTCTTCCAATATCAATAACTTTAATTAACTTGTTTTACTATAAGTAATAATATAAAGAAAATTAAAATTAAATCTAAAAGAAACTAAAACAAAGAAAAAAACGCAGCCCGTATGCAGGCATGCGAGTGTTTGAGCGAGAGCGAGAGTGTCTGAATGTGAATGCGAGTGTGAGTGAGTATGAGTGAGGCACGTCCTTGCTTCTCTATTAGTCGTCATTACGTTAGCCACCTTTCTAGCCTAATCATATTTCACACAGTCCATCCATCGTTTCTTTGGTCTTGCCATAATCAAAGGTCTTGCCCTACTCCCCTACTAAAAAAGAAACGCTACTGTAAACTAATTTTTTTTTTTGGAACGAAGTTCCTTATCGCGCGTTGTGAAAGGGGGCTAGACGGAAAAAATTCTCACGAAAAGTTGTAACGACACTTTTTGCTATAGTAAGCTATTGTAAGCTGTGCGACGTGCGCATGTTTCTCTGTATGTCTCTCTCTCTCTCTCTCTCTTATAGAAAGATTAAGTTTATATTACATTATATTTGTTAATAATAAAAAAAATATTATTATAACTTAAAAAAAAAAAATATTACAATTCCTTCACTAATTAATCGAAAGGAACTTCGTTCCATCCGGGTGTCCCTTGACACCTCTCAACTTTTTATTATTTATATCTATTAATACCGTTTAAACATTATTGTTGTTATCAAGTTCTATTATTGCGAAATGTTCACATTATTTTTTATACTTTTCGGTTCATCATCTGCCTTTTTCCAACCATGTTGGGTTGACTTCCAGTCTAACCGAATGCAGCTGAATACCAGAATTTTACATTATTTATACCTTTCGACTACACAGTAAAAAAGCTGAATTATTTATTGCGTTCACATTATATGAACACATATTTCGATACACATGTTCATGTATCAAACCTACCGTTTTGTTCATGTATATTTTTCAGTTGTTTCAGTCCATTCGTAAATATCATTCTTAGACATTTGATTGACATTTCTATTCCTGTTTTGTAAATGTCATCTTATTAACCGACTTCAAAAAGGAGGAGGTTCTCAATTCGTCGGAACCTTTTTTTTTTTTTTATGTATGTTCCCCGATTACTCGAAGATGGCTGGACCGATTTGGATTATTTTTTTTTTTTGTTTGAAAGGGTATACTTCCCAAGTGGTCCCATGATTATGAAGTCAGGATCTGATGATGGGATCCTGGAGAAATAGAGAGAACTCTTCCAATTTCATAGGCACACTTGAAGCGATTTGGATAGTTTTTGGAAGAGTACTTTCTTGGAGTGGTCCCATTTCAATTTGGTGAAGATCTGATGAAGAACTTCTGAGATAGGCAACGGAACTCCTCAATAAATGATAGCAAATGGACTGGGATTGCTGAAATCGTATGGCTGTTTGTTGTTTACACCAGTTCATAACATAACATCACGCCAGTACGCTGTGAAGGGGCAAGCACATGTGAACCACTAAAAAGTGAAAAATAAAAACTTTTTTACAAAAAAATACAACCGACTTCCAAAAACAACACTACAAAGTGAAAAATAACATTAATTTCGGAAGTCGGTGGCAAAAACGAAAATACATTTAATCAGACACCGACTTCCGAAATTAATTTTATTTTTCACTTTGTAGTGTTGTTTTTTGTAAAAAAGTTTTTTTTTTTTAAGTATCAGATATCATTTTATCTAAGTAGGTTTTGCAATTCCTTTATAATTTATTTAGTAAATTCTTAATATTCAGAATAAGTAGTAGGCGGTTGGCAGAATTCGATGTGAATTAAATATTAGTCCAGTCTGGTGCCCGTTGGGTACGCTTAATAAATTAATAAATAGTTTTTTGTTAAAGCTACTTATTTTAAGTAGATACCCTAAGTAGGTACCACATTTTGTATCCATTTTTTTGATGATGAAAGTTTCAAGAATGTTTTAGGAAATCTCGTATAAATGTCCTAATGGACGCAATAAAATTGGTGCTTGCGAGCACGTTTGATCGTTCATTCCTCCGATCTAAGTTTGCAAGTAGGTTCTAGTGATGATCGCATCATTGACCGTAGAGAACAATAGAGGCCCAGTGGTAACGGCCCCGACTTACGAGTCGTGTCGGTCGTGGGTTCGAACTCAGGCAGGCGCTTTACTTTGTGTAAATAATTTCATCACTACTGCTCTCAAAACGGTGAAGGAAAACATCGTAAGGAAACCAGCATGTCCTAGAACCAAAAATTCGAAGACATCTGACACCCACAAATCCGCACTGGGCCCGCGCGATAGGTTACAGTCCTCTCCCTCTCGAAGAGAGGAGGACTGTCCCAGCAGTGGGAACATTATTCGCTGATTATGCTAATGGACGCAATAAAATTGGTTCTTGCGAGCACAGACATGTCTGATCGTTCATTCCTCTGACCTGAGTTTGCGAGTAGGTGCTAGGGCTGCTCGCATCATTAAGTTGTGATAAGACAACGTTTTATGATAAACTAGCGACCCTCTCCTGCTTCGCTCAGTTTTTACGACTTGAGAAAATATGAAAATTGCATTAGTAAAACTAAGTTTAATTTTAATGCCCATATTGGTGCCGATTCTCTTGTCACAAATGCCTCTAAACTAGACTAAAAATCACCAAAATTTAGTTTATTTCTGTCAAACGACGATTTCCCATTCAGAAATTGACTAAGTGACACAACTTAACTATATTTTAGTTTGACAGCACTAAGATTGTACGGAGTTATTAGTTTAGTGAAAATGGCAATTTTGCTATTCTGATTTGACTGGTTTTCACCTAAACTTTTAATTGTCAAACTAAATCAGACTATGTTTAATCGCGATTAAAAAGGTGTGGAACAAAAGTTGACATGAACTAAAATTCACACCAAGGCCTTGACTTCGGGTGCAAAAACAGGAGTGAATCTTTTTCTTTTCTTTTGCATATATCTCGAAAACGGTGAGTCCTATCGCAAAAATAATGAAAATTTGACCCCCCTTTGTAAAACTCTTAAACCCCTATGACTCAACATGTAGGTACAAAAAAAAAAAGGTATAAAACATGTTGAAGCTGCCCCCTCCCTGCGCCTCTCCAGTTTTAAAATATATCTGACCCGGTAACGGCGGCGATGTCGGTAAACAAAATATGACAAGCCTTGTCACTTCATAGTGATTTCATTAGTTCCAATTAAAGCCACCGGGTCAAATATACTACAGGCACTATACCACGCGGAGTCACGATTGTCAAACTCGATTTTAGTTGTGTCAAAATTGTTATTAAATTTAGAGGTTTTTTTTTGCAGAATAGCTCTAAGATTCTCATAGCAAAAAGTAAGGAATTTTAGTGATAGTTTAGTTAGTTTAGTTCGGTGTACAACAGAATCGGCACCAATATAAACCTTCCGGTATAAATTCTCAAATGATGTTGAAAACCGCGTCAAAGCCCGTTGCGTAGTTTAAAAGAACCAACAATGCGATCACTCAGACACAAAAAGTGATTTTCTTTTATAATATGTTTAGATACCTGTAGACAAACACAAGAATGGTTCCAATTATATGAACAGCTCTTGAAGAATTTGCCAAAAACAAAACAAAACTTTATAATGAATAAATTAAGTATTAAAGTTCATATACTTGAACTTGGCTTGAAATGAGATTAACACAGATATTTATTACGTTCGGTTTGGTCATTACGTTCTGTTTTTTTTTTTTCATTATTATGGAGAAATATTTCGGCTTAATCCACCTCTCTCTACCTTTTTATTGTAAATTTAAAAAAAAAACTTTTACAAAAAAAAAAATATCGTTTCGGGATCTTTTTATTTTCAATGTTAATGGAAAATAAATAAATAAAAACCTTATAACCCGTCATCGCATGTCGTATTATAGAAACAATTAAAAAGCCATTATGTGTCTATATTATATGTCATTATGTGTCGATATCATTTATTAACCGACTTCAAAAAGGAGGAGGTTCTCAATTCGTCGGAACCTTTTTTTTATTTTTTTTTTTAAGTATGTTCCCCAATTACTCGAAGATGGCTGGACCGATTTGGATTTTTTTTTGTTTTGTTCGAGAGTGTATACATCACAGTTGGTCCCACATAAAATTGATTAACTTTGCTTCGGTAGTTTTTGAGTTAGCTTCAATAATACGTATTTTTTCCCCACTTTTATATGGATGATGTTCTAGTTTGTTTTGCAGGTAGTGGTATTTGAATTTGTGTGGGGTAGATACACAACTAAAAAGTGAAAAATAAAAACTTTTTTACAAAAAAATACAACCGACTGCCAAAAACAACACTACAAAGTGAAAAATAACTTTAATTTCGGAAGTCGGTGGCAAAAAACGAAAATACATTTAACTAGACACCGACTTCCGAAATTAAAGTTATTTTTCACTTTGTAGTGTTGTTTTTGGAAGTCGGTTGTATTTTTTTGTAAAAAAGTTTTTTATATTATTATGTCTAAACCAATGGGGTTCATAAATATTAAAAGTAAAAGGACGTAGATAGGTTACCTAGGTACCCAACATTCGATGCTCAAAAACAGCACAATTTCGAACTGATAGATGCCACGTGGAAGTAGGACGGCATGTCGTAATTATCGGGAGCGAAAAGAGAAGACGACGAAAATGTGGCTAATTAGCCAGATTGTGACGTCCTACTTGCGGAACATGTATAAAATATCTACTTCTTGTCTTTACTTATAACATCATGTTGTTCATACGACACGCAAAGACTTAAACCAATACTCGTCCAAGAATGACACGTCATTATGCCTATCTCCATAGAATCTCTCTTAATTTAGTGTAGAGGTTGCGAGTGTCAGTATCCAGAGCATGTTCCCAGAAAACATATATATTGTTAACAAGTTGAAGCCAATGTTATCTATTTACGCATCAGATTTACAGACCAAATTGGCCAAATAATTTCTCTCGGTATCGATAAATCGATGACATTATTAATAAATTCTGGGGAATAAATTGTGATGTGTTTTCTACAAATACGTTTCATGATTCAACACTGTTTCTGATTACTGTATTGGTGCTTATGTCTATGTTACCGGAAATGTATGAAACCTAGGAATTAAGAATACTAGGAATTAAGTAGGTACAGTCAGCGTCAATAATATCAGGACGAACAGACTCTTCAAAATGGTCTAAACAACTATGAAAATGAAATATTAACTCAATGACACAAGGAATGTTTCAGAAGTACGAGTACACGACAACTGCCATTCTGACAAGAACTTTCCAATCCAATGAGATAAAGTTTAATTTTCTTAGTTGTTGAGACCATTTTCGTCCCGATATATGACGCTGACTGTACAACAATGCATGTAAAATAACTAACACTCGAATAAAAAATTGGTAGATTACATAGTCGTACATACCTTTTTTTTTTTGTGGTTAGGAAATCATCAAATGACTTCTCCCGCTCTGGGCGGAGCGGGAGGGCGTGTCAGAGTTTTACTGACTAAAACCCACCCGTGTTCCTTCAGCTGCCCGTGCCAGGGCCACGGCATCTCTTTCGAACAACTCGCGACCCCGGCGGCATCGGCCCCATTGGACCCCGTACTCGTACATACCTACCAAATGAAAATAATAGTAGATCATAATCATAATCATTTATTTGCAATAAGTATTGGTACAGTGTTGGTGTTAAAGTCAGTGAATTCCTAATACAAAGTCAGACATTTGACATGCAAAACATTACAACGTAGGTATTTAATGCTAGAGTATTATATTTATTTCCAATGGCATGTTTCAAATTATACTAATGTCTATTGTTCATTAATTTTAAACATTCACAAAAAAAAAACAGTAAATAATAATCAATCAATCGTCTGCCTAGCCTTTTCCCAACTATGTTGGGGTCGGCTTCCAGTCTGACCGGATGCAGCTGAATACCAGTATTTTACATGGAGCGACTGCCTATCTGACCTCCACAACCCATTAACTGGGTAATACGATACCCCTTGGTAAGACTGATTGTCAGACTTTCGGGTGTCTGACGACCCGTAACGACTGTCAAAGATCCACGAATGACAGCCGGGACCAACGGCTTAACGTGCTTTCCGAGGCACGGAGGAGTCTCGGTATGTAAAGATGGTCACCCATCCACGGACCTACCCCGGCAAGCGTAGCTTAACCTGATGGATCGACCCATGCGACTGTGATTACTTAGCCACGAGCTCCTACAAATAATAATCAATATATAAAATCAATCAGTTATCGTCACATTAAATTAAAATAAATCATTTATAATTAAATTTATTTGTACTTATAATACAATCGTTTTTCCAGCAGCCATAATTTTAACTGTTTAAAAAATAAAGTATTCGTAAGTATTTGTCTTTAAATTTCTTCACTCACTTCAATCACTTTTTGATTTTGTCACACTGCCCTTGACAACATTTTGCGACCTACCTATCTGAATTTCAACCTCTATAATAGGGATGATGCCTGGGTAAAAAAAAAAAATTCTATTTAGTCCGTCAGTCAGGTAATAAAAAAATATTAGACACGTATTAACACGTAATAAAAAATTACTTAGTTAAAACGCATTAAAGTTGGGGAGTAGAGGCCCGCTACGTCACAACTATAACAAACCACTTATAAAAGAGTGACGTCATGCCACATTTTAACTCAATGTATCGCCGTAATCTTTTGATTAGGTACGTAAAAAAAGAAATAACATTTTTAATAATCCATATGACGGACAAAATAAAATTATTTATCATCCCTATTGAACATCACAATTTATGATACTTACAAAATCGGGAAATTAAATGTTAAGCAAACTTGACTACCAACTGAAATTGTCCGTATATACAAATCACAACTGTCATTCTTGACAGTTATATGAAATGGCCATAACACTGGCTATATTGACGTAGAGTGTCAATCTGTAAACGGGACACAACAGAAGTTTTATTGTTATGACGCCTGTAGCCGTATACTGTGGTGCTATTCTGTAAAAATATCACCGTGAAAACTTAGGTGAAGTGATCTTAATGTGAGCGTCATTCCATCTGATGCGAGGGATTGACACTATTGACAGATCACTTCACGCTCACTTCACCTAAGTTTTCACGGTGATATTTTTACAGAATAGTTCGACTGCACCGGAACGTGACAATAATTAATTTCCCTAACAGTACATTTAGGTTGATATTATAGTCTTATATAAAATAAGGCTACGTATTGAATGTTGCCAAACTTTGATAATAATATTAGGACCCAGTGCCAAAAGTCAGATTGGCAATAACCTTAAAACAATGTAGGATAGGTTTCTTTGGCTCTTTTTATAATATTTTTGCAAGTTAACGTCGATATTGGCTGAAAGTTTCCAGTTTATCTAGATATTTGATTCGGTTGGAAGTTGTAATAGTATTTTTGTTCGTTTGGGGGAATTTTCGGCAGTTTATTACAATGGTTCACTGCCTAAATGTTACTAAGTGACAGGCAAAGTTTCCTCATTGAATATTCTCGTTTGACGTAATTTTAAGCAAAGTAACAGTTTAGTTGATAAAATTAACACAGTTTTGGCATTAATAGGACCCTAAAGAGTAACCTGTAATATTGATACTTTGTCGTATTTCTTTTGCAGACATTATTACCCTATTCCACTCCTCCAGTATTATCTTCAAAAATCAATCTGCCTAGCCTTTTGCCAACAATGTTGGGATCGGCTATAGATGTCAGACATTTGGGCGTCTGACTACACGTAACGACTGTCAAAGGTCTACGAATGACAGCCGGAAACAACAACGAGGATCAGGGACCTTGCTATCATTTATCAATATTTAAATGCTTTAATGAAATGGTAAAACGAACAATAACGATATTATTATGTTCTCATGATCTATTGTGTATTATTTCGTATAGTTTTATTTTGAAGTTGTGAACATTTACGGGTTGACATGATTATAATAAAATTACCTCATTTTTGACCAGCTTCAGCTCGCGACTTTGTCTGCGTCAAACTTCGTTCTAACATAAAATATATCCTATGGCACTCGGCAATACGGTAGCTTCCCATAAGTGAAACAATTTTCGGAATCGGAGCAGTAAGATTTCCTTAAAGTCCCTCGGCAAACTTCGTGTTTCATACATTTGTAGAATGTAAATAGGCAAAATCTATACATAAAATAGCTTGGCAACTGATAGAAATCCGACAACTGACGAAACACGAAGCTTGCCGAGAGACATTAAGAAAATAGTTGTATTGTGATTACGTATAATATATTATTAGCACAGTCTACATCATACAGTTGTCAGGCGAGAGCCCGAGCTGCTTACGTAGTTCGGCGAACTTCGTATGCAGCTCGGGCTTCGTCGGACGACTGTATGATGTATAGACTATGATATTAGTAAGTATAGAAGTATAGAATTTTATTTAACAGTTATGTACACACATAAAAGAAACGAACAGAAAAATACGTTGGTATGAGTACAATATGTTTAGGTATTATTATTCGTGTATCATCTTGCATTATAACTTTCGAGTCCTAATGAATGTGTTTGCTCGTTCCAGGTAAGGCACTGCTTCGCATTCCCCAGCACGTAAGTTAATCCAGCAGATAATGGAGACAATGGGCACATTCTCGTTTGTCTTGACTAGACTAGGTAGTCGTAAAATAAGCGAGAGTACTATAGGATAGGAGCTAAGATGTTGACTACATTTCCTTGGGATTAAGAGCAATATAGCAGGTATTAGTGATGTAATACTGGTAAGTATATGATACACAGGCAATCTTATTTTAATAATGTGTCATAACAGGTAATAAACCCATATTTGTTAAGCCAAACGTAAGTTCCTTAAGGTGTTTGCGCTGTGGTAGTCCGCGAAATTCAAATTTTCTTGCGTTTTGTACAATTTGCAGGTCAGTGTACGGTATTATCTTGATCAAAATATGATTCGCGACAATAAAAAATATGTATTTACATAAGTGTAACCATAAAAATCATCAATACATGTCCCTAAGTTAGATTTCCTCCAGATTCGTCTGATTTCCGGAATCGGATCAATCCTGGGAAAATCTAACTTAGAGAGGTGTATTGATGATTCTTATGGTTATAATAAATTATATAAATATATATTTGCTAAAGTCGCGAATCTTATTTTGATCAAGATACAACCTTACACTGATCTGCAAATTGCAAAAACACGCAATGAGTTTCGCGGGCTATCTTAGCGCATCCACCTTAAATTATAGCAACTTTGATAATGCTAATGCATTGGGTACACTCCACCCCCCTTATTTATAAACATTGCATAAAGATAAACTTGTGGAGGAGGAGCTTGTGGCTAAGTAATAACAGCCGCACGGGTCGATCCATCAGGTTAAGCTACGCTTGCCGGGGTTGTCCGTGGATAGGTGACCATCTTTACATACCGAGACTCCTCCGTGCCTCGGAAAGCACGTTAAGCCGTTGGTCCCGGCTGTCATTCGTGGATCTTTGACAATCGTTACGGGTCGTCAGAAGCCCGAAAGTCTGACAACCAGTCTTACCAAGGGGTATCGTATTACCCAGTTACTGGGTTGTGGAGGTCAGATAGGCAGTCGCTCCATGTAAAATACTGGTATTCAGCTGCATCCGGTTAGACTGCAAGCCGACCCCAATATAGTTGGGAAAAGGCTAGGCAGATTGATTGCATAAAGATAAACTCTAAAATAAATGTCGCGTCATCTTAGAACAAACTCGAGCTATAAGTACTTATTAGTTACAGAATTGTCCGTACCGACTCATTTCAATGAATCACCCACCACCCTATATAATTTCTCGTGCCTCTTGCAAATCCGACGCAATCTATTGATCGAAGCACTACGACTAATCACCCAGTACTCACTACTTCTTTGTTACGTCCCTAGTCAACATCTCCACAGCAATAAAGACCCATCTTCCACTTTCATCTCACAAATACACAGACACATAATAATTCGAGGTCATTATAGCCCTCTATGTTACGAAATCCGTTTTATCGATACAATAAAACATCCTTAGTGGTGAGGCGAGCACTCGACTTATATTAATGTACTGCGAATCGATACCGAGTCCCTCTCATCTCGATACTCGATGGACCCTTGAATTCGTCAACAAGTTTCAAAGGCTGGTTCTACGTGTGCGGACGCGGCGATCGGTGCAACTTATTTGTGGATCTTGTGTAGTATTATGTACTTGGCTTATACGTATTTGTTTTGTTTAAGATATCAATCTTAAGAGCGTTGATCGCGCGCGGGCTGCCAACGTCGCATTTCTAGAGGTTTTTCGTGAGTATTGCATTAAATTTAATTTAAAGGACAATTTCCTCTAGTAAATTCTTAGATCGTTAGTATTTATAAGTATATATGCTATTTTTTGACAGTTATTTTGGAATTTAGTCTTAATAAATTACATATTGTCAATTATTTTCTGTTTTCTAAGAGTAAATACCAAAATAACTGTCAAATAATAGCATACATCCTTATAAATACCAACGATCTATGAATTTATCAAAGGAAATTGTCCTTTTACTTAAATTTAATGAAATAATCATTAAAAACCTCTAAAAATGCGACGTTGCCAGCCCGCGCGCGATCTACGCTCTTAATATTAAGGGCCTTGTATTGATGAACAATGAGTTTAACAGTGGAAAGACTTCATCTAATGCCCGGTACAGATTGATGAAACACAACATGAAATGTAACGCACAGTGAAACAAATTCGCATAGTTATTGTGTATGTTATTGTTATTATTATTGATTTTTATATTTTATGTTATTGGCACGATTCCGGAAACAACGATGCGGACGAGTACTTCGACGCGTGCGTGTCCTTTTGTTTTTGTAATTATTTGTATAGTTAGTTAGTTAGTCATTTATTTTAGTAGGTTCCTAAAGTAAATAGTGCTAATTTGTTTAAAAATAAATAAATATTTGACTATTTAATAAAATTAAAATGTTATTGTGTTACATTTCATGTTGCATTGCATAAGTTTGGACGGCTCATTAGGAGCCTATAACATATACAAAAAAACCGGCCAAGTGCGTGTCGGACCACGAACAATGAAGGGTTCCGTAGTTGGGATGAATTTATCTTAAGAACAAACTTAACATTGTAGTTGAAAAACATGTTCTCTCATACATTCCAACTGTAAATGTAAGTTTGTACTCACAATATTGATAGATTTACCATGTTATTTTAAGACCACAGACTTCTTATAGGTTTTCCTGTAATCTTCAGGTAAAGATCTATTTTCTGTATTTTTTTCAAAATTTTAGGCTCAGTGGTTTCGGAGATAAGGGGAGAAATGGTCAATTTTCGTCTATTTTCTTCTATAACTTTAAAACAATTTATTTTAAAATTATGAATAAAATATATCTGAGACCCTCGTAGTAAGCCCTGTCATTTGATATGCCACATGGTGTAGTTTGCAAAACTTTTTTTTTAATTTTACCCGTCCGTATTTGGGTCACAGAAATTCATATGTGTACCAAATTTCAACTTAATCGGTCCCTTAGATTCGGAGCAAACTGGCTGTGACAGACGGACAGACAGACACACGAGTGGTCCTATAAGGGTTCCGTTTTTTCCTTTTGAGGTCCGGAACCCTACAAAAATCGGTTTCGTGATACATACGAGTATATCAGCCTATAACGTTCCCAATACTGGGATATAGGCCTCCTTTCGGTGAGAGGGAGTGGACCGTAATCCACCACGCGAGCCCAGTGCGGGTTGGTAGATGTAACATGTCTTCGAATTTTTACACGACTGCCCAAAAAGGAGTGTAATGTTTTGGTTCTAGGACATGCCGGTTTCCTCATGATGTTTTCCTTCACCGTTTTGAGAGCAGTGGTGATGAAATAATTTACACAAAGTAAAGCGCCTGCCTGGGTTCGAACCTACGACCTACAACTCGTAAGTCGTGACCGTTACCACTGGGCCACCACTGCTCGCGGTTTCGTGATACTTATCATTAATTTGTTATGAGATCTAGTACCTACTCGTACAATACGCATGCTTACATTTTACTTTTTAGCACAAAAGATAATCACAATTTATAAGTCTACTAACTAAACACAACACTACAACAAACTAAGCAAATTAGGGGAACTACTCTCTTCTCTTCTTCTTCTACTGAACACACATATCATCCCTAGCTACCCTTATCTTTCTCCTAATCCATCCATCCGTCCGCCTAGCCTTTTCCCAACTATGTTGGGGTCGGCTTTCACTCTAACCGGATGCAGCTGAATACCAGTATTTTACATGGAGCGACTGCCTATCTGACTATCACAACCCAGTAGCTGGGTAAAACGATACCCCTTGGTAAGACCGCTTGTCAGACTTTCGGGCTTCTGACGACCCATAACGACTGTCAAATATCCACGAATGACAGCCGGGATCAACGGCTTAACGTGCTTTCCGAGGCACAGAGGAGACTCGGTATGTAAAGATGGTAACCCATCCACTGACCAACCCCGGCAAGCGTAGCTTAACCTGATGGATTGGCCCGTGCGGCTGTTATTACTTAGCCACGAGCTCCTCTCATCTCCTCTATCTATCTTCTAATCATGTCTAGATAATCATCGCGTGTCACCCACTTCCCTAATGCTATTTGCAACGCTGTTATTGATCACAGGGCCCTCCAATAACCGTAATAGCATCCGTGCTTGCTCCTTATCGGTCAAGATTATATTTTATACCGTCCCTGTGGGCCCCCTAATGTGGTTTGATATATTACTTTATTTGTCAAATATCAATAACGTCGGATCTGGGCCCACTTTGTGAGACGACGCCGCTGAATATGAAATGTATGACTTTGGACGACTTAAGGATCTGTGTTTGTGGACTTATGTATATTGTGTTTATGTTTACTGGTCAGGTTTTATGAGCATGTTTGTGGTAGGAGAAAAATAGTGAAAGGATGATAATAACTTATTAATAATAGGTCTTTACCTATGAAATTGCCGTTTTGTATGAAAAAATTTAAACGAATTTTTTTCATGCATTTTTTATTTGTATTAATCGAAGTAATCACCCATGCAATCAATGCATCTTTGCCAACGCAGTGGCAGTTTATTGATGCCCTTCTTAAAGAAATCAGCTGGACGGGAGGCAACAAATTTTTCAAAGGCATTTTGTACTGCCTCTCGGGTATTGAATTTTTTTCCCGCCAAGAAGTTATCCAAATTCTGGAAAAAGTAGTAGTCTGCAAGGTCTGGTCAGTAGGGCGGATGACGGAGAGCTTCCAACCCCAGTTCTTGCAACTTGGAGACCGTCTGCTGTGCAGTATGAGGTCGCACGTTGTCGTGCAGGAGCAGCGGAGACGAGCGATTGACCAATGCTGGTTGGAGATGTGCCAGCTTCTCCATCATTGTGTTCAGTTCTTCACAGTACACATCTGAAGTAATGCTCACCCCGTTTGGTAAGAAGCTGTGATGAATCACACCGGCGCTAGACCACCAAACAGTGACCATCACTTTTCTAGGGGTAAGTTTTCGTTTAGGGCATTGTTTAGGTGCTGAACCAGGATCCAACCAACTTGCTGAGCGCTTGCGGTTATCAAACAGAATCCATTTTTCATCGCAGGTAACAATGCGGTTCAAAATTCCTTCATTTGTGTGTCTGTTGAGCAGTGCAAGGCACGTCTCGACGCGTACTTCGCGCTGGCGATCATTGAGTTCGTGGGGCACCCATTTGTCAAGCTTTTTTACCTTGCCAATTTGACGCAAATGGACCAATATTGTTTTGACGCTAACGTCGAAAGCTGCTGCTAATTCAGCCGTAGATTGTGTATCATCAGCTTCCACAATCGCCTTTAATTCGTCATTGTCGACCAAAGTCTTCGGACGACCGCGAGGTTCATTTTTCAGGTCGAAATTTCCAGAACGGAAGCAAGCAAACCAATAACAAGTGGTGCGCTAGTTTATAGTGCTGGTTTATAGCTCCGTAAACGTCGTTGATGTTGCGTGCCGCTTGTGCCGCGTTGCTGCCACGACGGTACTCATATTCCATAATTACTCGAATTTTTAACGTATCCATGATGACGAAAAAGATTGAAATGCGATGAAAGTGTAACACTAATCAATAAACAAATGACTACTTTTGGAAAAAAAAATCCATGTTTTTAAAATAAAATTAATTTGAAATTAGAATTCTTAGCCAAACAAAAATTATTGTGATTTGAAATGGCCAGTACTGCAGAACGGCAATTTCATAGGTAAAGACCTAATAGCAATTGGTTTATTTTGTATTCAACCTAGTTTTTAGCAAAATCATGATGCATGAAAATCTTGAAAAGCTGCAGTTTTGAAATAAATGGGAGAGTTTACAGCCATCACATTAATGTCAGCCATTAATTTCAGTTAATTGTATTTTTTTTTATATGTAAGTATAATAATGAATAGTTACAATTAATCAAATGTTATTATAATATATAATTGTACGCCGTTAAGGTAAAACATGACCGTGATCCTTTCTGCAATGTTAAATTAACATCTTGCATGCTTTGCGTGTGCATACTCATGTTTCAGACAAATAAATAATCTCTCTCTCTCTCACACCAGCACCTCTGGAGCGTCGGACGATACACCTTTGAATCTTAAGAAAAAGCTTCCGAAGTCCACAGATAATAGATATAAAATATATCATCAAACAATCTGCCTAGTCTTTTCCCAACTATGTTGGGGTCGGCTTCCAGTCTAACCGAATGCAGCTGAATACCAGTATTTTACATGGGGCGACTGCATATCTGACCTCCACAACCCAGTTACTGGGTAATACGATACCCCTTGGTAAGACTAGTTGTCAGATTTTCGGGCATCTGACGACCCATAACGACTGTCAAAGATCCACGAATAAAGCTATCCGAGGCACGGAGGAGTCTCGGTATGAAAAGATGGTCACCGATCCACGGACCAACCCCGGCAAGCGTAGCTTAACCTGACGGATCGACCCATGAGGCTGTTATTACTTAGCTACGGATAAACGTAAAATACCATCGTCCAATGGCTCGCGGGCTTACAGTAGTTATGAACGCATGGGGTTCGGTTGACATTCGAGCACATATTAACATAAACAGCTATGCGGTATAAAGCGACGCTCAAGAGGTTAATTAGCAAACTATAGTTATTCGAAATTGTTGCGGATAACACAATGTAATATACTAACATAACAAACATGACTGAATATAGAACAGACTAACTGCATTTGACTACCTACCTACTTTTACTTTCAGGCACATTAGAACTAGAAATTACATTCTATGAGCCTGAATATAACTATAGCAACATAAGAACCTGTGTGTTGGATGTGAACCTGTTATGATAGTGTAAGATTGTATAAATAAATGTGTGTGTGTGTGTGTTGTGAACCTGTATGTTGGGTGTGAACCTGTTATGATAGTGTAAGATTGTATAAATAAATAAGTAGGTACATCACTCACCAGTTGGTGATATTTAGATAGGAATACACCATTAATTTGGATCAGCCTCCATTTATTACGTAAACTTCGCATGGAAGTCGTAAGATACACAATATATTAAAATAACAGCCACATTTGTATTGAATCCCTCGGCCCCCAACCCAACGCGTCGCATCGCATCGCATCGCCCGCCCGCGCTATTACTTCGTTTTCGCTTACCGTTCTTTCTTTTTTTCTTTTTGCTCGGCTCCTAAGAGTCGTAGCGTGATGTTAAATAGCCTATAACCTTTCTCAAGAATTGGGATATCAAATGCAATAAAAAATTAAAATCCTACTGTAGTTCCAGAGATTAAACAAACAAACAAACTCTTCAGATTTATTATATTAGTAAAGACTCAGAGAATCGCCATTATAGGCTTCGTGTACACACGGCTACACATCAAGCTATACATTTCCAGTTTACACTGACCTCTCATTGTAAGGAAATTCTATACAATGCGAGATCAGCTTATACTGGAAATGTATAGCTTGATCTGTAGCCGTGCGTACACGACGCCGGAGCCGCACCGGCGCCGGACCGCATGTTTGTGTATACGAATGAAAACCGCACAGGCGTCGTACCGCCGCCGCACCGGAGCCGCGTGTACACCGCGTTGACGCCGAGTTAATTAGTAAAGCGACGATCCCAGTTCAGTAATAGTGGGGAGGTACTGCTCGATTTTTGCGACCAATTTTATAGGTACCGAATAAATTTCCTTTCTAGTAGTTTTAATATTCATTAATCATTCATGTGAGAGTTCAAAGTTACAGCATATCAAAGTTGTAAAAAAAAACTTATAAAAAAGTTATTTTGGTTAAAGTTAAAATCATATTCATATTTATCAATATTAAAATGAATAGTACATTTTGATACAAGTGGAGAATTTTTGTTATTGCATTCGAGGCGGAATTAACACCCGAGCCGTAGGCGAGGTTGTTTTTGAGCCGAGAACTGCAATAACACATGTCCACGTGTATCAAACGACGTTTTTCAATACACTTTTGAAGAAATAAAATAAAATAACGAAAAATATTTTTATCACGAATTATTAGGAAACTATGATTTAAATTTTATTTTTTTTTCCACGCTTTGCTTTCACCAGGTTGAAGGAGAAGCAAATGTATAAAGCCGATAAACAGCCTAATATGAAAAATACTAAATTCAAATATTTTTAAGTTTAGAACACAAATAAATGTTAATTCGTTCATAAACTTTTTTTTTTATTGTAATAATCATAGTTTTGATGATATTCTATTTATAAACATTATTTAAATATTCATAAATATTAACGCCCTAAAGACTCGCATCTCTTTGCCGAGATTAAAAAAAAACATTCACCTCCGAATAGAGACGGTGTGAATAGAGGCATTGAATCAATTTTGACTGAGTATAGGTATAAGTTATCTGTGGCAATTTTAATCCCACACACGTGTTGGAAAATGAAAAATCGCACGCGTGTGAAATATATTGCTTTGTGAACCTAATAGTAGTGCAATATGAACCAGTTTTCGAGGAAGTGTATTGAAAAAGTATTTACAGTTTCGTTGGCAATGCTTTACTGAACTGTGATCGTTGCTTTACTATTTAACACAGCATCAATACGGTGTACCTACACGCGGTTCCGGCGCGGCTCCGGTGCGGCGAGTGTGCGGTTTTCATTCGTAAACACAAACATGCGGACCGGCGCCGGTGCGGCTCCGGCATCGTGTACATGAAGCCTAAAGCTTACTTGAAACGATATTATCTGATATCAGAATTTCAAAGTTCTGTATGAACTGGAAACTGGAGCTGTTGTCTTAACTCTTGGCTTATCATAACTAAGTTGGGATAGTTTGACGTCTTCATTAATTATAAAAGCAGTTCTGTAAAGATAATTGCTATTTATTCTGGGAAGTCTGCGGTCAGCTCCGTCTTCTGTAGATGTTTTAATAGTTTTCCCTTGCTTGTAATGCATCATTAGGTACGGTCAACAACAGAAGTCGGTTAACACTGCTATTTTTTGACATCATCTAAATTAACACAAAATGATATGATAACCTGCTGTTTAGCATTTCGTTTATTAGATAAGAGTTAATTTTCTTTAAAATATACATCAGTTCCGTTTTTAATGGATGGTTTCTCAATAATTAAGATTTAGAAAACTCAGATGTTAATCGACTTTTGTTGCTGACTGTACCTACAAAAACTTTGATGTATATTTTTGTAAATTAAAATAAGTATAAAACAATAGTGAGACGTTTATTTTATTAGTTACTAACATGTAGGTATCTATTAAATAAAAAAAGAAATAGAATAAGAATAGAGGTAGAATAGGTACCTACATAGATACCTACGAGTACCTATATGAATACAATAGAATAATTTATTGCTAAGTATCAAAGGTAAGGAAACAAAAACAAATAATAAAATTTCCCAATTCCTATGAATATTAGTGACATCAACGACAAACATTGGACAAAAACCGATAAGTGCGTGTTGGACCACGCACAATCCGTGGTTACATAATCAATCAGCCTATAATGTTCCCACTGCTGGGAATACACCACGCGGGCCCAGTAAGGGTTGGTAGATGTCACATGCCTTCGAATGGTTGGTTCTAGGACATGCCGGTCTCGTCATGATTCCTTTACCGTTTTCAATTCGTGGTTAAAAAGAATTTATCCCAAAAACAAACTTAACATTGTAACCCAATTTTTTTTTATGTCATTAAATTACAAATTAACCATCCATTTTCAGACTTTTTCCTTTTTGCTGTAAGACCTTGCTCCTTGCCAAATCTCATAATTCTAGGTCAACGGGAAGTACAAATGCGTGCCACGAAAGATGAGACATGACGAGCGGAGTATCGCGCCTCCTGGGCTCTTTCCGCCGCCCCGCTGACGCCCGGTCCCTTCCCGCCTCAGACCTCATACTGCTAAAGAAACCTTTATATCAGAATAATCAGAATTAGAAAATTTATAATCTACTGCGCAAGTCAAACTACGTGGTGTGTCAAGTCTCATCTTTCGTGGCACGCATTGTACCCCAATATGTTTTGATTTACAGTATCAAAACATGTGGCATAAATGGCCGTATTTTTATTGCGTTGACTTAGGATCTTCATTTATTTAGAAATCCAAAGGGACCATAGACCTACGTATTTGATATTAATTTCAAATTGATACCTCCACGCGTTTCTGAGAAAAAGGATCTTGACGGACTGACAGCCAGACAGACGGACAACGAAGTGATCCTATAAGGGTTCCGTTTTATCCTTTTGAGGTACGCAACCCTAAAAAATACATCTTCGGTCACACAATCAAGTCTTTCCATAACCACCATAAAAATATGTTCAAAAAACGACACCCAATCATTACACATGTTCTAATGTCGTACGGAACCCACTCAATGACTTATGCGGTTCCCCTAGCTCAGTACCTACTGAGTACTCAGTCCTCAGGGTGGTGTTCAGCTAGCTCGCAGTCGATTGACGGATTAGCATCGTAATTGCGACGTTGCGTGATGTTATCAATGTATTAATTGAATGCAGGACAGCGGTGTCCCGCTTTGGGGTGTAGGGTTGTCACGAGTTAGGTAGTATTTTTTTTTCATTTAGTAAATAATGTGCGTGTCTGTCGTTTAATGAGGTAATTATTTTTGTGAGGACTGACCATTAAAATAATGAAAAAGTTGAAATTTGGTTTTGTTTAGTTGCTTGAGATGACTAAAATGCAGCATCTAATGATGTTGTCTCTTTGAGTTTTAAATTCTCCATAGGACGGCAACTAGCCTTGCTTACTGATCCACAAAATTTCTAGGTAACTCTTCACATTTTTCTCGATAATCCAAACAAATTATGAGTGTATCCAACATAAGAATTACGAATCTTACCACTTCCATTCACAACCTTCACAGCAACTTGTCAGAAATTATTCTGCCAAAAAAATAAATTGCTCGTATTTTTCCTGTAACAATTTATCTGTAGGTGCGCTTTTCCGCGTTCTAACGACTAACTTTTACAACTAAATTATTATGTTGTTAATACGCTGTTATGATTTTTGTTAGGAACTTTCCCATGAAAGTTACATGTTTCTAATTTCATAATCGTTTCCTTTTATTAAAAATCTTTGATCTTTGATCTTTTATTTTAGACATTATCTTATAGTTCGTACATGCAGTATTTTAGGGCAGCAAATTTCAAGGGTTTAAAAACGTAAAGATTTAAATGTTAATGGGTTAAAGACTAAAACAAACCATTTTTATATCATCATCATTCTCCTACCCTCATCCCAATTTATTTGGTGTCGGCGCAACATGTCTTTTTCTTCCATACTTCTATATTAGTCGTCATCTCGGTAGTCACTCCCTTTCTTGCTAAATTATCTTTCACACAGTCCATCCATCGTTTTTTTGGTCATCCCCTACTCGTATAGCCTACCTACCTACATTCATACTAAAAACTTTCCTGACGACATTTTCCTCATTCCCCGCATCACATACCTATACCATGACAACTGATTTCCGCACAACTTTTGAGTCACCGGTGTCACTTTCAGACTTCCTCTTATATACTCACTAGCTTTTTCCTGCGGCTTCGCTCGCGTAGATGTCGGAAAATATCCCACGGGAAT
Organism: Cosmia pyralina; assembly: GCA_946251885.1. NCBI lineage: Eukaryota > Metazoa > Arthropoda > Insecta > Lepidoptera > Noctuidae > Cosmia > Cosmia pyralina. Next base: position 16,875,900 of record OX276357.1, read on the forward strand.
GTACTACCGGGAAATCCTTCCTTGTTCTTCGTCTACATTTTAAAGGGAACCTCTGTGCAAAATTTCAGCTTTCTAGGTTCAAGGGTTTGGGCTAGGCGTTGATGAGTCAGTCAGTCAGCAGTCAGTCAGTCAGTCAGGACTTCTCGTTTTATTTATAAAGAAGATAGAACATTTCTTAATCTATCTATCCTTTCGTTCATTTTGTGGCCCAACATTCTGATCCATAACCAAACCATTAAATTTACATATTTCTGTCAAAAAAACAAAAATTTAAATTGCAAAATTAATGTTTTATCATGTAGGTACGCACGATACACAAAAATGATTAAAAACACTCAAAAACAACCATGGATACACCCAAATAAAACGATAATTTAATACCATTACATTATTCCAATATTTCCCGTACCCGTCACAAATGATTAATGGGTTTATTTAAAAACGGAGCTGGCAACCCTGCCCAAGGCGGCCACTTTGGTCCCTCTAATACCCGATGCCATTCATTCATTATAGCATTACATATGACGCGACCAATGACAGAATTGTGGTATTAATTGCTCAATTCACAGAGGAAGAGCAAATAGCTAATATCGTATTTGTGTTAGAATTGTTAGATCGATCATAACTAGATCGGTAATGACGCGATGTGTGTTTGGAAATTAGCTGTGAATTTTGAAGTAGCTTGTTGTTTTAGAGTGGTAGTCTGAATTGGTAGTAGTTTTTAAACTCGGGCATGCATCTGGTATCTGATAGTGATGATGGTTTTGTTCGAGAAATTGGTCTGATTCTAATGTTGCCTAGTGGTCGATTTACATTTGTATTTCAAACATTAATTGCCGTTGACACGTAGCGAGTTTATTTCAAGTAGCAAGTTATTTGACCATATCAATTCAAAGTGACGTTTTACCATTGTGATGACTGAACTGTCACTTTGACGTATAGACGTCAAAAGGGACTTAACTCGCTATTTAACTCATGCAAATGTAAATTAGCCTATAAAGTAACCTGCTAAATGGATTATTTATACGCCACCGATTTTTGGTTATAGCTAGACATTATCGCATTAATGTACAGACGCCAGCAGGTCAAGCCACCCGAAACTGTAAAATTTTCCCAATCAACCTTGAACCTTATGCTTTAGCGATAAAGATGAAAATCTATTATAGAAATTTGACAGATTGTAGTAGCTTGATATGCTGGCGTCTGTACAATTATGCAAGGAATTAAATGTAAAGTTAGATCAATCTGCCTAGCCTTTTCCCAACTATGTTGGGGTCAGCTTCCAGTCTAACCGGATGCAGCTGAATGCCAGTATTTAACATGGAGCGACAGCCTATCTGGCCTCCACAACCCAGATACTGGGTAATATGATACCCCTTGGTAAGACTTTCGGGCTTCTGACGACCCGTAACGACTGTCAAAGATCCACGAATGACAGCCGGGACCAACGGTTTAACGTGCTTTCCGAGGCACGGAGGAGTCTCGGTATGTAAAGATGGTCACCAATCCACGGACTGACCCTGGCAAGCATAGCTTAAACTGATGGATCGACCCGTGCAGCTGTTATTACTTAGCCACGAGCTCATTATGTAAAGTCTGATGTAAAGTCAGATATCCTAACTTAATTATTATAAATGCGAAAGTGAGATTGTTTGTATGTTACGCTTTCACGCTAAAAGAGCTTAACGGATTTGGATGAAATTTAGCACATGGGTAAACCACATAGGATATTTTTTATCCCGGTAGTATGTTTCCATGGGATAGATCGACGCCCGATCGAACCTGATCGAACCTGATGGATCGACAGCCGCACGGGTCGATCCATCAGGTTCAGCTATATAGCCATCCACTGACCAACCTCGGCAAGCGGGGTTGGTCAGTGGATGGATGACCATCTTTACATACCGAGACTCCTCTGTGCCTTGGAAAGCACGTTAAGCCGTTGGTCCCGGCTGTCATTAGTGGATGTTTGACAGTTGTTACAGGTCGTCAGAAGCCCGAAAGTCTGACAACCAGTCTTACCAAGGGATATCGTATTACCCAGTTACTGAGTTCTGGTGGTGAGATAGGCAGTCGCTCCATGTAAAATACGCTGCATCCGGTTAGACTCGAAGCCGACCTCAACATAGTTGGGAAAATTGATAGGCAGATTGAGTATGATTCCGTAGAATAATTTCCGCGCTCCACGCGGGCAAAGTCGCGGGTAAAAGCTAGATTAACATAAAATTAACAATATTCTATACGCTAAACTAATCACAAGCCAGACACTAATACCATCGGACATAATGTTAAGAGAATTTTCACCTGACGCGTACTAGACAGGATGCACGGATTTGCATAATATCCTATGTGACATTAATTTAGCTGGATCCAATATCATGGCGTCACCTGCGACCAACAAAATGTTATTACCTGCCCTCGTATCTACTTGCATGTAATAAGCGTAAATACATAGGAATTTTGAATAGTAAAAACTGGTTTCACTGTAGCAAAACTTGGTAATATTAAAAACCGGCCAAGTGCGAGTCGGACTCGCGCACATAGGTTTCCGTACCATTATCTATAAAAACGGCAAAAAAATCACGTTTGTTGTATGGGAGCCCCCTTAAATATTTGTTTTATTCTGTTTTTTTAGTATTTGTTGTTATAGCGGCAATAGAAATACATCATCTGTGAAAATTTCAACTGATTAACTATTACGGTTCATGAGATACAGCCTGGTGACAGACGGACAGACAGACGGACGGACAGCGGAGTCGGATAGAGTCCCGTTTTATCCTTTGGGTACGGAACCCTAAAAACCGGTCAAGTGCAAGTTGGACTCGGATCACCGTACAATATTTAACACTACATAATTATTTGAAATAAAAATGCTTCATTTTAAAAAAAGCACGTCTCTTGTATGGGGGTATCCCTTCAATTTTAACTTTATTTTATTTAATTATTTGTTGTTAAAGCGGCAATAGAAATATACAATATGTGAACATTTCAACGGTCTACCTATTACGGTTCATGAGATGCAGCCCGCTGACAGACGGACGGACGGACAGCCGAGGCTTAGTAAGTTATAGGTTTCCGTTTGGCACATTTTGGGTATGATACTCTAAAAAGTAACTAAGTAAGATAGGTACCTAATGTCTTGGCTAAGAATAGAAAATCGTACTTATAAAAGCGTTCTTTTAGTTACTTCAATGCTGCTTTTCAATAATCAGATAACTTTTATCTGAAGAATAAAAATGACAGTTTGACATGTTTTCCACACAAAAGTTATCAAAATTAAGTATTTATTCCTCTGATTAAAACTATCTTACTATTGAAAAAGCAGCTCTTGAATGAATGAATGAATGAAATGCACCGACCCCAGCGTGGTTTGAGCAGACTCGATTTCACGAATGAACCCAAAGATTCACACTAGCCCCTGTTGCCTCATGTTACCTGGTGCGACAGAGACCATTGCATAGCAAGGAGTAGACCGGGGGGCGCGATAATGGTAGAGTAGACGAGCCCTTAGTAATGGAATTGTGGAGAGATGGGTCAATATATGGATATGGGCATCTTACATAATTAAAAGACATTCAAAATTTATTAAACAATGGAACCAAAACAACAATGGATTGCTATATAAAAGACTACTTTACATAAATTCTCATCCGCAAAGCTTCTAATTCTACACTTAAAAAACTTTTTTACAAAAAAATACAACCGACTTCCAAAAACAACACTACAAAGTGAAAAATAACTTTCATTTCGGAAGTCGGTGTCTAGTTAAATGTATTTTCGTTTTTTGCTACCGACTTCCGAAATTAAAGTTATTTTTCACTTTGTAGTGTTGTTTTTGGAAGTCGGTTGTATTTTTTTGTAAAAAAGTTTTTATTTTTCACTTTTTAGTTGTGTACCTACCCCACACAAATTCTAATACCACTATCTGCAAAACAAACTAGAACATCATCCATATAAAAGTAGGGAAAAAATACGTATTATTGAAGCTAACTCAAAAACTACCAAAGCAATTTTAATCAATTTTATATGGGACCAACTGTGATGTATACCCTCTCGAATAAAACAAAAAAAATCCAAATCGGTCCAGCCATCTTCGAGTAATCGGGGAACATACATAAAACAAAAAAAAAAAATAAAAAAGGTTCTGATGAATTGAGAACCTCCTCCTTTTTGAAGTCGGTTAAAAAATAACACGCATTGTTTCCATCCTACCCCCACACATTCAGCTGGCGTTGTCTCCACCGTCAACATAATTACAACGAACAGCGATACTCCTACCAATAATTATGCAATTCTCTAGTAAGCACTCGCAAACTGCCACTTAAAACAAGAAAAGTCTAGCGTCGAACAGTTGCAACTTGTAAAAATAATCCAATCTTCGACCGCGGTGTCATTCCGAACTAACAAACTAGAAATTTTCAAGTCGATATTCCCGACCTGATTTCCGACGCTGCGGGTAAAAGGAGCAGAGGAAAATTTTCAGACTTGTTACTCTTGGACGTAGTCTTATTGTGGAAACTTGGGTAGACTAGTGCCTGTCGCAACCATGCCACCGTGACACTTACGAGCGGGTTTTTCTTGCACACTTTTTTACTTTAGAACTGCACTTGAGTATTTTATGGTGTGTCTCGTTTATCGGTACGATTGTGGTGAGTAATTATGTTCGGTTGTAGTCTTATCCGTGTTTTGATAATGAAGATTGTTAAGCTCAGTGTACACGGTGCAAGTTTCTGGAACTTTAAAGAGCAAAAATCGCATGCCAAAAATTGCACGCGTGCGATTCCATAAAATGGCATACAGTAATTGAATTCAAGTTTTGCATTAGGTAAATAAAATCGCATGCGACTTACACCGAGGCAATGAAATTGCAAGGCGATTATTGCATGCAAGTTTTGCCTCGTCTAAACACAGAGTTGCACGTCCTTGTATAATTGATTCAAGTATTACCCGTATTTTGATTATTTGGCAAACCATTGAAAATATTAGTTTTTCGTTTCTAAAAGCTGGAGCTCCTTTAGTCTTTTTCTGTTGCTTAAAAGCACTAATAGTGCTTTTAGCACAACATTGAGCAATCATTTAAAGATATCAACTGTTCACCAAAAACTGAACAAATGACAAATGCCGTTCTCGCATCTCAGGCGGTATATTCGCTCATTATTCAGCAAATCGTCTCATTATCTCTGTGCCGCTTAATCCTTGGCTTACATTTCGCTTTTTAATTGTACCTCCATGTCTGACCCTCATCGAGGTCGCTTGTTTTTCACAATTTGCCGTCTCGTTAAACCTCGGCTTGAGTTAGTTTGGCGGTGGTACAAGTTATGAGAAGTCGTGGGATAGCAAGGAGTCGAAATAAACATTTTATGATCTGTTGGCAATGATTTGTTATGCGTAATCGCCAACTAGCATAGATAATCATTATTTGATTTATTCGGACATGGCATGTTTACACGACTTACGGAACCGAAACTTGGACACTCACGGTACGGCTGGCCCATAAATTGAAGGTCGCTCAGCGAGCTATGTGATGGGCTGTGCTTGGAGTCTCTCTGAGGGACCTAATCCACAACGAGGTGATCCGGCAGAGAACCAAAGTTGTCGCACAATAAGCAAGCTGAAGTGACAATAGGCCGGCCATATTAGCCGTTGAACCGATGACCATTGGGGTAGACGAGTTCTTGAGTGGAGACCGCGAATCGGCAAATGTAAGGTAGGACGCCCTCAGGCCAGGTGGAGCAATGATCTTCGCAGGGTGGCTGGTAGCAGCTGGATGAGAGGCCTATGTTTGATGATGATGATGGCAAGTTTGTCTGTCATGATTAAATAGATCCATTTAAGTGCCTTTACATAAGTTAGTGTAGTTTGATCTCAAACCCAGAGAAGGTGCATAATAAGGTAGGATCGGCAACATCATATGCACTTTTGTAGGTAGCCTAACTTTTAAGCCGGAACGGCAGTTGTTTTTTATAATAAATTACACATTTTTGTTTAAAACTAAACTTTCAAGGACTAAAAAACAGCTGTGTTTGCCCAAAATCAAACCCTAATTATCCCCCTCAAAAATAAAACCTCAACTCATTAGGAACTCGATTTTTCTCCATCACAGCCAGACTAAAGACCAATTAAGTGGGTATCTTACATTTTGCACCGTCATGATGCGTCTGTTATCACGTCTGCGCATCCGTGGACCCGACCCTTTCGCTACATAATATTGTGATTAATTAAATCCAGAGATGGCGTATATTACGAAGATGGACGCGGTAATTTGTTATTCTGCTTCTATTATAATTTTTTGTGGGAAAATATTTGCATAACTTAGTTAAAATAATGCAAGTTTCAGGAGCCTTCCGGAAAACTATAATTAATTAATTAGATTGTACTTTGTTTTTCATGAATTTGATAATACTTATAGCTTTGGAAAAGTACAACAAACGATTTCAGTTTGGTTTAGAATTAAATTTAAATACGACGTGTTGATAAAGATGCTACTCTTTGTCTTTTTTCCCGTCTATTAAGATCAATATTAAACTACACAAACATCTTTTTAAGTCCATTTTCATAAAACACTCTTAAGTATTCCCAACCATTCCCACCATCTCAAAATAAACGTGCCTACATTAAAATATCTAGTTACATAACCCTGAAATGTGGGCAGCGAGCGAGATATATCGCTTAATCCACATTACGGTCAAAACGTCCGGTTGTGACAGGCCATAATACCACATTCAATTGTGGACGTGAACGCGTGTGCCTACCCTACGATATACGCGTGTAAGGGAGATGGCCCAGTTCACGTCCGCCACCTGATCACCGTCTTACTTTTAAGTGGTTTCGATTTCTACATATAAAGTTTATGTGTATAGGTATTATGTAGGTGAGAATACAATATACACAAAGGAATATATATTTCTGTACATATCTAGCTGGTATTGTCCCACTTCAGAACAAAGGTCTACTTTTAAACCGACTTCAAAAAGGAGGAGTTTATGTATTCAATGAGGTTTTTTTTTCATGTATTTCATACACTTTTTTCTCTGATAATGCTGGCCAATTTTTCGGTAGGAGCTCGTGCCGTCATTTTCACCTTACCTATTATTTGTAGTTAGTTGTAAACCGGTTTTTTTTTTTGTTGTCTATTGAACATAGGTAATTAGTGCTAAACACTTTCCTTATTTATTCTGTCTTTAAATAGACAAACTACCCGCAGGTTAGAGTCTTATTTTATCAAATAAAATGAAGAAAAAAGCATAAAGCAATATGATCTGAGCCGCAATAAATATCAATGTTTTATAATAGAACCTTCAGCGAGTGTTGAGAGTTCCTCAAACAATACAAGTAACTTTTCAGTATTAACTTAGGATGGCAAACAGAAACTTACGACAAGTTCTAAGGAATCAAGATTATACGGGTCACATCATAAAACATTCTGAGAAAACTTATTCTATTTGATTGTTAACACGTATAATCGTGTATGAAATAACTGCTATAAATAAGTTTGTAAGTAATACCAGTGTTGCCGTTTTAGCCACTTTGTGGCTAGATCTAGCGGATTTTCAACGGTTTTAGCCAAAAAATAATCCGTTTTAGCCACCAAAATGAATCTAGCTACGTCTGGCTACTTTTTAGATTATTACTACATACCTACTTCTATTACTGTTTTTCCACCTGAAGGTTTAACCAAAGTCACAAAAACGGTCAAACCAATAAAAGCAACTGAAATACCATCCACATCATTATCCATTAACGATGGGATTCCAGAAGACATTGTAAACTTTCAAATTGATTTTTAATTTTTTTACTAAAAAAAAACAATTTGAATGTTTTTTAGCTTTAAACTTGTAACCAGTTTCTAATAATTTTTCAACAACACTATTAAATCCACTAATCCCCATCCCTATTTATTAAAATTGAATTATTAACAATATTAATAGGATAAAGTAAGCCAAAAATACTTTAGCCACTTTTAGCGGAATTTCGAAAGTAATTTATTTATAAAACTAGCAACTTTATTCTTTGATGTAGCCAGAAACTAGATATGGCCCTAACGGCAACACTGAGTAATACATATTATGTAAAGTGAAATATTTAAGTAAAGTCGGGGAAATTTATTGTTATTGTAGTTCCGACGAGCGAGAGGGCGTATTTGTTCAAATCCAATCGTTGCACTGTTGAAGTTAGACTCCTAGCATAACATATCGATTTAGCAGAAGCATTCCAAAGTTTGAACAGTTACATATATGTCAAAGACAGATTATAATCAGAGATGAAGAGTATGCTTAGATGGTTTGGTCATGTGATGTGAGTGGAAACATCTAGACGTGGAATCATAGAAGGGACGCCCTAAGAAGAAGAAAAGAAAAAAAAATGCACAGAAATCTTGATGTTTTGACATGTTGCCATTGCACATAAGCGAAGCTTAGTTCTAAATATACTACGAATAAAAGTAAGTTTAAAAAATCCAATACCCACCAAAGCTTTCGACATCACTATTCCAATCGCTACCGCACAAAACGTAACCCCTTGCAAATGTGATTCGAACTCACTTTCCAACATTTTGCGTAAAGCAATAAGAACACAGAAATCAAAGTTTCCAAAGCTAATATATATTGAATCGTAGTTGGATGGGCAATGCAGTCCCCGTACCCTCCCGAGAGAGAAACTTTCCTCAATGTATTACTTTGTGACGCTTCGCAGTCCGTACTTCTCTGCTAGTTGCCAACAAATGCTGCTTACCCCGCGTGAATTGGATATTGCGGCCATTTGATCAAACTTCATTCGGAAACTGTATAATAATAGCCTGCTTTGTCAATCTCTACAGTGCGTTTGGCATCTCTATTGTGTGAGATGGGAAAAATATCTGAGAATGAGGAGTCTTAGAACAGACAATGTTTTGGTGAAGCGTGAGAATGTTGAGCAAAAGTTAGACACAACAAAGCAAAAAGCTGCTTATTTTTGGTATCATCTAAGGTATCATGCATAAATAGGCAAATTTTATTGAACCATCAGAGAGCCTCCATCCGGGCACAAGTTACCGTGGCCTACTTGGAAAACTTTAAATAGACTTGATACTTGTTGAAAATCTTGATTCTAACACTTCAATAAAACTAGTTATAGGCTTTTTAAAATAATATAGATTTATTTAGCCAATTAAATTCACTAGAAGTTTATACGTCCGTGGTCTCAACAGTACAGTAATAGTAATAGTTCTTTATTTCTCCTCACAATGACAAGCGTATTCTAGGTTTCACATATTATTTGTTATTTTTTTTTTTGTTATTAGCAATGTGAGGAGCTGGTGTCTGAGTTAGGCGTGAAGCTTGTATTACAAATCACCAGGTCCCCACCCCACGGAAAAACAGGAAGTTTAACATAACAAAAAAACTTTTTTACAAAAAATACAACCGACTTCCAAAAACAACACTACAAAGTGAAAAATAACTTTAATTTCGGAAGTCGGTGTCTAGTTAAATGTGTTTTCGTTTTTTGCCACCGACTTCCGAAATTAAAGTTATTTTTCACTTTGTAGTGTTGTTTTTGGAAGTCGGTTGTATTTTTTGTAAAAAAGTTTTTATTTTTCACTTTTTAGTTGTGTAGATACCTACCCCACACAAATTCTAATACCACTATCTGCAAAACAAACTAGAACATCATCCATATAAAAGTGGGGAAAAAATACGTATTATTGAAGCTAACTCAAAAACTACCGAAGCAAAGTTAATCAATTTTATATGGGACCAACTGTAATGTATACCCTCTCGAATAAAATAAAAAAAATCCAAATCGGTCCAGCCATCTTCGAGTAATCGGGGAACATACATAAAAAAAAAAAAAAAAAAAAAAAAAGGTTCCGACGAATTGAGAACCTCCTCCTTTTTGAAGTCTAACGTTATAGATCAGTAGATCAGACAGTACAAGAAGTAAAGTAATATTTATAGTGGGTAGGATTGGCAGGCTACCGTTTTGCTTTTTAAATAAGTACCTACAATATATCGATTACTACAGAATCGACTAAAGATTGATTTTTGTAAATAAGTAAATCAAATCAAGTATAAATCTCACCGTGAAAATTAAGGTGAAGTGAGCGTGGAGTGAGCTGTCGATACTGTCAATCCCTAGCATCAGGAAGAATGACAACTCACTTCACCTAGGTATTCACGGTGAGATTTGTACAGAATAGCACTGCAGGTCTCTGGTGTTTACGCGGCGTCACTCCGCCTCCCATCTTGCATCGCATGCCTGGTCACCTGCACACGTGAAGGTCGTGGCTGCGTCAGCGAACGGTATTCGCGTTGCTGAATTTTGGGCCAAACAAAAAAGAACCATTTTTTTTAGTTATTTTTGCCATCGACACGCTAACAAGAAGACAAATTTTCTCCTTGTTATTATTCTAACCTTGTAACATTCTTACGCACAAACAAATAAAATAAAAACTTACTAGACAGAAAATTATTTTATTAAAGTCTTTATCTAAATGAAGCGATATAGCTTTATCTAATAAAGTCTGCCAAGTCAACATAAAGCCACTTAGCCACTCTAATAGCCTTTAATATCGAAGCTTTCAAATCTAGAAATTGTCCTTATAAAAGCCTGTCTGATAAGACTAGATAAAGACTTTCTTTACAACATTCTATTTTACTGGACAAGTAATCCAGTCGATTCATTCATTCCATTAACTGGACATAAGCTTCCAGGCAATGAATTGAGCCTAGACCTTAATAACCTGTTAATCTGACATTTGTTAGACAATAAAGATCCCCGTAATGCCTTGTAAGGAAGGTTTGACGGCCTATTTTCTGCGAAAACGTAGTTTTGGGGAATGATACGCACTATTCCGAATAGGTCTTCTAATAGTTTTCTGGAAGTTGGCTTATTTAGGTCTAATTAGACAGTTATCTTCTGAGGGAGGAGCTCGTGGCTAAATAATAACAGCCGCACGGGTCGCCATCAGGTTTAGCTACGCTTGCCGGGGTTGGTCAGTGGATGGGTGACCATCTTTACATACCGAGACTCCTCCGTGCCTCGGAAAGCACGTTAAGCCGTTGGTCCCGGCTGTCATTCGTGGATCTTTGACAGTCGTTACGGGTCGTCAGAAGCCCGAAAGTCTGACAACCAGTCTTACCAAGGGGTATCGTATTACCCAGTTACTGGGTTGTGGAGGTCGATAGGCAGTCGCTCCATGTAAAATAATGGTATTCCGCTGCATCCGGTTAGACTGGAAGCCGACCCCAACATAGTTGGGAAAAGGCTAGGCAGATTGAAGATAGTTATCTTCTAAACCCTAAATTGTAAGTATTGTAAACCAACACAAACCAATCTACCATTAATTCCACTCAAATTACTCGCACAAATCTAGGCACAAACAGCGTCTATAATCTGAGTTCCAGCATCCTTCTCAGGCGATACCTATACAGGATCATAACAAACCATTTAACAAAGACCCCTGATAATTCAAATCATCTTTAGCTTGTATCGGCGTTTTGAGCACAAAGCTTCCAGGTGGAAGGGAAGTGGGAGGGTGGAGGGATCATCTTGCTCTAGCTGTTCGTATCTTGTATCGGTCGTGGGAGCTTCGGAGCAGCGTTTGAGATAACGTAACAATGCAGCGTTCACTTCAGAACCATTTATTCGATAGTGTTACCTGTATACCAAGGTTCTAGGTTTACACAGGGTGTTGCGAATGTAGCGCAATGTAATGGTACGGCTTTCGAATGGCGCCTCTTTAGAAATGAAACGCGCAACTTAATCCTTTGCTGTCTGCGATAAGAGGATACTTGGTTTATTTATTGCTTTAGAAACATATTACAGGATGTTCTAAAATTGTAAATAATGGTGCTTACTTGTAAAGTTCTATTTATTACGCATTCTGTAATTGGAAATGTGTGTGAATAGATTCACAATATCCATGTATCCATTTACTATTATTAATAAGTTTACTTTAAAAATGTAAAAACTGACTTCAAAACCTAAAATGAATAAAATAACTTTCAAAGAAACTTAACAGCTTCTGAAGTCGGTGCCAAGTTAAAGTGCATTGAAGAATGGAAGACACCGACTTCAGAAGCTGATGTTTTTTTGAAAGTTTTTATTTTTTTTAAAGTAAATTTATTTTTCCATTTTTAGTTGAATATACAATTAGGACAATTACATGAGCCCAAGACGAACGAAAAGAAGAATCATCACGAAATCCGCTTAGAAATGTCGGAGATACAGTACATTTATGCACATAACTTCGTAAATAAGAACCATTACATAGCGTATTATATATTAAAACCTTCCTGAAAGTATGTAGATTACGATAATGAAAAAATCATCAAAATTGGTTCATCAGTTTTTGAGAAAATCGCGAACAAACAAACGTACATACATACGTACCTCCTTTTTTGAAGCCGGTTAAAATAAGCGATTTTTTTTATGCTGTAAGTGCGCATCGACCATATTCATTTTTTTAATCATAGGAATCAACCTGCCAAAATTCACTACTTAGACAGTACAAAATAAAAATAAAAATCATTCTCAGATCAATTAAAATACGATTAAAAATACTTAGCTCAATGAGGAAACTCACTCAGTAAATTACATTACCGACAAATAAATCCAAAAATAAAACACTTTACATACCTCATTTATATTCATGGGAACATTTTTAATTTGATATAGTAGCATCTTTCTATTACACTCTATGGGTCCAAATATCGTGATTAGTATCCATAACTAATACAAAACAATTTATAGTTCTTAATGAGTTTTAAAATGTCATAAATAATATTAATGACAGTAAATTAAGCGTTAATAGGCACATTTATAATGTGAGCTGTTGAATTTTGACAAGTTATTACGTTGAACGTTATGCATTCATGTGACTAGGGTTTTAGTTATGGGGCTTATTATGAGGATTATTAGGGCCGGAACAGATGACTGTATGGACTATTATAAGTTTAGACTTCTGGCATTACTGGCTTAATTATTTTACTCTATTTTTAGGGTTTCGTACCCAAAGGGTAAAACGGGACCCTATTACTAAGACTCCGCTGTCCGTCCGTCTGTCACCAGTCTGTATCTCATGAACCGTGATAGTTAGACAGTTGAAATTTTCACAGATGATGTATTTTTGTTGCCGCTATAACAAAAAAATACTAAAAAACAGAATAAAATAAATATTTAAGGGGGCTCCCATACAACAAACGTGATTTTTTTGCTAATTTTTGCTCGATATTGATAACGGCAACAGGTAGACGCTTGCAATATTCACAGAATATTTAATTAAAATAAAACAAATATTTAAGGGGAGCTCCCATGCAACAAACTTGATTTATAGATGGCCTTTTTATAGATGGTACGGAACTCTTCGTGCGCGAGTCCGACTCGCACTTGGCCGGTTTTTATTTTATATACTTATCTGTTTAAGCGACCGCTTATTATGTCACCATATGGAAACCATATATATTCTACATTTATATCTGTAATTTATATTATTATGGTGTACCTACCTACATAATAAAGAGTATTCTAACAAATTCGTTATTAAATTTAAATGTTTTTCATAGACGATGTCTTACTCAAACTTTTGAATCCATTACTAAGTTAAAAGACAGTGTGTGTGATTTTAAAAACTAAAAAAAGACATCATACTAATCTTTTGCCTTTACAGGACGATGGGCACTAGCGTCTAGGGTTGTGGAGGTCAGATAGGCAGTTGCTCCATGTAAAATACTCGTAGATATTCAGCTACATCCGGTTAGACTGGAAGCCAACCCTAACATAGTAAGGAAAATACTAGGCAGATTGATTGATTGACTCGGCACTAGCGTCCCCAAAATTAAACCTTAGTCTGTTGACTTGACACAAATCTCATTTAATTAAAAAAGGTCTTGGCTACTGACCACTATATTCATTAATATGTCAGCTAAGCACGCCTGTACTGCCAATCTATGAGTAGTTACACCAATTAACGGAACTATTGATTGACCAAAAATCAATCGTGTGTAAGAGCCTTAACAGACGTTACTGAGCAGTGGTAAAGGGGCATAAATCTCAATCATAATTTGTGTCCCGTCAAGCGTAGGCCGGCGAGGCCCAATGATTGATGGGGTACCGCGCGCTCATTCCGAATTCAAACGAACCAACCGGCGGCCGCCACGTTGCAAAATGGCCGACACGTAACTAAATTGATTAAAAATCTATTGGACTAGTTGATTTCCGGCTTATGTCTCATTTGATACTGATACGGGCTTTTAATTATTCCACTGCTGGGTAAAGGAAGCGAGGTGGGAAGCCTGGGTGAGGAGAGGCCCTCATAAAAAGACGGGATAAACATAGATCATCACGGTTGTTTGGGTTTTAGGCCAAGATTAAATAAAATTAAAACAGTGACACACACAAGTAACATTGGTTCTAACCGAGAAGCAGAACTCATAACCTACCGGCCATCACTGTATCCTCCAATGTCAATTTTATATCAGTTGAAGACGATTATATCCCCTCACACGAGTGCGGTGTGAATCGGGTCCGTGAGTCATTTTACCTAATATTGTACGTGGTATGAGTTCTATACCAAGAAAATATTTTTTTATTATTAACGTTGTTCCATCACTATTAAGTAATAATAAAAAAATATTTTCTTGGTATAGAACTCATACCACGTACAATTTTAGGTAAAATGAGATGGGGATATTAATGTCGATAAGAAGCTAGGGATGACAGCTCGGATAAGTACTTGTACGAGTAGATGTGGATGACTCACCAAATTCACGGTGCACTTGAGTTCAAGAGAAATGTTACTCCATTCCCGATCTCCTCTCTAATTCCGAAGTGTACTTATGGGATCCTAATACACACATACAGTATGTTGTATTGAGTATTTGGTTACTGTGAGTGGCTATGGGACACTGATCGAGTGACAAAGCGTGTTAGTTGTACTCGTTGTACTTGAAACTGACTGTGATATAATGTGGAATGCAATCACTGTTTGTAAACTCTACTGTGACTCTACATCTTGTATATGGGTAGTTTGCAAGAGATAGCAGAACATACGGATGAATTAGAGAATAAATAAATAAAATAAAATAAAAAATATTGGCATAAAAAATGTGTACCTACCTACGGACAAAGTGAAGCCAAGACGTCAGCGCTAGGTAACAACACCTAGGTATATAATAAAAAAACAAAAAATAAAATAAAAACAATTAACATTACAAGTGCTCGAGTTTAAAAAAATCCCCTCTAAAACTGCAAGTGCAAATCGCTAAGGTTTTTGATATAAGAGTTTTGTTAAAGTCAAATGTAAAATATTGTACATTTAAAACAGTAGGTAGTGAAACATCCTATATTACAATTATACAAAATTCATTCTATCACACTATTGTCCACACAAATCCAACGTTTGTCTCAGAACTTGATCCTATTACCGTCAAAGAAAGGGTCTGCCCAATATCGCCAACGAATTCAACCATCAATTTGCCTAAGAAAACTCCTTAAATATTAACGGACCCTTCCTGCTACGAATAGTTTGGCTTTATCATATTTGTGGCACGTTCGGACGATCCCAACGCGGGACGACCTTAATTTATTAATAGATTGTTTATAGCTTCGCCAAGGGCCCCACCGTCTAATAAATAGATCACCCTTAAAATAATAATGCTCTTTCGTTACACCCTGTACTGACACATAAATTTTATTAGATTAAAAGGGTGAGTCGGTGACGGTCTCCGTTTACGAGCTGTTAAAATTTTTGCTAGTTTTAGACGGGTGCCAATTTATTGGTTTCGTTGCTGTTCGATTTTATAGCCTGGTACACACTGTATAAGAGTTAAGTGTGCAGACAAAAACAAAGAACGGCTTATACGCGAGGATTGTACTCTTCGTGCCAAAGACACGCTCAAACGAGGCGTTGGAAAGACCAAAAATAAAAAATAATAATATATATTTTTTTTTTAATGATAAATTAATGACTGCCTCTTTGGTCTAGTGGTAGCAAGCGCTACTGCTGAGCATGAGGTCCTGGGTTCGATTCCCGGATCTGGCATAGTGTTATTGGGATTTTCCATCTGGGAATTCTCAGTACCAGCTTGGACTCTGGATTTGTGCCCAGTTGATGGCAATAGGCTTCCCCCTATTACATAGGACTTAAACATAACGGACAAAGTGTGGGCGTATTATAGGTACACCTTTTTTAACCCTTCGGGGAAACAAGGCGTACTGTTATGTTATGTTAAATTAAAATAAGTATTTCTGTTTCCATCACACTTTACACGTGACTGTCATAATTTTTGAGTTTAACTATGTCTTTTATGATTTTCAATTTCCATTTCCACAGCGAAACATATTTTGATCTACTTACTTTTCTTCTTTTCTGTCCTAGCACAAGCATTTATTTTGCTTAAAAGGTCATTCCTAAAAGTATAAATGTATCTACTGTAAGTTATTGAAATAAACATTTTTATATATATTTTTTTTTATACTTAACAAAAAATTACCCAAAAGATTCCACAACCCTTCTAGACTTTCTGTTAGAAGTATTATTCTACGTTTACCCTTAATATTTTCATACCCTCTGTCACTGTACTGGCAGAATATTTCCAATATATTCAGAGGTTTACCTCTCAATACATCCCAATCACTGAGCACGGAACAATCCCTTATAGGCATCCTGCATGAGTTTACACTCGAAGCATTTTAGTTGATAGCCATCGATACCTTGCAGAAATCCCGATTTATACCGAGTAGAGCCGTAACCGCATCGAGATCCGATCTCCTAGCATGTGTAGTCGTAGTGGGATTAGCAAGGAAATACTTTTTTTTAACTGAATCACAGTGCACCAACAAGAATATTATGCAGAAGTGAAGGTATAAATAAAGAATCGCTACGCCAACATGACCTTTGGTCTCAAAGTAGGTAGAATCAGTAATACAACACCCTTAAGTTAAAATCCTTAAATGTCAGGATTTCATGAAATAGTCATTCAACAGGATTACCTGGTCTTAAAGAGTTGTATTGATGACTTTAATGATTATAATTCTGTAAATACATACTTGTTACAGTCGCGAATCATATTTTGAACAACATACAATCTAATATACTGACTTGCAAATTGCAAAAAAAAAACCGGCCAAGTGCGTGTCGGACCACGCACAATAAAGGGTTCCGTAGTTGAAATTAATTTATCCCAAAAACAAACTTCACATTGTAGTTGCAAAACTAGAAATCCCAAATATTTTTTTATGCGATTAAATTACAAATTAACGATTTTCAGACTTTTTTCTTTGCTTTTGCTGTGAGACCTTGCTTCTTGCCAAATTTCATGATTCTAGGTCAACGGGAAGTACCCTATAGGTTTTGATTTACTTGCGAGTATTAAAATATGTCACATAAATGGCCGTACTTTTTTACTGCATTGATTTAGAAGCTGGATTTTTTTAGAACTCCAAGGGATCATAGACTTACTTACGTATTTGATATTTTTTCAACTTGTTACCTCCACGCGCTCCTGAGAAAAAGGTTTTTGACAGACTGACAGACAGACAGACGAACAACGAAGTGATCTTATAAGGGTTCAGTTTTTCCTTTTGAGGTACGGAACCCTAAAAACGTAAGAAAATTTGAATTTCACGGGCTACCCTGGCGCGAGCTCAACGACATATAGGTACTTTGATAAAGTTAAATTTTTGACCCTGCCGAAATCAAAACGAGCTCGGCAGAAATTAGCAGCTCATGTCTTACAATAAATACCTACAGTTACTCCCACTAAAAAACAGCACCACTTATTTAAAATTATTATATCACTTGCACACAACACAAGAAGTGCTTGATTGCAAGTCCTTGCAGCGCTGTAATAACATCCTGCCATCATCTGTCCCCCACAGCTTGAGCAAGTTAAAACCATTCATTATGCACTCTGTAATTTTCTTCATCGCTGCGGAAAACAGTTCCCTTGCATAATCAAAAGAAAGGCCAAGTAGGAGATAAGGCATCAATATTGTAAAGAGTATACTGTTTGGTAAGGAGGTGGTAAGTAGTATCTATTGTATATTACAAATTATAATTAAAGTCGCTTTTCGTGTCAGTCCGTGTGACCACATTATTATTATATGCTACGCAACGGATTTTGATGCGGTTTCGCCATCTTTTAGAAAATTCAAATTCAAATTTTCACATTTTTTTTTAGTTGTTTTATGTGTATAATAAATTAATACTAAACTTTCAAATTCAATTTCTAAATTATTTATTTGTGACACATAGGTATAAGGTACATGATGTTATAAAATAAAAAAATATTGTATCACTATGCGCTGCCTTGCAACGCGTACAAATATGTTCACAGAATAGTTTACAGGTTTCCTAATATAATAAAGAAATATCGATGTTTTGCCAAGTCCTAAAAACCGTGTGAAGCAGGGGCGGGTCACTAGTTTGTTTATTAAGAGAAGTGGCAACAATACAGTACTTGGTGCAGCCGTGAGGCACACAATACTATTTTTGTTTAAGTGCCATAACCTGGGTCAAATAAATTTATTTTCTTTATTTCTTTTCTTTACTTATCATGATCTTTTGAATGATATCCGCTAGATTTACTTTAAAGGTTTTCGTGACGGTTCGGCGTGTTTATGCAGATCGATACATCATCTTCTGTCGGTAGCCCAAATAATCAAACATAATCAAAATTTTCCTTTATCCATTCTATCCATTAGGATCAATCAATAATATAGTTAGGCGATAAATTAAATCAAATTCGTCATTACACCCACTCTAATATATTGCATTAGTTAACACGAAACGCTGTTTCAACTTGCACGTAATCTCATTTGCCTACACAGAGTAACCGTATTCCTTTACTAATGTTGTTATACTGTTCTATAGCATATGCAAATGTATCTGTGAACATTTTACATGGAAATATAACCACATAGTGTAAGTAAATACCACCGTAAGTTTATTCTTAAAAGAAATAGTGAACACAAGCGATTAAAATAAAGCGAGTGCAATATTTTTTTAAATTTTCCAAAATAAAAATAGAATCATACACTTCCATTATTCCAATTACAAAAACCAATCCGATTCGACCACACCGGCCACCGGTAACATTGAAATAGTGAGATAAATTGCATATTGATTCAATATCTTGCTAGTACAGGAGCCAGTGTGCTACCATTACTGCCCCAAGCGTCAGACGTACGAATAAATATTCATGGGAATAATTCGACAGATTCCCTTAACGATGGCACGTCAAAAAGCGAGCGGAGCCGAGCAGAGCCGAACGAAGCCGAACGGAGCCGATTGGAGCCGAACAGTGACGAAGCTTTCCGATTATGTATCGCTGAAATGTTTTTACACGATGTCGTTAAAGTTGCATTGACACGTAGTGGTGTTTTGTTTTGATATCAAAGGCGTGAAAGGCTTTTACTTTGGAATCAGGCTTTTTTGTTTGATGGCCCTTAATGGAAGTTGTGTTGGCATGGAACTAATAACCAGTCTAGTTTGAAAGAAGTATTCGCAAAATCGAGTTTTAAATAAAAAAACTTTTTTACAAAAAAATACAACCGACTTCCAAAAACAACACTACAAAGTGAAAAATAACTTTAATTTAGGAAGTTGGTGTTTAGTTAAATGTATTTTCGTTTTTTGCCACCGACTTCCGAAATTAAAGTTATTTTTCACTTTGTAGTGTTGTTTTTAGAAGTCGGTTGTATTTTTTTTGTAAAAAAGTTTTTATTTTTCACTTTTTAGTTGTGTACCTACCCCACACAAATTCTAATACCACTACCTGTAAAACAAACTAGAACATCATCCATATAAAAGTCGGGGAAAAATACGTATTATTGAAGCTAACTCAAAAACTACCGAAGCAAAACTAATCAATTTTATATGGGATCAACTGTGATGTATACCTTCTCGAATAAAACAAAAAAAAATCCAAATCGGTCCAGCCATCTTCGAGTAATCGGGGAAAAGATTCCGACGAATTGAGAACCTCCTCCTTTTTGAAGTCGGTTAAAAAGTGATATTTAAACTTTTGAACAAATATGTACCCACCAAATATTTAACATGTTTAAATCTGAAATAAGTAGGAATGGCTCACAAAAGTACCGAAGCTCTTAAAAATATTCAACCATTGCTGTAAAAATTTTCGCTGAAAAAACGAAGCGTCGTCGTCTTCGTGAGAAACGCGGCACTCGAACTGTTGTAATCACAGTGGTAGTGTCGTTCCATCTGCAGAGACATTAATCACCCTTCCCACATTTATTGCGATTTTCGCGAATAAAACTTCGCGAAAAAACGCAAGGCATTACGCACACAGCTCTTTCGGCGAACGAGGGAGAAGAGGGAAAGTCGTTGATTGCCCTCGTGAAAAATTACACATCATCGTATGCGACTAAAAGCCTCGACATATGCATAATGTAATGTCGCATATTAGGCTTCTGTGCTTATAAAACAAATTGCTACAGTTGGGAGTGTATTCCTAGCTTTATTTTTTTTTACATACCTACGGCAATAGGGATGATGACTGGGTAAAAAAAAAAATTCTATTTAGCCCGTCAGTCAGATAATAAAACAATATTAGACACCTATTTTTTGCTTTTTCATATTAATAAAAAATGACAGAAAAAAACGCATTAAAGTTGGGGAGTGGGGGCTAGCTACGTAGCAACCACAGAAATAAACCACAGAAATTAAGATTTCTGTGGTAGCAACTATAACAAACTACGTATAAAATCTAGCAAGGAGTGACGTCACGCGATATTTTAACTCAATGTATCGCCGTAATCTTTTAATTACGTGAAAAAAGAAAAAATACGTGTCCAATATTTTTTAATAATCTACATGACGAACGAAAAAAAAATTAGTCATGATCCCTATCCCGAAGTTTTGTCGTGTTCATTCCATTTCGACATATCTGCCTTATAAGCTTTTGTGGACTTGGCAGGGAAAGCATTCTATTATGTACCTTGACTTCCTTCTTATCTTTATTTCCTTTAGTGCCATATCCAAATTAGCTTTCTTTTAAGAGTGTATTACGTAGAATTTATAAGACAATAAAGTTTTATATAAGGTAAGGTAAGTATACATAGGCGTGATACAACAAACAAAATACTAAATCCTAACTAAAAATAACTTTTAACCAAATTGTGAAGTTATATCGAGTTTAAGATGATAAGTCTTCTAAAACTTGATACTTATAAGTTAGATACTTTAAGCTTTTAGTTATTTCATAAGTGAAACATAGTTGTTTTTTGTTTCTTATAACTTCTTGAACTTTTGTTTCTTTTGTTTTCCACTTTAAGATTTTATAAATTTTGAGAACTATCTAAAACAAAAATATATTTCATTACATTATAGGTACCTACCTACGGTATATTTTATTACAATGTTATAGGTAGTGTACTACAATGTAGGTAGGAATAGGGGAGCTCGTGGCTAAGTATAACAGCCACACGGCTCGATCCATCAGGTTAAGCTACGCTTGCCCGGGTTGGTCCGTGGATGGGTGACCATCGTTACATACCGAGACTCCTCCGTGCCTCGGAAAGCACGTTAAGCCGTTGGTCCCGGCTGTCATTCGTAAATCTTTGACAGTCGTTACGGGTCGTCAGAAAGCCGAAAGTCTGACAACCAGTCTTACCAAGGGGTATCGTATTACCCAGTTACTGGGTTGTGGTTAATTGCTTCTTTGTGTTAATTTTGTTCGCCATATATTGGCAAAACATAGCGCGCACGTATTTTTAATAAATATACTATCTGTAATCATACCTATGTTTTACAAAATAAATGATTGATTGATTGGTAGTCTGATATGCAGTCGCTCCATGTAAAATACTGGTATTCAGCTGCATCCGGTTAGAGTGGAAGCCGACCCCAACATAGTTGGGAAAAGGCTAAGCAGATTGACTACAATATAGGTACCTACTATTGTGAAAATAATACTATTAAAGGTGTGGTCAAATTTAAAGGTGTGCTACAGACCATCAAACTGAACAACTTTTTATAGGGCACCAATGTCATAATTGAGAAAAAATTATCAGTAGTCCTGTACAAACTTCAACACCTAATCGACCCAAATGTATGGGATGGCTGATATTTTTTTCTCAATTACGATGTTCGTCAGCTGTTCAGTTTGATGGTATTTACCACACTCTCAAATTTGACCACACCTTTATGATACACTCTGTATAAATTCTATGATGTCACTTTAGTCGCTCGGAATTTCCGCAACAAAAAAGTTCATTAGCGAGCAATGAACGCAATTGAATTCAATAATAAAATACTTGTCTTAGGTTCATAATAAATCTACCATAATATACCCTCAGTATATTAATTTCCTGAAACATCTTGTAACATCCACAACAAATTCCCTACCAGCAAAAAAAAACACAAACAAAGAAAATATCTCTTGTTAGGAATACCACCGAAAAAGCTAGCATTATACAAATATATACAAGGCAAGTAGTACATAACGTGGTCGTATATACTTGATCCGGCAGTAAATGGGGCATAACTAGGCATTAGACAAATTGGCACGGCGCCCAGCCCCATGGCAGGCGTAGTGAGGAGCCATGGCTTTATACAGTATGTTACTAAAACTTATTATATTTATGCTACGGCTGAATGCGGTATCATTACGTATGGTTTCCGTGCGCATTTTGGGTAGGTACTTTGGGCATGCAAAAAGGCTTAAGATTTTCGTGAACTGTAGTAGTTGTAATATTTTTATGAGTGTGGAAAGACACTAATTAATATATAAAAGGCTCAGCGAAAATCATGAAAATGACAAAATTGTTTATTCAAAACAGCACACTAAATAGTTCTCCAGTCCGAATTTCGGCCATGGCGACCAATCTCAGTGGAGACGAGTCTTCGGCGCGGGAGCTAATAGTGCACAAGTGTGTGCGCAGACACAGATGCACTCTCCCTTCCCTCACTCTCATAGTCCGATTATGGGATGGCAAACCGACACGACTGGAGAGAGATCAGGCGCAGGACCAACGGCGACACGTGCGCGCGAGGCACGGGGGTATCACACCGTCAACTTCTGTCTAAGAAATTCCTAATGGAAGGACCCAATAACACTGCCCGACCCGGGAATTGAACCCAGGACCCCACGCTCAGCAGTCACGCTTGCGACCACGTGACCAACGGGGCAAAATAGCACAATGCATTATTTTAGAGCCCATACTACCTCAGGTTTTTATCTCGCTAGCACGATTCTGCTCGCGGACTGAGTGAAAGCGAGACTGAGTGCGGTGCTAGACGCCGATAGTTTAGGTAATTGCTTTTTACGGTGAAAATAATGGTTATTTGAAAAAAAATAAAAAAACATCACACCTGCTTTATAGTTAGTTCAGTTAGTATGGAAAGTTTCATGATCCAATTGGAAGTGTTTTTTGAATACTAGCGGTTTATTGTTCGGTTTGGAAGTAACTTTGGATTTTTTTCCTTTCGAGATCATTTTATGGGATCCTGTTTTCGTCAAACATTACTTAACATTAATCCTCAACTTTACCTTTACCTACCATATAATTATTTCAAAAATAATGCTGCAGTATTTTCGACATAACGGAGGATCATGCTAGGCAGTACAAGTATAGTCTCTTAATCTACCTCATATCAATGTCGTGGCAGCTAATAAACAATAATTTTCAGTAATAAATAACATATAATTAATACCGTATAAAAAGAACGCAATAACTTTTCTTAACACTTAATTAAATTAATTAATTACTACAATCATCAAACTACCCTCATTCCATTATTCAATTTACGAGCATGGCCTCTCATACCTGATTAAGACTTAATAATTTGTACTTAATTAATTACTCAAAAGCATCGAAACGGATCATTAAACTACATTAAATAACTCGAAACGTTAACTGGATTACACTAATAAAGTTACCATAATATCGTACCCGATTAGTGACTGTATATTAATGAGGTTAGGGGTTATATTTGGTTGTGGAGTTTCGACAAAGGCTTTGTACAGGCGCGATGCACTATGCAGTCCCAAAAGCGGGGCTGAAGTCGTTAATCTTCATGCAAATTCGTGCCGAGCGTCCCTAATGGTCCCGTATTTACTATTTACATGTCTTATTCTTCACGCCGAGTTACAGAGTTTGGTACGTGGTGCGAATTGCTGGGAATCTCGGCTATGTAGAGGTACCCTTCACTTGGATTTAAGCTGGAGCGTGAATGCTCGTTGAAATTCGAAGAACACCTCCAAGGAGTACCGTTTTGCTTTAGGTTCTATTCAAGACTGGTGAGTCAAGACTGATTAAAATTCTTTATTAAGGATCTTTTCAGGATGCGCTGGACTGTAGTGTTGTCAGTAAATGAGTTATTATTTTTTTTTTTTATTTGCAAATCGTGGGCATTGTGCAAGGGATTGCTGCTTTATGAATGAAAGAATAATCTCTTTTTATGCTAGAATATAGGTTATTACATGGTGGTGGGCATCATTTATTTATGACTAGCTGCGCCCCGCGGTTTCACCCACGTAGATCGGGATAAAAAGTAGCCTATGTGTTAATCGAGGGTATAAGTTATCTACATATCAAACATCCAAGTCGGTCCAGCCGTTTGAGCGTGAAGAAGTAACAAACATACAAACACACACACATACACACTCATAAACTTTCGCCTTTATAATATTAGTGTGATTGTGCGTCAGAGCAACCTGACTTTTGTTGGGCTATAAAATCACATAATAACCAAACCACAAAAGGTATGGGGGACAAGAATTGAATGATTCCAAATTATGAATTCTTTACTAAAAACCGGCCAAGTGCGTGTTGGACCACGTACAATGAAGGGTTCCGTAGTTGGGATGAATCCCAAGAACAAACTTAACATTGTAACTGAAAAACATGTTCTCCCATACATTCCAACAGTAAATGTAAGTTTGTACTCACAATATTGAGAGATTTACCATGTTATTTTAAGACCACAGACATCTTATAGGTTTTCCTGTAATCTACAGGTAAAGATCTATTTTCTGTATTTTTTTTTTCAAAATTTTAGGCTCAGTAGTTTCAGAGATAAGTGGGGAATGGTCAATTTTCGTCTATTTTCTTAAATAACTTTCAAACAATTTATTTTATCTTAGTAAGTCTTTTCATTTGGTATATCCCACGGTATAGTTTGCAACACTTTTTTTTTTCTTATTTGCCCCCTAAAGTGACCCACCCTCATATTCAAAATTAATTTAATTACCTTGATCGTCCGTGTTTGGGTCACAGAAATTCATATGTGTACCAAATTTCAACTTAATCGGTCCATTAGATTCGGAGCAAATTGGCTGTGACAGACGGACAGACAGACACACGAGTGATCCTATAAGAGTTCCTTTTTCCTTTTGAGGCACGGAACCATAAAAGTCAGCCTAGGCTGATTTGAGCGTTAAGTAAGTATTTTAAGCTTCGATTGCCAAGAATTATCCTGAAACCCTAACAAAAAGATTAGGCTCCAACAATAAGCGTTAGAAATAACAGTTATTCTTATATATAAAATAACAGTTATATCTTCTACATTTAAATAATAATAGTTATTTGTACAAGCGCCAGGCGTTGTGCCAACTCCATTTAGAGTACGTCTCTGGTGTAACAATATTATCGTGTTATTCCAACCATTATGTCCTCCT
This sequence comes from Cosmia pyralina, assembly GCA_946251885.1. NCBI lineage: Eukaryota > Metazoa > Arthropoda > Insecta > Lepidoptera > Noctuidae > Cosmia > Cosmia pyralina. Next base: position 16,901,519 of record OX276357.1, read on the forward strand.
GATAATGCCCTCATTAGTTATTTGTGTTTTGCAGTGGCTAACACTGAACTAATGTTATTTTGGCTACCCGAAAATGAATTTACTAAACATCAACGTCATGAAGATACCTTACCGGGTAAAAAGAATAAAGTGACATGTGTAATTTTTTTTCCTTGTCACATTGTGCATTGGTAGCTAATAAGAAAAGAAAGCAGGGAAGATTGATTTGGTCCCCATATGTTATGAGGGGCTCGTGGCTAAGTAATAACAGCCAAACGGTTCGATTGATCAGGGATGAGTGACTATCTTTACATATTAAGATCTTTGCGTGCCTCGGAAAGCACGTTAAGCCGTTGGTCCCGGCTGTCATTCGTGGATCTTCGACAGTCGTTACGGGTCGTCAGGAGCCCGAAAGTCTGACAACCAGTCTTACTAGGGGTATCGTATTACCCATTAACCGGGTTGTGGAGATCAGATAGGCAGACGCTCCATGTAAAATACTAGCCGCTGCATCCGGTTAGACTGGAACCCGACCCCAAAACAGTTGGGAAAAGGCTAGGCAGATGATGATGTTACTAGATTGGCCGGCGGCAGATCTGTTAAAATAACCTGGCAAAGTAAATCATCTATTATCACCAATTTTCCATAGGTAATGGAAAATTTCAAGAATCTGGACGCAGGGTTATGGGCACGAAATGATCATGCCTTCTCAGAAGTTCTTCTTTTTCAAATAATGCTGATAAGTACCTACTATGTAAAGAAGATGCAGCCCATAAAGGAATAAATCCGTCCAAAAATAGCCGAACTCATTTTAGAAGTCTCACCAAACAAATAAACACCATTTTCCTCCTTATGTTATTATTATGAAACTCGCAGCCATATTGCTTTGAAAAACACACAAATACCGCGGCCTTATTCTGACGTGACGTGACGCAGCATGAACGCGTGACATTCCCCTCTTTTTGTAAAACAAAGGAGGCGACACTCCGAGCGCATCCCATCTCCTAATTACGATACAAAGACTCAAAAAACCGTGACGCGTTTTTGAGACACGGCGCTAATATACGTCGTGCTTTTTTATATGACGTGAATAGACGTCTTTTTTAGAAATTAAGCAAATTACCTAATTTATACACTACTACGTTATATAATCTATACCTATATCTATGCATATGCATTCTAAACAACACAAAGGATTATGATGCGGTTTTCAATATTATTTTTGTCAAGTCGTAAAATCCGTGCCAAGTGGGTCGCAGACGAACTTATAATTTACTCAAACACGAAGCTTATTCGGAGTATGTGATCAGCTAATTAGATCATACAGTTATGAAAGCTGGTCTAAAAATCATGAAAATACTGTTTTTAGAAGCGTGTAGTAGGTACCTACGTGGTTGTTATTGAATTAGTGTTCGCTCTGCGCATTGCAGCCTTTTGACTCGCCAACGGAAAGAGTGGCTGCATTGAACGAATTTAATGTTTTCCTCTCTATGTGAATTAGTTTTTGAATTCTAACAAAAGGATTTGGAGTTAGAGGGAAACATTTTATTAGCTTTTTGTGGGAGGATTCCTTGTGTGTTGCTATTACTTTGATAATAGGATTTACGAACATGTACGATGTGTTCCTCAGCGTTGGTAACTTCTAAAAAACGGAGCAGAAGCTAATTTCAGCTTTTAAATATTTCTCATAATCAAAATATATGTGTCTATTTTGCCTAGATTTAAGAAAAAATTGAATGAATGAAGGAATGAAATGCACCGACCCCAGCGTGGTTTAACCAGACTCGATTACTCGAATGAACCCAAAGATCCACACTAGCCCCTGTTGCCTCATGTTACATGGTGCAACAGAGACCATTGCATAACAAGTAGCAGACCAGGGGGCGCGATAATGGTAGGGAAGACGTGCTCTTAGAATATGGAAGAATTATAGAGCCCTACCGTAGATTTATAATGTAGATAGATAGATAAATGTAATATAAAGATAACCTAAAAATAACAAAATTATATCCTAAAACTAAAACTATTCTCAAAATAAAACATGGTGTCGAAAAATTCATCCGCATCGCTGTCGACAGGTAATGTACCCAAGAGACTGGCGGCATTGCCACGTTGTATGGCAATGCTTAGCCTCTGGCCAAGGTAAAAGCCAGCCCTTGGGTCACGAGAAGTATCAACCAGCCGTTTCGAGATATCCTTAAAGAGACCATGAGCACTCGGACCCCACGGCCCGAGGATTTCAACCCCAAACGGCTCGAAAATATAGTTACCAATAAGGTTACTATATTTACGCCGCTTGAGGTTTTCCGCAGCCGCAGCAGCGGAGCCAGCACAGCACGCCGAGCCAGAAAGATGGGATGGCGCCAGAGTATCGACACACGTTGTATCCCACACTAAAAGCCTACCCACCTTCCATGGAAAGTTACCGTTGCATCCATATAGTAAGCAATGGAATTGTGGAGAGACGGGTGATATAAATATGGATGGGCTCTTTTAACGACGTCGCCAATTAAATATTACAAATTACGCCGATATGAATTACCTAGCACTTTTTTTAACATTTCATACACGTTATGGAGTGATGTCAAATATTAATCAGTGCAGGCTGGCTGTCTGGCAGCAACTTGTGATAAGCAATTTAATGATGTCATGCGATTGACACATTCGATTCGCTCGTTACGGAAATGAGTATCAAAAATGTTATGATTTCCGCTGATTATGATGAAAATTTGATTGGGTTTCATGTTTAAATGGATCTAATAACCCATTAGGAATAAATAGTAATTTAGATAAAATTCCTTTCCACCCTTTTTTACCTTTAAGGACTTAATTGGATTTATTATTTTAATATTTTTATTAACTATTTTAACACTAACAAACCCATATTTACTAGGAGAGGTCATGACATCTCATTCTAAAGATTTAACATGCAAGTGCACAGTAACACACCTATTAATTAAGCTCTACTCATGAAGCGAAAAACATGGAGCTCGTGGCTAAGTAATAACAGCTGCACAGGTCGATCCATCAGGTTAAGCTACGCTTGCCGCGGATGGTCTGTGGTTGGGTGACCATCTTTACATACCGAGTCTTCTCTGTGCCTCGGAACGCACGTTAAGCCGTTGGTCCCGGCTGTCATTCGTGGATCTTTGACAGTCGTTATGGGTCGTCAGAAGCCCGAAAGTCTGACAAGCAGTCTTACCTAGGGGTATCGTTTTACCCAGTTACTGGGTTGTAGAGGTCAGATAGGCAGTCGCTCCATGTAAAATACTGGTATTCAGCTGCATCCGGTCAGACTGGAAGCCGACCCCAACATAGTTGGGAAAAGGCTAGGCAGATGATTATAAAGCAATAAAATCTATATTTTTTCTTCGCAATTTTTTCTTTATCATCAAAAATGTGATAAAAACAAAACAAACAAATTAACAATTTAGAACGTCCTTTTACATTTAGTCAGACGTTCCTACACCAAACTAAGTGTCAATATTAAATCCACTAGACATAGTTTTCTGTCCCAAAATAATAGACAACTGTGTTTGACAATTATTGGACAATCACTGAAAGCATTTCACAACAAGAATTTCAGATCAATAATTATTGTTCCCTTTGAATTAAGTATGACTGGAGCCTTCAGTTACGTGTCTAATTTACTGTAATATAAAATTAATTAACTTGATCAACTAATCAAAGTATAGGTAGTCAACATCACATTGGAAACTAAGGCTCCTGCAGACAAGCGCGACGCGACACCACAACGCGTCTCTAGTAGAACAATTTTCATGAAAACTTCAGGGAAATTGCTCTACCAGAATCACGTCGCGCCTGTCTGTGCGAGCCTTTCATAGCATAACAAAGTTAATTTATCTAGGAACTAGCTTATGTTCTTATGAGTTCGGAAATAATACCATTTTTTTTTTTTTGTGGATGGGAAATTATCAAATGACTTCTCCCGCTCTGGGCAGAGTGGGAGGGCGTGTCAGACTTTTACTAACTAAAACCCACCCATGCTCCTTCAGCTGCCCGTGCCAGGGCCACGGTATCTCTTTCTAACTACCCGCGACCCCGGCGGCATCGGCCCAATTGCCCCGTCACTGCTGACATTTCTTTGAGGCGCGCGTGGAACACAACGCGCCGTCGACCCGGGCCTGGTCCTTACCGGACGGCGAGCTGCCCATTACTCGTCGTCCGCAAGCCCGCGCCTACGGTGGCCGGGAATCGACAATCGATTCCCGCCGCCCAGGGCGTCTCCTACGGCGGCTAGGGGCGCGAGGGCGCGGCTGTTGCCTCTCCCTCACGCGTTCCGCTTCCTCCTTCGCGAGCATTACTGCTTCGCAGAAGGAGGTGACGGCTTCCCATGCACTCTCGCTCCGTACCATGGCCTGGACCAGGTTTGGACGCGAGAGATCGCCGCCGCCGATCGCCTCCGTGAGAACACGCCGGTGCTCCGCCCAAGCCGGGCAGACCTCCACTGTATGCTCCACCGTGTCCTCCGGGTGATCCACACAATGGTGACACCCGGGCGTTTCCTCCCGCCTTATCCGAAACAGGAACCTCCCGAAACAACCGTGTCCGGTGAAGACCTGCGTCAGGCGGAAGGTGAGGACGCCGTGGCGCCTCTCCAACCACTCCTCAAAGAGGGGACTTATCGCCGCAATTGTGGCGTGCCCAGCGCTGGGTTGCGACAATCGCACTCTCCATGTCGCCATGAGATCCCGCCGGAGCTCTTTACATGTGCGCGAGGACTTTTGCCTCCAGATCCCATGGCGGTAATCCGGCAATGGAAATAATACCTGAAGACCATAGCGGGGAGGTACGATTCTCCTTTGTTGATGTTGTTCGAAGATGCATTTCGAACAACACCCTTGTCGCTAAATAGATTATAAGTTTACTAACATAGGTATAAGTTATCTTTTTGATTTTCTTTTTGATTACTAACCCATACACTTAGATGTTGCTTATCCGAAATAATGTTTTTTTTTTTTTATTTAATTATAATCCCACGGGAACGAACGACCGGAATAAAAAGTATCCTATGTCCTAATCCAGGTAATGGTCTACCGGTGTGCCAAATTTCATCAAATCCATTCAGTCGTTTTAGCGTTAAAGCGTAACTAACAAACAAACTCACTTTCGCATGACACTAATCACATCACTAATATTATAAAGGCGAAAGTTTGAGTGTGTGTGTGTGTGTGTGTTTGTGTGTTTGTTACTTCTTCACGCTCAAACGGCTGGACCGATTTCGATGAAATTTGGTATGTAGATAGCTTATACCCTGGATTACCACATAGGCTACTTTTTATCCCGGTCTACGCTGGTGAAACCGCAGGGCGCAGCTAGTTTATAATATTAGTTAGGATAGTCCAACCCTATTGTTCTAATGTGAGAGACACAATGATGCCACACGGTGCGAAATTGCAATGCCTAGGCACGTGTAATCTATACTATGTATTATATAATAAAGATGAAGAGTTTTTTTGTTTGAATGCGCTAGTCTCTAGAACTAGGTACCAGTCAGATTTTTAAAATCTTTTTGCATTTGGTAGCCCAATTCTTAAGGAAGGTTATAAGTTATTTAACATCACGCGAGGACCCTTAGGAGCCGAGCAAAAAGAAAAAAGTCAAAAAGAACGCTAAGCGAAAACGGAGTAATAGCATGAACGGGCGATGCGATGCGACGCGGTGTTTCCGGGGCTGAACTTTCACGCGGACGAAGTGGCGGGCTGTAGTTAGAGGAAAATATGCGTGGAGTGACTTGGTAATTTCAACACGTATTGAACTAAGTCGCTGATACAACCGTTATATTTGACAGAACAAAGAAAAAATAAAGCAATATTATAAAAAATGCGAATGTCTGAACGAAAATTTTTACAACGACACAGTTTTCCGTATTGAAATTGGAAGCACATTGTTTGGTTCTTACAGGCGGCCTTACACAACATACCTACTCGTATAACCAAACATACATTCTCCATTTCCACCGTGATTTCCACACAAACAAAATCTGTGACACACAATGACATGTCCCTGTAGTGTACACTAACATGCAGCTACTAACTCACGTAGAACAAAATCAATCTGCCTAGCCTTTTCCCAGCTATTTTGGGGTCGGCTTCCAGTCTAACCGGATGCATCTTAATAGCAGTACTTTACATGGAGCGACTGCCTATCTGACCTCCACAACCCAGTTACGACGAGGCACGGAAGAGTCTCGGTATGTAAAGATGGTCACCCATCCACGGACAAGCGTAACTTAACCTGATGGATCAACCCGTACGGCTGTTATTACTTATATAGTCACGAGTTCCTCCCTAAATCACGTATCCCCTCTAACTCACGTAGAACAATCGGCAACAAAAGCTATAAATTAATAAAAAAGACTATTCGACTTAACACGGCTATTCAAACCTTCCCCCGATGACCTTATTAGGGTGTAATAACCCCAATGTGCCTAAAGCCAACAAGTGCGACAGATGTGAAAATTAAAAACACTGGCCTTTAAATTTATTTACATCACGACATTCGACTATTAATCCAGTACGGGGGCATAATCTGCTAATGCTCGCTTTATTTGATCGCTGACTAAATGCAATGTGCAAGCGAATGTCGCCCTTAACACAATGCACTTAATATCATATTTGAATAGCATCGAAACATCAGCTGATTTTATAAAAATGTTTTTGAAAATTTTGATTCTTATTACAAAGGCGAAAGGTTTAAGTTTGAATATACCGTAGTCGTATTTTTAATGAATATTTTTAACTAAATTACAGGGGAGGTCGGGGAACATTGTATGGGCGTAATTGCAATTTGAAGTAACTGCCATAAATGTCCGGTTTGTTAATGTTTATTTCAAATGTAGTGCCACAATGATGGTCGTTAGGTAGAATTGGTGTTTTTGTTCATTTTAATTATGTTATACTTGATTACTTTACTCCCTAAACATATTTTTCTATTAAATCATTTTCATTCTTCCCCGAATTAATTAAATAAAAATACGTTGAATATTTAACTAAATACCGGACTATTATTTTTATCAGACCCGTAATCAGAACAAAATAACCTATTATAATAATATAATAATTGTTTTCCACATGGACGTATGTCGGGATGCCCTTTAGGTCTAAAGATTCTGAAAACTTTTCGCCTTCAAAACATGATATACGTACCGCCTTTATAAGAAACCATAATAAAGAAAAATGTTCATCAAAATTTTCTTCATTACGACGTTTTACAAAGGGGAAGTGCGGCAAATTCCTTGCATATCGGGTTACCCGGCACTTAAGGAGAGCCAAGACCCGCCCGTATAAGTGACGTCTCGCTAAAAGGTGCTCGGTTCTACTACTTATAACTTCCGCAAGCTTTTTTTATTTAAAGACATTTATTTTATACCCTGTTATTTTAATGGAACACGGGTTTTAGGACTTTGGGTGTTAAATTTTTTTGTTAGTTTTTAGGATTCCGTATCCGAAGCGTGCCAAACGGACCCCTATTACCAAGCCTCCGCTGTCCGTCCGTCTATCTGTCAGCGGGCTGTATCTCATGAACCGTAATAGGTAGACAATTGAAATTCTCAGTTTTGTATTTCTATTGCCGCTATCAATAAATAATAAAAATAAAATTAAGTTTAAAATTATGATAAACTAACTAACTTATTTTTTTTTAATTAAAGTATTTTTTTTTAATGTGTAGTGTTAAATATTGTACGGTGGTACGGAATCGTTCTTGTGCGAGTTCGACTCGCACTTGGTCGGTTTTTTTTTCCTCTATCTCGAATTGAAATGGTTACCCGCAGTCTCTTAGGCAAAAGGTCAGCACAATAGGTGGGCTTTTTCTTTGCTCTTGAAGTAGCTTTTTTCTCTTTTTATTTGATTTTTTTTTAACCACCCTTGATAATGAGATTATTTTTTCTATGTTATTTCTTCTTCCTTTCAACGAAAAAACGAATCTTGAAGCTTTATACATAACGAAACCTAAGAAGAAACCTTCAACCATTTCTCTCAAATGTTATATAATCACCAATCCAAGCAAATATTATGAGACCCTCCAGGTGCCGAATAAATTAATGTGACAATATTCACAAATTGAGCCAACATTAAGTACTGTACCTACGCAATAAAAAGCAGAAAATCTGAAGTAAATAACACCACAAAGTCAATATTATGTAGACTCGATAATATAGATGATTGTGTGAAAATGAAAAACTTGTACAGTAGGTACCCACTCAGATAGTGTGCGTTGTTTTCCTAACCTATAAGAGTTTGCAAACAACATAGTGTATACCACGTTCCATTTTGCAACACATTCAAATTTTATTTAAAAGTTTACCCAACTTTCCTTCGCAAAAATAAAAATAAAAACCGGCCAAGTGCGTGTCGGACCACGCACAATGAAGGGTTCCGTAGTTAGAAAGAATTTATCCCTGAAACAAACTTAACATTGGTAGTTGAAAACATCTGATGAAATTAAAAAATAACAATTTTCGCACTTTTTCTTTACTGGTACTGTTAGACCTTCTTTGCCAAATTTCATGATTCTATAGTTCAACGGTAATTTAAGTATCCTATAAGTTATGATTAACTTGCGAGCATAAATGGCCGTATTTTTTTACTGCGTTGACTTAGATGCTTGAGTTTTTAGAGCTCTAAGGGACCATAGACAAGAGTCAAGAGTTCATTTCCGTGTACGTTTTTTAATATGCAATAAACTTTTTTTTTTTTTTATAGACCTACGTATTAATTTCAACTTGATAACTCCACGCGTTCCTGAGAAAAAGGGTCTTGACAGACTGACAGACGGACAACGAAGTGATTCGTTTTTACCTTTTGAGGTACGGAACCCTAAAAACCACAAAAATAAACCTACAAATTGTGGATAAAAATGGTTCATTTCAGAACTCCCTTATTCTGTACGAAAAATGGAACAGTTTAGAATCGAAAACCTTTACATAGGTATTTCAATATTAACATCCACAGAAAAGCTCCCCAATCTAAAAACTCAATTCCCAATAAAAGAGTAAAAATTGCTTTCTAAATACGCGACCACTTCATTTGGCATCAACCCAACAGATTATTATTTTTTTTCCCAAATATTCAGCGATAAAGTCTCCAGACGAAGCAGAGGGGCCGATTATTTTCAATCGGAGTTTTTCCATAGAGGGAAATATTCCCGTTCAATCTCTCCCTCTTGCTCCGTCTTGTTTCCCTCAGTTCTTGTCGAATACCGCATTGCAGCCGATGTTATGAGAAATATTTGGATCGGTTTACAGAACAAAAAATGTGGTCGCCATATTTTCAACGAGACGGGATTGCACGCCGACAGGTTATTTTAAAGAAGATAGAAATTTATTCGCACTTGCTTATCTCTGTATTATACCAGTACAAATTGTACGAAATGTTTTCTATTTTAAAAATAAATGGCTGAAAATAATGTAAATTTTTCTTTTGTTACAGGTATATTACATCGCTCCACAAAAGATTTCGTTAAAGGATTTGAAGACTAAATCTTAATTTAGTTTTAGAATTTGCATAACTTCCAAAGATAAAACTTCGCAAATAGACAAGTAATTACAAGTGAAAGAGTTCTCGGTGAAAAATAAACCTAATTAGACGTTGTATTTGAGAGTTTTTAAAGATGATTGTACAGTTTTTCTCTTTAAAGTCACGTTTGCGAGTCATTCATTTACAAACTTGGAGTTATTTCTCATTGTTTAATTAATGTACGGCTAGAGTTTTGTGTTATCTTATTCGCCAGTTGTTTTGTGTTTATTTTTTCGCAACTCCTTAATTTTTTCGTCGGCAATTTTTTCCGTCGCTAACGATGGAGAATTTGGAATTGCAAATGCCGTTAATTGCCCGATGGAAGTTAGCTCTCGCACTTAGAGGAAGGCGGCGCGACTGATTGTTGAAATATTTAACGCTCCCAAAAGCCAAATAATTCAGTGAAATGCTTTTGCTGTCAAATAATCACGCCCTTATTGTCGGACTAATCTGAATTTCTTATTATGTTTGTAAATCTTTTGACTTTAATTAAAGAACGGGGTACGTGTTTGAGAGTCATTATTTCGATGACATAAGAGTATGAATTATTTCCTCTTGGTGGACAATTCTAAACTGAATAAACAACGGTACCTACTCGAGGATTCGAAGTAAATATAAATAATCTCAACTTTCCGTTAAGAGACTTACCGAAATCATTAGTATTATTTGTTCTGAAATATTGCCAAATTGGTGCCCTCTTACATAAAGAGCGCCTCGACTTTTGTGCTTAAAATCCATGTTAACGAGTCTTTAAGAAGTAAATGAATGGTTCTTACTACCTAGTACCTACGCTCAAGTTAAGTACTTTTTATATTCATTAATAATTATTATATTATTTTTATTAAATTTGTTATAAAATTAAAAATACTATTCTGAAGGTAAAGCTTTATCTCAGGATACAATAAACATGAAATAACGTCGGATATCAAAGAAACTTCTCATGAGAAAAATAAAGTAATATTAGCAATGGATAAAGGATTCCTCTTCTTACGGATACATAACTTTATTAGAATCACAATCAGAAGATATATATTATTCTCTTCCTATTCGAACTCAATCCATTATCCTTTCCGCAAATAGAAAACATTTCGATAAATCTGGATACTGAAATCACCAAATTGGAAAAAACAAACAGAATTATGGTGGGAACATTTTTAAAAGTTATGTTTTTTATTTAAAATATCTTAACCAATGTATTTCTTTTTATAATAAAGTATATTATATACACGTGTGCCAAAGTACCCCAGCTTACTCTTTCAAGAATGAACTAAATGAAGCATTTTTCCCAAATTCTTCAGTCGACAAAATTGTTCTCCAAAAAATGTGAAACGACCGAGATCGGGTTCACGATTAGCCATTCACTCGGTCATAAATTATATTGTTTTCATATTTATAACTTTTCTCTATTCACGCTAAATGTTCTTAATATATTTTTAAAAGCTTGTGTCGTCCATAAAGCTTTATCTTGAACCCTCATCATCCGCGTTCCACTTACTTGGGGTAAGTTGGGGCTAAAAGTGTACGGCGCATGGTAATGTAGCGAAGTAGAGGATATAGGTAACAAAACCCGAATGGAATAGCAATGTTTAGTAACCATTTAAGGAATGAATTTGAAACATATATATAATATATCTTACTAGGGTAATGCGGAGTATTTTTCGATAAGTGTCGATTTCTATAATAAATTAATTTTGTTTTGTTTGCATTCGTTAAACAATTAAAGTTTTTAAGTATAAACACAGATTAATCAGAGGCTTCAAACAAGTTTATGTAACCATCTATGTCAATAAAGAATTATGAATTATGAATTAATACAGATAGGACAGTCCACAAAATCATTTAAATAAAAAGCGACTCTTGCTACGACACAATAAAGTGCAATTCAGGTCGGACAACGCTTCATTACCTACAGTTATATTCACCTACATATTGCCTCTCTTTCTATCTCGGAACTCTTATACCTTCTGACTCGTTAGGGTTGTCTTCTTTTACGACACGGCGCATGAATGAGTATCGAACTAACGTGCGAGCCGGCCGGTGCGCGGCAGCCCACACTGAATTGACCCAGTGAGATGAGCCCGCCGCGTACTTGTAGCTTCATACCTAAACTGCGGAGTGTCCCATCTGTATTAATCTGTGGTATAAACTTTAATGCTGCTTCACGAAAATTCTGTTTAAGAGAAGATAAAATAAAAGTAGTAAAAGTCACCAATAAATCTCAGAAACAGACAAAGTCTCTTTAAAAACTGAACTGACATTAAAAATGTACTCTACCCTCCGAACTTCACAATTAAAACTAAGGCGACTTAGTTGAAATATCTGCGAATAACGACCAGAGAATATATTAAAACGACAATAACTTGCAGACACGACTAATCTCCGAACAAGTGCACTTACATTTCAAAATTAACGGTCTCCCGTCAATAGAATTCTTATAATCATCGCCCTAAACCAGTTTAATCCAGTTTGATTTATATCTCGGCCGCCATGACGGCTTCGCAGACAGATTACTTCCTATGCATTAGCACTGATGAATGTATTTGCATTAGAAATCCGTGGATTAGCTACAGATCAACTTGAATGTTTGATTCAGATGTTGTATAGTGAGACGGAAACTATCGAGGGGTTGCTGTTATTTACAGTAAACGTGTAAGACTTTGTCCGTGAGAGCTGCACTTCATTTGATTAATAAATGAAATTGCTTCTTTTAAGAATGAGTTTTAACGTCCATTTTATATAATATTATACCTACATACTCTATGATAGAATCATCTCATCTATTCAAACTAACAGTTTTCTCCTCCTCACAATCATTAATCAAAATCGTTTTACGTAACAAGCTCTCAAACTGACAATAATTCACGCCATGACGAATGTTTCACCAATGATTTGCAGTTTAATCCAACATTTGGCCACAATATTGCCAGACTTTCAAGTAACTTTCTATATTCAAAGCAAACCGTGACGTCATCGAAAACAACAATGGCGGCGACAGATGGCGACCCAGTATTGGCTAACTTAATCAATTGTTATTGGCTATTGACACATATGAGCCAATCAAGTGGAATGGATCGAGTGTCAGCAGTCTAGTGGTTTCTGATAATGACATTCAATTTTGTAATCGGTATGTCCCCCTTTGGACAGATAGGGGTACTGAAGACCCTAGTTTGGTCGTGATAAGTGCATTTAGTAATTAAACGTAATATGGGACATCAACATAATCATTGTTTTCTTTTAAAATGTGGCGTTTTAAACAAAACTGTAAAAGTATTTAATACTTATTCATAGTATATGTTAGAAGGATTTTGTTTCAACTTTTTCTACAACATTCAATCACAAAAGCTTAAATAATCTAAGCCATGATAAAAGGAAAATTCTATCCCAAAAATAATGAACGACATATTTTTAAGCTTATATTTTTCATTTAAGTATGACTCATACTTAGATAAAAAATGTTAATCCAATAAAGCTTATCTTATCTTTATATTTCGAACTCACTTAGCATAAAATCATTTTACTTATTACCTAAATATAAAAAGATTTTCACATTATATCTTTGATATACGGAGAAAGCAATTTAGACAATTTGGATTTTAACTATTACATTATTCTGAGGCTCTAGAGAAGAACAATATTTTTGAAGCTTATTCCAAATTCCATTATAGCTTCAAATATTTTTACATCATCTTAAAACATCCCTAAAGATGTTAACAACATTGTTACTGCCTAGAATATTTGTTTAAGTACCAGTATTTCAGTATTTTACAAATGTAAGCATAAGCACGAAATAATCAAGACGAGGAAGTGCTTCATTAAAAATTTAATTCATGCAGAATAAAAACAACTCAAAAACAAAAAACGAACGCAAATCTAGAGACAATTAAGGCCCATTTCATCCTCCATAAACGGTAACCACCAATACTAAATACAGTACCAAGAATAGATACGCAACAAACTTCGTTTGCCAGACAACCCGCCTTCTCCAGATTTGTAAGTAAAATTTGGAGTCAACCGACTAAAATAAATTGCTTGCGAAAACATGAGGCGGGAGAAAGTACTGTTATAGAAGCAGGAGTCGCAATTAATGCAGACGGCTAAAAGAAAGATAACGAATGGCCTAGCATTTGTCCTGTGACGTCACTACGTAAACCCGGCGATCTTTTCGTCTATTTTTAACAAACATCAAATGGTTTTCACTGATCCTTTTATTTTTATTTTTTGTCTTTCATTGAATTGCTTCCAGAAATTGTGGGAATGTGATGAATTTTTAAAGTGTGAGCGACGCATTATTTGCTTTGGTTTCTTTAGCTATTCGTTTTCTATCTTTTATTTAATTTTATTTAAATATATAACTACCTACCTACATACATCAGGGTTTAAACATGTCTTTACTTTCAATACAAAGGATAGGACTATTACAATATCTAAATAATGAAATTCAAATGGCTCAATACTGTAATCCAAATATAGATTTGAAACCAAATTCATGGGATCCAAACCACATAAATTATTAGCTGCAACTAATACACCTCGAATCTCATTTCGCTTAATGGAGATCTCCGGGGTCGAAATTGTACCAGTTAAATTAGTAATAACAGTACCATATGAGCGTTTGGCTGGAAACAATCCGGAGCTACGTGAAATAATAGCCTTAGTAATAACATCTAACTACGGTCTTCATATATATGGTCACAGTATAAATATACTTAGTTAATGCTGTAAAACTTGTCTCGAAATGAAACGAAAATAGAACTGGCTAATCATCTTCTCAGGTTAGTTTTAGTAACATAATAGGAGAAATTGGATAAGGTCCAGACAAAATATAGATTCATATTTGAGGTATGCTTACTTATAAAGACCATTTTTCGTTTTAACTTAATTTCTTAAAGTGTACCTCATAATATCGGCAGACATTATTATCAAAAAACTGCATAACAAAATACGAAAACCAATTGTATGACAACTCAATTCAACTCCTGAAACAAAATATTTTATTATTCAACACGAGCAAATTACAGAGCCATATGCAGTGCGAGTGAAAGTTATGTCCCAACAAAATTAAGATAGCTGCACATGGTACAATATTCAAATTACGACACAAATGCGATGCAATAGTAAAGGGAAATTGTATAAAATAATTTCTAGCATACTATAAATTGATAGATCCAACACTAGCTATGAACAATACCAAAACTAGCAAGGCTGACTTTTCAGACCGCAGCAGATTGCAGAATCGCGTGCAGTGATTGCCAAGCCACAGTGATGCGCCAATTAATACCGAATCAATAATACTCGACTAATCGAAACCGGTTGATTATACCACCGCTGACCAGGCTACATGCGTTGGTAATCCAATTCGGTACCACTCGGCGACCGAGACTCTACTTAGATTAAACGAGCCCTAATGCATATATTTATTTTCTTATTTGTCCAAGAGAATAGGGTTCCATTTACTAGAGTGTTTGATGTTAATTAGGTTTTATTGAATTTAATTCGTACACTAAAATTAGGAAGCAGTTAATAAATGACCTCAAAGTGATATCAAAAATTCTCGGTAGTTTAGAAAGGTTCCTACCCGTTTGTAAATTACTATATCTTAGCTTTCGAAGTAACAAGCTCTCATCAATTTCTCCGTCAAGTTGCGTTTCCTCCAGACACGTACATCGTACATCTCATATTACAAGTGTTATTTACAAGTTTCTTCTGATGAAATATGACTAGAATATCTCGTGGCACCACTCGACGCGGTAGAAAAAAAACATTAATTTCGACACATTCGTAAACCCGGGCTTGCGTCTCGCAATATCCATCAAGCGTCTATTTGCATAGAGGGTGATATATGTACGAAAGAAATCTTATATGGAGACGATATTGGCGACGAAGACAGCAATGTATCATCGCGGATTCATTTGTTGACTTATTGCCCTATATTCCAGTAAAGAGTTCGAATCCTCTGAATTGATAACGAGGGTGGTTCTAGTCCTTCGCTGTTTTTTTTTTAAATATTGAGTTACTTATGTGAGTTCGATTTCATAAGCTGTGAATCTGTGATGAGGTTTCGATTGCCATTTGTTTATATAAAACTACGTTCGGATGTAAGATGTCACTACATTTAACTTAAAAATTGTGGGCATTAATATTGTTGCAGCATAACCTACTCATATGCCAGTTAGTTTTTATTCAATAAATTCTCAAATGTTCTTATAATCTGTACTCCAACATCTTTTTGTCTTATACTGATGTATAAGAACTGTCATCCATATACATACATGTCATATCAAATCATTATCTTATACATTTATGTTTATTTAACTTAGTTAATTTCTCTCTTCATTTCATTATTATTTCTCTCTGTTGGGTTTCGTATGCTAATAAATGTTCCTGCATAGAAACTAAATAGATTAATACAGTTAAAGGTAACTCTAACTATCTGCTAACTTTATGTTCGAAAGCTGCTATTAGCTATACTGAAAATGTTCGCATTACCTTACTTGTACAATTTACTGTAGCATTTGAGAATACGACTACACTCGGAATAACTGCAGTTTATATAGCAGAATCGATAACATGAATATTTGTTTATTGGTTATTGTTTATGAATGTAAGCGGTTTTGTTTCTGTGTACTTTTTTGGGTTTTCCCGACTAACTTCGAATTTCACGTGCTACATCCTCTTCGTTTTCACAATCAATCAAGCTCTAGTCAAGTTTGAAACTAGTCGGATAATCCAAATATGAAACGTGAGTCGTCACCATAGTGGTCATAATCACTAACATAAATGGTGCTCACAATAATTATTACAAAATGATTATTATTGTCGTATTCTTCAAGATTGTTTAATAATAAATTTCTTCAGTTTCAGGTGAGTCTAGCCTCTTGTCGAGGGACTCGTAAGGTACACAAGTGTCACTATAGGAATGATTGTTGTATTAATTAATTTCCGAAGTTATTTTCAGTTCTCAATTGGCTGATATATTCAATGCGTATAAGTAAGGTATGTTGGATTTCATTAGAAACTTTTCAAAAGATGAAAACAAAAAGAATGAAATCACAGTTCAATTCACTTTGGATGATGCTTTCATCGGAAGTTAAAGAATATTCAGAAATAGCCAAACTTTTGGTATTTTAAAATGGAATCCAACTGTCGATAGCCTTAATTGAAACGATTCAGACGAAACGAGCTTAGCTCACTCTTCCAAAATACAAAGATTCATCGAAATTAAATTCACTTTTGTTTCATTTCTGTCTTTTCATTTGCTGTCGTTGTTTTGTTTTTAATAAAGACGCATTCACATTCGCACAGTCTCCTAAAACTTTGGATTTGGTTAAATTATTTTTATTTCTGCCTTAAATGTTTCACAATACATGATGACTGTCTGTCTTCATTACTTTCTCACTGTTAGCTCGTTTCTCTCTATCTGCTTTATGTTTGTATGTCATCGTAGTAGTTCTGTCATGTCATGTCTGCGGTGTTTTTAGTTTTTTTACCCTTTTTGTTACATTTTATATGAAATGCAGTTGTTTGCAACTAAGTGTTACAGTAGTTATTGGGTATTTAGATAAATGTGTAATGAAGTAGTATTTATTTTATCAATATTTAGTGCCTAAACTTACTAAGTTGAAGATGGTAAGACACACTTAAACATACAACACAACTGCATAAACGTGCTTAATTCGTTCATTGCTATTCCCGCATCCCGAACACTTCTTCTTTAATCACTTTTGCACTAAATCATAAAGTTCAAAGAATAATTATACGACTCTAGAATAATTGTCGAATCGTGACTCCAGTAGATTTAATTACACGACAAAACCGAGGCATCATGGAACTACTAAAAATTTCATAAGTTCCTGAGCTTGCAGACCTCAAAATATTGATCGTGGCTCTCTCTCATTCATGCTAACGTGTGACAAAGCCCGCTTTGGCTCATTGCTGGGTAAGCCACGCACACATACACACAATAGTCCAACACATACGTGCTATTAAAACCGTTTCAGCGGGCGTCAGCTGACTGGGGGAGTCGAGGGGGAAGTGGGGCGTTATGAACAACGCATGCGCTGTGGCGAGTAAAGCGGCTGCAGCGCTTTATTTCCGAGCCAAGTGTTAGAGTAACAAGCTGCGGTTAAAGCTAGCCGCGTTTGCTGGAGTTAAATCGACACCTATTCAGAAAACAAACTGCGTATCACGGCAGTTCCGTCGTTTGACGTAATTAGTTCCATGGAATCCTCATGCTGTCTTCACGTATGAACACATACAATTACAACATGTCGTTTTTGAGATGACAGATACACACGATGTCAGGGTTATTATAAACAGCTGTCTCTCGTATTCTTCTCTGTAATTATGAGATAAGTGACGCAAGCAGACATAAATGTTTCTCAATATAAATAAATAAAAACTGTAACTCAATTTTAAACCGGGAATGTTCTAAGAAACTTTCGTAATACACAGCCGAACGACTGAAGTACTTTCAGCTTTAAACACCAAACTTTTGTTCGTATCTTAAGCCAGAGAATAACATAAACAAAAATGCAATTAACAATCCGATTGCTGCCGAAATACCTGAACCTATAAATTAGGTGCAACGCCAGTAAAATATTTCGTAAAATATAGTCGTACGCAAAAATTCCGATGCAAAACGTATTTCACCGTTCGCAATTCCATCTGATTTTTAATTCGGCGCGCATATTCTCGTCACGTTCGGTAGCAATAAACAATTATTAATGCGTGTTCGAGGCACATGTTCACAGTTTTCGAGTGTGGCGGACTTTTTAAGTGTTCGTTAATTTCGAGTGGACTGAAAAAGTCCAGTCCGGGAATGAGGCAATCGCTTTAACGGTTCAACCACTTTCGTTTCTATCGAAAAATCGGGTCCGCACATGATAAATTTGGCCGACTGTATCTAGATAAAACGCGGCCATTTTCACTCGATTTACTTCGGGATTTTGGTTAGAAAGGCTAAAATAATTTGAACGTTTGTTAGACTGGGATTTATTGGAGCTTCTAAGGTTCCTAAATGTTTGATTTATCGTCTTTTAAGATGCTTTCGTACCCTCAACCTAAAAAATAGGGGATCTGACAAAGTGAGCAAATCAAATGTGAAGAAATGTGGTTTTCACACTTTTTACTTCGTGAAGGAGAGAACCTTTATCGTAATGATACGCACTCGAAATTTCTCAATTTGTATCATTCTCCAATTAATTATTGGAATTCTCATCAAGAGCACTTAAGTGGCGTTTGATTAAGGGAAGTCTTTCGCAAGGCGTCCCTCAAGCTCTCAATACTTACAAAAGTTATCCAAATCTTTTCCTTGTCTTAACCAACTGGCAGCCTATTTCCCTATTGTGTTCTTCTTTACAAATTAAAACTTCTCCACTGGAATTATCTAAACTGATTTTATCTTTAGATTCCATTATTCCAAAATCCGTGTGATTGAAAATGGTGGATTAATAAATATTTTTTGTCGTTAGCGGTATTGTAAAAATGTCAATCGGTATTAGGCCGAATAAGGGCGCAAAGCATCGAGTCGATGATCCGTGATAGGGTTTAAACATTCGTTTAATTAAAAAGGCTGGGATTTAATTGGAAAAGTATACATTTACATAGTCTTTTGTTTGTTCCCGTTGTGATTTATATTTGGTGACGTGAGGTGGGATCAGTGAGTAGGAACGAGAATGGCGCGACTTTTTTGCTCCATTACACGGGATTTTATTTTGACACGTTGGTTTTTTGTTACGCAAAGATAATAGAATGTGTTATTGGAATAATTTAAATAAACAAACGGGTTTTCGGGAATTTTGATATTGTTATGGTTCCGTTTTTGAAACCTATTCCCAACTGTTGCGGCTGAATGTATCCATATTCTTTATGGTTGTTTTAATTTTTATTGATTAAGATAACATAACATCATGCACGTATTCCCCGAAGGGTTAGGCAGAGGTGATCTATATAGTACACCCACATTTCGCCAATTATGTTTAAGGCCCACGTAATAGGAGGTGAGCCTTTTCCCATCAATCGGTCACAAATCCAGACTGAGGGCTGGTAATGAGAAATTTCTGATGTAAAAACCCAATAACACTTTTCTCGACCTGGGAATCGAACCCAGGACCGCTCAGAAGTAACGCTCGCCATCACTAAACCAACCAGGCAGTCAATATTTACTCAATTGTGGTTTATTCCCTCGTTTTGGTGCCCTCTCTATGCTGGATTAACCTTTAAAAACATGGTAGCTGGCAAAACACCCACTACTCTTTAGAGCTTATATTATTATTGCCATTAGCAACACGTACCTACATTATAGAAGACGTGACGCTTATAAATTAATTCCTTCCTACACGTAATCACCTACTTCGCGTTATTAATCCCGGCTTCCCATGGTCCTTTATACGAAGGTTTTACCGCCCTTATCCTTAGCAATAAAGTCAAAAATCTATTGATATCAGTTTCTGTCATTCACACTCCTGGCCGATCATAACATCCCATATTTTATCTCTAAGTTCGATTCTTCTCTCCCATATTCTTTATTTTCTTTGTCAAAATTTTCTGCGATCGTCTTTGCTTGATATTTTTCATGTTACACCTCAGTGCCCTGTTACCTTATGATCGGGAAAATATTTTGCATATATGCAAGTTATTTTGTGTGACATGGTAAACAGAACTGTTTGAAACACAGATACCTACAATGCTTACATGCATACTAAGCAGATGTTTTTGCCAATCTTTTGGCTGCTACGGGATTCGGGATCCATTAGCTACACTATAAAGGAAGGGTTCTTGGTAAAACATGAACCAAACTCTCTTATGCCTTGAATTTCACAAAGCAGCTATAGGGTTATGTCAAGGAAATAATCAAATTGATGATAACAAAATGGGCACTATCATCCTTTTATATAAAACCACATAACCTAACACTACATCTGAATTCCCCTAAGGGTTAGTTACCTATAGTAGACATTTCACCAGTTAACAACAAACAACATAGAAAGAAAGAAAATTATTTTATTTGGGACACGTACAGGAAATACAGTTAAAAAGGAACTTAAAAACAAAACAAAATACATTAAAAAACATCAAAAACATTAAAAATCCTATCTATAAAGCTGCGATATTTAAAAAATAAATACCGCAACGCTGGTGTTCTGATAGGGCCTGCGTGATGCCACGGACATACCCACGGATATCTATTAAAAATCCCTAGGGGAATGATATACTTAATCACCAATCCGTTTTGCATCGTAAGGTATTCAAAGACAGCTCATAACTGCTTTGAAATTTTGTAAGACTATTCACCAGAAGAAGTTTGATGACAAAAGCTCTAAATGACTACAGCCTACATACAATACAGAGGTCTAACCGCATCCTCATGCACCTAACTTACAGTAAAACTTGTCCACTCTGAAATGACGCGCCCCACTACGGGGGGGCGCCACGGGGCAAGCTATACACCGTCTAACATAACTCTATG
This sequence comes from Cosmia pyralina, assembly GCA_946251885.1. Lineage (NCBI taxonomy): Eukaryota > Metazoa > Arthropoda > Insecta > Lepidoptera > Noctuidae > Cosmia > Cosmia pyralina. The sequence goes on from OX276357.1 coordinate 16,922,504, forward strand.
GTCTATTATCTGTATCTATGACTATCTTTGTACAGACGCCAGCACATCAAGTTACTACAATCTGTCAAATTTCTATAATTGATTTTCATCTTTATCGCTAAAGCATTAGGTTCAAGGTTGATTGGGAAAATTTTACAGTTTCGGGTGGCTTGACCTGCTGGCGTCTGTAAAAATTATAAATTAAAGTCGCTTTTCGTGTTTGCCTGTGTGATCGCGTTGTCCTTCTAAACTTCGCAACAGATTTTGATGCGGTTTTCACCATCATTTAGAGAATTTATTCCGGAAGGTTTATTTGTTTATTAACTTTAATTATAAACTCACATATAATAAAGAAATTCTGATGTTTTGTCAAGTCGTTAACTGTGCGAAGCAGGGATAGACCGCTAGTCTGCTATAAATTGGTCTATGCTATTCTATTTGGTCTACTTACTTTTCCCGTATTGGTCTTCTTCGACCAAAACAGGTGGTACCTATTACCCACAAACTACGGCCTTTCCCAGACTTAAAACAGTACACAGCTGACACTTTTTCTAGGTCAACTTAAGCATGAACAAAAAACCGGCCAAGTGCGTGTCGGATCACGCACAACGAAGGGTTCCGTAGTTGAAAAGAATTTATCCCACAAACAAACTTAACAATATAATTCCAAAAAAAAATTTTTTTTTGTCATAAAAATACAAATTAATGAATAATTTTCGGACTGTTTCCTTTACTTGTGCTGTGAAACCTAGCTTCTCGCCAAGTTTCATGATTATAGGTCAACACGGGAAGTACAATAAAGGTTTTGATTACTTGCGAGTAACAAAATATGTCGCATAAATAGCCGTATTTTTTTATTGCGATAGAAGCTCGATTTTTTTTAGAACTCCAAGGGACTATAGGTATTTGATATTAATTTCAAGTTGATATCTCCACGCGTTCCTGAGAAAAAGAGTTTTGACAGACTAACAGATAGACATACAGACAACAAAGTGATCTTATAAGGGTTCCGTTTTTTCCTTTTGAGGTACGGAACCCTAAAAAACAGAAAGACCGTCCTCCATACATATAAATAACCAAATTACATTGGTATCTTACAGTGACTCTGGACCCTCGAAATAGATGCTCCGAGGAGATCTAGTCGTAAACTGGGAAGGCTTATGGAAAATTTTACCGTACCTACTATTTTTTTTTTTTTTTTTTTTTATTACAATGATTTACTTAGCTTATAAATATATTAAGCCCCACAAAACCATGTCAATAGTTTGACTGTGGGGGCTGGCGAGTCTTTATTATTATTACTTTACACATTAAAATCTTAAACTCTTTACTTTAGGACTTAGGTAGCACTGTAGTTAACGTTTCCAAATAATATCTTTTTAATTTACTAACGGAACATAGTGTGGCCGATGTTTGTGCTGGACTATTAGTATACTGTGGTTGTGCGTGGTGTTTTTATAGTGTTGGTGTTATACTGTGGTCTGGATTCAAAGGAAGAACGGGCAAGTACAAAGTTGGTATCCGAGAAATGCCTGGTTGCCTAGAATGAAAGCAAAAGATGTGATGTCGGATCCACAGCTCCACACAGAAATTCAATAAAAATAAAACTGTAGGGAATAGGTAGATGGATAGATATAACAGATACCTAAAAGATTTTATGCTAGATATTGAGCAAAAACGACCTTCTAGTACTTGCTGCAACATTTCAATGTTGCGATTGCCTGAGTCAGTTCAACATCTGCCTACCTTTTCCCAACTATGTTGGGGTCGGCTTCAAGTCTAACCGGATACAGCTGAATACCAGTATTTTACATGGAGCGACTGACTGCCTATCTGACCTCCAGAACCCAGTAACGTACAGTAGCTTCTGACGACCCGTAACGACTATCAAAGATCCACGAATGACAGCCGGGACCAACGGCTTAGCGTGCTTACCGTGTCAATTATTGGGTAATATTACCCATAGAAATTATTTTTGGTTCTTGGAGATTCTGTAAGGTTTATTCACTCTACTATATATTAAATAGATGACAATCTGCACCTGTTCATTCAATGTTCAGCTTAGACGAGTTGATTCAGAAAGGCAATATTCCGTAACTCTGATAAGTGATTATGCCACAAACAGAGATTATACACACAATCCAAAAACAGCGCTATCCTATCACAAAGGATACTTACCACAAAAAGTAATTGTTCAAATGAAAATAAACAAAAACCATTGTACATTACAGCTAAGGATAGATTTAGCTGTAATTATGGCGGAAATAAAAGGAGGGACAAGATAAGGAAAACCCTTGTGGGACAATCCGAAAAACTTGTAATGATGCCCGCTTGTATCGGCTTCACGGAAAAAATGTCGGGGGATGTCCATTAGCGGTACAAATTGCGATATTTTCGGATACCACAGACAAGACCGTTTTAAATACGGATTTCATTTTACAGGAAGATAAAATTGAGTGCTAGTAGTAAAAGAGTTGTTTTAAATGAAATTAAGTTGAAGGGAAATCAAGATGCTGGAACCTTTCAACTTTACAAGGTGGACAGCTGATAATTTTTTCTCGATTACGATGTTGGTCCCATGAAAAAAGTTGTTCAGTTTGATGGTCTGTGTCACACTCTTAAGTTTGACCACACCTTTCTGACACGTCCTGTAGATAAACATCTACTTATCTGATTTAAATTATCCATGTTAGAAAAAATAGGTAATTTTGATCTGATAAAGTGCTCGTTATTGTTTCTTTCTATTGTTACAACAGCACCGGCTTTCATCCAATTTAAACTCTGAGCTGTCCAAGCTGAAGATATAAAGCATAATTTTGCTTGCATTCTGCAACATAAATTTACATTTTAAGAACACTCGACATGGACTAGATGCAAGGTTTAATAAATAACCCAAAAACATCCACCACACACACGAATCTACTACACCTCTAGCACTTACCGCCTGACCCTGAACCGCACCACTATCCACTATGTATGCAAAACAAACGCGGCCTAAAAGTAATAAATAAGACTTCAACCACGCCGTATTTCAGAAGTCGCTTCCGACTTCCGACGGCGACAAAATATCTGCAAGTCTAATGCAGCAACTTGCAGAGAGGCCATGCATTACAAATGCAAGCGTCACAGAGTACGGAGCCGCCTCGGCTACGGCGCCGCAACTAGGCACGTATACTGTCACCACTTTCCTTACAAACCAAGCGTGTCAGTGGGCGTCACCGTTTAGGGTTACTCATACGAGTATGCTGTGCTCATATGGCAAAATTCAGAAATCTCTCTTTGACTTTAAAGAAAGCGTCTCATACGAATTTGAACTTTATTTGTATGATTTTAATGTTGATATTCGTACAAAACGCTTGCACATTTGCTTCCTTATTATATGAACATTAAAATAAGGTTCATATTCGTATGAAACGCTTACGTTATCTAGAAATGCAAAGTGGAAGTGCGATCTGTAAAACTTGCCCATAGAACAATTCTGACGGTGACTTTGACAGCTGAATTTGCGCTCAGCGCTAATTGCGCGGGCACGAATATATTTAGTACAGTCCTTCCACAGTTTTTATAATTCTGATTTTGCATCACCAGTAATCTTTATTAACGTTGATATAAGGTTCATAATAGGTCGCTGTCGGAGGCAAATAACTGTGAAATTACTGTACCGCGATGGCGTATCTATAATCTTTCCAATCATTTATTTTACTTTAGCGTTTACGAAATATTGCATTTTTTCATTTATGGTCGCCTGTCAATAAATAAGGAAATTCATAGCGTCCATGAAGTATTGCATTTTTTCGTCTATGGTTGCCTGTCAATAAATAAGGAAATTCATAGCGTCCATGAAGTATTGCATTTTTTCGTTTATGGTTACCTGTCAATAAATAAGGAACTGCATAGCGTCCATGAAGTATGGCAATTTTTCGTCTATGGGTGCCTGTTAATAAATAAGGAACTTCATAGCGTCCACGAAGTATTGCATTTTTTCATCTATGGGTGCCTGTCAATAAATAAGGAACTTCAAAGCGTCAATGAAGTATTCCAATTTTTTGTCTATGGCTGCCTGTCAATAAATAAGGAACTTCAGAGCGTCCATGAAGTATTGCAATTTTTCATCTATGGCTGCCTGTCAATAAATAAGGAACTTCAAAGCGTCCATGAAGTATTGCAATTTTTCGCCTATGGCTGCCTGTCAATAAATAAATAAGGAACTTCAAAGCGTCCATGAAGTATTGCAATTTTTCGTCTATGGGTGCCTGTCAATAAATAAGGAACTTCATAGCGTCCATGAAGTAGGTATTGCATTTTTTCATTTATGGTTGCCTGTCAATAAATAAGGAACTTCATAGCGTCCATGAAGTATTGCATTGTTTCATCTATGGTTGCCTGTCAAAGGAACTTCATAGGCGTGTTTATGTCAAAAATAAAATAAATGGTTTTAAAGAGTCGCTGCCAGCGCGATGATTCCGTGCTCTGTGGCAGACTAGTCGCAGACGCATGCCATTATCGCACGTCTGGCTTATGCAGGTCTAAAATTTTGCCTTTGTGTATAAATAATGAGAGTAATAACATGATTGGGATAGCACGTGCTTTGGGTATTGTTAATGTGTTGTTCGTGGTTTATAGGTTTCTAAATTTATTAAGAGAGTACCAATACCCAACCTACCAAACCTACCAATCCAAACCGCGTTTACCTTTCCAATCTCGTGCTTTAAATGATTACTCTACGAGTATAACTATCTATCTTATCAGCCAGAAGTATTATACACATCCATCTTTTCCACGCTCGTTAATATTTTTGAATTCTGGCTCATAAATAAAACAATACATAGAAAAGACAATGGAGCAGCTCGTAACTAAGTAATAACAGCCGTACGGGTCGATCCATCCGGTATTGGTCCGTGGACATCCACGGACCAATACCGGATGGACATACCGAGACTCCTTCGTGTCTCGAAAGCCTTTGCCGTTGGTGCCGGCTGTCATTCGTGGATTTTTAACAGTCGTTACGGGTCGTCAGAAGCCCGAAACTCTGACAACCAGTCATACCAAGGGTTATCGTATTACCCAGTAACTGGGTTGTGGAGGTCAGATAGGCAGTCGCTCCATATAAAATACTGGTATTCAGCTGCATCTGGTTAGACTGGAAGCCAACCCCAACATAGTTGGGAAAAGGCTAGGCAGATTGATTGACATAGAAAAGACAATACTGCCTCGTTGGTCTAGTGGTCGCAAGCGCCACTGATGAGTCCTGGTCCTGGGTTCGATTTCCTGGTCGGGCAAAGTGTTACGAGTATTAGGTTTTACCATCAGGAATTGCCGGAGTCTGGATTTGTGCCCGGTTGATGGCAATATGCTCGCCCCCTATTACATGGGACTGGTGAAAATGGGTTTACTATAGGTACCTATAGGTACCAGCACGGGCGCGGACTAATTACGGCAAAAAACAATATTAGTTGAGGGAGCACGGCTGTTCAACAATTTACCGGAAGATTTAAAGAAGTGTGATAGTATAAATATATTTAAGAAAAAACTCAAGAAACATGTACGTACCCTATAACGTCACCAACACCCCAGAGGCAAATATGATCATTTATTTTACGTAGATGTAAGCACTTTGTATCTCATTTTAAGTGAACTGTTATTTAAGTTCTTATGAGAATAAATTCTATAAACCTAAACCTACCTACATCTCTGCCTAACCTTTCACGTAAAAGAGACATGATATTACGTGTTGTGTTATGTTTAAAAACGTAAAAATATCGCGGCGGGATTTTATCACGCAATGGATTTTGAACTCTCGTTGTTGAGCCGAGCGTTGAGAACAACAGAGTCGAAAAAACACACTGTTGGATTTACAACTCTCGGCGCTAAGCAGAGCGTTGAAAATCCAGTGCGCAAAAAAAATCGCCGCGATATTTTTACGTCCTTGCGAACTTTGGCTTACAGTGTTAAGTTGGTATCCAGCTAATAAAGAAGATAATAAAGGCTATATTAATGTCTGCGTTCACCATTAATATTAATCTCCTAAGCACATTGTTATGGGCGTCATAAAAACTAGAATAAAGCACTTTTCTTATATCTAGACTGATCTATAACGTTGTCTAGACGTCTACAAAGTATTGTTCAATTAAACGCGAAGTAAGATTGTGAAGACAAGGTTGTATTATGTCTCAGTAGGCTGTATAAAGTCGATCACTAATGACCTAATATCGCTTACAGATATTATGTTGGAGAATATTGAGTGCTAGCTTTTGCCCGCAGTTTCCAACAATATTCAATAAAATTTCAAAACATATTAGAAGCATCTCAGGAATTAAATTATTTAAAAAGAAACTTTATAACCTGTTAGTCGATAAATGCTATTACTGTGTAAAGGACATTATGTCAGACAAGTTCCTTTAAATTATATTTTGACCGAGACCATGGCGCAGTCAGTGCTGCTTACTATTAATTTTAAGATCTATAGATGACCTATATTTTGTGTTTATTTTTTGTTTTAATAATAGGTCTTTACCTATGAAATCGCCGTTTTGTATGAAAAAATTTAAACGAATTTTTTTCATGCATTTTTTATTTGTATTAATCGAAGTAATCACCCATGCAATCAATGCATCTTTGCCAAAGCGGTGGCAGTTTATTGATGCCCTTCTTAAAGAAATCAGCTGGACGGGAGGCAACAAATTCTTCAGTAACAAAGTAAAAGTATAACAGAAAAACTCGTTTACCATCTTATTAATAAACCATATGCATTGGACTTAGCTTGAAAACACAGGCCACGTGCGTGTTAGACCACGCACAATGAAGGGTTCCGTACTTGAAAAGAATTTATCCCAAAAATAAGCTTTACATTGTACTTAGTAGAAAAACATGTTCTCCCATATATTGATATTCGTCACGGTCAATTCTCCAACTGCTGTATGTTTGTAATCACAAAAAAAAGTTACAAAAAATTATAATATTAGATTATAACGACCCACTATAGTTAACACTATAGTTAATTTAATTTTTTCTTTAATTGCAATAGTAATGTTATATAATAAAACGTTAAATGTTTATACATATAATAATATGACACAATATTAATAATTGAATAATTTGTATTGTATGCGCAAAGGGCGGGACACAGCTGATCAACATCACTGTAATTCTTAACACCTGTATCTATTTCTGCTGTAGGTACCTATGATCCATAATAAACATGATTGATTGATTGATTCGCCCGTGGAGGTCGGAAATTATCCCACGGGAATGTACTACCGGGATAAAAAATATCCTATGTCCTAATCCAGGTCATGGTCTATCCATGTGCCAAGTTCCATTCAAATCCGTTCAGCCGTTTTAGCGTGAAAGCGTAACAAACAAACTCACTTTCGCATTTATTAGTTAGGAAGGATGACATGCATTAGAATGGGCACATTACTTACTAGAAAAAAGTCGGGAGGTGTCGTGGGACACCCTGTTAGAACGATGTTCCTTTCGCTGTGTATTTTGTATTAATACAGAGCCATCATACACAGTATCTATGGTCTCAAGTTTCAAGTGTCAAACTGACGGCATAGCGCTTTTTAGTTACGTCACAATTTCTGCCGGTTTAGTCAAAACCTATGATGGATTCCACTAATTAAACTGAACGCGTTCAGCACGTCTCAACCGCGTTCAAGAGCTGTCAGTATCATCATAGTTATGGAATATTGACACTTGAACGCAGTTTAGATGTGCTGATAGCGTTCCGTTTCAATGGTGGAATTGGCACTTACGAGGTAGATGGCTAGATTTTTTTCTATACATTTTTATCTACATATCTATGTAGGCTAGACTCTACACTAAAATAATGATGCTGGACAATGAGATAGGAGCTCGTGTCTAAGCAATAACAGCCGCACGAGTCTATCCATCAGGTTAAACTACGCTTACCGGGGTTGCTCCATGGATGGGTGACCATCTTTACTTACTGAGACTCCTCGGTCAACTAGTTTGTGGAGGTCAGTTAGGCAGTCCTCCATGTAAAATACTGGTATTCAGCTACATCCGGTTAGACTGGAAGCCGAACCCAAAATAGTTAGGAAAAGGCGAGGCAGATTGATTGCATGAGACACTATTATTCCTGCGTACTATGATACCTGGGGGCCAACCACCACTTCTTAAAGCAGTATTATTTTAATGTTACTTCAGTGTGAGAAAGAGATGGAGCTATACAGGACGTCTAGCACCATCTCTTTCCCACACTCATGTAAGATTAAAATAATACTGCTTTAAGAGGTGGTGGTCTAGCTCCTGCACGTAAAAATGCTACTGATACTGCAGGACTCATAGATAAAAACTGGTTTGACATATTTAAGATGACCATCGGCACGCTACGTTGAAGTACTACTACCATTTCCCACCAAAAAACAGAACGATTCTCAGTGAGATACAGTACGACACAACTTAAATGTAGCATCGGCAAAATTCGTGAAACCGATCACGATCCGAACTGAGTGCGCCTTCAACATCACTAATCTTTATTACTGCTTTAGGCAAAAAAGATCTTTACGCATACGAAATAACTTGTAAAGTCATAACCAAATACATTCATAAATAAAATAGAAAAGAATGAAAACAAATTTTCAAATCTATGCTAATAAGTACATCTAAGTTGTGTCGTACTGTACCTAATGAAACATTTGAAAACAGAATGACGGACTAATGGATGGACGACAAATCGGACCACAAAAAGCTAGAAGTCCGCAGTTCTGCAACCGCCCTTAAAAAAATTATATTACGAGTATTGTTCAAAATTAAAATGATTGACGACCTATTAAGTTTCGTCTAGAAAATATTCTTTATATTATAATAACCCAATTATGTATAATTGTAGTGCTATTACGAAGTTTGAACCATTGTTTCAGAAACAATGTACTTAATTGGTTTTGCTTGTTAAAGAATACGAAACAGCTGCAATTCAGAATACACCTGTACGCGCTTTTGAATATGTGAAGGACCACGAACATCTAACTTTAGAATTAGGCATAAAAAGAAAAGAGGAGCTCGTGGCTAAGTAATAACAGCTGCACGGGTCGATCCATCAGGTTAAGCTACGCTTGCCGGGGTTGGTCAGTGGATGGGTGACCATCTTTACATACCGAGACTCCTCCGTGCCTCGGAAAGCACGTTAAGCCGTTGGTCCCGGCTGTCATTCGTGGATCTTTGACAGTCGTTACGGGTCGTCAGAAGCCCGAAAGTCTGACAACCAGTCTTACCAAGGGATATCGTATTACCCAGTTACTGGGTTGTGGAGGTCAGATAGGCAGTCACTTCATGTAAAATACTGGTATTCAGCTGCATCCGGTTAGACTGGAAGCCGACCGCAACATTGTTGGGAAAAGGCTAGGCAGATTGATAGGCATACAAAGAAAACTTGCTTGTATGAGCAATTCTTCGTTACAAAACGTCTTAGTTTTCTGTCCTTGCCTTGATAGACAACTCTGGTGGACGTAGACGAAATTAATTTATTCTCACTATTAAATTAGAACATAGATTTGAAAATCTAACAATTCGTGTCAAGTGCCTGCTTGCAAATGACCTTCCACAACTTGCGACTATTTGACAAAACACAACAAGTGGCATTCTGTAGTGTATACCTACCCTTATTCGGGTAGAGATGAAACATTCTAATAATAGAACGCCCCTCCACAAAACGTGATTATTTCAATGTGTGAGAGGAAATACTTATTGCAACACTTTATTTGTGTGCGTGCGGCGACTTTACTGTGAACATGGACGCGTCTCCGCACTTAGAGGTCAACTAATCGTGCGATCAGTCCAGGTAACAACATTGTACGGCGGGGAGCATGCGCTTTGTACGGAACGACACGTTCGCTCTGTCTCGCGTTCGTGTCTTTTATACACTAGTTGGCCGACAAATCCGGCTGTTTGACGTTTGGGCAAGTGGGGTAGATACCGTTTGCATAAAAAAAATCTGTGTTATTGTGTATATTTTTATGTATGTTAGTCTGTAAGGTATTTTATTAGTTTAGTTGTTGACCGTACTCGCCGGTGACAAAGACCAATTATTATGTATTGCGTCTATATAAGTTCTTTGCATGTGAGCGTAACCGCTGTGGATGGGCGTTCATTTTTAGAATGGTTTATCTCTATCTATGAACGTGCCGTACGTATCATATCTGTCTCCTCGAATTCCAACCAGAACCCATAATAATTTTCCCTAAATATTTCCTCTTCTAAACTTCCCGAGCAGTTACAAAACCGCCCGCAGCGCACTTTGTCCGGACACCGGCCACAAGTCGGACAAGGCACGAGCCCGGACAAGGCACCACCCGGACAAGGCACTAGACACTAGGCACTATGAGGCACTAGGAAATACGTGCATGCCTCGGGCGCTCTAACGCTTTGAGTGAAAACCCGTGTATGGCAAACTACTGTGATGCATAAATATGGCAGAAGTGATATAAAATGGATGGATATTGGATAGTGTGGTATGAAGTGTGTTTTTGTTGGTACAGAAGTAATAATGCAGAATTTTCTGTATGTGCAATACTAAAGTGCCAATGATGTGACGCGGAATTATTCGTGCAAAAGAGAACTGACTTATTCATGAGTAAGGATCAAGAAAGGATCAGATCAGATGCTATTAATAGGTTTACGTATAGACACTGATCTTAAAAGTAGATACTAACTGATTTTCAACAATACTGGTACGACCAACCAAAATGAACATGATATTATAGCGATTGAGGTTTCACGTTCACCAATTAAAATATTAAACCATGGTATCATAACCATTACTTTAAAACATTAATTTTATTTTAAAATATCGGCCTAACGAACCACAGATAGAAAATAAACGTTGGAATACAAAATATTAATTGTTAAACTTCCCCGTCTAACTATGTACCTAAATCAATTAGTCGGTTCGGAAGTCTTCAAAATAATTGGATCAAATGAAAAGCTCTCATTTCAATAAACAATCCATAGACTTCACAAGTTAGGGCTGTACTCATTTGACGTGATTTGATCAGGAATATTCGTCTGTGGAAGTTTCGTCACAATTGCTTTCAGGCATCGGTATGTGTTAAGGTAATGAATTTCTATAAAATCTGCCATATTCTGTGGTAGTTTCAGGAATGGATTTTTGAGTCCAGACTGTTTATTCTCAAGTTAGGTAAAGTTAAAGGAATTCTTCGTCAGACAATTCTCAGTAAGTATTGACATTGTTATATACAATCGCCCCTTGTCATTGTAATACATATTGTTTTGTTACGATTACATTATCAGTCTTGTTGCTCCACTTAAGGTGAGTATAGTTTGTAGCGCGTCAGAATAGAATATAATAGAATAGAATAGAATACTCTTTATTATGCACACCATTTAAATTACAGGTTACAATGTTACAATGTCAATGTCAATGTCAGCCATGTTTGCTGAATCTACTACCGATAGTTTTTCAGCAATCATGAGGAAAAGAACGGCATCATTGTTACGCAGGATTCGTGGGAGTGCCAATGGCATCCTGAAGGTGATTGGGGATAGGCTGGACGGCGTTTTGCTGGAGTATTGGTCCCGTATGCATAGCTACGGGTCTGATACTGCAGGAAAATACATTAATTAATATAATTGTAGGTTTTATTTTTGTTTTATTTTATTTTTAATTAAATGTAAGTACTAACATAGTTACGTAAGTTGTATCACTAACAAAGATCTATGGAGCAAGTTTCCGAAATAAACGTTTTATTATTATAGTCGTCGACCCGTAGTCCCATACAGTCGTCGCACGAACCCGCTAGCGAATATTTCTAAATTTCCGCTGTTACAAGTTGCGTTTTGTAAAAATTAATTCTTATTTTAAAATAAAAACCGGTCAAGAGGGAATCAGACTCGCGTACCGAGGGTTCCGTACCGATTTCTGAAAAACTGTGCTATTTAGAGACATCGTCTTATTTTTCCTGTAATTTTTACATAAACTTCTATCACATAGAATAATTTCAGATTTTTCTCTATGCAAACTTCGGAGCGGGGATCGGTATTTTCTTTTTAATTTTTTATCAAAAGTCAAAAACTATGCGGCCTAAAAAAAAGAAAAAAATGTTTGAATATGTGCAAACAACGCTCTTTCGTTTTTTTTTTTTTTTTTTTTTTTGGTACTGACCTTTTCGCAATTGGCTCCGGGAGCCTCTGTTGCTTAACCGGGCGTCGGCGGGGCCAGATGGGCCTCTCGCCTTGCAAAATAATTATTAAGTAGCACAGCTAAGGGCGTCCCATAGTGGGACTCGAACCTAGGCTTAGGGCGCTACTGACTACTGAGCAAGTGGGGACTTGAAAGTGTCGGTCTTATTATTATTATTAGGGACATTATTTTTGAAACTACTCGCTCCGCGCGGGCGGGCGGGCGGGGTCAAGGGTCGGGGAGGTCATTGAACTCTACTATTACGCGTTGGTACTCGCCGTCGAGTACGGTACCTAAAGGTAGGGTGTCGGTCATGTGTTGTGTTTTGGTGAGCTAATCTGAGACTCTCTTGAAGGAGAGTGATGTCATCGTCCTTATCTAATAGGACGTGTTTAGGACGACGTGTGCGTGATATTTGGGATGGTGTGTATCTGGCAGCTGCTGCCACTAGTGGGTTAGTGTGAGTGGTAGCAGAATCGAAATAGCGTTTGCTAATATTTTTTATAAAATGCTTGATGGTCGGCAATTTTAAATCGATATGTAATTGATCGTTACGAACGTACCAGGGGCAGCCCGTGGCACGTCGCATGAATCGATTTTGGAACGCTCTTTCGTATGATACCCCACATGCCCTAGTAGCCCCTCTTCGAATTTCCAAGAATTTCAGTCCCTGTTGCAAAAAAAAATATGTATATTTTTATTTTTTTCTTATTTGCAAAATAGTTGGGCAAACGTCATCTAAAACTGTTTCAAATTTCTAGTTAATAGCATTAGTCCTTGATATATCCAGCTATGACTTACAGACAAACTGAGTCGCACCATAAGGGTTCTTTTTTACCATTTTGGTACGGAACCTTAATAATACACAGTTGTAAGATAAGTGATTTTCCAATATTATCGTCGCTAAGCCGTGAAAACATCGTCATCATCGTCGTCATCGTCGTCATCGTCGTCGTCAGCGTTCGTTTAGAAGCAGCAGCGAATTTAAAGTTGTAAATAACTTCGTTTATTTTTTTTTTGCATTAACGTTTCTTAAAATTTTCAAATGCTCTGATTGAAGTAAACATATCAAAGTTTCATATAGGTAAGTATATTTTTTCTGGAATTTTCTGTAGGGTCATTTAAAAGCATTAGGTTCTCAAAATCGACCATTTCACGACTATAGGCGCCTTTCCAAAAAGAATTTAAGCACGAGGTAAGACATGTCCCTATCAAATAAAATGTATCTGATAGCAAGGCCAAAACGATACAATTCAGATTCACTCGATACCTACGAGTACCGATTATTGCTTAAAGTCGGTGGTAACCCTGCTTTTTATATTGTGAAGTTTGGTACTCAGATTTTAAGATTCAATTGATTGAAACAATATTAATGAAATATGAAAAGTCAATCCTTCTTTATCGGGCTTTCATACATTTACAAGAATTTTCTTGCTTTCTCGTTCACCATCAAACTTCATACAGCAATACAAATCAGTAATTTATTGCCAACAACAATAGTGTTTCAAAAGAGCAACAAAGTCGATGCCCGCAAGATTCCACAACCGCACGTTTGCACTGGCGAAATATCGCATGTCGATATCTCTGTCAGATACATTGACATGTTTTTAACTGAATGTTTCGCCAGTGCAAACGCATGGTTACAAAAACTTTCAAGAAATTAATTTCCTCGACTCTCATTACACAAAATCCTATAAGTAACCATTCCTTTCATACTAACATAAAGTTCGCATATCCAAATATTGGATATTCATCATTTCCACAACGGGCATCCCATAGCCCTCTCCTGCCATGAGAAACCACAGCTGCGTACATTAAAATATTTTCAGCTAAAAACGTTTCTTTTGTATGCCTATGTCTAACCCGCGGCGCTCCTTGCTTTATTTCTCTGATAGTTTAAGTGCACTGTCATTGTGAAAGTGTATGTGGGATTGGGGATATGAATTGTCAGGATCCTTGTTTTTATACGGGGAAAATAAAAACTGGAAACTTGTATTCGTTGAAGTCTCAGGTTTTTACTGCCAAATTAAATATTAGGGCAAAATGGAACATAGATTCACATTCTTTCTTTTTCGTGTGGTCACTGACTAACCTGGTTTCAGAGTTTTTATGCCGTTTTTATGAGTTTTTGGGCCCTTGACTTGGCATCAAATACCGTTGAGAAAAATCTCTTAGGCATGCCGGTTTCCTCACGATGTTTTCCGTCACCTTTTTTTAAGCAAAAGATAATTATCACACTAACATTATAAAGGCGAAAGTTTGTGAGTGTGTGTGTGCGTGTGTATGTTTGTTACTTCTTCACGCTCAAATGGCTGGGCCGATTTGGATGAAATTTGGTATGTAGATAGCTTATACCCTGGATTAACACATAGGCTAATTTTAATCCTGGTCTACGCGGGTGAAACCGCGGGGCGCAGCTAGTGATGTATATATAATACGCACATGAATCCAAAAAGTCAGAGGTGCGTGGCTTGAGTTCGAACTCGAGACCTATAGCTTGGCAGTCCAACGGTCACACCACTAGGCTATCACTGCTGACCTATGTTCTTTACAGACAGATGTTATCATATAAACAACCGCCAGTAACCATCAAGCACACATAAAATATTTCTGTCACCAGGCAGTAATCTCTGTTCTGGTTTAAAGGAATTAATATTATGACTTTTATATTCTTTACCTAAGTTATGAAATAAACTATCATCATCAACAGTATTGGAAGATAAATAAATTAAAAAGTAAACGGTTTTTGCTCTGAAACAATTAGAGATTACTTCACTATGGTTTTACAATCAACTCGCTGTTCTCTACCATTGTCTTTCATTGACACAAATAGGTACCTGCATAGATAAGAACAATTTCTAATATGGGACCAAACCAGAAATCGCGAAAAAAATCTGCTGTATACATTTTGACGAGTTGCTAGAAACAGGCGTGACACGTGACGCGCATCGCATACGACACAATGGCACCGCGTGTCGCGCGACGAGCGGCTCTTTTGTTTCGCGTGCGATTTGTGTCGCGTGTCGCGCCTGTTTGAAGGAGCCTTTATGCAAACATGTATGTAGGGAACAGCTGATGTTTGTCGCGATTTCAGGTGTGATCTCTTAGTACAACTTGTTCATAAAGATGACTACAATGACCCCTTAAGAGGTTAACTATTAATTACGGGACACCCTTGTATACAAGAATATGTAAGGATCTTAGCAGGTAGCGTTTTGTAGTTTCTGCCTACCCCCATGGGAAGAACGCGTGAATTTATGTGTGAAGGTACCTACATCAACACAATTCTTTCATAAAATTCAGTAAGTTCGGTTCTCGCAAACCAGTTACGAAGACAATGCCTTGCGTACAACGAAGATTGATTCCAGCGAGGGTCGTCCATCACGTGATAGTGCCAACGTATACAGTGACTATACAAACATACCGTCTTTCATTAGTAAACAAAAACTTGTCAGGGAACACGATATTAATGACTTTTGGGGAATTAAAGAAAGATTTGAAGGCGAAATTGAATTTTTGGCGAAGAGTGACGAATTTCAGTTTTGTTGTAAAATTTTGATGAACTGCTCTTGGAGAGAAGTAGACTAGTAGCCCAGTGGTAACGGCCGCGACTTACGATTTTTAGGTCGTAAGTTCGAACCCAAACAGGCGCTTTACTTTGTGTAAAATTATTTCATCACCACTGCTCTCAAAACGGTGAAGGAAAACATCGTGATGAAACCGCCATGTCTTAAAACCAAAAATTCGAAGAAATGATATCCACTAACCCGGATGCCTACACTGCAACCCTCGTGGTGGATTACGGCCCACTCCCTCTTACTGAGAGGAGGCCTGTGTCCCAGCAGTGGGAACATTATAGGCTGATTATGTATGTACTACCTATGTATGTATGCTCTTAGACTTAGTTTTGAAGTTTAACTGGATAATGTCTGGAACCTTTATAAAAACTTCCAGACTCTGAATTTGTAGACCGTGTAAAATATGTATAGGTTCAGACTTTATCAATACACATCTACATTAACTGAGCCTTGAATAAAATATACTCTTCCAATGATACACCCAAAAGGATACATGGTAACATACGACCAAATTACACTGACCTCGATACACTAACGACTTAAGTATCAACAGAGAGCAAATAAAACTGGCAGGCGCATAATGTCCGTTATGGCCAAAGTTAAAATAATATAAAAATATTATGGAGGTCACACATGCTGCCCTACATACGTCTATATACGTGTATATCCTGTGGTCAGAGGCATAAATTCTCTTATGTAAACCGAGGACTATTTAATATTAAGATGGTCTTATACTTTAACTCTTGCGTCTATTGTGGTATAAAAAACGCATTAAGAATAAACTCGAAAAGGAATTTTGAAGTAAAACATCGTGAGGAAACCTGAACTTATCACACTAATTTTATAAAGGCGAAAGTTTGTGAGTGTGTATGTTTGTTACTTCTTCACGCTCAAACGGCTAAACCGATTTGGATGAAATTTGGTATGTAGATAGCTTATACCCTGATTTAACACATAGGCTACTTTTTATCCCGGTCTACGCGGGTGAAACTGCGGGGCGCAGCTAGTAGTTAATATAAGTCTGACATCGGCCACCCATCTAGAGCAAGCGTGGTGATCAATGCTCGTGCCTTCTCTGTATGAGAAGAGGCATTTGCCCTGCAGTGGGACAGCAATAGGCTGGTATTATTAGAAACAAGCTGTTTGCGCCCGGCGTTGCCCGGGTGAATTTCATTTCTGATCTCCAGTTGTTTAGGCTGTGTGTTTTCTGTTTTCATACAAAAATATCATCCATATTTCCGATATTTCCGGTGAATTTTCCAAAAAAAAAACTGTCTTACAAACCTTGTCCTGACAATTACAAACACAGCAAAAAAAGAATTAGTCAAATAGGGACAGACACAGGCATATCAGGTTATGCCAAACTGTCAAATTTCTCCAAATGATTGCAAACCTTAAAATGTTGAAGGTTAAGTTCAAAATTGAATGAGAAAATTTGACAGTTTGTAGTAACTTGACCTGGTCCTGTGTACAACCGTTCTGAAGTGATGCGCGTACATACTGTTAGTAATTGATTTTTATTTATATAGATTTTCTAGAAAATGAGGTTATTAAGATTGGAGAGACATTGATCTAACCATACCTTCACTTACATTACATATATTAGGTACTATATGCATATGAATTAATACTAACCGAGATAAAAATGAAAATGCAAAAAAATGCAAAATTAACCAAAGCAAAAGCTTCATTGTACACAAATGAGGATACCATAACACTCGCTCAAAATATGTGTCTGTTCTACAAAATTTTTTGAGACATTTTATCCAGAATCTACTGCATAGTGACGTCACGAAATAGCGAATCGCGAATTAAACATCATCTCAACTCGCATCTAAAACTTTAATCAAGAAAGAAATAAGTTTCGCACTCTGAAATTAGATTCAAGAAACTAATTTAGCCACAAATAGAATTGTTGTATAACTCAAAGAAAATTCAAGTGGTAGTTTTATACATAGTAGAACTGATTGAAATTTAAATTAAATCTGTATATCTGAACTAAATGGGCTAAAAATTCAGGTGGCCTAACTTTTATATTTGCTTATTAGATTAGCTGTTCCAGGTGCTAAAATTTGTTTCAAGAAACTAATTTAGTCACAAATAAAATTGTTACTGTGTAACTACTTAAAGAAAGTATAAACTGATTGAAATTTAAATTAAATCTGAACCAAATGGGTTACAATTACAGGTGGCCTAAGTTTTAATTTGCTTATTCAAAATCAAAATATTTTATTTCACATAAACCTACATGGGCACTTATGAAACATCAGAAGCTAGGTGCACGGTTCCAAATTGGTCATTTCCTATGGAGAAGAGCCGGCAAGAAACTCCATGGTTACTCTTTTAAAAATAATTATGTTAGCTGTGCAAGGCGCTATACCCTACACTCGTATGTACATATACATGAAATATGTAACTATAAACGATAGACGTTGTATATTACGAATTTGTAAAAACTCTTGTGTTGCTAATAATCTATCATGGGTTTAATATCTCGAAAGTACCCATCATATTTCCAAAAACTTACCAAGGAATGGCTTTCACACTCGTAAAACCAACCAGCAAATAAAATTCTTCTCCAAAATAACAAAGCGTGGAAACCTGCAATTTCAAAACAATACAAACCAACAAATACCGGACCAGTCTCGAGATCAAACAGCCAGATACGTCACCTTTCAATCAACCTTCCAACGCAAACCTAACATTAAAAACATTACCTAGAATTTTGAACAAATTTCACGAAGTCCTATCTATCTGACACCCCCATTGATCGTGAAATAAAAAGGCAGTGTTCACAAGGGGCGGAGAGACGCATTAGGCTGCGTTCAGACGGCAGACTGCGTCGCCCGCGGGTTGTGCCGTAATCAACGGGGCTTTGTACCAAGAGATGGGAATTACAGATACGCAACGGCCCTAGGCAGTGCGGGCCCGTTGTGACTGTGCCGCGCTCTTTATATTTATGTCCTGGTGGTGCATGCGAATAAAAGTTTATTGGAGATAGGATAGTGGGTAGGATGCAATTGGTTGTTGTTGTTGCGTCTGTGTGTTGTTTTTGTTTGAGGAAGCTGTGCTGGTGACAAA
This sequence comes from Cosmia pyralina, assembly GCA_946251885.1. Taxonomy (NCBI): domain Eukaryota; kingdom Metazoa; phylum Arthropoda; class Insecta; order Lepidoptera; family Noctuidae; genus Cosmia; species Cosmia pyralina. The sequence goes on from OX276357.1 coordinate 16,941,305, forward strand.
AATATGTATTTTGTTGTTTTCTCCATTTCGCCGAGTCTCTTAATTCCAGTTATATTTTGCAAACACCACTGCCCAAAAACTTACCCAACACACTTACGTAACACAAAACTAAGAAAATACTGCACCGTCAAGTTTCCAAATAAAAAAAATCTCATAACTTTCCCAGTCAAGTGACTCTCCCGTGTAAACGAGGCTCCATACATATGTTGAACACATTTTGTTCACACGCCTTTGCCACCCACGTCAACGGAGAGTCTTTTGTTCTTTCCATTAGGCCCGAATGCTAACTGTGTCTGAACACACCCTTGTCGAAAACTTGCCTGATCGACATTTGGCGAGAAATCACTATGAAGTTGAAGATGAACAGTATTGTACTGACTGTATATTGAAAGGCAATGTGATGGTTCGATTTTCATCGAGAAAGACATACGGATATTGAATACTCTGTCTTTGGAGAAATATCTCCTTTGTGACCTTGCTATCTTATATCGGTACAAGTACTCCTCTATGACGAAAAGCAGCTAGAACTCTATACAGTCTTTTACATTAGTTACAAAACCCTTAAAACTAACAAGTTTTTTTTTTTCTTATAAACTTGCTAACACAACAGACGTTGTCCTGTCCAAATTTCAATAATTTACACAAAATTCCCATAGAAAATGCACATTCACTTTTCTTGAATTTTCCAATTTTCCCGGCAACTTTTCCAATTTTTCTCTTCATAAGAACCTTCTTCGGACTTGCAACGAATATTTGAAAAAAAATTTGCTTATTTGGTCTAGCCGTTCTCGAGTTTTGCGCTTAGCAGCACACTTAGCCATTAATTTTTATTTATATAGATAGATGAAACGACTTGCTAATAGCTTTGAGAATTATTTTGTCATTCTATTTACCTACAGAATTCTGTAGGGGCATTCAACTTGCGCAAAAAGTTAAGCCACCGCCAAGTAATCCTCAACATCATTCGTTTAAGACGCAGATATATACGTAAGCTCATGGCCTTGAATGGTCAGCTTGCGTGTTCTGTGCTGAGCTCACGCAACGCCTCGTACGTCCAGCCAGTAAGGACTCGCCCATCAAGGAGCGCTGTCTCAAATTAGACGCATTATTAATTATTATACATAAACCAAAAGGTATTATAATAAAACACGTATACTAAAAGATAAATAATTAAATTATCTTTAAAATGGTGAAGGTTTCATTGAAATACGTTCGATAGTTTTCGCGTGATTCTCAGTATTTTATCCGCGTTAGACATAACTTTACAAATTAGTTACAGTATGTAATATAAACAGAATCTAAAATAATCACATATTAAGTTATTAAGAAAATGCTTTAATTTAACATATATTTTTTCCACTACTTTTTCAGACGTGATCTTCAGTTTAAAATCATTAAAAGTCGGTTATCGTCGCCATCAGAAACACTTTGTTTTACCCCTTATCATCTATAACAATACAACGCTTATTTATACTACCCACAGTGACATTATCTAGTTCAAACACAAGATTTACAGGCATTCATATATTAGAGGAAGATATGTTACGCGTTAACATCGCAATCACTAAACCTGGACTCGGCCAACCTACAGTTACCAATAGACAATGACAGAGATAGGAGCTGGCGCTGTCGTGCAAGCGAAATCACGTTAGCCGCCTAGTGCTTACGATTATGAATGACATTGCATGTCTATCTCGCTCTCACAAACATGACGAATATTATTATAATTTTCAACAAATTAACATTTTTCGCTGTACTTACGAGTGAAAAGTAATCCCGTGGAACCCGTTTCCCGTTTTTGGTTTTTGAACTATTTGTGCACATTTTAAAAACACATGAAGGCATTTTTGCTGCTTATTTAGACGATTACGGTAGTTTTAATCAACGTGCTACAAAAACGCCAGTTCGATTGTGACTTAGGTCAATTGTGTGCGGTTAACCCAATTTATGCGGTCCACGTCGAGGAGCGCGAACCTTATCTTCCTAATTTACATCAATACACACAATCATACACACACATCAATGTTTACAGGCATACATCTTTGATAAACTCAAAACCTCACCTGCACAGAAAACTAATAGCTGCCCTCACAAAACAAACAGTGACTATACATTCAATACACGTCGCGCCAAGTCTTATACGTCGAACGACAATTTTAGTTATTTATAGGATACATTGACACTTATTGGTATTGTCAAGTAAGAGGCATGTTTACGGAGCAAGTGATGGATGGCGTGGCATCAGAGCCGAATCAATCTTCGTTCGTCGGGAGCGTTATCAAACAGTTAAGTCGAAAGCCATACAATGTTTGGAGAGGCCGAGAGGACATTAAAACTTATTTTGTAATGCTATTGCAAGGTTGTTTTTAGTTGGACTGGGGAAATAAAGAAGAGTTTGCTTTTCATAGTTCTTTTTCTGAGATCTGTGGTGGCTGAGCGGTAACGTCCGCGACTTACGAATTGTAGTTCGTAGGTTCGAACCCTGACAGGTGCTTTATTTTGTGTAAATTATTTCATCACCACTGCTCTCCAAACGGTGAAGGAAAACACCTTGAGGAAACCGGCACGTCCTAAAACCAAAAATTCAAAGACGTGACATCTAGCACTGGGCCCACGTGGTTACAGCCCACTTCCTCTCATAGAAAGGATGCCTGTGTCCCAGCAGTGGGAACACTACAGGCAGAGTATGATTGTGCTAGTTCTTTCTATAAATATTATCTTCAATTTTACGTTGTGGCCTTCATACGTCCACAGCTTTCATTCACAGTATTATGGCAACTATTATATCTTATGAAATGTTAGTGTAATCTTATAGAAATACGTGTTATCATGAGTAAAACACGTGTTGCACGTCTGATTTAAAGCTATTCCCTCGACTGGTGTCCTTGTATTTGACTCATAGTAGGTGGCTAGATATATGTAGTAGGGCTTCCCCACGTGGTATGTCGATAAAAAGTAGCCTATGTCCTTTTCCAGGTCATGATCTACCAGTATGCCAGACTTCATGCGAATCCGTTCAGCCGTTTGAGCGTGAAGAAGTAACAAACATACAAACACACACGCACACTCACAAACTTTCGCCTTTATAATATTACTAGCTTTTGCCAGCGGCTTCGCCCGCGTGTATGTCGGAAATTATCCCACGGGAACCTTCTACTGGGATGTTAAGTATCCTATGTCTTAATCCAGGTTATAAACTATCTGTATACCAAATTTCATCCAAATCCGTTCAGCCGTTTTTGCGTGGTTAAGTAACAAACATCCAAACATACAAACTTTCACATTTATAATATTAGTTAGTAGGATTAGTGTGATAGTGTGATTAATGTACCAGCGACAAACGCAATTATTGTACTTATGACAAAGTAAAACAAAGGACATAGGGGCAGGGCTTTTTTAATGAATCAGTGTATACAAAAAGCAACTTTAAGGTGTAAAGGCATCCGTTTTGTCGATAGTACATTGCATGATAAACACAGTGACTGGCAGTCATAAGAGAAACAAAAATAGTTCCTCCACAACCACACCGCAAATCACAACAACTCAACAAGAACCATACAGATACCGATCTATCGAGTATCCCTACCCCTGTAACGGTCCGAAGCCAAACTAAACGCCCCTAAAAAGTTATTTCATCGCCCATTGTAGCAGTATAACTAGACATAAAAGCTGAAACCACGAAAAAGCCAAAGTACCGAAATGCCCCGCGTAGGGCGGGCGCACATTTTCCACCCGGAAGTTCGCTGGGCGGATTCGAACAGCGGATTTATGGCACCACATCCGCTTCCGCCCCCCGCGACATACACATTATATCGATTTTCCATTCATTCATATTTTTTGTTAGTGCCACTATCCGATGTTTTTCGACTGACCATTGTATGTGCCTACGTACTTTAGTACAGTAGGTTAAATGTACCGTTGTTATCACATCGCTACTGAAATAATCTAGGCATGTGGATGTGAAATATGATGTGAGTTGCTGGCCCTTGTGCGAATTTTTATACTAACTCGATCGCGTTTACGCTAACGTTAACGTACTTACGTCAATTTTAATGGCATCATTATGTTTCCCTTTATAGTCACCAGATGGCGCTTATTTCAGTACAGTTTACAGTACAGTACAGTTTCAGTACAAATTGAAGTTTACTTCAACGTAAACTTCAATTTGTAAGTAAGCAAGGAGGAATTATAAAAACTTGCACTAAGGCCTCTGATTGGCGTTATTATTATGAACAAAAGAGATAAAACAGATTATTTCGTTAGGCCGCTCCGTTGGCAATTCTGTCTCTTAATAGACAACATTTTATTTTGATAGCTTCAGATTTGGTATTTTAAACTGTTTCAGTAGATATGCTTAATTAAAGTTAAATACGACCACATCGCTTTGTGTTCGTATTTAACTGGAACATTGTTTTAATAAAAATATCAGAATGTTGTTGTTAAGTCATCTGCATAGAGCCTTTCCCAACCATGTTAGGGTGAGCTTCCAGTCTAACCGGATGCAGCTAAATACCAGTATTATACATGTAGCGACTGACTATCTGACCTCCACAATCCAGTTACTAGGTCATACGATACCCCTTGGTAAGACTGGTTGTCAGACTTTCGTGCTTCTGACGACCCGAAACGACTGTCAAAGATCCATGAAGGACAGCCGGGACCAACGGTATAGCGTGCTTCCTCGGACTGACCGTGGCTGAAAATCGTTGCTATGTACCGTAATAATTTTCAAAATGATTATAAAAAAAAATAATATCATCGGTGTTAAGTACTATATTTATTTTATTCATCATTTACTAGAAGAGGTTCACTAGCAGTTTAGGAATAAAGTTCCATGCAATGACACAATATTTATCAGTTGGTATCGCATTAAAAATGCATTGCCTAGCAACAGTGTTACAATGGCCGACCTTTTGGCCAATAAACAAGGTCAAACATTAAAGGTACTGAGACCTCAGATAATTAAATACTACCTATTGACTTCTTTCATAACAATTAATGGTCATTAGTAGATCTTTGGCTGTCGTTACGGGTAGTCAGAAGCCCAAAAGTGTGACAACCAGTCTTACCAGGGCCATCGTGTCACCCAGTAACTGGGTTGTGGAGTTACGTTCGCTCCATGTAAAATACTGGTATTCAGCTGCATCCAGTTAGACTGGAAGCCGATCCCAACTTTTTGTTGGTGGTGGTGTCTAATTGGTTGTTAGGTGACGTGTCTGAGTGTGAAAATTGTGACTACATTGTTGTATTGGGTTCCCACTTATAAAAACAAATGTAAGTGGAAATAATGAATAAATAAATAATTGGAAAATGTCTAGGCCAATTGATTGACATCTCTTTAGGTAGGTACTTATTTTTTTCAAAACCAATTCCATTCCATACATCCAAGCACCAACTCTTAACCCAGTTTCAAAATGTCCCATGTCATTAGCATTTATATCATATACGTGGCCTGTTCTTATCATGCTAAGAAGCATACACAAAGAAAACACAACACATAGCTAATGCTATATTTAGTAAAAGTACATTACGTTAACCCCCGAACGCCATAACTGGCTGCTTCCCCTTTATAACCCTGAAAATCGATACGCACACTTAATTTTGGTTCAGACATTCGTTGCGTATCTCCTTACGTAAATTTTGAAAATCTAAGGATACAGAATGTTTAAGGCAACAGGTTAGAATGTTGAGTCTAGAGAAAATTTAAATTATTTCTCCATCATTCAGCATTTCAGTTTATAGTGTAAAATCGCTATAGTCGCATTTAGACTATTTGAATCGAAATTAAAGGCAGGATTATACCGGATGACTTTTTTTACCGACTTGAAAAAAATAGGGTATATTGGGTGAACGGAGTAGAAGCCTATGGCATACCTAGTTTGTTTTATGTTTTTATTGCTTAAGTAGAAAATGTTATCTAAGTATCAATAAACACTACAAATTTAATTTAAACTTTTCATTCTATAACAATAAAAACAGAAATTTTGAAAAAAAATAAAAAATCGTTAAAAAATATCGATATCGGTTTCGGTTTAAAGAAAATTATTCCCAATAAAGACATGTCACTTACTTGAGAACAATATATAATATAATATAAAATCAATACACAATATATATTCAAATCATATGCACCCTGTACCTATATGATTCGATTTTCGATTTTTTTTATTTTTGAAAAAAAAAAAAACTAGGTATGCCATAGGCTTCTACTCCATCATCAAATTCAAATTGTTTATTGTGGTACACAGGTAAAAATATGGTGATACAGTTTATGTAATGAAGTACATCTATGACCCACCTTTAGGCATACAATAATTTAAAGACTTATTATATTAACAGTCAATAATTTAGGTAAATTAATATATTAGTCAATAATAATAAATAATCATAATAAGCAGTAAATTATAAAGAGTCAATAGTGTAATAGTAATTGAAATAGTAGTCAATAATTTGTAAATATTTAAAACAATAGGCAATAATTTAATAACTAATAACGATTATGGAATGAATTCAATAAATTAAAAATCTGTCATCTAGGTACTTGTATTAACAGAGTAATATACCTTCTTATATAATAGTTCTTCTTATATAAAGCTTTTTTGAAATCAAGTATTTCATTTAATTCTTTGATTTCATTAGGAAGCTTATTACTCCGTTCACCTATTATAGCCTATTTTTTCAAGACGGTAAAAAAATTCATTGAATATATCATAGGAGTTTGCGACCTCGAGTAATTTGTAAGGCATTCCAGTGTTACGAATAACAAGCACAAGGTAATTGAATTAAAATTTCTGTGAACTATCCACTTATTTACACGTAAAACACTATAGGTACTCGTATTCCTTAACTGCACATAGCCATAAACCACAATTCACAAATACTCCTTATAGGCTTTAAAATCCGGCAAACACAAAGACATATTAATTAACAATTATATAACGCCACAAAAGCCAACAAGTCCTACAAAACGACCACATTAAGAATAAAAAGTACAGTTTATTCGTAATTATTCGAGTTTATTCGAACCAGCTCATAAAATAACTGTCCAAATATCGGTTGGGGGGTTCTCTGCCTACCTTCTATTTCCCTTGGCAGTGTTTAGGAGTAAATTGTGGTAATATTTTCAACAGTAATGTACACCTGAGGTACCTCCACCAATTTAGAGTCGATTTTATTTTAATATTATTCCGTTCAGCCGAATGAGATACTTAAAATAAATTGTGGGGTTACTGACAATGTATTAATTTTTTTATTTGCTATCGACAATTTTTTTTTGTGTCACTAAAATAGCTTTTTATTTAGAATCCCTTTGGGAACTGTGTACACCTACAGATTGTGAATTTAAAACCTTGCCAGTAGACTGAATTATTTCTTTTGAGCAATTAAGAAGTACAGGCGCCAGCACATCAAGCTACTACAATCTGTCAAATCTCTGTAATAGATTTTCATCTTTATCGCTAAAGCATTAGGTTCAAGGTTGATTGGGAAAATTTGACAGTTTCAGGTGACTTGACCTGCCCTACCTAAGGTTTAAACAAAAAAAGAATTAATGGCATCAGGATAAATAGGAGTTTAGAATTCATAAACAAAACGGCTATCACATTCAATCTAATGTACCTCCCAGTTAATTTTTATAAGGTGTGGTATGCATAATAATGTGTACCATCACAGTATAATTTTTATGTAACGTATATTATTACGTTTTGATACGATTGTCATGTATTATGTCCCTTGAAAATAAATGTAATTTGTTGTCCGTAGGTGTGAGAACTCGAGTGCCGCTTACTACACCGGCCGCGGCCGCAATCCGTTCGATTTTCTATTTTTAGCTCACCTGGTTTCTTTTTAAAAGGGTTGTATTTATAGCAGCTGCTTAAATGAATGTACATACTTAAAATCTACATATATTTTTGTAGATTGTGTTGCCATGAACTGAAAATATAGGTGGTGAACTACCACTACTAAACACTATACAACAATACACACTAACAGGGTCTATCAGAAAGGTGAACAATTTGCTCCATGGGACCAACATCGTAATCGAGAAAAAATTATAAGCTGTTCCGTAAAAGACTTCAATACCTACTCAACCCAAATGTATGGACCAGCAGAATTATTCTTTCTCGATTACGATGTTCGTCCCATGGAGAAAGTTGTTCAGTTTGATGGTCTATACCACACCCTTAAATTTGACCACACCTTTCTGATACAGCCTGTATAACAAATTATAATTTCCTTTATTTAATTTATGTACATATCAGTCAGGAGGTCAGATAGGCAGTCGCTCCATGTAAAATACTGGTATTCAGCTGCATCCGGTTAGACTGGAAGCCGACCCCAACATAGTTGGGAAAAGGCTAGGCAGATTGAATTTATGTACATATCCTTTTTAAATATGTTTTTATAAAGACATAAAATTTTAAAAAAAATACATTTAAAAATATAAAACATAGTAGCCCACCGGTATCGGGAACAGGGTCCAGAGAGAGGAACCTCCTAACAATGCGCGCCGTGTCCAGAAGTACCGCTTTCTGAATCAGGCCCTTAATCCAGCTGCCCAACGAGAGCCTCCTTAGATGTTGGTCGAGGCTCTTGGCAATTAAGCCAAAAATTATTATTATTATTAACAACGTAGATCATTCTTGAGTTTATTTTATGCTACAGCTTAGAAACCGGTTCATGTTAGGATCACGACTACCCTGCAAGGAATTTCTATAGACGGTGGTATGGTATACTGCCAGCATCACATAAATGGGTTAATGTCAAATACAACGTTCGATTATCTTATGTCCCCGCAATTTTACCCGTAGCCTATAAAACAGATAAAAGCAATGTCTAGATTTATAGACCAACCTCCCAAAATACAGAAAACAAAAACAACCCTCTACTGCAAGATCAGAGCACTTCCAACACAGTCACTTAAAAACCGTTCCCACATTCATCTGCTTTCAGCTTTATATCGCGATGCGATCGGTCGCATTGACCCAAATGAGCAAGCATTTGGCGACACGCCCGCTACCGCATGTGCCCGAACTGCGGAGGGTTATGCGATACTTTCGAATGGAGTGCCATCCATAGACGGGTATGATAGCTGTTTCGATAGCAATTGGAGTTGTGGTGGAGCAATTGATAGTGATATGGGGAAATTGTTGTGTGTATTTTTCTGTTCTTGATGTTGCTAAATACTATTAGTGAGATGTAGCTATTCTAGTAATCAGGGCGTATCATAAAGGTGTGATCAATATTGAGGGTGCTGTACAGACCATCAAACTGAACAACTTTCTTCATAGGACCAACATCGTAATCAAGAAAAAATTATCAGTCATCCCACACAGTCATTTGGGTCGAGTAGGTATTGAAGTTTTGTATGGGATGGCTGATTATTTTTTGGCGATTACGATGTTGGTTCCATGGATAAAGTTGTTCAGTATGGTAGTCTGTACCACACTCTTAATTTTGACCACACCTTTCTGATACACCCCTGTATTTGTTAGTATCGTTAGTATTTACTTTAGTATAATTTTTTCTAAGGACAAAAACAATATTTAAACACAGTTTATAGAGTTTTCAAAGAGAACCTATGTAGTTTAATCATTTCTATTAGCTCTTTTTATATAGGTAAACGTCTAAATAAAGGCAGTCACATCTAAATTAGGTATTTATATTATTTTATTTATTAGGCTCACCAAAAATTGAATACACTGATACAAAGATATGAGATACCATATAAATATGATATGGCAGTAGACACAAATAAATTTAACATTCATAATTAATAAGTTTATTTATCGGTCTGTATTAGCCTTATGTACTAATACATCGTCTACATTATGTTGGTCCATTAGAAAACAAGTAAGCCGTACATTTTTACGAGATGACCTACTAGGCTGGAGCAAAAACTTTTCATCGTATATTTAGTAGTAGACGTTTACAACATGGTACATGTTTTAAATAAGGTTTTACCATGCGGTTGCACCCACACTCAAAGTAAAGCAAGATTAGCAAGAATTATTGCAATCTCCACACTGCATACACATTAAATCCCTAAAAATATACACCAGCCAAATTAATTCTCGAAATTATGAATCCAAAGAACCTAATCCTGTGAGGTCAGTTGGTTTCTCTACGCTAAACATACAGTCAGGTTTTGCATTTTACATAATGACTTACAAAACCAATGTTAAAAATTATGCTAAAACCCACAACTTAGCATTTGGGTTTGGGACGAAAATAAATGAAGAATAGCAAAAAAATATAAAATAAGTCGAGGTTTGACAAAATCTTTTACAAGCGAAAAGAAAGATTTCGTAGAGATTTCGTAAAAAAATCTCGTAGCCAGGTTTCGTAGCAGAAACTTCGTAGCTCTACGGCGTAGGCGAGATGTCGTACACATTTCGTAGCTGGAGCGCCAACAAAATATCATAGACGAGGCATCACTAATGCATTACGAAATGTTGCAAGTAATTCAGTATACAATGTGAATTTGATGAGAATATCACAGTCATGTTATTGTGAGAATTTCCTATAAGCAAATATCCGACAGGTCATGAATTTAGTTATCAATAAATATGTTTAAAGGAATCAGTCATTTATGTACTAGCATGACCTTTTCATGAGAACATCAAAGGAAATACAACATTAACCAGCCACTCTATCTACACGTATCATAAATACTTACCGACAGCCAAAGGAATACATAATTAAATTCATTAAATCAGTGACAGGCACAGAATGCGTAATGAAAAACACTGGACCATCAGAACGGCGATTACGTCACATAAATCGTACCATTTTTATTGGTAACTGGCTAGCGTTGGCAAAAAACGGGTATGCCGACTATTTGATTGCTGAAGTATGTCCATATTTTTTGCCAACGTTTTATGTTTTGCAGCGCCATCTGACGGGCGACGTATAAGTCGCGCGCAGATGTCGCCCCGAACGACCCAAACTAATAAATGAGAGGGCCCTGCGGGAAATTAAAAATAGTTTGGTGCAAATCAACGCTTGAGGGTTGAATATTGAACTATAACTTTGTTGGCTCTCATTGTTTTTATGATCGAACTCGTATCGGCAGGGTGTATAAGTTTTCAATTAAATTCCTTACGTTGCCATTCGGAAAGGTACCCACGTAATGTGGATTATTAAATTTCTATCTAAATGTAATTTTACTCCAAAACAGAGAATGATCTCCGAAATTGACATAGAATTACATGACTTGAATATCAAATGAGATAATATCGATTGTTACTTGTTTACATGAATAACAGTGCGACGGTACAGTTGATCGGCATGTTTATTTATTTAGACGAAGAGAAGATTCAATTTAATTGATTGAATTTTTTATGAGTGTCTGAGGAAAAAATAAAGATAGAACCAATTTAAAAACGGTTTCATTTACAGGTGTTTACCTACATTCCATCGACTCGATACATATTTTATTACGACGATACCGGTACAGTCGCGGACGTACGAACAGCAACTTTGTTCCATTATTGGTACTTCCAATCAACTTTCGTCGCCTTTACCCGTACAAGTTGCAAACAACAGTTAGTTCACAGAACTTACGTTTCTACATACAAAACCGAATATTTTTGTCGCAATATTTTGCAAAAATAGTAGTACAAAGTGAATGGATGTGAGCATAAATGAAAAGTTGAAGCACTTCAAAAGATTTTTGAGCGCTTGTTCTGATTTACAATACTATATTTCTTCGAGGTTTCATAAAGGCAAAGTGGGTAGTGCCCATATTTTTATGGGTATTTTTATATCTCGTGCCAGAGGCAAACAATGGAGATTTTAGTACTAGCTTTGGCAATCAGTTAACTTTACCACAGTATAATAGAGTAAGCAGTATTACATCTTCATAGAAAACCCGAAACAACGCGCTTCGAAATCTCTGTATACTTATACCAGTAAAAAACAGTTCGAGTGCGCGGCAGTTACGCACGGACGGATGAGTATTTATATACCGAGCAACCGTAAGTAATTAATTCAAGGTCACTGCCCTGATAAACTACTGCAGCTTTATTATTCTGTGGCTTTACTGTTATAGTAGTGTTCTAAAGATTTCCAATTTTGATATTAAATCTATGAACAAGAATAACTTCTGCGAAAATGATTATCGTAGTTCGCTAGCTAGTTGAAATATTTGAAAAGTTTTGCATTTAAAGTACCATTAGACTGCATTTTCACAAATCTTCTGTTTTTTTATGGATTTTCAAACTACCAAATGTTTCAGCGTCAGATGTTGTTCTTAGGTATCATGTCATTATTATTATTATTATTTTTTTATTGCCAAATTTTTTTTTTTTTTGGGTTCTGTACCTCAAAAGTACGAAACGGAAACCTTATAGGATCACTTCGTTGTCCGTCTGTCTGTCAGTCTGTCAAGACCCTTTTTCTCATTAACGCGTGGAGGTATCAAGTTGAAAATAATATCAAATACGTAGGTCTACGGTCCCTTGGAGTCCTGAAAAAATCAAGCTTTTCAGTCAACGTAATAAAAAAATACGGCCATTTATGCGCCATAATATTTTGATACTTGCAAGTAAATCAAAACCTATGGGGTACTTCCCATGACCTAGAATTATGAAACGAAACAAACATATTTTATATGATAAAACTACAAATTAACAATTTTCGGACTTTTCCTTTTCTTGTGCTGTGAGGCCTTGCTTCTTGCCAAATTTCATTATTCTAGGTCAACTGGAAGTACCCTATTGATATATTATATAGGTTTTGATTTACTTGCGAGTACCAAAATATGTCGCATAAACGGCCGTATTTTTTTATTGCGTTGACTAGAGCTTGATTTTATTTTAAGACTCCAAGGGACCATAGACCTACGTATTTGATACGAGTAGTAATTTCAACTTGATACCTCCACGCGTTCCTGAGAAAAAGGGTCTTGACAGACTGACAGATAGATGGACAACGAAGTGATCCTATAAGGGTTCCGTTTTTTCCTTTTGAGGTCCGGAACCCTAAAAATTAAGCACACGTACCAAAAAAAACACCTCTCCAGTTAAAAACATTTTGAAACTGTTAATAAAAATATCTCGTAATAACAACAAGCAATAGAATCACTTACAGTCCCATTTCTAAGGCTATATAGCCTTTTAAATAAACTGTCCAGGAACTTTCACGGAAATACTCTTTTCGCTGACATTATCGAGTCCAACTTCCCAGTTATCGGACTTCACAATCAAAATATGAATATTTATTCGATGCCGAAATTAACTCGATCGCCATTCGTTTCGTTCATTCGATGCCACAGAAATCAATAGAATGGAAATTATTGGAAAAATGTGTCGTTTTTAATAATTGGTATTTTTATTAAGTTTTTGGGTCATGTTTTGACTCATATTTTCTTTATCTAAATGTTATTTTTAATATCGTTCCTTTTATATAACCACCTTATAATTTGTTTTCGGCTTATGATATGCCTATTTCATCATAAAAACAAGAACTCTTTGTTTATCCATCCTAACATAAAGTTTAATACTTACACATAATCTTAAAAAATCCAATATGTTTCAACCATAACCGACTCACAATGTGTTTTCTTAATATTTTCGTGTAGGATACACGAATTTGATACAGAAGTTAAAAATTATTTAGCACTTTTACGACCGACATTTTGAAGTTCAGTAAACCGCTTTGCAAACCTTCTATATTAAGATAATCCTTATACACACACTAATATTATTTGTGGTTATTCTTAGTTTTTGTTAACTAAAAAACAATTTATTTTATTTGAAGTACCTACCACTTTCCTAACTAATATAATGAATCAGAAAGTGAGTTTATTTGTTTGTTACGCTTTCACGCTAAAACAGCGGAACGGATTTGGATAAAATTTGGCACATGGGTAGATCATGACCTGGAAAAGGACATAGGATACTTTTCAACCTGGATCACAGACGAAGTCGCGGGCAACAACTAGTAATTTATAAAGATCCCTTTTCTATTTTATTCAGAATCTTAAAAAACGGCAATTGCTACGGTTGTTTACTTGCATAGATGCTGTAAATGTAAGACCAATTTATTCATCAGACATGACACTTATATTTCATTAAATCAAATCTTCACAAACATACAAGTTATCAATCTAAGTAATTCTTACTCAACGTTACATACGCCTTAGCTAAAATACATAAACACCCTATGTAATCCACACCTCACACAGAAACACCCCTTGCATCACTCCTACGTACATACGTATACACAAGTGCTTAAGAGTGGCGGATAATATTTATTTACACAAATAAATCGCGTCGTCAAGCAGCGCGGCGTCTGCGAAGATCGTGTGCAGGAAATTAAAATCAGCGGCAGGTGCGAATAATGAGATTCCCATTACTCACACCCCGCTCGCCTGCGCAAGTTTTCTTGCTAAATTAACGCTATAATCTAGGATATCTTGGCGGAAATCTGAGAGCAAACATTTTGCGGTTTTTAGTGGAAGTCTTGATGGGAGATTTTTATTTTTGGGGTGACTACCTCGTCTTTAGCAGGCCTTTTTTGTCATAAGGTTTAGAGTATCTATTCAACTGTTTTACGAGGATAAACTGCTGACTGGATATGTCAGCATTCTCAGGAAAGGTTACAGTTTACGAATGATGCTGATTTAAGGTTTTTCGTACATTTTATACTTTCCAATTTAGTAATCACTACATTCGTTGCTGGATCTACTCGTATTCATCATGAAAAGCAGTTTATTTCAGTTTGTTCCTGGCTATTTATAACATACAGGTTATTCCGTCGGATTTTCATTCCATTCATTTTTATTTGACTTGAAAACTTGTGTGGGTAGACAAGTCCCGAACACTCTTCTCTGTTTGACTAAATACGTAAAAACCGGTCAAGTGCGAGTTGGAGTCGCACACGAAGGATTCCGTACCACCGTACAATATTTAACACAACATGTTTGTTTTAATCCCTCAGTTTAGAGAACACATTTCTTGTATGGGGACCCCCTTTAATTTTTTACTTTTTAGGGTTCCGTACCTCAAGAGGAAAAAACGGAACCCTTATGAGATCACTCGTGTGTGTCTGTCTGTCCGTCTGTCACAGCCAATTTGCTCCGAATCTAACGGACCGATTAAGTTGAAATTTGGTACACATATGTATTTCTGTGACCCAAACACGGACGAGTAAAGTAAATAAATGAAATTTGAATATGGGGGTCACTTTTGGGGGACAAATAAGAAAATTAAAAAAAAAAGTTTTGCAAACTACACCGTGTGATATGTCAAATGAAAGGGCTTACTATGACGGTTTCAAATATATATTTTTTATAATTTTAAAATAAATAGTTTTAAAGTTATTTAAGAAAATAGACGAAAATTGACTATTCCCATCTTATATCCGAAACTACTGAGCCTAAAATTTAAAAAAAAAATGCAGAAAATTGATCTTTACCTGTAGATTACAGGAAAACCAATAAGAAGTCTGTGGTCTTAAAATAACACGGTGAATCTATCAATATTGTGAGTACAAACTTACATTTACAGTTGGAATGTATGGGAGAACATGTTTTTCAACTACAATGTTAACTTTGTTCTTGGGATAAATTCATCCCAACTACGGAACCCTTCATTGTGCGTGGTCCGACACGCACTTGGCCGGTTTTTTTTTAATTTGTTGTAATAGCGACAACACTCGTAAATACACAATCTGTGAAAATTACAGCTGCCTACCTGTTACGGTTCATGAGATACGCCCGCTGATAGACGGACAGACAGCGGAGGCTTAGTATAGTTTTCCGTTTGGCACCCTTCGGGTACGGAACCCTAAAAAGTAAAACTTTCTTATCCATTTCCATTAGGTACAAGCCGCTTTCTCATATTAGAACAAATATGAATATTGTGGGACTTCAATATCCTTTAAAACCCACAATCATCCTTCTCAGTTTCATGATATCAACGTTGGAGACTCCATCAACATGAGGTTTATGCCCACAATACCAAAGCTAGATACTTACACGTACCTTTATAACCGTATAACCGGTTTTAATCCGATTACAAGACATTTTATTAAAATACACGCGACAATCTAAAACGCTTAAAGGCCGCTTACCGGCGTAATTTCTCAGAATAATTGTCAAGCGAGTCGTTGCGCTTGCTATGCTCGTGATAATTCCCGGCTGAGATGCAGAAATCCCGCGTTTCGGTACGTGCATTACTGCATAATGTCGCGCTAGCAATATGTTTAGCTTACGTTGCATGACGGCTATTAGGTGACGGCATGGTGACGGCTTTGCAATATTAAGCAGGCGTTCGCACGGATGTAAAAATATCGTGGCGGGATTTTATCACGCACTGGATTTTCAACTCTCGGTGTTGAGCCGAGCATTGAGAATAAAACTTAACAACAAAAGAGTGCGTTCTAGCGCGTCGCAAAAACACAATGATGGATTTTCAACTCTCGGCGCTAAGCAGAGCGTTGAAAATCCAGTGCGCGAAAAAAAATCGCCGCGATACTCTCACGTCCGTGCGTACGTTGGCTTAGACCGTTTATTGGAGGAGTTAGGTTGACCTAGATGAAGTTCAGTTGGTTTATTGATTGTAATGTTAAGCAGAAAGATTGATTGGTATTCGTGTCTCGGACCACAGATATAATGATCGTGTTTATGAGTTGGTCAGTAATTAAAACACACGTACTTATTATTATTGTAAATGCTTCAAAGATAAGTCAATGGGTTTATAATTAACTATCTGACCCGACAGACGTTGTCCTGTCCAAATTTCAATAGTTCATACAAAAATTCCATAGATAAAAATAAGGTTCAGTTTTTTCGGAATTTGAAAATTTTCTTTTTTTTTTACAAACATATTAAAATAAAAAATAGCCAAATCAGTTCAACCGTTCACAAGTGATGCGCTTACCAACGAACAGCATTACATTTTTATTTATATGTACACACGGCTACACATCAAGCTATATTATCCAGTTTACACTGACCTCTCACTATAAGGAAATACTATACAATGCGAGATCAGTTTATATTGGAAATATATAGCTTGATCTGTAGCCGTGCGTACATAGACTGGACAGTGCTTGATTTTTGAACCTATGTAAATGATATTCAGAAATGTATCCTTGCTATGCCCACAAATTATTATATCTAAATGTCGCAGTATTATCACAGAATAATAAAGTTACAGTAGTTTATCTGGGTAGAGACCTTGAATTAATTACCTACGGCCGCTCGGTACATAAATACCCGTCCGTCCGTGCGTAACTGCCGCGCACTCGAACTGTTGCCTACTGGTATATACTGAGATGTCGAAGCGCGTCGTTTCCGCCGTTTTTTATGAAGATGAACTACTCTAACATTATTATTCTGTGGTGTTATCTTCTTCAATGGAAAACGCACGTCTCAACACACGCTAAGGGTGTCTCCACATAACAGCATTAGTCGCGCGGCTCTGATATCAGAGGAACAGCGTCTTGCGTCACCTTCGCGTTTTCTAACAACGTTACTTTAATGCATCGCGTTAAGCCGAGTGACGATGTTAGACCTCGTAACATGGTTTGCATAGATTGCTACCTGGTATGAGGTATATTGAATCTTGTAGCTGTTAAAGTTGAGTGTGTATTTTTCAGCATCATCATCTGCCTAGCCTTTTCCCAACTATGTTGGGGTCGGCTTCCAATCTAACCGGATGCAGCTGAATACCAGTAGTTTACATAGAGCGACTGCCTATCTGACCTCGACAACCCAGTTATTGGGTAATACGATACCCCTTGGTAAGACTGGTTGTCAGACTTTCGGGCTTCTGACGACCCGTAACGACTGTCAAAGATCCACGAATGACAGCCGGGACCAACGGCTTAATGTGCTTTCCGAGGCACGGAGAGTCTCGGTATGTAAAGATGGTCACCCATCCACGGACAACCCCGGCAAGCGTAGCTTAACCTGATGGATCGACCCGTGCGGCTGTTATTACTTAGCCACGAGCTCCTCATTAGTGTATTTTTCAGCATAAATACACTAATTAATAGCATTGACGCTATTAGATACTAAAATGAATTATGCTAATTATTGCGCTAACAGCATGCTGGCAGCGCTCGCGGAAAGGCTTGATTGTTCCATCATCTCCCACTGCTGTAAGCGGCATGTGGCAGACTGATGCGACTAACAAACCTCATTGTATGTGTAAGTTGTTAATTAATTGTGATTATTTTTTATTATGGTTTTATTTTTTTATTGTGTATTATAATGTAGGTATTAAGAAGGTATTAATGAGATGGATTATATTAAATTAATTTGTAATGTTGTATGTAATGTGACTGTATGAGTGTTTTGGTAATACGAGTCAATGAAACTCGAATTTTTATGTTTTATTACACACTTCAATATACAATCGCCTTATATACCATCAATCATAAATAAACAAATAAATAAAGCTGCATCAAAGCATTCTTTGGATTATAATCCGTTCCCGCCTGACCCCTGCGGTCTTCCCCCCAGCGACGCCCTAAGCCGAGGTCCGTACTTTACAGGGGATGCCCTTAGCGAGTAGTCGCTCAGTTTATAAGTTTTATGCCCTGGCTGGAGGTCTTAATTTATTGAGCCCCCCACAGGAAAGTACAGATTAAGCAGCCGAAAACCTCCGAGGCTGACGTCCGAGAAGCAATACACAAATAAAAGCATTCTCTGGCAGTCAGCTATGGCTCCAGAAACGTGAAACAACTATACTCCATTTGCAATAAGATTAGAAATTTAAACAAACCTTTTTTACAGTCCGTTCAACCGATTTTGACTTCTATTGCGTTGGAGGTATGACAAATGGCAGCTGCAGTAAACAGTTGGTATTGTAACCACTTTTTTTACCTTTAATGCCATCCTTAAGCCTACGGAATAGAAGTCAAAATCGGTTGAACGGACTGTAAAAAAGGTTTTGTTTAAATGTCTAATCTAATTGCAAATGGAGTATAGTGATATATTTGATAAATCCTTTCTTCTTCTTCGCTTCGCTTCGCTCTTGACAGAGCGGTCGTGGTCACGATGAAATGTGTCCAGTCGCAGGGTAGTCGTTGCCCCCCTCAGCACGTTCTCTTTCCATCTGCTTCTGTTAGATGACAGTCTGGCGCATTCATTATCAGGGCCTCCAATCGCGGATTTTACTTCATCGGGCACCTCATGAAGAACTTCAGTATTCGCTGCTGTAGTAGTGCTGATAGACGCTGTTTGATGCCGAGTTCTTGGAGTATGGAGACGTTTGTGCGGAATTCGATAAATTCTTAGATAGTAAGAAAAAAATGCTTATGACACTCTTATTTGTAAGCCCAAAGAGGATGCTGGCTGCACATGAAATACATAATACATACTTCGATATTTTTTTCCTTGAAAACAAAATGCTGCACTCTTCTTCCCAATCCATTTTACCATCATTCCACTATAAAGTCAACATTTCAATGTTTTTTAATGGCAATAGATCACTCCGACATATACTGGATTGCGCGTGTTAAAAAGTGGATTTTACACTAACCTTATAGGTATATATATATCCACTTTATTAAAAGCTTTGTATGTCAAGATGATTATTAGTTATTTACTGTGTATGAAACTAGTTATGAACATGGTGTGTAAGGAAAGGGTTTCATGAAGAAAAGCACAGAAAGACAAGACTAGGTATTTATTATTTCAATTAGGCTTGTCAATAATTATTTATCTAAGAAAGCTATTTGTCCGTTCGCAAAACTAGGTCATCGTGGAGAAGAAGGGACAAGAAACTCCACGGGAACTCGAAAGTGTTTATCAATACATATTTACATTAGGATCAGTCATAGTTAGGTATCACATTACCTTATAAATATAGATCAGATCATCATAGATCATTTCTTAAAGTTAGCAACTATAACACTATATAGGAACTGCACAATATCATGAGCAATATTAGTCGTATTATAACACATACCGAACAACATAGTTATCAACAATAATCAAGATATAATATTATCAATCAACTTACATGAACATTGTAGTTAGATCTTTCACCAGATCCAAGAGAATCCATTTTACACAGAACTTCTGCTATGCAGCGTGGTGTTTTACATTGGCTTAGCCAATGACGTATTATAACTTTTAGCAACTTAATAATTACGGACATGGGACACCACTCATGGTCTGTCTGTACCGTTTAACAGTTGTAACCAAAAGACTTGACTAGACTTGGATGATAGGACCTCCTTAGCAGCTTTATATTTACGGCAGACACCAGAGGGTCTTTACCGTACGACAGCTAGCATAACGAGTCTCCCTAATTCAGTTAGTTAGTTAGTTAGTTACGTATGGCATCTCGCAGTTGACCACTAAGGGTCGAGACTGCTCAACCGGGCGTTTCCTGTGGGTTCTTTAAGCGAACTTAAAGCCCCCGGCCAGGCTTAAAACTAGAGTAAATTATTAGTCGACTGAGCGTCGCTAATAACAATATGACAGCCAGACGGGGCAGGCTGGATCATGAGGGGCTGGATCTCCCTAATTCGGGGCAGTCCCGTCTTTTATAGTCAAACTATTCCCACCTCTTGGCGCCATTTTAGACCAATCACAGATGGTTATACATAATGGCCAAATAACTTCTAAAATAGGTATTACTTAACAAATCATATATTGCGAGACTGTTTTAAAACATTAAGGGATCATTTAGGAATACAGTTATTGTTTATTTATAATCTAGAAGTAAGATCTGATACGATATTAGTTTCAACCAATCAAGGGTCATGATTTATTTCTGCCAATCACAGGTCGTGACTATTGTTACAAGTTATTTAGAAATAACTTGGTACATAGAAATTGCAATGTAAAATCATGAGAAACATTATTAGTATCATATTAATTATTACTTATTCATTTACAGTATTGTTATTATAATAAAGTCTAAACTTGATTATCAGTAGCCACCATAAATGTCTATTGTGCGACAACTCTACAATCGTTGTTGGTAATACGAGTATTTTAAGTCGCAATATAAACAATTAATATAAAATACATCTGTCTATGAAATATCAATCAAAGAAATGCAAATAACAATGTGTACATTTCTACATATAAAACATTAATTTACGTTTAATAAAATATCACTGAAATGTAACGTTTCCGAACGTCACTATCATCTTTAATCTGAGAAGAGTGATAGCTGACGTTCTATGACTTTGTTTTGATTAATAGGATCAATATCATATTATATTATAAGTATAACATTAATTATTATATTCGTGAAACATTAATTTAAGTTTATCAAGTTTATTCAAATGTTACTGAAATGGAACGTTTCCGAACGTCACTGTCATCATTCATTCTGACAGAGTGACACTGACGTTCGTAATAAGATTATCAATAAACTATTCAATTACTTAATTATTCTCCATAAATACGAACAATCGTTAATAATCCAACACGGCCATACTGATTAGTACTTTGCTCTCAAAGGACTTACAATAACATAGTCTTAAAACTTCGTTTTTGTGCACTAAAATCTAACAAAGTAGTAACAAGAGTTTCATCTTTATAAACACTAGTGTAAAGTTGATAAATATTTATATAAATATGCATAATCCAACACTGCTATTCTGATTATTACTTCGTTAACGAAGTACGTACTTAGCACACAGAAACACTATCTGACTTATCAAGACCAAATACGAATAATAATAAGTTTTTAGTGACAGATTCAAATGTTCCAACTTTTTATGTTAATTTTCTAGTTTAGGTAATTAGATTATACTAAACCAATAACAATTACTATTTATCTAGACACCTTGTCTGCTGCTGGTGTGAAAGAATAGTATCAAGTAAATAGTCAACCTGCGGTATAAATTATTATCAAATGAATAATTATTTCAGAGTAATATTTAGTTTTAACAAAACAACTGAAAAACAATAATCCATCTATCTAACCATTGAATCAAACACCAACTAGTATTCATTGTATAGATAATCCAAACAACACATCGCTCGGTCAATCTGACAATATTGGTGCAAACTGTATTGATCATCCATATTACATTTTCTGTTAATTAATTCCAAATTATAACATGGTTACTCAGTTGGCACCTAAGTACTCTACTTTGTAGTAAAAAGTTATAAGCCAAATCAAAATTATAGAGAACCACAGCATCAGTTCCGGCAAAATTAAAAGTTTATTTTAACCATACTATCAGTAAGCGCTTTGAAAGTGAAAAACAATTAAATAAAGATAATTAATAATAACCTTTAACCTTGGGACATATTTGTTTATCAACAAGTTATGTGATGTTTGCTAATTCTTACATATTAGTACAACGGATAAAAGAAAAATATAATTATGATTCATTTACTCTGTGACATAGTACAAACTTTAAATTCTGGCTTTACTACTGACCTATGTAATGTTTTTATTCATGTTAATCAGTTCTCCAATTTTCCTCAAAATGTATCATTATGAACACCAGAATCTAAAATCAGTATTTCTGTGACACAGTTCAATTTCTGTTAACTAACAGATTCTCAAAACAATATTAGAATCTTTATTATGCAATGTATCATCATATGTGTATACTTGCATTTTGTTTATGTGATGCTAAGCTCCATCCTATGTGAAAACTTGCATTTTGTTCTCAGCCCCATCTATGTGAGCACTAGAATCTCTTTCTAATGTCAAGCGGCATCCTATGTGAACACTTGCATTTTATTCTTAGCCTCCTTGTGAGCACTAGAATCTCTCCATAATGCCCAGCTTCATCCTATGTGAAAACCTGCATTATAATATTGTCAGCCTCATGTTAGTGAGAACTACAATCTCAAATTATTATTTCTAAGTTTCATCCATATGTGAACACTTTTATTCCATTGTCAGCCTCATTTTTGTGAGAACTACAATTTTAACCTTTCTTGCCAAGTTTCATCCTGTGTGAAAACTTGTATCCTATTCAGTCTCATCTTTGTGAGAACTAGATTTAATTATAATCTAGTAGGTAACTAACATAGTAACCACATATATAGTCTGCTCTTGTATCCTATTCAGTCTCATCTTTGTGAGAACTAGAATTAATTATAATCTAGTAGGTAAATAACATAGTAACCACATATACAGTCTGCTCTTGTATCCTATTCAGTCTCATCTTTGTGAGAACTAGAATTAATTATAATCTAGTAGGTAACTAACATAGTTACCACATATATAGTCTGCTTACGGATAAAAAGTAATAAGTACAGTTATTGTCAATTCTAGTAAATGACTTTTCAAAGTTTAAGTTTTAATTTGATCTATTTCAAATTCAATAAATAAAAAAAACTTAAAGCAAAATGTTGCACAAGATTTAGGTACTTACTTTTGGATTTTATTATTGTTATTAGTAAAAACCATAACTATAAAATTTAATTTAGATTGCAAGGTGCTCATTTAATATGTTTTACCTGTTTTTAACAAAAAGTGATATAACTGCTGAATTCAATTATTTTAAAAACTTCATAAGCAAAATATTACAAGGTTCATAACAATAATGAGTTTATGACCTTTCCTCAGAATAATATTTACCATGTTATTATTTAAATTATAAAATGTAAAAAGATTTAAGTAACCATATATTTTTTTTTTGTTTTGCAACTGATTTAAGCCATAAGATTATTTATTATGATGTCATTGCATTTACTTGGTTTTAGCAGTAAGCAGATGATATTAATTATTGATTTTATAAGTTAAGCTTCAATTTGAATTTTCACAAGTCAATTTTAGGTAATTAATGTTCTTTCAACTTACTCTTATTTAAGTTGGCAAGTACTTTAGGAATACTTTTATGCAAAATACTGGTCAATTTCATATAACAAAACCTGCTTCTTAAGTCTTTAAAATACCAGTTGAAGCTTAACTTTTATTGACAAACTTTTGTTTTAAAATTCTATTTTATAGACATAGGTTACAAAAACTTAGATTAAATAATAATAAAGCAGAGCCTCTAAAGGCATTACCGACTTTAGTTAATTTGTAGGTACCGCTGCTCCATTGAATTCTTGGGATGTTTTTTGAAGATTTTGTAGCAACTTGCAGCTCCGCAGGGACTGTGCTGGCTCTCAGATGGTAGCACGTTGTCATCGTTATGGTGAGGGTTGAGTCAACGACTCGCAGACACCATCGGCTTCCAGCAAAACACGGATTGCTCCAACATTGATCATGAAAATAGCAAAATAATATTCATTAGAAACCTTTTATGTAAGACGGAGCACTATCCCACTTCTGATGTTAAAAAGTGGATTTTACACTAACCTTATAGGTATATATATATCCACTTTATTAAAAGCTTTGTATGTCAAGATGATTATTAGTTATTTACTGTGTATGAAACTAGTTATGAACATGGTGTGTAAGGAAAGGGTTTCATGAAGAAAAGCACAGAAAGACAAGACTAGGTATTTATTATTTCAATTAGGCTTGTCAATAATTATTTATCTAAGAAAGCTATTTGTCCGTTCGCAAAACTAGGTCATCGTGGAGAAGAAGGGACAAGAAACTCCACGGGAACTCGAAAGTGTTTATCAATACATATTTACATTAGGATCAGTCATAGTTAGGTATCACATTACCTTATAAATATAGATCAGATCATCATAGATCATTTCTTAAAGTTAGCAACTATAACACTATATAGGAACTGCACAATATCATGAGCAATATTAGTCGTATTATAACACATACCGAACAACATAGTTATCAACAATAATCAAGATATAATATTATCAATCAACTTACATGAACATTGTAGTTAGATCTTTCACCAGATCCAAGAGAATCCATTTTACACAGAACTTCTGCTATGCAGCGTGGTGTTTTACATTGGCTTAGCCAATGACGTATTATAACTTTTAGCAACTTAATAATTACGGACATGGGACACCACTCATGGTCTGTCTGTACCGTTTAACAGTTGTAACCAAAAGACTTGACTAGACTTGGATGATAGGACCTCCTTAGCAGCTTTATATTTACGGCAGACACCAGAGGGTCTTTACCGTACGACAGCTAGCATAACGAGTCTCCCTAATTCGGGGCAGTCCCGTCTTTTATAGTCAAACTATTCCCACCTCTTGGCGCCATTTTAGACCAATCACAGATGGTTATACATAATGGCCAAATAACTTCTAAAATAGGTATTACTTAACAAATCATATATTGCGAGACTGTTTTAAAACATTAAGGGATCATTTAGGAATACAGTTATTGTTTATTTATAATCTAGAAGTAAGATCTGATACGATATTAGTTTCAACCAATCAAGGGTCATGATTTATTTCTGCCAATCACAGGTCGTGACTATTGTTACAAGTTATTTAGAAATAACTTGGTACATAGAAATTGCAATGTAAAATCATGAGAAACATTATTAGTATCATATTAATTATTACTTATTCATTTACAGTATTGTTATTATAATAAAGTCTAAACTTGATTATCAGTAGCCACCATAAATGTCTATTGTGCGACAACTCTACAATCGTTGTTGGTAATACGAGTATTTTAAGTCGCAATATAAACAATTAATATAAAATACATCTGTCTATGAAATATCAATCAAAGAAATGCAAATAACAATGTGTACATTTCTACATATAAAACATTAATTTACGTTTAATAAAATATCACTGAAATGTAACGTTTCCGAACGTCACTATCATCTTTAATCTGAGAAGAGTGATAGCTGACGTTCTATGACTTTGTTTTGATTAATAGGATCAATATCATATTATATTATAAGTATAACATTAATTATTATATTCGTGAAACATTAATTTAAGTTTATCAAGTTTATTCAAATGTTACTGAAATGGAACGTTTCCGAACGTCACTGTCATCATTCATTCTGACAGAGTGACACTGACGTTCGTAATAAGATTATCAATAAACTATTCAATTACTTAATTATTCTCCATAAATACGAACAATCGTTAATAATCCAACACGCGCCTATCCTGGCTTGTATTGGACGTACGTCGGGCGTTTGCAGTACTGACTGACAGCCACTGACGTATGATTTAGACAACGCTTCCCATATCCAGGCATAATGCTCTCGAACTGGCCTGAGATACTTGAGGCTGATATTGTAGGACGAACAAATGTTTTTGCAGATTTCTCAGAAATATGTTATAGAGTTCCGTATCTCACAAGGAAAAAACGGAACCCATATAGGATCACTTCGTTGTCCGTCCGTCTGTCTGTCTGTCAGTCAATCTGTCAAGACCCTTTTTCTCAGGAATGCTCGGAGATATCATGTTGAAATTAATATCAAATACGTAGCTTCTAAGTCAACGCAATAAAAAAATACGGCAAATACTCGCAAATAAATCAAAACCTACTTCCCGTTGACCTAGAATCATGAAATTCGGCAAGAAGCAAGGTCTTACAGCACAAGTAAAATAAAATGTCCGAATATCGTTAATTTGTAGTTTTGTCACATAAAAAAATTTTTTTTGCGAATATTTTTTTTGGGATACTTAAATTCTTTTCAACTACGAAACCCTTCATTTCGCGTAGTCCGACAAGCAACTGGCCGGTTTTTTTTATAGAGAGAGGGGTGTCTATTGGTTTTGACTTTTGGATCAAGTAAAGAAGCTATACATAACTCTCCCTAACAAAAATTTGTAGCTTGATAGTGATCGGTGAGTTGATTGTGTAAAATAACTGGTATTTGGCTCAATCGAGGCGGAAGTAACCTTGGTTTCGAGCTGATAACGAAAGGACATCCATCGCTTTCTAATCCTTGAAGTTAGTTGACAGGACAGTTATGCCGAATAGAACTAGCTGTTGCCTGCGACTCCGTCCGCTTTTTTATATACAAATATTCAGGTTGAAAAGTAGCCTACGTCCTTCTCAAGGTCCCAGGCTACATACCTGTTTAATTTCAAAACGATTGGTAAATAAAAAATATGGGGCTATGAGGTAAAAATAAAAAAAAATGTAAACATTTCAAAAATTAATATTTTTTGGTTCTGTTAGTCGATTTTGATGAAATAAACGCTTAATGTTACTCATACTAAAGCTTCTTGTCTTTTCAGTACCGAGTAACCGACAAACAGACAAAAATTTCTCGCGTCTACCAGTACTTTTTTTGCAAAAATCTGACAGCAGGCTTACGATTTTATTATATGTATATAATATATAGCTACTTTAATTCATAATTTCAGCTCAAAATGGTACCAGAAATGCTGTTCCGTAACATCAAACTGCAAAGCCTTACTTGCTTAACCTAAGCTCCTTAACTAAGCTGTCTAACATGCAACATTACCATAAGCGGTGTGCTATCGTAAAAATATGCAAACGCCAGAATTACACATTAAATATTCGTCTCCGACTGTACTTGGGAGATAGTGGGCCATAGTGGAGGCTTGCGTTTACACTACTGTAAAATATTACGGGCTCAAGTCTTGTCTCATGGATTATGCAATACTGCACGTTAATAAAGCAAGATAACAGGTGAATGCGACACGGTTCTAAGTGCGCTTTTGTTGTCCCTGCATCTGGGGTTATGGTACTTTGTCGAATTTAAATTTTCGGGTGTGAGTGTGGCAGATTTCAGTGCACGTGTACTTAGTGATTTACACTAAGTACACGTGCACTGAAATCTTATTAGTATGATACCTAGCTGTAGAAATGTGAGCTGAAGACCATGAAGAAAGCAAGATTTCAAAGCAGCAAAGGAGCCAAAAGAATAGAAGTTTAGCTTTAAATCGTTAAGTCAGTAAATGTAGCAAAAATATGCTAAGAGCACAGTAAAACAAACGGTGAGTTGCACAAAACCATCATTAGTTTTATGGATACTTTAAATTGATGCTGTCACTTTCTTTTTGATACATAATATAAGGGATGGCATGAATTTAGTCTCCATTAAACGATAAAGTTCGTTTCTGCAACTGGCTCTTAGAGTATTGCACTAAATACGTATAATTAGTGCTAACAGATGACTTATTTCCCAACCACTTTACATGGCCAGCCCATTGCCACTTCAGTTCAAATGATCCTTGATGATGAACGATTCCTTAAATGATCAAGCATGTATAATTTTTGGCTAACTCCGAAGCTTATTGGCGTCTATGCTAGAAATATCTAAAACTCTTAACTTTTATTCGTAATCCTTTTACAAGATTAAAACTGTTTGAAGATTAGTATAAACTCGAAGAAAGTTGGGAATTAAAGACTAAGATTTAAACCCACGTAACAAGACACAGTGCCAAATACCTTTTAGATCCATCTCACTGATTTAACATAAACATAAAGTAAGACATCCAAAAATTTCAAGTTTTCAAGTTCACAGGCTACTCAAACTCCTGTAAGTTTCTCAATGAAAATAATTCCATCCAAGACTTCAAAGGACAAACTTTGAAATCGGATGGATTTTAAACTCGGAGACTTCTCGATATCTCAATGGGATGCGAATAAATTTATATCCTAAGGAAAATGCATTGTAAAAGATAGTATCGGACGGTGCAAAGTGGTTTGCGAGGCTCAGGGGGGAGGGGTACGGGGGGGCTGTCATTCGCAGGGCTGTCACAAACAGGGTTGTCGAGTTACACAAGTTGTCACCAAGCTTTATCTTGTTTTAGCGATCTTTTTACACTGCTTATACTGAGGCGAAGAATAAGCCTTCGAAGCGGGGATTCTGATTAGCGCTGATCCCCTGTAAGCCCGGGTGTGATATGTGGACTAAGCTCGGATGGCGATAAAGTTGACTACTTTGTAGGACAAGTTAGATGCAAAGAATGACGATGCATTTTGTTCGGCTCAGGATTGATAGAGATCGAAGCGATTATAGTCGAGCGGCTGTCGGCTTCGGTTTGATGCTTTGATGAGATTAACATAGAAACTATAGTGAATCGACTCTCCTTTATCTATCTCTAAACGAACATCATTAACCATAAGTACCTACATGAGCTAAACTAGATACTAGCTAAAGTAGTTATTAGGTGTTTTGTAATATCTTTTTAGAATTACAACTAGCATAAAATGAAGCTATTCAACCGTGATATATAGGTTAAAATATATGCTATTCAACCGTCACGAAAATACACGGCATAATTAGTACGCGGTGTAATTAGGCCCTTGAAAAACACCAATAAGCACTATGGGGCTCTTCTTATTCAGCAACACGAAGAAGAAGAAAGATTAAGGGGTTTGTTTATAACCATTCCTTAAAGTTAAGTAATGATTAGCGAATGTTTAACCGTACATTTTTGACGTTTAATAAACGTCTTTTAACTCGACTTTAAGCAACGTTTATGAATAAAGAGGTATATCACAAAGAACCGGACCCTAAATAAGGCCAGTTTCACAAAGACGTTAGCCGCATCGACAGGCACTACATTTCGACAGTGTACACCGGTGTTATCTGCACAAAATGGCGGCTGCACGGTGGTTGCGCTTCCGTTGCTGTACGCTTGGGACAATTAATCTTGTGTACTTACTTATTTTGTTCCGGCCAACGGACTAGCCTGCGAACCTATTATGATGGGAATAGTTTAAGTGGACTTTTCGTTACGTTTGCAAGTTGTGTAGTGGAGAGATTTTTATAAAGTAGCACTGTACCTATACTTGAGGATTTTGTTGTTTAACTTTTCCTTGTGGTTGGATCTTAAGTTTTTTGTGTTTTCGTCAACAAACAGGATCTAGGCCCTACAATATGTTGATATATTTGCTAAGAAACCCGACCAAATGCTATCAAAACTACGATTAAACTAAATTCTTGAAGAAAATGCAACATTCTTTGTACTCGTAAGTCATCAATAACTTGGTAATGGTCATCATAAACCTCCAATATAACCTACTTCAAATTAGATCACATTAGTACGAAAATTCTCAATTTTTTCAGGTTCACGTGCACTAAACGAGGCACAATAGAAGATTTATTGGTTTGACGTCTATACACGTCATGCGCATAATTAAACACAACCACGATTGCCATTGATAAGGTCATCAAATTCCTTTCAAGTTATTAACGATTTTAACTACAGTCTTTATCAATTGAATTTCTCTCTAACGTATACGGAATACCTCCTTTAATTCGTTCCTAGACTCATTTTGTCTGTATCGGTTGCTGTAGCCGTTGCAAGCTTTGTTTTGTACTGTGATCGTTGCTCTGTGATTCCGTATAGGTTTTATAAAGGTAGCTCAATGGTAGGACAAATTAATTAGTTGGTAGGACTTGTGTTTGTCGTGAGCCTTGTTAGGTAAGTATAATAGGAGATGGGTACAGTTTTAAGAGGCCATATTTATGGGAAACAGGAGGAGCTCGTGGCTAAGTAATAACAGCCGCACGGGTCGATCTATCAGGTTAAGCTACGCTTGCCGGGGTTGGTCCGTGGATGGGTGACCATCTTTACATACCAAGACTCCTCCGTGCCTCGGAAAGCACGTTAACCCGTTGGTCCCGGCTGTCATTCGTGGATCTTTGACAGTCGTTACGGGTCGTCAGAAGCCCGAAAGTCTGACAACCAGTTTTACCAAGGGGTATCGTATTACCCAGTTACTGGGTTGTGGAGGTCAGATAGGCAGTCGCTCCATATAAAATACTGGTATTCAGCTGCATCCGGTTAGACTGGAAGCCGACCCCAACATAGTTGGGAAAAGGCTAGGCAGATTGATTGACTTATATTATTTTTATTTTTACTTAGATTATTGATGATATCTTACCACAATCTATGTACTTATTTTTTTTCTTTTCTTTTTCTTTTTTTTTATCTTCGTGCGCATCTTATCGCAAGTTATTTTGAAAAACGACTATGTTGTTCTTTTATTTAGACATTTCTATTTGTGATCTCAGTGTTTTGTGATGCATAGCTATATGCATAGCGTTTTTCACACAATGCCAATGCATATAAAAGAAATAAAAGAAACCCCATATTTATAGGTACATTAAAATCGGTATAAATCTCTTCTGTATTTGTGTTCTCTTAAATACGTTTAACGAATGTTGTTCGTTGTTTCAAACAAACATTTCCCTTAACAGAATTACTGAAGCCTGAAGTTGAAATTGGCACATTGCTGAGAAGACTTTTATTTTGAATCCTGCTTCAAACAAAAACTTTTGAAGTCGACTGTAGTTTTAACGCAACACAATTTCGGTTATAAAAGACGAAGTTTTGGGAGTATTAGTGAAATTTTCTGATAAGCTTTAAATAGGATTTCCGTTTCAATAAACGTATATAGAACATGGACATAAATAAAAGAAGTTTCCGTTTCTTGCAATTATAAAGGCTAAAATAATAAACTATACATGACACAACAGCGGAAAATAATACCTAACGTTTATTAATTTATTTTTATCAAAAAGTATGTAAAGTATACAATAGGTATGTGATATGTTCGGTGAGCCCAAACTAAGCATCGCTTGTATCGCAGGAGTGCGAATTTAATTAAGTTATGATGTGGTGTTGTTACAATGAAATATCTAATATTTACTTATACACAAGACAATTAAAACAAACTGCCACCATCTTTTGTTTCACTTAGCATAACATGCTTTATTTCATCGAGTAAGAAAGAGACAAATGGAACATCGCAGCTCTCATGTTCCGTGTAATTATTCATGAAGTCTGCGACAGCGTATGCTTTTTTATATACTTTTCAACACTCGCCCTAGTGAATGGGTTAATCAAGTCATGCTCGCTTTGTATGCTCTTTTCAGGATATTATGTTCATGTCTGGAACTCGTTTGTCTGTTTTCCATAATTATTTCCAAGGATTTTGTGCTAGCTGTCTCATTGCAATTACTTTTTAAAACAGCCGGTAGGTAATACTGGGAACTATTTAATCTGAAATGTTACAAATGGTGTCTTTGATCGTAAATTCGTAACTAACATTCAATGGACGAGGGTCTGGTAGTCATCAAATTCAGAGTTAATCATCTGTATAAATTGATATTGGCGTTACATAATACCATACAAAGGAGAAAATGCTGTACGGTTGTACAGCATTTTCTCCTTTTTTCCTTTTGTTTTTTTTTTCAGACAAACCACTGTAGTTTTATAATTCTGTGACTTAAGTAGGTTTACTTAAGTCACAGAATTATAAAACTACAGTGGTTTGTCTGGGAAGTGACCTTGAATTAATTACCTACGACTGCTCGATAGATAAATACGCGTCCGTCCGTGTGTAACTGCCGCGCGCTCGAACTGTGGCATACTGGTATATACTGAGATTTCGAAGCGCGTCGTTTCCGCCGTTATCTATGAAGATGTACTACTGCTTTATTTACTTTATTATACTGTGCTTACGTCTTATTTGTGACGTCTGTAGATCTTTCATATCATTGTTACCAGCCAGAACAATGATAGTCGCTTCCAACATTCTAAAACTCATAATCCTTGATCACACAAAAGGGATTCTTTCTTTGAAGAAGCCACCGTAATCCCTTAAGTACGTAAATATAAAAAAATATAAATCATGGTCCAGCTTATTCTGTCTGTCGCGTTTAATCTTCGTCACAGTGTACAGGAATATCGTAAATCATCCCGCTATCGAAGACGGTTATAAAATATTGAAAATGTTCAGTTTTCATTCATTCATCTTCGGTATTATGTACAACGCTTAATCGACTTGAGAGCCAAATATTTGGAGAGTTCGAATTGATGTATGGGGCGAAGAGCTGGGTGGCTGTGTAGTTGTGTTTAAGTATTGGAAACATTTCTGGTTAAAATGATGCATCGTTCTTGTTGTTGCTGTCCACAGCACTGTAAGTTTTTTATTGGAAATGGTACCAGAAGGCTGTGTTTATTATCAAGTTCTTGGTTCTTTCATTGAAAAATCAATGAAGACAACGTGATCTTTTTGTAAAACACCCGTAAATAACCATTTTGTTATTTAAAGACATGCAACGGATATCTGACGCAGTAAGCTGGTTGTAGCCTTGAAATAGTTACCTATATCCCTAGGGATATAGCTTTCTACCGGGATATACTCGTAGTTATAGAAAAGCAATCTTATTAGGAACATAAGTATCAGGGTACTCCGACCAAATACGTTAGGTTAGAACTGTGACCAACTACGAGCCAACTGAGCGAGCGAAGCGAGTGGAGCCGCGGTAGCGGCCGTCTAGCGCTACATCGAAATTAGTCGCAGTAGCAAAATTAAGGCGCGCCGACAGTTTTCATATAACTATATCATGGCTACAACCATCTTTCTGCGACATATCCATTCTTCTTCACTAAGAATAACAACAATCAATAATTAATAATATTATATATACATTATATTATTATTATTTATGTTTTTTTTTTTTTAATAATTATTATTTTATTATTATTTTGTTTTTTTCTTATAATATCTTTCTTTTACTTACATAATAATAATATGGTTTGCATGCCCATGACGTAGAACATGGAGGACTCATAACATAAAACATCTTTACGTAATATTAATTACCCATGTTTGCAAACTAATAAATGATTTTATTTGAAAGAAAAACACCTATCTATAGGTCACTCACACACACACAGACAGCCCAGAAACTATCGCAAAACTAATCAGTTCCCAACGCAAACCCATCGACTACATTCCTAATGAGACTTGCTCGCTAAACCTATCTGTCTATCCCTTACGTCGAAACTTACGATCTCGCGCCACTACCCGCTACTTCTGCCTAGGTAAGGCCAGGTACAAGATTAATCGCTGGTGCCTCTCAGAATGGTACGGAAACGCATCCATATCTGTCCAGTGAGGACCATTCACCATTCCACGTTTCCTTAGTCCAGGAAATATGTATTCAGTGTGTGCCAACCGACCACTTAGGAGTAGTGTTACCAAAAGCATTTGCAAAATCGATGGCCCTTCAATAGATTTTGACATGTTTAAAGTTTTCACAGTGTTTGAACACTAAAATAAGAAGATAGATGGTAGTGTAAAGATGGAAAAATCTTAAGCTTTTCTTGAAGTAATTTGCAAATTACTTCAAGAAAAGCTTTATAGTATTAGAATAGATAGATATTTATTCTAATACTATAAAGCTGAAGAGTTTGTTATTTTTAGGGTTCCGTACCTCAAAAGGAAAAAACGGAACCCTTATAGGATCACTTCGTTGTCCGTCTGTCTGTCTGTCTGTCAAGACCCTTTTTCTCAGGAACGCGTGGAGGTATCCAGTTGAAATTAGTATCAAATACGTAAGTCTATGGTCGCTTGGAGTCCTAAAAAACTCAAGCTTCTAAGTCAACGCAGTAAAAACATACGGCCATTTATGCGACATATTTTGATACTCGCAAGTAAATCAAAACCTATATGGTACTTCCCGTTGTCTTAGAATCATGAAAAAGTCCGAAAATTGTTCATTTGTAGTTTTAACACATAATTTTTTATTTTTTTTTTGGG
Source organism: Cosmia pyralina (assembly GCA_946251885.1). Classification (NCBI taxonomy): domain Eukaryota; kingdom Metazoa; phylum Arthropoda; class Insecta; order Lepidoptera; family Noctuidae; genus Cosmia; species Cosmia pyralina. The sequence goes on from OX276357.1 coordinate 16,975,633, forward strand.
ATCCTTTGTTAAGTTTGTTTTTGGGAAATATTCTTTTCAACTACGGAACCCTTCATTGTGCGTGGTCCGACAAGCACTTGGCCGGTTGTTTTGGTTGTATGTTTGAAAGTGCTAATCTCTGTTGGATTTGTAAAATTCTTTTTGCATTTGATAGTCCAATTCTTGAGAAAGGCTAGGCTATTTAACATTACGCTATGACCCTTAGGAGCCGAGCAAAATGAATAAAAGTCAGAAAGAACGCTAAGCGAAAACGAAGTACCTAATAGCATGGGGCATGGGCAGGCGATGCGATGCGACGGGGTGGGTTGAGGGAACAAGAAATTTCACGCGGACGAAGTCGCGGGCAGAAGCTAGTTTACTTGATAAATTTAAAACTGTTTACCATTTAATCGAAGGAAAACTTATAAGTGAAACTAAACTTTGCTTTTGCTTGTTAGAAACCATTAAAATATTATATTAGTTTGTTTCTACAATCTACATTAAATGGGTTATCGCTTTCGTACCTGCTCCCTAATTGCGAATTTGAAACATTTTGAAACAAATTGCTAATCCATTGCTTCATATGTTCGAAAAATTTGCCTGCTCGACAACGTAAATAACGCAATGGATTTTGTTGAACTGTCAAAATTAAACCAACTCCGATTGATAATGTGTTACGCAGTTAGGGTGCTGTTCATAAGCGAAGCAACACACCCAAACACACGTAAACTTGCACTTATTCGTACAGATCATAGAAATATAAAATCTATGGTACAGATTATAAACAGCAATATTAATAACGCATTTATAATTCGAACAACAAACTCGCACACTTTCTCGAAAGACAATAAACAATCCTGGCTGCAGACAAAAATAAGAAGGTACTTATTTTACGAACTTGGAACACAGTCAACTCCGAGATGCTCTCGAACAGCGATTAACGAACCCCATTAGATCATCTTAGGGTGATTATTATTTAAATGCGGTTCACGTTGGCAACTTCTTGAATCACCTACAGCCCCTCCGACATTTGTAAGCACTTCAGGAATTCCCCCCCCCCCCCCCCCCCCCTACAACGTCTTTGGATCGCGGAATAAAAGTAGCTCGTTTCTCCTGGAAGAGATTGTAATGTTTTTTATGAAAAGGAAATTGCATTATTGAGAAAGTTGTCCGGAGAATATTAATTTCCGATTAGCGATCTGACTACGATTATGTTTTATGATGTTGTGCTTTTTATTTCATGGATTATGGAGGTATTATGAAACATTCTGGTAATCAAGAAATAATTAATTTTCCCTATTAAATGGGACTTGAACATAATTCCAGCTAAATGAGGGTGTACCTACTATAATAATTAACATTCCTTAATACCTACCTACATATTTAAAACATGCCAAAACTCTACGATTACCTTCGTCAATATATTCATGTTATACACGTGTATTTTATAAAGTTTGTGTAGAATTCGCGCACATTCCCAGTTTTCTCGAAATATTTCCAGGTTTAAACACATCTTGAACGTTGATAGCATATTCTAGGTTGCGACTTCCAGTTTCTTAATGCTTGCGGGGAAGTGGGGCCAGAACGACACGGTGGTAGTGCACAGGAAATTAAATCAGTGCCACCTTACTTATGTAATCGTGTGCCACTCGCAATTTTGCCGCTTTAAGAAAATGCGGGTCAAGTATGACCTGAATTTTTATACGGTTACACTCAATCGAACATTTCAGTTTTTTATAGAGTAAAGGGTGTTTTATTGAAGTTAAGTTCAGCTTCCTAATTTTCTCTTTCCATAAACACCTCTGGAAAAGTACTGGTTGAAGTAACTTTAAGTGTACTTCGATGAAATATAAACCAAGTAAAAAGCGATAACATTCCTTTTTATTCCCTCACAAAATTTTGATTAACCTCACCTTTCAACATGCCGAAGACACTAAAATGGAAACCTTCTAAGGATGCTCATTAAATCCCTACAAGTAAGTCTTATTTACGCACAAATGATTTATTTCCAATCCCTAATTTCATCAAAATTCCTCTTTAGAAGACGCTCCTCTGAACTGGAAGACCTTCGAATGTATATTTTAAGATTAATTTATCCTCAATGATCGCTTCTTTTGTGTGTTCATGGGGACGGGTGGTCCGTTTTTCCCTTGCCTCCTCTTATTTGATGGCGGGACAAACTGAGCAACAAAAGGTTGTTAGTTTATTTTGTATGTAGTATCATCACATAATGGAATGAAAATGTAGTTCAGTGGCATAGTGATACAAATACTTACCTACATACTATGGACAAAACTTAAGCATGCTCAGTTAAGAAAATATTCCTGTGAGAGCGCAGCTAGTGACAAACGAACAATGTGCTATCGAGTCGTGAGCTGTGCATGCGGTTATCGCCTTTGAGGTGATCATGCGGAACTTTGGCCCATAGTACATTAATGTGTTGTATAGTATTATTATGCAGAAATACAAAATAAAGAATTGTATAAGTAAACTCAAACTCTGATTAAAAGATGGTTAGCTTTTAATTATATGATTAGCGAAAGCACTAGTGAAGAATACACACTAGTGCTTTCGCTAATTTTGAATTTTAAGTGGATTTCTATAGAGTTGATTTATCGGTTCCCAGGTGGTCAGGTGTTATATGTTCTATGTTATAGGATTTTGACAATACTACACTCCACAGGTAGTTGTAGAACTTAATTTTGTTATACCTACCTACTTTTTTATTTTTTTGGTTATTTTTCTTTTGGTATTTTAATATATTTTTTTTTTGTTTGCTGCATGCATCCCTTACTTTTATTGTATTAATTAAGCATATATAATGAGAGAGTGCCTTGACTTCCATAATACAAGTCCTACTTAGTTTGGAAGTCAAGAGTTCATTTCCGTGTACGTTTTTTAATATGCAATAAACTTTTTTTTTTTTTTATTTGGTTTCCGCACTTAGTCCTTCATGTGGACCATTGTGCGTGGTCAGGTGTTATTGGGTTTTACTATCTGGAATTCCTCAGTAGCAGCCTGGAGTCTGGATTTGTGCCCGGATGATGGCAATAGGCTCGCCCTCTGTTAAAAGGGACTTGGAGATAACTGGCGACATGTTGGTGTACTATACAGGATGTTAGGTTAAACGAGGGACATACTTTAACGGAGTGTATCGCGTAGGTTTTGCACTTTGTAGAGAACAGCTGATTTTCTTTATCATATTTCAGGTTAGTTTCATGATAAAAGTTGTTCATTTTCATGAGTACTACACTCCGTTAAAGTATGTCCCTCGGTTAACCTAACACCCTGTACACCTTTGCATAACCCTTCGGGAAATACAAGAATGATGTTATGTCATGTTGTATGGAGTTACAAATACAACAATGATGTTATGTTATGTTGTACGGAGTTACAAATACAATTTTCACAGCTAAATGATGAGAAAGCAATCAAAAACAGTTCAAAACTGGATCACCTACACCTGATCTAACCGTAACTTCATCAGAACTCTCAATTATAAATAAATAAACCATTTACTTCAGGCGACACAGGCCCATAGATACACACATAACCTAAACACCTACCTTAACCTAAACATACATATTTGAATTATACTCCGTAGTACTTAAATAAATAAATGGTAAGATATCCCAAACCTCTCAATTTAAGTTAAACAAGAAAAGCAGTACTTACCCTTCAGTAATAGACTCAAATAGAGCATAAACTTGAAACTAAGCTTTAGTTAACTTGAATAATTGCCGCTGTTGTCCAAACTTAAGCTAACTTAAGCTGGCTAGTGTGTCTACAGGTTTACTCAGGTATTACCGCTGACATACAGACAGACGGACCGATTAGATTTAGATGAATTATGGCGCTTGACCAGTGTTTTGTAATGCAGAAAATGCAAAAGTAGACTGTTCACACGTCATGATCATTTAATATAGAAACTTTTAAAATTGGAACAATTTTGAAATCCTGTTTTTTTTTCAGTTCTTTAGCCTTTTTGTCCTAATACAGGGTGTACTAGAAAGGTGTGGTCAAGGATGTGCTAAGTACAAACCATCAAACTGAACAACTTTCTCCATAGGACCAACATCGTAATCGCAAAAAATAATCAGCTATATTGAAGTTTTCTATGGGATAGTTCATCATTTTTTCGCAATCACGATGTTGGTCTGTAACACCTTTAAATTTGACCATATCTTCTGGTTCTACGTTCGCCTGCCACTATATTTCAGCAACAAACCACTTTCTAGAAAATACTTACCAATTGCCTAATACAAGCATACAATACAGACACTTGAAATACGTCACGACAATTCCAACAATATTAATTACTATCATCCAAATAGACCATTATTGCTATTGTCATTGACACATTCAGTACTAGGAACACATACGAGTAATCAAATAAACGTCTACCGTGCAATTTACCTAATCACTTGCTGACTCAGATACAAAGAGATACATACATCAACATGTAGATGTGTATGTATCCGTCACAATCAAAACACACCAAGAACCAAGTCAAGTATCTTATTGTATACATCGTTTCGTTTCGTGTGACTGGCTGATGAAACTCAGCACTGAAGATGTTATAAAAATATTGGAACCCCCTTTTAACCCTTAATTTTTTTTTTTTGCATAATTTTGTTTTATTGAGCTACAATAAAAAGTACAAATCGAAACAAAAAAATACTACGGTTCTTACTGAAATTACATCACAAAGCCATTTATGGCTTGGTAGGCGGTTCAAAATTCGAAAAAAAAAACAAAAAAAAGTACCAATGCAAAACACTTTTCCTACAAAGCATGAGTCAAAGAGTTCAAATTGATTTTACTTGAAGTTTTACTCGCCGTTTTATTTTTTTTTTCCACAGTCAAAAGTAGCAATAATTTATTTTCGCTTCACTGACCAGACACACTGCACCTATCCCTATTACTTTTGACAGATTGCACTTACCATAGAAGAAAAAAATACATTCAGTTTTACGAATAAATACTATTCTTTACCACACTTACCTCGTTTGTCCATGCATAACAAAAATAGGGCGCTTGTGGCAGCTCTGGATTCGCAGTTGTCAAACTATTTTGATGACTGCGAAGACCTCACCGATACTCATTCAGTTTTACGAATAAATACTTAATATTATACAATTTAGTTTTTCAGTAATTGATCTTTTGTTAAACTGTAATAAAATTAATCTTTCGAAGCCATGGATGGCTTGGTATGCGGAAAGGGGTTAAGTGACATCATACAAAATCAAATCATCATCATCATCATCATCCCGACATCACCCATTGCTGGGTATAGACCTCTCTTTTCTTGTGCCAATTCCCACGCTCCTGTGCCAGCCTCATCCAGGTTGGTAATGCCGGGTACAGATTGGTGAAACGTAACTTGAAATGTAACACATGTTGAAACAAATTCGCCTAGATGTTGTGTTACATTTTATGTTGTATTATACAAATGAGGACGGCTAATTTGTGTTACATTTCATGTTACGTTTCATCAACTGTACCCGGCAAAACAATGAGGACACTTCCAGTACGACGCGACGGGCGCCGTCAGTTGAGACTGGTCATCTCTTATCTGCCAGGGCTTATTTTTAATTTCATATTTTAACTTGTTTTTAAGTATTTTTTATTTTTTTTTTTTTACATTGTTCTCACACGTAGAAGCAACAAGAATAATGTACCCAGGATGTTGTATTACTTATCTTGATTTAAAAGAGTGTCCGTGGAGTTTCTTGCCCGTTCTTCTCCATTGAGATCTACGTTTTGGAATGGGCTATGGATGATCTAGCTTCAACTTTCTGACTAACTAACCGACTTTTAGACAATTCAAAAGTGCCTGTAATTGGTTTAATTGAAATAAATGCTTTGAGTTTGAGTTTGAGTACTAAAAAAGGGGTTCCTAAATAAGGTGCACTAGATAAGGATTTATCAAAACTTTTTTTTTAGTAGAGGACAGTAGAGAATTATACGAAGAATTGAAGTTTGTTAATGCAAAAGCGGACCACACAGCTAATATGTATTGTACCGTTGTACGTAACATGTTTAAGAGGCTGACAACAGCTAAAGCACGGTCACTATCGCACTGGGCCCTAATTCACTATGACCACTTAACAATTCCTTACTTCGAAACCACGTCAATTCCTTGAGCTAATCACGACATCTACTAATAACGTATTCTCTATGACACAATTAACCAAACCGCCTATAGATAAAAAGTACTCTGTGATGGGTTTCTACAAGACACGATATTGACGTGGTTTGCACGTGGTAAGATATAAGCGGGGAATCTTACAGAATTGGGGCCCTGCATAAAAAAGAAAGAGAAGCGCGATGACACAACGCTGACTAATTTATTGCAAAATATGAAGCAATTATCTATTTACATAAAATGTATTGTTTGGATTAACACTTTTACGTTATTATGTTGCTTGTAGAATAATCTGACAAAAAATCAGAATGATTGCATGTAATTAATATGGTTTTTAATCGTTAAAAGAAATTTTTAGAGGTATGTTTGTGATTTTCTTCTATCGTTTCAAATTAGTTTTATTATGTTTTCAACACACTATCTAACTAGCATATATCCTGAAGAATATCATATAATGTTTCAGATTTTGATTAAAAACTTTTATGCATTATAAAACTTGCGTTTAGCTCCCCTTAAGTTGCAAACTCACATTTAACCCTTACACACACAAACCCTTATGTGAGTAATAAAACTTAAGTGTTGGCAGGAACACTAAAGTTCCCATGATACTATGAGTGCTAAAAAGCTAGCTGACTAGGTGGTCCTGGCTTAGGATTATCTTCCTGTGCGAAAAGAGGATGTGACTAACTAAGGGATTGCTTAAAGAGAATTTATTCAGGGGTTATACCTATCCGATTTTAAAATGTAGTGTAAGCCGACGTTCGCACGGACGTAAAAATAAAATTCAACAATGTGTTTTTTCGACGCGCTGGGATGCACTCTGTTAGATTCTCGAAGCTCGGCTCAACACCGAGAGTTGAAAATCCAGTGCGCGATAAAATCCCGACGCGATTTTTTAACGTCCGTGCGACGTCGGCTAACTGTACACCGTCATTACGTCATGTTGCATGATTGTGTGCATGCTATGTCAAAAAAAATGATTTGAAGATAGAACTTGAACGAATTATAGGAAATAATATTGATGATTCTTGAGCCCCGAACATTCCCCGAAGCTCTCCGGACGAGAGTGCAGTGTGTCTGATAATTCTCAGGTTAAGCAGGCAGTCTAAACTGAATTAACCCAGTCCAGAGCACTGGCAACTTTGAGCACCTGAACACTATCAAGTTTCATGAAAGACTCGCCAGTATTCGCTGAAAAGCAGTAACATTAAGTTCAGTCGGTGAAAATAATTCCGGGGTTCATACAAAATTAAATAAAAGAGGCTTCGTATATCGTACTTACGAAACTTATTTTAATTTCAAGTACCTGGTCGCCTGAACTCTGCTCGGGTAAAAATAGAGAAAACGATATTTTCCAGAAATGAGACCTAGCTACAGCAGCAGCTGGCTATACAGCATCGAACAGCTTTGTAAATTAAACTAACGGTTTCGAAAACCATCGCAAATACGTACTAAAATTCTTCCACATTCATCGCTCACAAGTATTATTTTTCCGCCGCTTAACCTAACAAAGGCAACAACACAATTGACGTTGATTTTTTCCACTGGCAACGCTCGCAAATAATAATTTACACGGCAACATTTCAATGATAAAGCGAAGATTTTTCGTGGCATTGTCCGGTAAAAATAGAAGGCGATAACATACGAGCGTTGTTAGTCGTTACCATGGCAGGCTCGGCCATTAAACCTAACGAGCCAAGCTCGAGAGGACAAAATGTCCTGCCTGCCAACAATGACCGGTAGGGATGTGTCACAGTTAGTTGATAGTATCGAGTGAGCGTGTAATCTTTTTGGGGGCTCGACTTATGTCGATTATTGATGGTGAATTTATGTTGTAGCTATTCGTCAAAATACAACAAACTCATCTGCTGGACATCTTATGTAATGCCTTCAAAGCATATTAATAATGGTCGTATTGAAGCCTTTGTTATAAAGAAAAAAAAATGGTTTGGTTGCTACCGAAACACGCGCACGTTCGTGTTAAAATTCAGGTACGGGTATTCAGATAAACAGAATTGTCTGTTCCAAAGAAGATAATACAAGCGTCGCTCTTATACACTTTACACTAAAAACTTAATCTATCCAATTACTTTATGCATAACTTCCAAACATTTACCTCGCCATGTTTCCTTTTTTACGCGATTTCTCCGAATAATCGCAAGTTTGTTCGATGCTGGGTGAAATTCAGTGTCCCATCCCTAGTAACGACCTTTACCTTACAATATGTAAGTGACGCATGTTCTGTAGTTGTTAGCGAAGGACCTTTTCACTTGGATAATTCATCGTGTCTCCACTTCAGTCGAAAAAACCGTTACGATACAATACTGCTAACATAAGGATTGTTTGGTGAAAATTCGAAGTATATTTTTCTTTCAGCTTTGTATGTTTTTCTTGTTATGAAGATAGTAGAAACTTTTCATAGTTTTCTTATTTCGTGACTCGATAAAAAAAACACATGAAACACACTATACAGTCCGGCCGACGAGAGAATGCGTTTTTGACACCTGTCACCTGTCATACTAACGAATATGTGTTTTGCGTTTTTGATCATTATTACTATTAGAAATTGACCAACTGACAGAACAAGTCAAGGACGCATTCTTTTGATGGCCGGACTGTAATTATCAGCAGTAAGTAAGCTAACTACCGTCTAACCGACTGTTTCTGAAATTCTCAACAAACGTAGTCAGCTCATCAGCTGTCAAACGTCATGTTAGCTAGGTAGCTATTATAGTTGGCTGACTATACTATCGACCAATCATATCAGCTGACATCGATATATACAGTGTGAGTCTTCATAATGTGCACATATTGAAATGAGGGAAAGTCTGCTTTATTTTAACAACGGTTTTTTTTTAAATACTTAAAATCAAATTAAAGTGTCTACCTGCTGAAGTGTTTGTACGCAGCAGTGTGCAAGGCCTTTCTTTAACAGTTGATAGGAAATGTTGTGATTTAGTTATAAACGTGGTATTTTTAATTTTAGAAAGTTAAGACTATGTAGATAATTTAAAATAATAAAAAACTTTTTTACAAAAAAATACAACCGACTTCCAAAAACAACACTACAAAGTGAAAAATAACTTTAATTTCGGAAGTCGGTGTCTGATTAAATGTATTTTCGTTTTTGCCACCGACTTCCGAAATTATTCAGCAATCCCAGTCCATTTGCTATCATTTATTGAGGAGTTCCATTACCTATCTCAGAAGTTCTTCATCAGATCTTCACCAAATTGAAATGAGTCCACTCCGAGAAAGTACTCTTCCAAAAACTATCCAAATCGCTTCAAATGTGCCTATTTTTATAGGCACATTTGAAGCGATCGCGATTTGAAGAGGTCTCTCTATTTCTCCAGGATCCCATCATCAGATCCTGACTTGATGATCATGGGACCACCTGGGAAGTATACCCTTTCCAACAAAAAAAAAATCCAAATTGGTCCAGCCATCTTCGAGTAATCGGGGAACATACATAAAACAAAAAGGTTCCGACGAATTGAGAACCTCTTCCTTTTTGAATTCGGTTAAAAAATGGTAGACTTTACCATGTTTTATTGAAAAAATACTAGATTTTTGTTAAAAAAAACACCTTAATTGTCAATTGAGGGGGGTTTCTTTCTTTACGAGCCCTGTTATTTCCAATCATTACTGAGTTTGGTTCATCGTAATACATAGTTTAGTTATACCGTTTTGGTCACAGCAGCGAACAAGAATTTTAAAAATACTATAAAAAGTTTTTTTTTCCGTCGATAAAATTATACAGTTTCCCTCATTTTTAACCGACTTCAAAAAGGAGGAGCTTCTCAATTCGTCGGAACCTTTTTTTTTTTTTTTTATTTTTTTTTTATGTATGTTCCCCGATTACTCGAAGATGGCTGGACCGATTTGGATATTTTTTATTTTATTCGAGAGGGTATACATCACAGTTGGTCCCATATAAAATTGATTAACTTTACTGCGGTAGTTTTTGAGTTAGCTTCAGTAATACGTATTTTTTCCCCACTTTTATATGGACGATGTTCTAGTTTGTTTTGCAGGTAGTGGTATTACAATTTGTGTGGGGTAGGTACACAACTAAAAAGTGAAAAATAAAAACTTTTTTACAAAAAAATACAACCGACTTCCAAAAACAACACTACAAAGTGAAAAATAACTTTAATTTCGGAAGTCGGTGGCAAAAAACGAAAATACATTTAACTAGACACCGACTTCCGAAATTAAAGTTATTTTTCACTTTATAGTGTTGTTTTTGGAAGTCGGTTGTATTTTTTTGTAAAAAAGTTTTTTGATATGTGCACATTATGCAGACTCACACTGTATAATATCACGCCTGTAATACCCGAAGGGTTAGGCAAATGTATACACTATAGTACCTACACCCACATTTCGCCAGTTATGTTTTAAGTTCCGTATCGCTGGGGGCGAGCCTATTGCCATCAACTGGGCACAAATCCAGACTCCAGGCTGCTACTGAGAAATTTCTGGTGGAAAAATCCAATTACACTTTGCCTGATCCGGGAATCGAACCCAGGACTTCGTGCTCAGCTGTAGCGCTTGCAAGACAATGGTGCCGATTCTCTTGTGAACGCACTAAACTAAAATTAGAGAATCGCTATCTTTTACTAACAGGCAGCGCGAGAAAAGGACGGCTATAGCTATGAACTAAGTTGGAGATGTCAAACTAGTTCACGCCTTGCGCTTCACCGTGTTTTTTAATCGACATGTTTTCACGTGTCGTCTAAATGTCTATGGAAAAATTAGTTCTAACTAATTTGAAAGCTCTAATTTACTTCCGTCTCTTTCTTGTCATAATAGAGAGAAAAAGTTAGCAATAGCCTAAATTAAGTTTAGTTTGTGCACAACAGAATCGGCACCAATGACGTCTTTATCCTCAGAGGATTTAACAACAAATAACATTTAATTGTCTTGCAGAAACCGAGAGTAAGTTTAACATTGACGATTCAATCAAGAATTTATTTGCCCATCACTAAAAACCAGTTCACTACACCACACAAGTTTCGCGTTATTATAACTAAACTACGATTCATATCGTGAGCCACTTGTGGTGTCGACTGTAACAGCGGTCGCCGCTAATGGTGACGGATACCAACAACATGGCTGCGGTTTTTATATTCCTAAGAGAAAACTACCCGTCTTGGACAGTATTTCTACAATATACTGGTACAAGCTTCTTGGGAATTTTTGTAAAACGTCTTATTTTGTAATGAAAAAAAAATTTTTTGAATGAAAATGATCAATTTTGTTAGCAAGGGTTTTTTTGTAGAATTCTGGACCGAAGTCTTTCGCTTTAGTGGAACTCATTAATAATTTTGCCATTGATATGAGAAAATAGTCAGGCTGTCTTTTTATATGTAAACTAGCTGACCCCGCCAGACGTTCTGTCAATTTTTTTTTTTCATATTTTTTTCTTTTTTTTTCCCCCGCATTAGAGAGGAAAATAAACCAAAAAAAATATTGAAATCGGTGAAGCCATTTTTTAATTTTAGCGAAACTAACGGACAGCAATTGATTTTTTATATAAGAAGACTTTTAAGAAGATTTTTATATATAGCTGACCCGCCAGAAGTTGTCCTGCCAAAATTTTTTTTTTCCTATTTTTTTAAACTTAAAACTCTTTTCTTTTAAACCATCCTTGAATCAGAGCAAAAAAAAAAAACAAAAAAAATATTCAAATCAGTCAGCAATTGATTTTTATTTAAGAAGATTGGCAACGTAGATTTGATTCGAACCTTTTAGGATTAGTGATCACCTGACTGATCACAGTCATAGTGATATACATATAGTATACGATTATACAGGAAATACTACACCTAATAAATACCTACAGGAACTGGAGTTGTTTACAGCCATTCCCTGATGTAAACATTTAGCACTTTACGACACCCAGGGGAAATGTGGGGGTTTATTCATAGTCCCGAGTTCAGAAAAACCCATCGATATAAAATCATTGAAGAAACCACATTTAGTTTATAGGCACTATGTTTCATGAATGTTTTTTTATCTTACTATTTTATTCCGTGAATAATCTATTCTATTTGATAAAGACAAATAACGTGTTTCAGTTGATTGATAACAGTTTCGTGAATAAAAAGATATTATTTTTCACTTTTATCTTTTATTTTTAGACTGATTAATTGTCTCGAGATCTTCTTTTTCACATCGCTTTTCTCTCGATGGAAGTTTTATTTAATAAAATATTGTTTGAAGTTAGCTTACAAATACAATTTGATAAATTGCAACATTTTTTTACAAGATTGTTACTTAAAAGATGATAACATAACAGGCAGATAAGATAATGTTTACAGTGTCAAAAAAATGAAGTTCGAAATAGTCCTACATTTTTTTACTTACATCTCCGAATTAGCCTATAAGACGAGAGAAAAACAGACGTTTTTGATTTTAATTGCTATAACCTAGAACCTAGGAGGTTTAGTGTTGATTTTTTTTACACAAAAAATTCTACGTCGTCTGACTATAAACGTGAGCATAGGAAATTTCAAAATGTTCCATATCTCCCGACTTATTATTTTTTTCTCAATGGTGGCGCTAGTTAGCAGCTATATTCGCCTTAAAAAAACCTGATATTCTATGAAACGAAAAATATATTCTAAACTTTACCTTTACCAGAATCGTGCACGATAAGGGCGATTTTCAACCAAACCAAGAAAAAGCCACAATGCGGCAGGTGGGCGAAACGAAACACATCGGATATCATCGTCATAAAACGTTATCTCGCTCGTTATGCCGAGCAAACGCTAAGTGTGACTTTCATTCAGTGCAGAATTCTGTAGGTAGATATTCGCTTTTTAATCTGAAAATTGTTGAAGAAAATCAGCAAATGTGCAAAATTAGTTCTCATAAGCACGTTGAAAAAATCTTAAGGGATATTTTCTACGAATAAAAATAGAACTAAGAAATTTCTGACCACAATTCCCATGCCTTGATGATTGTGCTATTGCAATGGAATCCCATACGATATGAAATTGCGCATAGAAAAGATCGGCTTAACATAGATTCCATATTTACGAATACCCAAGACCAGCAAACAAGTAAGCAGAAAACCTTTCATATACGGTACCCTAAATATATATAATAAAGTTGAGCTGGGTCATAAAACCCTGGACTATGAATAGGAGTTGTAAAGATGATGTTACACGCCATGACGCGTGTAAGGCGATAAAAACTTTAACTTTTACCGTGGGAAATGGCCGCTTTGAGTTTTGGCTCCTATTGTGTTGGCTAATGTAGTTCAAAAAAGGTTTTATATTTATCCTACATTTTTAAACGCTTTTTTCAAGTGATAATTTTTCCTCTGACATAGATGCGTTGGGCACAAACACAGACCCAGAACACCATATACAAATAGCTGCGCCCCGCGGTTTCACCCGCGTAGACTGGGATGAAAGTAGCCTATGTGTTAATCTAGGGTATAAGCTATCTACTTACCAAATTTCATCCAAATCGGTCCAGCCGTTTGATCGTGAAGAAGTAACAAACATACAAACACACACACACACACTCACTCACAAACTTTCGCCTTTATAATATTAGTGTGATGTGAATCTATCAGCAGTTTAGGTCCAAGCCACTGCTTCAATTCAAAATCAACATAATTGTTTTTCAGTCCTTTATATGAAAGTGACGCTAGTGCCATAAACCAGGTACAATTCCTAAATTAAAAGCACTACGGTACAGAGTATTTCCTAAGAACACTTTTCCTAAGAACCGAACCAATTTCCTACAAATAAACAGTCAAAACATCTTCAAATTCACTCACACTTTCCCATCCCTCTCTCATCATAAAATCTTTCCGTCCACTAATTAATACCGTCCCTCATAAGTCACAACTTCATAGCACAACCTGCATCCAGCGTACATTTAATTTCCGCACATAAACGTAGCTAGCTTGGAAAGGAAACCGAAATTATCTCGAATCTAATTTAGGACATCTCTAGCACGCATACTTGCACCCCCAACTAAATTAGCTCTGTGCAGAAAAATGTACTTTAACTCGACAAGCTCAAAGCGGATACGTTTTTTTTTAAAAAAAAGAACGTGTTTCGGTAAGTTTACTCCGAAATGTTCATTGTGACCAAATTGACGTAATTTTTGCTTTATGGTTAAGTCAAGGGGTTTAGGATTTGATTTTAAAAATTAATATGGCTTTTGTTTTGTTAAGGATGACAGATTAGGTTAGAGTGGAGGTTTTAGGGTTTGGTTTGGTTTCATTGTTGGTGTATATTTATTGAAACCATGCAGACTGGAGAAATTTAAAACCAGCAAACCAGCAGTGTTGTGGAAAAATCTCATGATATAATTTTATTAAAGTGTTCATTTTTGTGGATTCTGTTATAACTTACAACAAAAACGCCACAGTAAACTACAGTAAAGCTGCAAGAAAATAACAATCCGAGATAGCTAATAATGCCTTAAGGGAAAAAAAAAGATATAATTTACTACAAAGGAACCATCGCATGCTATCTTTCTTTATCTTATCTAATGAAAAAGGAAAACCATTACGTTTTTCTTTCAGTTATCGTCGCGTTAAAGTTTAACAAGGTCTCTTCGACCTTTCATTATTTTAAAACTAATTAAAAAGTCCCGTTTCGGCCCAAAGCGGTGATGGGACGCGTGAAGACGCTTTGAATATATCGGCCAAGGCCACCATTTTGTTGCTGACAGGGTCCACAAATAAAAAAGTTTAGACGCCCCTTGGCTAAGCCTAAATATCCAAAAAGTTAGATAATATTATTCAGATCGGGTCAAAAGAGACATATTTAGACCTAAAATATGTCTCTTTTGACCCGATCTGAGTAACGATGTCAGACATTCCTAAATTCATACAATCAAAATGGTATATTTTTTTCAGATTTTCCGATCATTCGGAAAATGACAGAGGGGGAGACATCGCAAACGATTGTGGAGGCTAATATCCCACGATCGACACTCACACTCAGTCGTCAATGGCGTATATGGAAAAAAATTCACCCCAATACCATATACTGGCACCCAATTTATTTTTTTGCCCTTTCAGTTGACACGACACGCTTCAATACTGCGCACTAAGTAAACAACAACTGAGGTTTCTCTCACTAACGATGTAAATGTAAACAAATGAATCAAATAACACTAGGCATTAATTTTAATGATATACGAGTATATCTCTGGTTTCTGAAAACTTGTTCTATTTAAACTTTTGTCTGGTTATTTAACAGGGTGTTTTGTCCTTATTGTGTATTGTCTTGTTCTTATCAAATCTTGAACATTCTGACCTATTCATAAACATGTAGATTGTAGATAGGTACCTATCAATGGCCGCTATATTAGACAAACAAAACATAAGTAACTTATGCCCTATTTTTCAGACAAAAATTATCAATTAGTTCCTTGGAGAGAGTAACATATGCCTTGTTTTACCTACTATGTTTTTACTTAGTTACGATATTGAAGTTGCATAATGTCCCTGAACCAATAAAATACGTAGGTAGGTATTTCAAAGTAATATAGAAAGAAAACAAAGTAAACACAAGGACGATAAAGCACATATTAGGATGTTAGTTTTAGTTGCTTCTCTAAACATTTACGTACCTGCGTATCCTGGCAGTACTCACTATGAGGTAGGTAAACGACTGTACACCGTGGCACCGGTGCTAGGTTACAAAAATATACACGAGTGTACGGTCAGCAACAGAAGTTGGTTAACACTGCTACTTTTTGACATCATTATAAATTAAAACCAAAAGATACGATAACCTGCTTTTTAGCATGATAAGAGTTAATTTTCTTTAAAATTAACGTCTGTTCCGATTTTAATGAAGAATTTTTCTCAATAATTAAGATTTAGAAAACTCAAATGTTAATTGACTTTTGTTGCTGACTGTACTCAAATATACTAGGAACTATAGAGACTAACGTTGCCTTGGTAAAAAAAGCGTCTGAAATGAAATGAAGCTCATTTTATTTTAAATGGCATTTCAGACACTTATTTATATTGATTTCCAAGAATGTGTTGGACATACTTAGTATCATCACCCGTTATAATATTTTTAAATAATTAAAAAGGTTATTTATTATGCTTCAATTTATAAAACATGATTTATTGTTTGGAACCTCCTTCTAAGCAAACTATGCCTGTGTTAGAAGAATCCGCTCTTCTTCTTTCGCTCTTGCGCTCTTGCATTTACATTATGTAATTAAAATATCAAATAAAAATAAATATAAGTGAGAGTATGATTAAAGAATACCTGTGCATAGTGTGTCTGTATGGGTGAGTGTATGTGTGGGCGTATCAGTTACAGTATATGCTCTCCAAAAGGGCCTGGCTCCGTGTCATCATTATGTCAGTGTCTTTACCCAATTAGTTATTATCATAACTATTTTGTGTCTAAAATAAGTATTTTTGTTTATTTTGTTGTATAGTTGAGATTTTTTATTAAATTTCCTACAAGCAAACATGGTTTTAGTCCATGGAATTTGTGCAACAATATCAGTCCTTCTTTCCCGTTATTAGTATAAGTCTTATGGCAGGGTTTTATGCTTTTTTAAGACTGGATAGCGTACATTTTTCTTACGGGAAGTTGATTACTAATTTTATGTATGGTCTCAGTAGGTTTTTTTTTTTTTAATTTTTAATGTACATTTATTAGAGATCGTTGGGCTCGCTCCACGTCTATAAAATTAGTTTTCGCTGCACCTCTCCAAATAGGGATGCAATATAACAAGACAAACTGCACCAAAGCCATGTTGATCTCATTTAAGAACATTTCTTGAGGGGGTTTCGTGTAATGGTAATATTTTTAAGGAACAAGTGTAAGCGTTTTAAAGATCCAGCTTGATCTTCTAACCCTGTTTGAGACCTGTTCAAGATGTGGATACCGGGATAACCGCTGATCTACTATCACACCTAGATATTTAGCCTGTGTTACTTGTTTAATGCATGAACAATTACAGTATCTGTTATTGGTTCAACACATGTGTGTATTCTTAGATTGAGATTTTCACTTGGTTGAGTACTTTTGTTAATACTAAACCAAATGTAATTGGTTTTCGATTCATTTAAAGTAAGCAGGTTATTATTTGGCCAATTGGCTACTCTTGTCATACCCATCTCAGCTTTGAGTTTCATATCTTGCCAGGAGTTTCCAGAGAAAACGATAGCAGTATTATCGGCGTAACAGGAAACTTTTGCATTTGTGATGTGCATGTTGCAGAGATCATATAAATATAAGTACCAGAAATAGTGTAGGGCCCAGTAAACTACCCTGGGGAATGCCGTATGTGACCTCAGCGTCACTACTGGTCAGTTCACCCACCTTTGCTTCCTAGACGAGAGTCTTTGAGCAACTTCAGCGGAGTTACTCTTATTCCAGCTTTTTCCAGTTTATTCACAAGGACAGGGACAGAGATGGTGCCAAAAGCTTTTTTAATGTCAAGAAAAACAGTCAGGCATTATTGCCAGTTTCAAGTTGATCAGCTACTAGAGAACTCAGTGCTGTAGGTAAAGCTGCATCCTCAGTGGATAAGGATTGTCTAAAGCCAAATTGAGAGAGAGATAGTAAATTAAATTTAGATATTTTATTAGTCTATAATTAATTAATATTTCCAGTATTTTAGAAATGGATGGCAAAACAGATAGATAAAGGTTCTATTTTCAGCCCTAAATTCATTCATTTGTGAGGAAAATTCGTATTTCAACATACACAAACTCACGCCTTCTTTCCATGGTGGTAGGCAGAAACTACAGAACAATACCTGATACGATCCTTACGTACTCCTTTTGTCTCGTTTACGTTCATTACGGTCATACACGCACGCCGGTTGCGAGTCACTACATCTTCTTTTAAACCACACCGTTGGCTTATCACATCATTCCTCAGCCTATCATTCATAGTCACACCACACATGCTTCGCAAGGAACGCATTTCCACAGCATTTATTCTACTTTCATGCTTCTTTTGCCACACCCAGCATTCACTTCCAAACATAAGCGTTGGCACCAGCACACCATTGTGAACTGCCAGTCGAGCCTTTTCGGACATGAACTGGTTGGTCACAATCGAATGTATAGCACCATTCACTCTATTTCCCGCATTTACTCTCCTTTCCACATCTTCATCAATATTTCCTTCCCTTGTTAACAGACTCCCCAAATATACAAACTCACTTACTTGCTCCACACTTTACTCATATATCACTCATATTTCAATAAGTTGAAAAAATCAACGTAAAAAGTTCAGTGAAAATGTGCCATAAACTAAAGAAACTACGAGTAGACAATATCTCAATAATTTGACAAACTTAAAACTCGCGTAAGCCAGCTCGTCTCCTTGCAAACTTTGAAAACTTTCACAAACACTTTTTTATTACAGGCTGTTTTAAAAGATTGAAAAAGAATCTTTGTGGTCTGTAAAACTCCGTGGCTTAAATGATATTTCAGAATGTTCGAACACCCGGGAGTATTGTCTAAAACCGAACCTTTCTTTCCAAAACTTCCATTACTTTTTACTAAGGATTCCGTTCTAAAATCGCCAATTCTTTCACAATTTTTTTCAACGAAAATGTAGTTTGTTTCCGCACTCGAAACACGACTATTACATTAATTTTCATACACAAACTCCCATAAAAATTTGCATACAAACTATCCACAGGAAAAGCACGGAAAAAACTCTTTTGTATTAAAAATTTAGAATTAAAACAAACACGAACAACAAATAGGCGGAAAAATGATACGCGGGCATCGCGGGCGTGTTGAAACTCCGTACAGAATACATGTTTTAATTCCCACAGCTATATGTGCTTTAATTACGTTTTCGTGTATTTATATGTGTACTAAAGCGGTTATATCAGAAGTTTACTTGACAAACGGCCAAGGAAAAAACGCGAGGAAGCTTCGATTTTTAAGACATGAAATCGCCAAAACAGGCAGCAGACTTGGTGATCAAACTCAAACTCACTTTTGAATTGTCAAAGAGTCGATCAGTTAGTCAGAAAGTTGAAGCTAGTTGCCCATTCAAAACAATAAAACGAAGACGGAGAAAAACGGGGCAAGAAATTCCACGGACACTCTTTTAAATCAAGATATTAATTACAAAATCCTGAGTACATTATTCTAGTTGCTTCTATAAGTGAGAACAAAGTAAAAAATATTTAAAAACAATTCAATATAAGATTAAAAATAAGCCGTGTCAGTTAAGAGATGAACAGTCTCAACTGACGGCGCCCGTTCACGAACATGACGCTGCCGCTGATCAATAGGTAGGACTAGTAAAGGCAGTATTATTTCAGCAGCAGTATTTTTTTGTTTCTACGAATATACCCATTACAAAACTCAAGGAAATTCAAGTTCCAAGTTAATCTTGGGAAGTTCGTATTAAAGAAAGAAAGAAAGAAAAATATTTTATTTGGGACACGCACAGGAAATACAGTTAAAAAAGAGCATATAAAAGTAACAAAATAAACATTAAAAAGCAAAAAAACAAAAAAAAGAAATCAGAATAAAAAAAAAAGAGACCTGTGCGAGGCCAAAAAGGCTCCCATCTCAGCATAAAGCTGCGATATTTAAAAAATAAATACCGCAACGCTGGTATTCTGATAGGGCCTGTGTGATGCCACGGACATACCCACGGATATCAATTAAAAATAGCAAGGGGAATAAAATCAAATAAAATAAAATACAAATACTAGAATACTTGAAAAGAAAAAAACAAAAACCGTCAATAAGGTGTAAAGATCGACTCACGCTTGACGCCCGACAATTAATTATTCTTGTAAGTTAACTAAGTAGTTTATTGCCTAAGAAAGTGTCGGAAGTGCTAGAAGCGGCAACGTGGTTACCTTGCGTAGCTTTTAATGAAGTGATAAGAGTTTATAGTGTACCTTAATTAGAATTAGCTTATGTAAAATGGACTTTTTTTCTCAACGTTGTTCCCATGGTAAAAGTTGTTCATTTTTAACATAACCCGAAGGGTTAGGCAGAGTACCTGTAGTACACTCACATTTCGCCAGTTATGCTTGAAGTGGGTGGGTACGTACAGTGATGAATGAAAGCTGGTATGATGTTCACTAGCTGGGTATAAATAGTTTCCACACACGTACAAAGTTCGAAGAACAAAAGGTAAGAGTTTACACACAAAGAGAAGCACAGTAAGATTACAGAAGCTCAAGTAGATAGAAAGCAGAGTACATTATAATAGCGTTGGTAACAAGCGCACGAGATGCATACGATAACTTAGTTAGTGAAAGCTAGCATTAGCTTAAGTCGCATGTAATTGACGCGGCCCTATTTCCATCAGCCGGGCATAATCCACACCCCGGGCTGCTACTGAGCAATTCCTTATGGAAAAACCCAACAACACTGCCCGACCTAGGAATTGAACCCAGGACCTCATGCTCAGCTGTAGCGCTTACGACCACATCGAGGCAGTTATTAAAGTACGTCCCTCATTTAACCCAACACCCCGTAATCCGTATACGACGTATGTATACCTATGTCAAAGCATTGATATATTTATATAATGTGTCTATGCGTGTCCCAGAAAATGATTGGTTCCGTTCACCAAGCAATCTATTAGTGTTTTTTAAACGTTTTTCCATTTGATTGACGTTGCGTTGAACCCTCTCGTGAACCTTTCTGGTATAAAAAAGTCACTTTCAAGTAATCGCCGATTTTATCGCAGTGATGGGACAAGAACTATCTACTCGAATCAATTTCGATTAAGATTCAGTTTCGCGTAATATTTAGACGAATGAACTACTTTTAAAGCAATAATCTTGACCTTTGATAGGGGTTGAAGGGGCTCGTGGCTAAGTAAGAACAGCCGCACGGGTCAATCGATCAGGTTAATCTACGCTGGCCGCGGTCGGTCCGTGGATGGGCGACCACCTTTACATACCGAGACCCACCCATGCATCGGAAAGCACGTTAAACCGTTGGTCCCGGCTGTCATTCGTGGATCTTTGTCAGTCGTTACAGATCGTTAGAAGCCCGAAAGTCTGACCACCAGTCTTAGCAAGGGGTATCGTATTATCCAGTAACTGGGTTGTGGAGATCAGATAGGCGTCGCTCCATTTAAAATACTGGTATTTAGCTGCATCCGGTTAGACTGAAAGCCGACCCCAATATAGTTGGAAAAACTTTTTTACAAAAAAAAAGTCGGTTGTATTTTTTTGTAAAAAAGTTTTTATTTTCACTTTTTAGTTGTGTACCTACCCCACACAAATTCTAATACCACTACCTGCAAAACAAACTAGAACATCATACATATAAAAGTGGGGAAAAAATACGTATTATTGAAGCTCAAAACTACCAAAGCAAAGTTAATCAATTTTATATGGGACCAACTGTGATACCCTCTCGAATAAAACAAAAAAAAAAAACCAAATCGGTCCAGCCATCCAGAACCTCGTCCTTTTTGAAGTCGGTTAAAAAGGCTAGGCAGATGATGAATCTTGATCTTTAATGAAAATAATGTCGTGAAAATAATAGTTTTAAAGGGACTTAAACTATTAATCTTCAAAACAAAAGCATCTATATTAAATAGAGTGTACGCAATATAATGACATTGTTAAATAAGCAAAAATCATTTCTCATTTCAGTAAATGTATTTGTCAGTTTCACGCCAATTATTCGATTAGCGTTCGCAATTAAAATCGAATAATTCGATTCAAAATGTTTATTCGGATGACGTCACTATTTTATAGCACGTGCAGTTCAAGCATTTTACTTGTCACGGAGGGAATTTTATACCTTTCGTTTGAATAAGAAACGTTGTCGTTTTTATGAATATTGTTTCACGCTTATCTGCACTCTTTCATCTAGGAACAATGTAAGAGCACATCTCACAGCTTTTGTCTTTACGATCTGATGACTGTAAGTTTTAGGTAATCCAAAAAGATACTACATCAATCTATCTATATAAATATAGAGAGAAGTCCTAACTGACTGACTGACTGACTCATCAACGCCCAGCCCAAAACCTTGAACCTAGAAAGCTGAAAGGACACTGGCAACCACCCATACTTTGTCTGGCCCAGTTTTTCAACTAAACGGACAATTATAATATAAATACTAAAATGACTGTTGATTAACATTAGTTACTATGAAAACATCAATATCAATATTGATCATGGGAATATCGAGATAATAGAGAGATAGATAATAGAGATGGGTGGGTTTTTAGTTCATTTGCGTTTTTCGAGTTGACACATAATTGGCTTCTAGCATTTTTATCCACTATCGAAATCAACACAAAACCAACCATAAACGTTGCAGTTAACAAAAATATTTGAATATTTTGACTTACAGGATTATTCTTGAAGGTCAACATATAATGTTAAATAGGGTACATTTTTATTTAATAATTAATGTGAAATTATGATCTCTGGCATCTCTGCTTAAAATATTATACTATTTTACTCACTGGCAACCCAGTGAATGACTTCTTCATTTCAATTCCAAGGTCAGCTCATTCAAAGTGACTTCCTGTATCATCTTCTTTTTTTATCGTTTTTCCTTAGCCCATGATTAAAAGGCTTTTACAAACGACGATAAATAAACATTGAATAAAAGCATTTATTTTTCATATATTTCTCTGTTGTCCTCGGCCTTGTTGCAACTGGGCCTAATTTTGCCGGTGTCCTTTGTACAGAGGCACGCTTTATAATGTAAGCAAGGAATAAGGAAGGATTTCCCGGAAGTACGTTCCCGTGGGATATTTTCCGATATCCAACTGGGCGAAGCCGCGGGCAAAAGCTAGTTAGCCATACAACCAGCCGGTCTATTCTGTAAAAATTTCATCGTGAGTACTTAAGGGAAGTGAGCTGCCATTCCACCTGATGGATTGCCACTATTGCGAGCTCACTACACAAGTTTTCACAGTGAGATTTTACAGAATAGATCGGCAGGTATACTGGGTGTGTCAGAAAGGTGTGGTTACATTGGTGTGTGGTCAAAACAACAGACCATCAAACTGAACAACTTTCTCCATAAGAGCACGGCATCGTAATCGTATAAAAGGAAAAAATATCAGCCGTCCCATACGGGTCGAGTAGATATTAAAGCTTGTTACGGGACAGCTGATATTTTTTTCTCGATTACAATGTTGGTCCCATGGAGAAAGTTGATCAGTTTGATGATCCACACCCTTAAATTTGACTACATTACCTTTCTGATACACCCTGTTTATGTGTATAACCTCTTTCTTAGTTTCAATTTCTGGGTTATTCAGCAATATTTCCAAACCTTTACAATTTTATACATCATATTTCGAAGCTCACAGAATGATAGGACGACTGCGATAAAGCTGACTGAAGTGGCAATGCAGACGTGTTCTTGAGTGGAGACCGCGAATCGGCAAACGTAGTGTAGGACGCTCTCGAAATAGGTGGAGCGACGGTCTTCGCACCGCGGTTGGTAGTAGATGGATGAGAGTGGCCGAGGATTGAACACTGTGGCGAACAATTGGATAGTCCCGGTCTTAGTAATGGTGGAGTAATGGGGAGCATCATGATACATGAAAGAAAACTCTATACAACATTATTTTTAGTATATGCGAAACCTGAATATATTTTGTTCAGAATAAATCACTGAATCGATTCCAATAAGTTTTATAGCGTGTTATATTTTGCCCCAAAAATCTTTAAAAAAGGTTACAATATGGACACCGAGCGACAAACACAAGTCACGGCAAGTCATAGTGGCACTAGGCACGGGCGCATAGCGGGCGCCGCGTGGTGATCATGTTTTTGTACGGAGAACCAGGTATCATAACAAGCTTATAACTTTATGATTTTTCATGATACAGTTTTGAAATTTTATACATAGATTCTTTACATAAAAATACTAGACACGTGTTTCGGGTTTTGCATATACTAAAACTAGTGTTGTATATTGTAACCATTAAGAACCCTATATACAAAAACAACGCCCTTTCTAAAGCCGTGAAAGAAAAACAACCAAGGTTATCTCATCTCATGAATGTTTTCTTCGAAATATCTTTCCTCTTACAAAACAAAGGGTGCTTTATCACAAAGGGGTAAAGTGGAAAATCGTTTATAAATTCCAAATAGGAATCAGATGTCAAAAGTCTAACTTCGGATTACGACAAAAGGAGTTTAATGAGGGCCACGCCCATTATTTCAGACCTCATTTAGACTGGAGTTTAAGCCTTTGAGACTGAGTCCTATCTTCATGAAGTGTGCCATGAATTTTAATGTGTCTTTCAAAGACACTGTTAGTATCTAACAAAGTAACAGTGTTATAAATTTTTGTTGAAAATGGTTTACATTGACAATAATGACTACAGTCCGACCGTCGAGAGAATGCGTTTTTGACACCCGTCAGTTTCATTTTAACGAATATGTGTTTTGGGAGTTTGGTCCTTATTACAACTAGAAATTGTCCAATTTATAGATGTCAGGAATGCATTCTCTCGACGGCCGGACTGTAGGGAGTCGGCAAATTAATTTTTATTACATAAATAAAGATAGAAGGAAAAATTGGTTATTCTGCACAAATAAGACGCACATCTATCTTGTATCAATCAATCTGCCTAGCCTTTTCCCAACTATGTTGGGGTCGGCTTCCAGTCTAACCGGATGCAGCTGAATACCAGTATTTTATATGGAGCGACTGCCTATCTGACCCCCACAACCCAGTAACTGGGAAATACGATACCCCTTAGTAAGACTGGTTGTCAGACTTTCGGGGTTCTGACGACCCGTAACGACTGTCAAAGATCCACGAATGACAGCCGGGACCAATGGTTTAACGTGCTTTCCGAGGCACGGAGGAGTCTCGGTATGTAAAGATGGTCACCCATCCACGGACCAACCCCGGCAAGTGTAGCTTAACCTGATGGATCGACCCGTGCGGCTGTTATTACTTAGCCACGAGCTCCTCGTCTATCTTGTATCATCTATCTATATAAATAAAAAGAGGAATCCTGACTTACTGACTGACTGACTGATTGACTGACTCATCAAAGCCCAGCCCAAACCCCTGGACCTAGAAAGCTAAAATTTTGCGCAAGAGGTTCCCTTTATAATGTAGACAAGGAATAAGGAAGGAAATCCCGGTAGTACGTTCCCGTGGGATATTTTCCGACATTCACGCGGGCGAAACCGCTAGCAAAAGCGATTTGGGATAGATATACCAACAATGGATATACCAACCCAAAGAATATAATTTGTAAAATCCACAGGTCAAGTCTTAAATAATAATAGTCACAACAGCACGTCAAATAGTTAGTCAAATAACCCGCCCCTAACTGTTCCTGGCGCAAAGGTGCCCATAACACTTGCAGCGTTGCCATGTTGTGTGGCAATGGCTGACCTTTGCACCAAGAACGAGCCGGAGCGGGAATCACCCGTTTTTTCACGAAGTTTATTTAGTTAGAGAGCTTATAATCATTAATTAAACATAAAATACACACACAGTTTTCAGTTGGTTCAGTTTCAAATTTTTTTCAGTAATTAAAAAGACTAGTGCGGAAATCGGTTGTCATGGTATGGGCATGTGATGCGGAGGAGTGAGGAAAATGTCGTGAGGAAAGTTTTGAGTATGAATGTCGATGGCTATAAGAGTAGGGGAAGACCAAAGAAACGATGGATGGATTGTGTGAAAGATGACATGGCTAGAAAGGGGGTGACTACCGAGATGACGAATAATAGAGAAGAATGGAAAAAAAGGACATGTTGCGCCGACCCCAAATAGATTGGGATAAGGGCAGGAGAATGATGAATTAAAAAGACTAAAAAAATACGTATATCTACATAAGTGCAACTAGTCAATGCTGTCAATCTTCGCCAACCTTCCCATCGAGAAACAGTCTATTATCATTATCCATTTAAAACCAGTCAGTTGACAAATACCTAGCCTCGCTAATGGATATGCAAATTTCTTTAGATCCATACAATATCGTAACCATAAACTAATAAGATAAAAACGTATCTAACCTTTACATGCTCTTAACGTAATTGGATTTAGATAAACGTGGATATACCAACGTTGTTCAGAGGCTCGAAACAAGGTTATCGAAAGCTTGTGTATTTAAAATTAGATTATTTTAGTGTTTCCTCAATCGATTTTGTCGATACGGTATGAGGGCTTCTCGAGACATCGAGTTTGCATCGAGTCAAATCGAATAGGGGCCGTAAATGTCAATGTCAATAAATGTAAACGTCAACAATCTTCTAATTGTATAGAGCATTGAACCTCAATGGTAAAAAGTGTGCAGTTGATTTAAACTGAGCGTCCACTGGTCCGCGCCGGCCGCAACGCACGCACGGCACGCAACGGATTTTGGTTTGTTTGTATGAAGAAATGAAAATGCGGGTGGTACCGGTAGTGGATGCAGGTGCTATATGAATTCATAGAAAGCAAAACGAAATCCATTGCGTGCCGTGCGTGCGTTGCGGCCGGTGCAGACCAGTGGACGCTCATCTAACGCGTCAAACAACTTGAACCGGGCGGTGTGGTGACGTTTTAAGTTTTTTTACAGCGACTGCAAAGTACATGCACGATCGACGCCGTCTTGGGTCTAGTTATTTGACGCACACTGTATGGTCCTAGATTAGCGGTGGCCGCCACATAGCGACCGCAATTTACCGGCGAATGACGTCAATGAAATATTATTTATGATAGTAAGTTGGTGAATAACGCTCTCTAGGAAAACCTAGACATTGTGTTTGACACCGTAAAATCAAACCCACTGCCATTATTTGCATGACAGCCGTCACTGCGGCCGTTATGTGGCGGCTGGCGGCCACAGCTCTTCTAGGAAACCGTAGCTTTAGTGGCTTAGCAAACTGTAACAAAGATATTTAGGTAAATGATATTTATACTTACTTAATATGTGTTAGAAATAAGATACCAAAATCAATCTGCCTAGCCTTTTCCCAACTATGTTGGGGTCGGCTTCCAATCTAACCGGATGCAGCTGAATACCAGTATTTTACATGGAGCGACAGCCTATCTGACCTCCACAACCCAGTAACTGGGTAATACGATACCCCTTGGTAAGACTGGTTGTCAGACTTTCGGGCTTCCGACGACCCGTAACGACTGTCAAAGATCCACGAATGACAGCCGGGACCAACGGCTTAACGTGCTTTCCGAGGCACGGAGGAGTCTCGGTATGTACAGAATGGTCACTCATTCACTGACCAACCCCGGCAAGCGTAGCTTAACCTGATGGATCGACCAGTGCGGCTGTTATTATTTAGCCACGAGCTCCTCGAGAAATAAGATACCAATTAGTATTTATTTAGTCACGTATTTCACTGATGTCGTAGTGACTGAGTAGTTTCATTTTCAGCACAGAATAATAAAGTTACAGTAGTTTATCTGGGCAGTGATCTTTAATTAATTACCTACGGCCGTTCGGTACATAAATACGGTCCGTCCATGCATGAGCCCATACTAGCTCAGCTTGTTATCTTGCTTGCACGATACTGCTCGCGGACTGAGTGAAAGCGACACTGAGTGCGGTGCTGGGTGCCGATAGTTTAGATAATTGCTTTTTTTTTTACAGTGAAAATAATGGTAATTTGAAAAAAATAAGACCTGCTTTATAGTTAGTTCAGTTAGTATGCAAAGTTTCATTATATAATTTGAAGTATTTTTTTAATACCAGCAGTTTATTGTTCGGTTTGGAGGTAACTTTGGAAATTTTATTCCATCGAGAAAATTTTATGCAATCGTGTTTTCGTCAAACATTGTACTTAATATTAATCCTCAAATTTACCATATTATTTATTTCAAAATTCATGTTGCAGTATTTTCGGCATAACGGAGGATCATGCTAAAACATTTGAGGTAGCACTTGAACTGTTGCGTACTGGTATATACTGAGATTTCGAATCGCGTCGTTTCAACCGTTATCTATTAAGATAAACTACTGTAACATTATTATTCTGTATTTTCAACATTTTTATTTGTTTATTTTTAAATACGATTGTAGGTACTAATTATTATTTTACGTAGAAAACTATAGTCTACCTACTATGTAACAAAAACCTACATATTCCCAGAAATGTGACTAATTAAGAGTACCTATCAATTAACTAATTAAGCTTTTTATTCTGTTGTTTCAGGAGTGGATGATACGCACAAGTTTCTGGGAAACGACACACATACAGATTACTTCAGATTATTATTAAGAGACGGAAATTATCTCCTAGTCGGCGGAAGGTGAGTACTTGTCATTATAACCATAATAAATATTGATGCCAAAACTTTCCGCTCTTAAAAGTATTACAAATTCAAATTATGACTTCAGAAAAAAGCGCGGTTTAAATATACAACGTCACGCCCCAAAATTATAACGGAAATTGTGAAATGTACGAGCTGTTTGTATTTGTAGGCTAAATTCTTTGTAGAAAATGTAAACATAATGAAAACATAATTCACCCAAATCGCCTTAATTACACTTCGAAGAAATGCTCGTTATTACACGAAGTTGCTTGGAATTAATTCGACCGTCTACAAATACCACTTATGAAACACGTGTCAGAAACATAAATAACCGCGCCGCCATTCGCATAGTAACACCTATTTCGTTTTAAAGACTCCAAGTTATACATTCAAATGAGATACTTAGTTATTTGTTTTTCCCAACTCCACTCCAATTCGTTGCAAAGTTGGGGTACCCTTAACCGCACCGACTGAAGCGGTAAGAACGTGCTGTATCTACCCGCAACCGCAGAGCTAACTCAGATGCACCTGACGCCGTCCCTCTCGCACTCACATAGATGTAGATAACGCCGTCTCGTTTGCATTTATAAAGATTTTTGGCTTGAGTTTGGATGGAGGCAAGACGACTCAAAAACACCCGCCCGCCCGCCGCCTACAGTCGCCATTTTATTACGATTTTGTGAGGAGCGACTGTCGATAAGTTATCTAAAATGTATTAAGCACTTGAAATTGAAGTGTGCTCTAATATATCCTACTGATCTTTGAAGGGATAATCTTCACTGTAGCGAGCTGAAACGTTTCATGAAAATATAGCTCTGTTGTATTTGTATGTCGATAAGATCGTATAATTTTTTGTTAAATTTGTTGGACTAGGAAGAAATGTTGGAGAATATTTTCTGGAAACATTAATCTCCTCATAGCTTGATGAATGAACTCCAAAAACTCTTGAACATATTCCAACGCTCTAGATAAAAGTTTATGTTAATTAAGGCGCTGCGAAATTATATTAGGTAGGTACGTATAAAGCGGAAGCTTTTTATGATTATAAAAGTACTAAAACACTCTCATTTTAGATCCCACTTTCAAGATAAAAAATATTAACATCTTTCAGACATTTCACAAACTGAAACAGTCATTTTAATGTCTTTGTGTTGAGTCAACTTCTAAGAAAACTGTCAAACAGATTTTCGAAGCAAATTTTTGTCAAAATGACAATAGTTTCATCATTTCATCGACATGATACCCTCACTAGAGGCCAGGCAGAGCCACGCGACACATCTGCCTGCCTCGTAGCCGCAAGCCACTGTTTACATTCCACCGAATATAATTCTTTGTTTTTATGTAAATACTGCTCGCGTGCCTCCCACTTCTGTAAACCCTTTGTTATATAAATAACAACAATTGTAGCCTGTAATTTTCTACAGTAATCGCAGGGGCGAGGAAGAATGCTCTTTAGTTTCGAAAAAAACCCGCCTCGTGTTAAGAACTGGGAAAAATCTTTACATTCCCATTTAGTGAGGAAAGTAGTCGTGTTTACAAAAGCAAATGTAATAAATGGTAAACATTCTGTTTTGTCTACATTTTGTTTTGTGATTTTATCTTTTTGGTCGCAATTGTAGCGTCTCATTTCAAATGTTTGTGATGTTTGATAAATGTTTTAACTGAAATGAAAACGTGTTTTTACAACTCGTTTTAAAATATATTTGTAGAAACTGATGGCCCAATATAAAACAGAATTAAATGACACACATCAACAAGTAAATCGTGACATACAGTCGAAAGTTTAAAGAGTGAATTTAATTTTCCAACGATGCGATGGGGTGTTCCAAGATTATTATATAAAACAAGCGTCTGGCGTCCATAAAAACCATAGATATGTAGCAAATTGGACAATATTTTCCACAACGAACGACGACTGTGTCCGTATAATTTGAAATATTCATCCGTTCTAGCAAAGTTTGCATTTCTTTCCAAATCAGATTTACATGACAATGGTCACGTCGTCGTCGCCCGATGAAATTCTCATTGCTGGAACTTGCCTGTGTGGGATTTATTAAAGGGAGCAAAAAGGTTTGTAATAAAACTGATGTCGAGACGGGTCCTGACGTGCCGAGAAGACCGCACCAAGTGGAGACTACTTTTGTTTACACTTTGCTGGTTATCATTGTCTGTGTGAATGTGATGACGCATGATCGTGTCAGCGGTCGATATTTACTAGAGATTCTTTGGGAAATCAGTCCTGTTTTTGTCGAATTAGGTACCTACCTACTCAAATAAAATATATTTTAATGTAGCACCATTTGCATAGATCAAAAGCAATTAAGATTACTAATAAAGTTTACATACATTATTGGTTTTTGAATTATTTAAATCAAAAAGAAAACCTCAAGCGGCGGAAGTATAATAACCTTATCGGTAATTATATTTTTGAGCCGTTTGGGGTTGAAACCCTTGGGCCGTGGGGTCCGAGTGCACATAGTTTGTTCAACGAAATCTCCAAACGGCTGGTTGACACTTGCCGTGATCCAAGGGCTGGCTTTTACCTTGGCCAGCGGCTTAGCATTGCCATACAATGTGGCAATGCCGCCAGTCTCTTGGGTACTTTACCAGTCGACAGCGATGCGGAGGAATTTTTCGACGCCATATTTTAGTTTTTTAATAGTTTTAGTTATGTTACCTTTTAGTAAAATAATGTTTTTAGATATTGCTTAATTAATTTTAAATCACACGTATCAACATTCTTTAAAAAATACAGTTTAATGTATAAATCAGACATGACTGTATGCTATTATAATACAATACACAAGCGTACTCAAGTCGAAACCAATAAGAATAAATATTCTGAGAGTGTCATCTGTCGTTGAAGTATTAATTCCATTATAAAGTCAAATAGTATTTATAAATAATGTTCAGAAGTAGTCTCATTATACGGCAGACATTGATTTGAATAAGTAATTCTAAAAATAATGTTGAACTAAGGTCATTTGTCGCGCCCTAAATTGATGGAAATCTAAAAATAATAATACATGAATACATTACCTACTTGTCGTGGGCGATTCAAGGGTATGTACCTTTCATGAACAGTAGGTATAATGCCATTAATTACCTATATTTCATTAGATAATACTGAACTATTGTACCTACCTACAACTCGACACATTTCATTGTGTCAATGAAACAATAATTTAATTTTTTTTTTTTTGCTGACTGCTCCTGCTCTTGACCTCCATCACGCCTGATGGCAATCGATGGATGAGGACTATGATGGAACGAGCGTGCCCAGAAGATGCCTGTTCACTCTTGCTTTGAAGGCAGACGGGTTACCTACATGTGGAAGGGACACAGACGCTGGCAGAGAGTTCCACGCTTTGGCTGTGCGCATAATAAATGTGGAGGAAAAGCACTGTGTACAATGTGTGCTACGAAAGATGAGACTTGACATACCACGTAGTTTGACTTGCGCAGTAGATTATAATTCTCTGATTCTGAGTATTCAGATGTAAAGGTCTCTTTAGCTGTATGAGGTCTGAGGCGGGAAGGGACCGGGCGTCAGCGGGGCGGCGGAAAGAGCGCGGGAGGCGCGATACTGCGCTCGTCAAGTCTCATCGTTCGTGGCACGCATTGTACCAACTGGTCGGGGTATCAACCATACAGTCATTGCTTTTGCATTGCACAGCTCGAAACGGTTACAAAAGATTTAATCTTTCGCATATCTGGCCCATGTTGCCTTATTAAAAAAACACGCATTAGGTTTCACAATACAGCACAGCAATTCGACCTGTCTTCGATTTTCTGTAAAATGATCAACTTTTATTTAAAGCTGTAATTTTTAGCCTATCTAGCCCTTTTAAAAATTACCTACTCAAAAAGTAACACGCGTTAGGTTTTAGCAAACATACAAGACCTTATTTTTCCGCCCGCAGCCGATTTAATCTCCATTGGCCTAATGAAATTCAAATACTATGTATGATAATATCTGCAAAACATACTTGTTTGTATAACACATGTCGCGTTATGCTGTGGCCCCCACGAACGCGGATACATAAGGGCGTATATCCACTTATGTAGCTCAATGTAGATGAGAGTAGTTGAGCCGACATTGGCGGAATGAAAGGCTTTTAAACAGCAGTAGGTTTTGATTGTGACTAAATTGTTTTGTGGTGGCATCAACAACACCACAATGCGAACTACGCATCAAAGACCTGACGTCCTGCATCGCACAAGCAGAGTTTACTGCGCGACTATCTAGTATATACAGGGTGTAAGGGACAGCCGTCCGTAGACTGATGGGGTGAATTCAGTATATAAGACTAAGGTGACCTGTACATGAAATTTTTTTCGGAACGTTATTGGTATCCAATAAACCTGATTTATTTTATTACCTCACACGTAATGTATCATTACCGTGGCAAAACGCACGTAGCGAACGGCGTGGCGACAGCGCAGCGCGTCGTATTTATTTCAACATGCATTGCTGATTTCTTTTATTTTAGCTGTTTTATTTAATGTATGTATGAATGTAATTTTACATTGAAATAAATAAGTAACTGAAAAAAAAACTTTCCTGAGAATTTTTTCGGTGGAATATGATTCAAAATAGGAAGCTGAATGCACCCTGTTAGTTTGCGGAGGGCTGTCCCTTACACCCTGTATACAACATCCGACATCAAGCGTCAGGCAGTTGCCCATCAGACACAACATATCCATCTGGTAAAGTTCACTCATCCTCTATAGAAAAGGGAGGATGAGTGAACTTTACACCCCGGTCCTCACAGCTCTATATTTTGATGTCATGTTTTCTACTTAACAATGTTTAATTTTAAATTAGTAACATAGGATACTAATGCTGCGGGTCCATGTTACTCGAAAATAAATATTTTATTATTATTTTTATACGTTTACATATCTCGGGATTCTGGGGTCCCGGACCTTTGGAAGGCGTACGAGGGGCCCAAGTCAACTCGCAGAGACTCGTTAGACGCTTTCAGTGAAATAAAACACCAACCGACGGTTATCCCTGTATGCATTATGCAAGTATACCAACATGTGCATTAAGGACAACCCGCGGTTGGTGTATGGGTCTATTGCAGGATATGGAAACAAAGATATTGGACTATGGATTTCAGTGGCTAAAGGAGACTGGTTACCTAGAGCCATGGACTACGACTCCTGCCTGATGAATGTTTTATTATACATGGAAAAAATGGCAGGGGGTGGCTTGCACACTCAATAATGGGGTTACTAGCACTTAGTGACGTAGCGACAAGGGAGCAACATACATATCCTGAGGTGCTTGAGGAGTAGAGAGGCATTCCACGGCTCTCATAACAATCCCAGAGCCTGGAAGATGGTCAAGATCCCTATAACCACTTGCTGGAATAATTCCTTCCTCCGAGTACGTTTTTTCTTGCGAATCTCTACTCAAGCCGGCCAATAAAGGCAAGAATGAGTTGGGAGCTCTGTTCCCGTCAGTGTTCACTCCAGCCGGTCTATAAAGGCAAGCCGGAGATGAGGAACAAGACTTCTCCCGGGAGATATTGTCCATGGGGTTGCTACTGCCCAACAGCTCGCCACATACTGCCCTGCGGGTTTTTGTATCTCTCTTGGTATGGCTTCTTACCCTAGACCTATTTCAGCAAAGTAAATTACCGGCACAGACCCAGAGTTTGGAGCACGCAACACCACCACGACTCAACGTAAAAATACGACTTATTAATATAGGAACTTCAAAGATTAGACAACAATATTAGAAATTCTAGAAAGCGGCCTGCCTTATCCATCTCATAAATCCTTTTCATCCGTACAATTTTCCATTCATATCTTCTCCTTTAAAATCGTGCAGCCCTTACATTAATAGCCCTTATGACGCACTCCAACATCCCATGTTAAGCGGAAAACGCTTCGAGATACGTTTATCTCAACTGTCGAAAACCCTTTCGTATCCAGACGAAGTTACACTATTATTGTGCAGGTCTGCAGGCCGTAGTGGCGTAGTCGCTCCGGTCCCCGCCCGTTTCACACCCGTACCCTTAATTTTATAAGGTCGCTTACCAGCCGGAAACGTTATTCGGTGCGCGTCCCATGTAATGGTATTCCCCTGTAGTGTGATCCTCTTTTGTGTGCCTTTTAACGAAATTAACGTTGTTTCGACCGGCTCATATACACACGATGTTATCAAAGCAGCAGCGTTTACATAAACCCCTTCAGATTTTGGCGGCAACCAATCCCAAGATTGCGCGTCGATTTTTATGATGAGGGTCGGGCGAAGGAATTGATTTGAATTGAGCCTAGCGTTCAGTTAGTTTCATGTTTTATTACAATAATACTGTTTGGAGGAAAATATCTGGTCGTTATTCTATTTTTCTCCAATTCTATTTTTGAAAAGGGAAAAATAGCCACATTTATTCCTCTACTTATATTTATCGTAGATATTTATAATACATACTAATTCCATGCTTTTTTCTGAGGGATCCTGTCCCAAAGCCAAAAATAGTTATATCAACCTTTTTTCTTGCCATAGAAAAAAACATCATAATGCGCGGTTTCAAGTTCACTTCACCATTCTTCGTATACCTATCCTCATAAAAGTGTACGTGTGTATCATTATGTAGCTGAGTTTTCTCTCAGCATATTATACAGAGGACGTTAGCAGGGGCTCGCAAACACCGGCAAATGGCCACTTGTGGCCTTATCACACGCACACCCACTTTTACATAATGGCCGTCAAAATGATACTTGCTGATTTCGTTTTTACGTCGCCACCTAAAAGTGTGTAGGTGTAGTATGTTTGTGTACCTGTAGAAAAGTGGCGTAAGTAGATATTGAGTAAGTTTGAGAATAAGTACTTTTGCGGTTTACGGTACTGGTAACTTTCGGACGTTGGGAGTGGTTATGTATTTTTTTGTTATTTAATCCATTTTACAATCAATCTCTTCTGCCATGTATAGCCTGTATACGAAAAGTAATAAAAATGTGTCGTTTTACACCGACACTCCACTATCCCACGACGATATTTCACATCGCACAACCTGCAAACCCATCGAATCTAAAATACGAACACAAAATTCAACGGTCGTAAAAATCCGCACCAAAATAACAATTTCAAAATATTTCCTAACCTATTTCGAAAATACAATTTTCATTTCGTAGTTTCTCGTCAATTGGCGCGTTACTCTTTTTTACACTGTATTCATGTACGTCCACGTATTATAAACTCGACGCAGTCAATTTTCGCACAGCATTTTTACATCACGTAATAACATCGGGGCTGAATAAAAGGCTGAATAAATAAATCTGCTCCTAATTAATCATATTCATACGGGCCCCAGTCGGAAAATCAATTTTGAATATGAAAACATTTGGTGGACAAAAAGTCCTCACTACGAGTTTTTAAGCGTATTATATCTTCAACATGGCGCTCTTATCGTGTTTGTGCAAAGTTTTAGGTACCCTTCCTTCGTTAGGTACGGTTTATAAAGTCAGTTTACTTTTGCGAACACTAATTAAATAGAAAAACATGGCTTCAAGTATTTCCAGATTCAGGATAAACAAAGCCCTTTTAGTTCGTTGTGTTTATAAAAAAGTCGTAATTTTTTTGTGGAACGGTTGTGTCACTTTCGTAGGTAGTTCTTCAAAAAATATTCTCCGCGTAACTTTTATGACGAAATTTTTTTTAATGAAATTAAAATTTAAAACTTTAAATGACAATACACACATTTAAAACGACCGTCAAAATAATAAGTACAATTTTATTATGTGTAAATCGGTGCAAAAACTACAGTAGACATATAAATTTTGACATTTCAGTGGATTTCAAATTTGGAAATTACCATGAAAGTTGTGCCACGAAAATTACGAAAATTTTACATTTTTGAGAATTACGATTAAAGTGATAGGTAAACTAACGAACAAAATACTTGGGAATAAT
The DNA here is from genome assembly GCA_946251885.1 of Cosmia pyralina. Taxonomy (NCBI): domain Eukaryota; kingdom Metazoa; phylum Arthropoda; class Insecta; order Lepidoptera; family Noctuidae; genus Cosmia; species Cosmia pyralina. The sequence goes on from OX276357.1 coordinate 17,011,900, forward strand.
CTCGAAGATCTTATCTTAATCCTTAATTCAACACGAGTTGGAAAATTATAAACATTACCTTCCAAAAGTGCGCATGACAGTTTCTTGACTTCTTGAAAATATTCAAAGAATAACTTAACGCGTTTTTTTTTTTTTGAAGCAATGAACGTAGTGTCTTCTGCACACTTCTGAGCGTCTGCGCAGCTAAAACTTGTAGCGACAAGTTAACGCTCTTGGAATTTTGTTGCGAGCTCGCGAAACTAGCAAAATCGTGTGACAGAGACATAATGTCTATTAAAAATTGTAAATTAAGAGATACAACTTTCTTTGGTAATTATAATGCATAGTTAAACAGAAGATTAATTTGATGTATTATGCATTATATGCTTATGAATATAATACAAAGGTTATCAAAGTTTGCCGTGAGCGCGAACAGAGTGATGCGCGAAGAACACCGATTTTACTCCCGTTTTTGACATTAGATATATATATTTTTTTAACATTATAAATTATTTTATATGTTTATTGTTAAAATTATACACATATATAAATAAAGAGTAATCTGTTAAGACTGAATGTTTAATAGGTTAGGAATTATTACCGTGTGACCGCGTTTTGAGGGTCTTCGAAGAAGATTTTTTTTTTGTAAGAAGAGTTAAGGGAAAGTTACACCTATATTTTAAAAAGGTACTCATAGCAGAAAATCTTTATTAGATTTGATTACCGTAAGGTCGGGTTACTTTGACTCTAGGGCTAACTTTGGCCCAAATCGAGACAACTGTATAAACTGCCCGAAGTGTCACGACCACACAACCGAACGTCGTATGTCCTTCGGTAACTATTAGATGGTAATATAGACGCGTACTTGGGGAACCTTGTGTGGATTTAATGACAGTAAACATCTGTCTCGATTTGGGCCAAAGTTATGCCCTAGACTCAAAGTAACCCGCACTTACTGTACTTAAAGACCTGATTTTTTTTGCACAACAGAAAATGAATTTTCTTCTTTTTACTAAAATTAAAAACAAAATAAAACAACCCAAACTTTCATCTCTAATAAAATCCGTCCTATAACATCCTATTACGTGAAGAGGTCGAAAAAACAAAAGGGCAAAAGTGGAACGTTCGTGGCAAAAAAGGAACGAAGGTAATCAGCGCATCAATCACGGAGCCACCAGGCCTTGGAGTGGTCCCCAGGGTCGGAGCCACCGCTCAGCACTGATTGTGACGTATTTATAAGAGCTTCGGAGCTGACGGAATGACGCCACTGATGACGTAATTGGGTAAAAGTTTATTAAGTTTAAGTTGGATGCGCTAAGGTGGCCCGCGAAATTCAAATTTTCTTAAGTTTTTTGCAATTTCCAGGTCAGTGTCAGGTTGTATGTTAATTAAAATATGAGACGCGACCGTAGCTAATATGGCTTTACAGAATTATAATCATTAGAATCAGCAATACAACTCTATAACTTAGAATTGACCTCAAACCTAGCGATTTCATGAAATCATGAGGTTTGAGGTCAATTCTAACTTAAGGAGTTGTATTGCTGATTCTAATGATTATAATTTTGTAAAGCCATATTAGCTTAGGCCGCGTCTCATATTTTAATCAACATACAACCTGACACTGACCTGCAAATTGCAAAAAACGTTAGAAAATTAGAATTTCGCGGGCTACCTTGGCGCATCCCCCTTAATACGAGATTTTAAAATGTCTTGTTGAAAGTTTCGCCTGTAGGGAATTTTGGAAAATATGTAGATACAACAAAAACTATTTGCATAAGTAGATAGTTTAGAAATAAAGAATGTAGTAAAAGTATTCAAATATTTTTCTAAAATAAAAGAGTAATAAAATGCTCGTGAAACTATTTTAATGCTGATATTACAGCCTTGAAAACTAGATTACAGCGAGCGAGCAGACTTTATGAAATAAATTGAAGGCTTCTAGTACAATTTGATACTGATTCTGTCTGAGTCTATTCAAGTGTTTAATTTCTAAATGAGAGATCAATAGATATTTTTTTTTATTAACTTTTTTGCGTAATTTCAAAGAAATTGATTTAAGACTTCTTATATTCATACGAAGGTCTTTCGTTGCCCAATTTTTTCTCAGAAACCAATGCCTCTACTTCGTAAGGTTATAGACAAAAACAACTTTACTAGAAATTAACTGTCTCTATAGCTTTAAACCACAAACTGATTCCTCTAGGACTAACATGTATGAAATATTACTTACAGTCTACACTTACGTAGGATTGTACTTCTGTAACATTTCCAAATTAGTGTCTATTGTACAAACAACGTGAAGGGCGAGTGTACCCCACTGGGGTACGTACGTACGTACCCCACACCGTACACCGGGGTACACGGGACCCTTCAATTAGAATTAGCGAAATGAGAGGGCGTATGGAAACTCCTACTTAACACACAAAATAACATAAGTCAATAGCATTCCCTGCCATGTATGGAAAGGCAAAAGGGGGAAATGACGTCACATCGTCGACAATTTCCGTTTACACTTGAGAATAATAAAATTACTGAAATAATAACAAAGTTTCGTACCATTGTTATTGTTAACTTATGCCTGATAATGTTGAAAATGAAGTAATAGGAATAGGGAACTCATTTTCCCCATCTGTATTATAAATTATAATGTATGGTCGTGTTACCACTTGTGTATTAAATAGGGCTTCGAATGATATTAATTTACAGCATATTGATGAAGTCTTTGACAGAGCCTGAAACTACATTACTGCTATGATAATTATTATAATCGTAACCCGAATCGCCGTACTAAATTAATGTAGGTACGTACGTTACTAAAGTAATATTCCAAAATCACGTCATAGTTACCATTTTCGTCTGGTGAGTGGGACTGTGGGTAGTATGATGACCTTTGCACTAATAATACGATATCACGAATGTCTCCCCTAAATTATTGCAAATGTCAAACGACATCCGATCCACTCCAGCAAACAAACAATCATAAAAATAGAAACTCTAATGAGGTCGCAGGTGAGTAAGTGAATTTATAAACCGTATATGACCGTATGTAGTAAATCACACTAATATTATAAAGGTGAAAGTTTGTGAGTGTGTGTTTGTATGTTTATTATTTCTTCACGCTCAAACGGCTAAACCGATTTGGATGAAATTTGATATGTACCTAGATAAAGCCTGGATTAACACTTAGGCTACTTTTTATCCCGGTCTACGTGGGTGAAACCGCGGGGTGCAGCTAGTTATTTTTAATCAATTCCAAAGCGGATGTTACCAATACTTACGTCATTATGCTCATATATTACTCAGTAATTATTTTAGATTTTTGGCTAAATCAACGGTAACCTAACAGTAAACACCATTTGACGATCATTAAAAACTTGATCTTTTAATAATAAAAAAATACTCAGAACATTCCACCATTCCTTCTAATACGCCACTAATGAACCCACAAAACTTACCGGACTCAAGAAAATCAATAAGCAAACTTCTAAACACAGGTGTTTTATATACAAACGAGTAAATAAAACAACCTTATTATTACTACCATACGTTTCCAGTTCTTTTGATTAAACAATACAAGAGTTAGGGGCAATTTGAGGCAGTTCGGAGAAACTTACCCAAGACCAAGAGAACCTATTTGTTGTGGCCTAAACAAATAAAGTAGTTTGGGGGAAACAGATCAGTTAACTTCTTAAGTGTGTAAGGACGGCACCTTGCGCGTTTGGATTTGTTACAAATTGCCCAAGCTACTGTTTACCCCACCCTTCAAGATTTGCCTGAAGAGCAGTTTCTTCGTTGCCCCACTTTTATTAATTTAGTTTTCTTGGTACAGTCGAGTTAATGAATATATTTGCCCTTTCAGGCTTCAAAACCGGTCAAGAGCGAGTGGGACTCGTGCACCGAGGGTTCCGTTCCGATTTCTGAAAAAGTGTGCTATTTAGAGACATCGTTTTGTTTTTCCTGTAATCTTTACATAAACTTCTATCACATGGAATAATTTCAGATTTTTCTCTATGCAAACTTCGGAGATAAGGGTATTTTTTTTTTACATTTTTCATCAAAAGTCGAAAACTATGCGGCCCAACAAAAAATAAAATATTTTTTGAGAATGTGCAAACAGTGCTCTTTCATAAGATACCCCACATGCCCTAGTAGCCCCACTTCGAATTTTTAAGACCCCCCTCCCTTTCAGTCCCTGTTGCAAAAAAAAATATATATTTTTTTATTTCTTTCTTATTTGCAAAATAGTTGGGTAAACGTCATCTAAAACTGTTCCACATTTCAAGTTGATATCATTAGTAGTTCTTGAGATATCCAGCTGTGACAGACAGACAGACTGAGTCGCACCATAAGGGTTCCTCTTTAACATTTTGGTACGGAACCCTAAAAATATATGAACGTCAAAAAAGTTCATAATATTGTGACAACTATAAGCAACATTAAATTGTGGTCAAGATTTAGATTCATTAATAAATGTGACTGCTTTTTCTCAGTATACAGTTAAAGAAAAAACAAAAACAGTCACATATTAATGAATCTAAATCTTGACCACAATTTAATGATGCTTATAGTTGTCACAATATTATGAACTTTTTTGACGTTCATATATTTTTGAAGCCTGAAAGGGCCAATATATTAATGAACTCGACTGTACTTAAATATTGTGTTTTCGTAAAGATACGAGTACGTTGTTAAATAATAATACCAGCCTATTATTGTCAGTCTGTCGCTGCAGGAGCTGTCCAGCCCGTCAGTGAGAAGGCACGAGCATTGATCACCACACTTCCTCAAAACGGGTTGGCGATTTCAAACTTCAATCCTAAGTAATATTATAAATGCGAAAGTGAACTTGTTTGTTTGTTTGTAACGCTCTCACGCTAAAACGGCTGAACAGATTTGAGATGAAATTTGGCACACGGGCAGACCATGACCTAGAAAAGGACACAGGCTACATACCACGTGGGCGTAGCCGCGGGGGAAGCTAGTTAACGATCAGTCCAGGTTTCTCACGATGTGCTAATCAATGTTCAGCTAAAATTATAATTATTCTGAATTGTATTGTAGTGCTGTTACAGTTAATTTGTAACATTGGTTTTGGTTAGAATTTATGAGAAACCACTTAGGAATTAAATAATTTAAACTTGTCGAACTCGGAGGAGTTGTTTTCATTTGAGGCAAATTATGTTTCACTTGAAGGATCTTGTTGGACTCTGTTTTATTTCAGGGACAATTCAAGGTCATCAGTTTTATTTATTTATTTTTAGTCTGTGTTGTCCCACTGCAGGGTAATAAGGCCTCCCTCTCTCCTTTCCACTCCTCTGTCTTGAGCTGATGTGGACCAATCCTGTCTGATAGGCGTCAAGCTCCTCTTGCCATCTTCTCATTATCAATTTAGATGGTTTTAGTTATTTTTTCCAAGTTTGGGGCATATAACACAACACTTTCTCTCTTTATGTTTTATGTTCACAGAAAAGTAAATAAATATATTTTACAAAATACAATTCAAATTCCTCACGACGTTTTCCTTCACCGATATCAGTAATGACCAAGATAAACTCAGAAAGTACACATGAATTGAAAAAGTCACATAGGTAAATACCCATAACCTCATGCATGAGAGGCGAGGCCCTAACCACGCGGCCATCACGGCAACCTTAGGGGCAATTCCCGTATTTTTAACAACGTTCGCGATCTCATCTCAGTCTCAATCTGCCAAAAATTGTATAGCGTTTACTTAGATTTTTGACATTTGATTGTCGCTGGCATGAGATTGCGACTTGAATTTGAACGTTTTTAGGTACGAGTATATATTGGCCTTCTGGACTTATAGATAATTAAAAATAAGTCTGAAATCGCCAAACCGTCAATGCGCGTGCCTTCTCTGTATGAGAAGAGGCCTTGCAGTGGGACAATGACTGAAGAAACGTCAATATCAGCTCACAGCGATACCTAATATTATATAAAATCGCAACACCAGATCAGTGACGGCTGGGCGTGACGCTCCAATGAAATTAGGGAATATCGTTCTCACCTCAATCAATCTGTAATCCAGTAAGTGATTGACGTGTTTATCGTTAAATATTTAGCGCTTCAAGCGATTGAGTGAGGGCTTCAGTGAGCGCTTCAGCGCTGGACTGTCAGATTATAGCTGGTATTGAGTTGGATATGATGTTAATCGTGATCTAGTTTCTTGGTTAGAACTGGAATCTAGGCTTAAGTCAGACTAGGCTTGTTTTGATTGTTAATTATTTAACGGCCTACTATGAGGGGTTGATTTGTGGCTGAGACATTGGCTTTTGCCTTACACACACACGAGGCAGCCTTACGTGTCAGTCAGATGATAAGAAAATATTAGACACTTATTTTATGCTTTAGCATATTAATAAAAAAAATACTCAGATAAAACGCATTAAAGTTATATTAATTTAACTGATTGTTAACTGAGTGACTGACTGTTAACTGATTTAAATTTCCGTAAGCATATCACTGATGTTTGTAAAAAAGCATACCGCAATTTAGGGTTGGTCTTACGGCTGGGAAACCAGTTTACGAATATCAGTGCTCTGAGATCGTTGTACGAAGCGATTGTAAAAAGTCGTTTGGAATGCAATGCTGTCGTCTGGTCGCCGCATGAAGCCAAGTACAAACTGATGCTAGAACGTATCCAGAACAAATTTGTGAGATTCCTGTACTTAAAGCAGTATAGTGTGTATCCAGGGTATCCACTATTGTATCCTACTCTATTTGTGCTGGGCATGGTAGGCTATTATAAACTGGAAGTGAGAAGGGAAGTAGCTCTCGCCACTTACTTATTTGAGATTATGCGTGGTAAAATACACAACCCAGGCGTTCTACGCACGGTTGGATTGTGGTACCTGATGGGCACGTGGGGCGACGGAGGCGGCCGCCGCTGCTGTGGGTGCCGCCCGCTCGCACCAACCTTCTGCAGCACGCGCCACTGACGCGCGCGCTACGTGCACTCAATATGGTGTCACAACAGATTGACTGCTTCAATTGTACTCTGAGTGAATTCACAAGGGCCGCATATTGTAAAATTGTAAGTCTAACTTTGCAAACTTTGTGTTATCATAACTATAACTGTTGTATTGGGTAACCCTGTAATGATATTATAGTTGTATGTGTTTTAAATAAATAAATAAAAGTTGGGGAGTGGGGGCACGCTACGTCACAACTTTAAGAAACTACGTTTAAAATCTAACACGGTCATGCCACATTTTAGCATTTTAACTCACTGTATCGCCGTAATCTTTTGATTACGTAAATAAGGAAAAAAATATGTGTCCAATATTTTTTAGTAATCTACAAGACCAAAAAAAAATTAGTTATCATCCCTATTGAATCCATAGCCAGTTAACGAAATTAACTTGTAAAATCATCACAGTAAAACAATTTAATAAACTTCCATACCAAAGCATCCCACACTATTTTCAACGAACAGTGACAAATGTGCGACAATGTTTCCGAAGGATTTCTTGCGCAAATATCATAACCCTTTCGTGACGCTCTCGCGCAAAAATGTCAATTATCATTTCGTGTATTCCAGTGAAAGATGAAACCCAACCCTTCCCATTTACACTTGCCATAAATCACGGCGGTGTCAGAACGAGACAACAATAGAGCCGGCGCGGTCGGCGTTTTGAGCTCTTTTAATTAAAATGTTAAGAATTTGTATTCTGCATGCGGGCCGTTGAGACCCAACCTACCCAGACCCCTCCTCCTCAACCAAACTCAAGGAACGCAAAGAAATGCCAGAGATCAATCAACACTGGTCTTACCGATGCTGAAAAGAACACCTTTGTGTAAAAAGGTAATAACTCACAATGAATATGAAAGAAAAATCGTTGCCGAAAATACGTAACGTTTTTAATTCGTTTACATAAATAAACATTACCATGTTGTGTTATGTTTGTTTTGTATTCATTTCAGTTCGTTAGGTAAGCGACCGTGTTCTAATATTAATTTTTTTTTTTTTGTTTCCACCGTTTTCAACTGGAAATAAAACACCGTGGGAACGAGTGGGTATTTTTTCGTAAGTTATTCTATTTTCGTCCGAATGGCTGCTATTTGTTCATGACTGTACAAACATGTGCTTTTGTTCCCGAAATAATATCACGACCACTAATAGAACTCTAAACTAGCCAGCATTAAAAATTACGAACTTCCTCAAAATCATAACATAAAACCAAAGAATTCTCGAACAAAATATTTATGCAATAGTAGAGCATTCACAACCAGCGCGGCGTCCAAACGTCATGGATTCGATGAAATAAACGATGGATATTGTTGAGAAACAATTGCAATAAATCGTGAAGCATGTGAAGCGCTTCTCGGCGGCCGATGGTGCAAACTTTCGCAATATTGACGGCTCCAGCCGATGCTGACGGCAACGCACGGTCTGCATCTAAAACAGGGAAAAAGATTAAAATAGAAAAAATGTATAGTAAGACAGTATTTTGTCGTATAAAATGGTTTAAAAGTATCATCGATTATTTTTTTGGACAATGTCCAAAAAAATAAAACAAGGGACAGCTTTATTATAGTAGACGTGGCGTCAAACAAAGTAAAAGCACAGAGATCCTAAAAATAAATGCCACGAAATGAGACGGCACACGCCAAAACACAGAAAATAAAACGCACAAGCCGTAATCCCTGCCAAAAGCATAACGGAAAGGCTCCATTCAGAGAAAAATATGCACGATATGTCAAGTCTTTACTAGGAATCGGCGGAAAGATGGCTGACTCATGCGCATCAAGCAATCCGTGTGAGTGCCCATTTGACAGGCGAATGCTAATGATGTACAACTTGCGGGACTCGATTTAACTTTAGTGCCTTGAAATGGAACGTTTGATGGGACGCGGTTATTTTTATGTATTTTTTTGCGACTCGGTATGCTAAAATTCGGTGAAATTTTTTTCGCAGAAGTCATTAGTTGGATGGTTCACGAAAATGGAATTCGTAGCTTTGCATTGTGTTGAAGTTAAATGTAATGAACTCCGACAAATACGAGAGGGTTGTGGCGAAAATATCTACACTTTTTTCACCGAATTTTTTAAATTATTCACATCATTATTCTAGATCTTGTTTTTATGCATCAATAAATATAACATCGTTTAGATGGCGTTAGTGCAAATACGTACTTACATAGTTAATATGTCAGGCACATTCACCAATGTCCCATTGATATTGTTCTAAACGGAACTCGTAAAGTTTTCCAATATCGGAATCGTGTCGAGTGCATGCAAACAAATTGCATCTGTCGACGTCCCAATTCGTCGCCTCGCGATGAAATTTGAAATTTTTGACATCGCCCTTTTGAAAAACGTTGTATTGGACAAGGTCTTTGTAGGTTGTGTTGAATGATCGGTTTTCACACGCGATGAGACACGTTTTTAGATGAAAAAGTGACATGCCTTATTAATTTTCATAAAGAATATTAAAACCGGCCAAGTGCGAGTCAGATTCGCACACGAAGGGTTCCGTGCCACCGTACAATATTTAACAACACATATTTTAAAAAAAATAAACGATGAATATTTTTCATCTTAAATTTTAACAATTGGAAAGATTACTTTGCATTTCATAATGATACTGTGAATTCCAAAGTTATTTTTTGCAGTTACAGAAAATCGCCCATATTTAAACAAAATAACCTATGAATCGGCGTTTTTAGTATTTGTTGATTAAATACAGTATATGTACATGATTTGATTTACTGAAGTTTCAAATTCCTAACTTTTTTAGTTCGTCCAATAGAACTCGAACTAAAATGGTCTAAAACTTTTCGGCCCCTATTTCTTCATTTTTAAAGATAAAAAAAAATATTGTACTCTACTCGAAGAGTTCTAGACAATGACACCTTAAGAAATTTTTTTTTTTGAAATTGCAAAAAGTTTATTGTACGAGTCCTCATATATTTACCCCTTTTAATTTTTAACCTTATTTTATTTTTATTATTTGTTGTCATAGCTGCAATAAAAATAGCACAATCTGTGTAAATTTCAACTGTCTACTTATTAGTACCTATTACGGGACGGACGGACGGACAGCGGAGGCTTAGTAATAGGGTTCCGTTTGGCACCCTTCGGGTACGGAACCCTAGAAAGACACAATCTTTGCTTATTAAAATAAATAGGAAAGTCAGAAAAAAGAGACAACAATTTTAATATCATCCGTCGCTGCATAGAATAACGCCATCAACTTGTTGGCAACAACAGAATTTCTTTCGTTTCTTTACCCATTAAGCGGTTTTCCGAGCCAAAGAGATACGCTTTTCATCCCGTCTCCCCCAGCATTTAGTAACTAATTACGAAAATATCCTGACAAAGGAAATCCCTGCTTTACATAGTACAGTCAAAATAAACGCCACCTGTAGTTTTCACTGATTAAGGATAAAGAAATTTAGTATAGAGGGGGATGTTTTTTATGTTCACGAGATAAATTTACATTGTTACACTATCTATAATTTATTCGATCGATGACAGTTGACAGTTGCCCTGTCTCCCCAACTTCCCCTCAGTGTTGTACCGCGCCTAGTTAGAAGACATTTTATGGACCCTTAGTAATCCCCTGACGTGATAGACACACATATCCTGCAGATTCCGGAAACGGGGAGAAAATAAATAAATATTGAAAATATGTATTAGGAGGATTGAATTATTTATTCGACGTTTCTCTAGAAATGGTAAATAGTGGAGGCGAAAATTGAATTGCTTAGTATGTCGGTATATGAAGGGTAATATTATGTGAGTGATGTTTATTTTCATTATTCAGCTCTATATCCTCGTATTCAATGAATCCTATTACAAATCCTTGTGAAAATAGCTGAGTTAAATAGAATAACATACAAAAGACTGGGCGTATGCGTATTCCTCTAGCTAGCAACATAGCAACGCGAATCAGTTTCCACTTATTCAATCAGATTCTCGTGTTCGAAAAATACTTTTTGGCAAAGCAAACAATTGAATAACAGGCGTTATGAACAAACTCGTTTTTCTTATTTTATTGAGTAAGTACACACGACTACACATCAAGCTATACATTTCCAGTTTACACTGACCTCTCATTGTAAGGAGATCCTACACAATGCGAGATCAGCTTATACTGGAAATGTATAGCTTGATCTGTAGCCGTGCGTACATACGAAAGTTATTTTATCCTAAATATCGATACCATTTTTTTGTGAATTGAACTACCCATCTAGGTACTTTTTTTTGTTGAACATTTGTGTGATAATGTGATAACGTGTCACACGTGTCTATAAGGCGATAAATCACATTAAACGCTTCACAAAATATGAATGTGACGTATCTCGTGGCGTACTCCAAAAACAGTCATTCGAATTAAACCAATAATATTGTTTAATATGTAAATCTCGCTTTAAAAGCGCCACCATGTTTGACGTTTTCATTTCGATTCGATCATTGGCCGTGTGTCCGTCATGTATATTGATGAGTATAACTCTGATTGGCTGAGCATCCGCTTTTGTTCCACGAAATCAATTTATACCCGCACCCACACAGATATTTACTTTAATCCGGATAAAGAAAATTCTCCGAGATTAATTTATTTTGCCAAGAATGAGAGACAAAAAAATAAATAATCACGAAGACACGAAAATAATTGTAAGTTCAGACCATCAATCAGCGAGTCGACCCGGATTGGCCAGAACACAAAAACATGGGCGAGTGACCGAACAATAGATGACGCTGACGATCCGTCGCACACAGCCCAAGATGGCCGCCGCCTTTTGGCGGGAACCACTGAAGCGAATAATTGACAAAGGATACAGTCTTTGTGTGCCTGGGCCAGCTCGTCTGTCCGCCAAATTATTACCCAAGAATATTCCAAAATATTTAGATTTTTTGTAACAAGTAAGTTTCGTTTCTTGGAAATAAGTTCGAATCGAAGCCAAAATATTATATAAAATAATGATATACATTATTTTATGCTGTCGGAAGACTTGATTACCTTGTACTTCTTACTTCCTTCTACATCTTGGACGTACGACGATACTTTTACAGACTTCAAAGGGTCTATCTATCCTTGGCTCAAATGGTCATGGTTATATCTTTTTTTTTTGACAAAACACAATGAACCCCTTAATTATATTATTCATCGTAGCTATCAAGCGGAGATAGTCCTATTACTACGCAATCCACTCACACCCAAATAATTGTCTTATTCACATGTATGATGTGCATCACAGTAACCGGATTAGCCATTACTTGTTGTTAGTGGATGGATCACTTGATTGCATCATGTCACTTCGTTACCCAACAAAAAGTGGTTTGTTCATAAAATACGAACAGGGTCTGCCCACAAATTGGCTCCCCCAACATTTGTGAATTACAGGCATTTCCCTTATTTAAGAATAAGTGCCGTAGGACCCTCGACAATAGACTACAAAGAACATTATTCGCATGCGAGACGTCGAACGTGAAAGCCTTATTTACAACATAATGGAAGTGAAAAATTTCATTTCGAACCATTTCAGTAGTTGTATTGGAATTTTGTATGAGGACGAAACAGACAAACGGCTTGCTTTATATATGATAATACTAACTTCTGCCCGCGACTTCGTCCGCGTGAAATTTCTTGTTCCCCCGACCCACCCCGTCGCATCGCATCGCCTGCCCGAGCTATTACTTCACTTTCGCCTTAATGTTCTTTGTAACTTTTTTCTTTTTTCTTGGCTCCTAATGGTCTCCTAATGGTCTAATGTTAAATAGCCGATAGCCTTCCTCAAGAACTGGACTATCAAATGCAAAAAGAATTTTTCAAATCCGATTGGTAGTTCCAGAGATTAGCTCGTTGAAACATACAAACAAACAAACTCTTCAGCGTTATTATTAGTATAGATTTGATTACTATTAAGAAAGTTATAGTGAGCCAACCTTAAAGATAAAATTTTTTTTAGAACTTTTTAAGACGAACAATTCCAACGGAAGCTCTCAAAAGGAATAAATTTTCCTCGTTTTTGCAACATTTTTCATTAATGCTCCACTCCTATTGGTCATAGCGTGATGTTATATAGCCTATAGTCTTCCTCAAATGAATGGGCTATATAACTAAAATAAATTTTCAATTCGAACCAGGAGTTCCTGAGATTAGCGCGTTTAACACTTCAGCTTTATAATATTAGTATAGATTTAGTTCTTTTATCTATTTTCATGAATATAATAGCGCTATTTCAAAATTAAAAAGTCAGGAGGTGTCATGGGACACCCGGCTGGAACGAAGTTCCTTTCGCTGTATATTATTTATTAATACAGAGCCAACTAGTATTAGTTTTTAGCAAGCTACAAACTAAAACTAAAAAAAACAAAAACAATTGACACTTGAAACCGACTTCTTTTTGGACATATCGCTTTTTCGTTACGTGACGATTTTCACAAGGTTACTCCTACCGCAAGCCGCGTCAAAGAACTTCGTTCCAATGAGCTCGACATTACAGGGAATAATAAAATTAGCTCTTCATAGAAAATACGTTCATTATGTTAACAGATTGTTAATTAAATTCGTAGAAATGAGAAACAAGCTTCCCTAACAACCTATCTATGAAGCGAAGTTATTTACATATTTATGTAGGCACCCATAAAATATTATGTAGGTACCCTCAGTTTATTGAAAATGGTTCTACTCTTATACGAATAGAATATAAAACACAAATATTCTGTTACTGCTTCGTAAACAATTTTTACAATTTCTTTTCAGTGACATAGTTCCGAGATCGGAAAGTCATAAGTAGGTTCTCCTATACGTTGTCGTTCGACGAAAACAAAGAACAACTATAAAATAAAAACTTCATGGAATTACCATTTAAAGAGTGTATTGTAGTATCAATAAAGTTGGAGTTACAAGCCAGTAACGGTCGGCCTCTACTTTGTCTGTTAAATCTCAAAAACATTATGTAAGTCACACCGACTATTCGCTGCGCTATAATTGGCAAAGTTTACGTCATAATTTCTTTATGAAAATTTCGTGCCAAATATCTTAATTAAGGGTTGAAGGACTTTCGCAATTATGCCAGACAGAACTCAGGTATGCTCAGCAAGTTTAATGAATGGCCCCAACTTGTGTCACAATTCATATTAAATTGTATACACTCGTAATGTCAGTTTGACATTAGTTTTCAAAACTACAGTTAGCCGCGGTGTTATAATCGTTAACTGCGCCTAATCACGCAATTAAAGCCGTTTAGTGAACTTCAATTTGATTTAGTTGAAGCTCTATATTTTTTATCGTACATCAAATCCATCTGAAAGCGGCTCACAATAGTGTGTCATGACTCGCTGCGTCACCCCACAATGTGTAATATTTTGCTTTGTAAGCTTACAAGAAAATCTGTCATGGTGAACTTTGGCCTGCCACCAACATTGACATCCACCTTATTTACTGTATCGCACACAATAGCAATATACGGCTGTCAATAACCGATTCGGGCTCTTACGATATAACAAAGGCAGTCAGATACGTAACGTCATATATGACTCTCCTAATCAAACGTAGCCGCAGCGTATCACAAATTCTATGTAATGGCTGTATATTTATTGGTAAACAGGCTTAACTTTGCATGTAACGTTTCACGAAGCTATTCAGTAGATCGGCTAAGCCGCACGAGGTCTCGACAAATTGTCACCGCAGCAACTACCCACAAAATAAACGTCGCGGCAATAGGAACCATTCCAACTAACTTCACCTGAAATCCTCAACTCCAAGTACGATTAAAACCACGAACAAACATTCAGCTAACAACTATGAGTTGAGTTTCCACCTTAAATTGAACTGCGAGGTTCATAGGGAGCGGAACAAGCAAAAGGCTCTCAACGAATGGTAGCAGTTCTATGTAATTTGGTTACGTATGTTGGCCGGCTTGCTAGAAGAGGCGCAAGTAATTGGCCACAATAACAAGTCGTGTAACAACTATTTTTAGCTCTGTTTTTGTATTACTACGGCTTATTAGTTTGGTCGCAAAATAATATAAGTATTGTCTGTATTACAACTTCTTTGTGTATTGGCTTGAACAAAAATTCCTACAATTTTGCCTTTTTCTTCCGCCAAGCAAACCAACTCCAACTTTGTGAAACACAAGCATATGAGATATTTAAAAGTAAGAGCGAAAGAGCAGCACATACATTTAATTTTATTTCAACTTAGTCTTGATGGAAATATCTTTTGACTAACTTCATATAGAAAGTGGAAAGAAGAGTTCAAAAAACGTGGAATAAATTTTGGTGTTACAAGGAAGTGCTCAAAGGTAAATATCCTACAAAAATTAAGCAAAGACTAATGAACTCATGTCTTCTACCTTGTCTGACATACGCGAGTCAAACCTGGAAATTTACACACAAAATAAAAAACAAAATTAGAACTTGCCAGAGAGGTATGGAAAGAAGTTTCATGAAAATAAAAAAAGTACAGAGAATACCACATAGTACAATCCGTGAGAAGACTAAAGTGATCACGGGTGATAGATGCTGTGACCTACGCATAGAAACAAAAATGGAAATGGGCTGGCCACGTAGCCAGAACAGCAGACCAAAGGTGGACACTACAAGCGACAGTTTGGCCGGGACCAGCAGGACAGAGGAGGATAGGCAGACCACTTGCACGCTGGGTAGACGACATCACTCGCATAGCCGGACGAGACTGGACGACAGTAGCAAGGGACAGGGACAATTGGCAATCTCTGGAGGAGGCCTTCACCTGAGAGGGGTTCTTGCAAAATAATAAATTAGATATAAGAATTCCGTAATTATATATTTTAATTAAATTAGATGTTAATATTTATTTGTAATAATTGTAATAGAAGTAATTTAATGAGAACAACTCTAATTTGTAATAATAATATTTTTTGATAGATATTTAATTGGAAATGTATTCTAAGGCAAACTGCAAGAAATAAAAGGCTTTTTTATTTATTTATTTTTTTTTTTTTTTTTTTTATTTAACTTCATATAGAAGCATCTAGAAATCAATCAATCTGCCTAGCCTTTTCCCAACTATTTTGGGATCGGCTTACAGTCTAACCGGTTGCAGCTGTTTACCAGTATTTCACATGGAGCAACTGCCTATCTGACGTCCACAACCCAGTAACTTTATAATACGATACCCCCTGGTAAGACTGGTTGTCAGACTTTCGGGCTCCTCGCTCGGGGACGACCCGTAACGACTACTTAGAGAAGCATCTAGAAAACGGTTGTTAATTTAACGTATAAGACTGTTTGTCCAGCGCACCGGGAACGGGACGTCCACGAGAAACGAGATTATTCAGCCATAGTACTGTCGCTACTTCGGCGCCGTCATTTGTTTTCTCATTGACGTCCCGTTCCCACTGCGGTGGGCAAACAGTGTAAGTAACTTATAAAAAAAAACACGTTTCTACATATTTTTGTTAATACGAATACAAATAGCTCTGATTCAGATCGTCTCTAGTAGGTTATGTATTTCTATATATTAATATTGTAAACTTTATAATATTAATATATAAAAATTTATAATATAAAGAGATAAAATTTGTTTGTATGTGTAATCTCTGGACCTACCAGTCGGGTTTGAAAAATTAATAACTGAGGAAAGTTATAGGCTATTTAACGCTATGACCCTTAGAAGCCGAGCAAAAAGAAAAAAAAGCGGTAAACGAAGTAATAACACGTGTGGGCGTTGCGATGCGACGCGGTGGGTCGGGGGAACAAGAAATTTCACGCGAACGAAGTCGCGGGCAGGTGCTAGTTTTATCCTAAATTGCTTTGTTGTTTGACTTAGATTCCGTGACTTATGTGATTGTCATTTGTTCCAGAAACGTGGTGTACAACCTCAGTCTGACTGACCTGACGGAACAGCGCCGGCTAGTCTGGTACTCGCCCGAGAATGACGTCAAGATGTGTGTCGTCAAAGGAAAGGACGAGGTGAGTTTAAAAACAGAACTTGTTTAGTACTAATATACAGATAATACCTTGACCGGCCTCATGGCTAAGTAAATAACAGCCGCACGGGTCGATCGATCGGGTAAAGCTATGCTTGCCGCGGTTGGCTCGTGGATAGGTGACCATCTTTACATACCGACAACCCTCCGTGAACACGGTAAGCCGTTGGTCCAGGCTGTCATTCGTGGATCTTTGACAGTCATTACGGGCCATCAGAAGCCCAAAAGTCTGGCAACAAATCTTACCAAGGGATATCGTATTACCCAGTAACTGTGTTGTGTAAGTCAGATAGATAGTCGGTCCATGTAAAGTACTGGTATTCAGCTGCACCCGGTTAGACTGGAAGCCGACCTCAACATAGTTGGGAAAAAGCTAGGTAGATTATGACCTTGACCTTGACCTTGAGTTTAAGCTGGCTTAGCGTAATACGTAATTTCAACAGAGAAGAGGCTAGTCTTGTGAAGGTCGTAAGAATTCGCGGGATGCGAGAAGTTCAGAACCGGTCGAAGTGGTGGTGCTTGGCTATGTCCAGCAGTGGACGTCTTTCTGCTGAAATAATGATGTTAATAGGAAGGTAGCTTCATCTTCTTTTCATTTCGACAGTACATTAATGTTATTATACTATTTGAGCCCAGTAGCCGGCCACGTTATTGCGGCGTCAGAGACGTTGTTCAGATCATCAACAGGTGAATGAACATTTGGGACATTCTATCACTCAGCTTATTCTGGTTTTGTTAACCACTGACGTATAGAGGTGCACAAAGTTCACACTCATACTCCATAAAAAAGGGAGGATCCTCAGATCAGACGGGTGTTGTATCTGGTGGGCAACTGCCCGACGGATGATGTCGGGATGTGGTATATATGCCAGTCGCGCGGTAAACTTTGGTTGCGCGATGCAGGATTTGTGTGATGTCAGGTCTTCGATGCGTAGTTCGCATGTGGCGTTGTAGATGCCGCCACAGCCGTACGGCCAACCGTACGTGGTACGTGGTATATTGTTCCACAGCTGGCATCAGGTAAATATCCTTTCTTCTGTTTCCCCACTGCTAGGCAAAGGCTCACTACCTACGTATTCTAAAAAGAATATTGCTTTCACTGGGTTTCAAAAAAGAGGTTTTTAATTTAACTGAGTTTGTGTTCATCGCATAACGGTATCTTGAAGCAATTATAAAATTCGTTGAGGATTTTGTATATGACAGACAAACTAAAAGATTTCTTGATAAATCTAGAAATACATGACATAATTTAATTAGATTCTTCCTCTTTAATTTAATTAAATAAACCTCAGAAAACTAAAGTTCTAAAGACGATGTCATGTAAAATTATTTCTACGTAGATTGTCAGAAACGTACTGAGATTCCTTTCCTCGAAATCGTGTCCCAGCAGACAGTAACTTTGATTTCTTGGAAAGAAAATATAAAGAAATGACTTGTACATCAATTTAACTCGTAACACACTTACGTTGATACATACTACGGCGTAGGCAGTTGCTACGAACTTTCGTAGCGCTACAATATATCGTAGCTAACTGTTATTGATTCCAATGAAGTATTTATTAACCATTATATGAAACTAGTTCGAATATTGAAAACTAAGCTTCTAATAACTACAAAGTGTATGATTTTAAGTTAAGAACAATGAAAGTACGCCCGCAGCTTAATATCAATGTTACCTGCCGCCATCTTGAGGCGAATAATTGAATTTGGAACGAGTCGGTCGCGTATGAAACGAGGCCTTATTCCGCTAAACGTCTCTCTACCGAATACCGGCAAATTAAAAAGCCAATCGAGTGGAAATTCTCGCTAGACTCGCACGGAAGATGTTCCAGGAGGTCGTATAACTTTATTTTAGTTCGAGTTAATGAGCGACCTCATTTCTGGATTACGGAATATGAATGTGAGCGCGGAACACGGGTATATGGTGGCAATAACCCGTATAATATATGTAGAAATTTGTATTAACTTACTCTGCTGCCATTCGAAGGGGAGAATATCGTCGCAAGAATGTCTTGCAATGCGAATTTGCGATGCACTAAGACTTGGAGTTAATTAATAGTGCTTCCATATGCTAAGGGCACATCTTCCCTACAATTATCGCGCCCTCCGGTCTACTCCTTGATATACAATGGTTTCTGTTGCACCATGTAGCATGAGTCTACAGGGGCTAGTGTGGATCTTTGGGTTCATTCGAGTAATCGAACCTGGTCAAACCACGCTGGGGTCGGTGCAATTAATTAATTCATAAATTCATAGTTTACTTACTTCGAACAACTTCATTTTTACTGCTGAATAGTCCACTTCAACTTCCATGTTTCCCAAATCGTACTTTATGGTCAGAGCGGCAATTCCCGAATTTTTAAAAACGTGCACATTCTAATCTCAGTCCGAATCTTTTGGATATTTTTGACATTAATTGTCACAGAGATGAGATAAGGAATTTGACGGACTTGTAAGTACGAGAATTATTGGTCTTCTATCTGCCTTAATTAGTCATTAAAAATACATAAATCAATTGATTTTTAAGCTAACGTTTTACCCTTTATTCCACGTAACAACCCTCTCATTCTTTTACACAAAACGACCACCGTATTTACGATGTTTTCCACCGAAATTAGCATAAACTGCAATAAATAGGGGTCCATTAAAAATAACAGTAAACTATTCAAGTGATCGCGTTTATTTTATGACCGCACAGTGTTCCGTAGGGAAAAATAAATGGCTGTTAAGTAAAATTACCTTTTTACGAACCTGTATTGGGTAACATTTTTATGACGGCTGTATAGGAATTTCAACTTTGTAATGGCGTAAAAATGGGGGCTGGTTATAGAACGTAGCCCTTGAGTTGAATGCCAAGGACATTGTATTACTTGCATGCTTGATTTGGTTTACAAGATGAGAAACTTTTTTTCTTATAGTTAATAGAAGAATAATTTCTGTCTTAGGTATCTCTCCTTTCCCTAAATTATAATTATTATGCTTGCACACATCGCCGTAAAACACACATGATAAAACTTTGAAATTACACATAGCTTCAAGAGACAGTTTTTATTACCTAGATACATGATTTCTTAGGGCGGATTTCACCAATGAAACTTAACGCGAACAGCAGATCTAAACCGCGTTTAAGGCGACGATAACCGACTCTTAAAGATTGTAAACTGCAGATCACTTCTTCAACGAATAGTGTTAATGATTTGGAAAAAAATATATGTTAAATAAAAGCATTTTCTTGTAATAACTTAATATGTGAATATTTTAGATTATGTTTGCATTACATAGAGTAAATAATTTGTAAAGTTATGTCTACTGCGAATAAAAACTGAGAATCACGCAAAAACCACCACCCCCCACCTAAACCTAAACCTAAACCTAAACCTACCCCCCTAACCTACCTAAACCTTCACGATTTTAAAGATGATTTAATTATTTATCTCTTTGTATACGTGTTTTAATATAATACCTTTTGTTTTATGTATAATAAATTAATAATGCGCTCCTCGATGGGCGAGTCCTATTACTGGCTGTCGTACGACGCGTTGCATGAGATCAGCACAGAACACGCAAGCTATGCACTCAAGACCGTTGGCTTATCTAGCAAATCTGCTTCTTACGAGCGAGCTGTCAGTGTCATTATTGGTGTGGAGTATTGACGCAGATAGCTCTTGAACACAGTTTACATGAGCTGATCGCGTTCAGTTTCATCGGTGAAATTGGTACTTAAAACATAGATTAAAGACAGATCAATCATTATTTCTTAAAGCAACATATTGTAACTTCTATTTCCATTTAATTATTTCACAAAACAAATGTTTTGCCTTCACCAAACTAATTTCTTAGACTATTTACAAATTCACTCGAATTTCTCTAGGAAAGCGTGTAGAAGAAGTTTTTAAACGTCTATGCATTCATTAGCGGCTTGTAGTAACGAGTTTCGATTAATGTAACTGCCGCCATTGGTCGCAGCACTCGTTTTAATAAGTTTTTGCTCCACTAATTGGAAACTATAATTTATTTCTTTTAGTAAGACGTGTTTGGATAGCTGTGCGCGGAATGTCGGTAATTGCGAGTAAGTACTTTGGGGGTTTATCGCTTCCTGTGAGGTTTCTGTTACAAGTTATTTTTCATAAATGAAACAGCGGGATAAATGCGTAACAAACAAGCAGCCTAGCCTGATCCCAGCATGTTGCGGTTGGCTTCCAGTCTAACCGGATGCAGCTGAATACCAGTATTTTAAATGAAGCGACTGCCTATCTGACCTCCACAAGCAAGTTACTGGGTAACACAATACCCTTGGTAAGACTGGTTGTCAGACCTTTGGGCTTCTAACTACCCGTAACGACTGTCAAAGATCTACAACGAGGCACGAAGGGGTCTCTAGGTTGTGGAGGTCAAATAGACAGGCGCTCCATGTAAAATACTGGCATTCAGCTGCATCTGGTTAGACTGGAAACCGACCCTAATACAGTTGAAAAAAGGCTAAGCAGATTGATTAGTAGGGTTTTTAAACGTAGAAATGTGACCAGACCTTTAAAAAAACTGCTATAAATAGTTGACAAAAGCTTATTTTTAATGATAAACCACAAAACAACTGTGCAATTTCCTCTATCATTTATTTTAGCAAACCTGTTAATTGTCACGTAAACCACAGACCAGCTAATCTTTCTAATTTTGTAATCTCAAATAAACTTGTAGATAAATAGTTTTGTATCACTCACGATTTCAGCTGTACGTGCTAAACAATCTCTAAATAGTATTAGAAATCAAGGGCAATTAATTACCTATCTTTTTTATTTATTTTTAGTGGTTTTTAGGGTTCCGTGCCACAAAAGGGAAAAAACGGAACCCTTATAGGATTACTTCGTTGTCCGTCTGTCAGTCAGTCAGTCTGACAAGACCCTTTTTCTTAGGAACGCATGGAAGTATCAAGTTGAAATTAATATCAAATACGTAGGTCTACGGTCCCTTGGAGCTCTAAAAAAAAAATCAAGCTTCTAAGTCAATGCAATAAAAAAATGCGGTCATTATAAGCGACATATGTTGATACTTCCCGTTGACCTATAATCATGTTTGGCAAGAAGCAAGGTCTCACAGCACAAGTAAAGGAACAAGTCCGTAAGTTGTTAATTTGTAGTTTTATCACACAAAATTTTTTTTGCGATTATAAACTTACATTTGCAGTTGGAGAATTGACCGTAACGTATATTGTTATATGGGAGAACACGTTTTTCAACTAAAATGTAAGTTTGGTTTAGGATAAATTCATCCTAACCACGGAACCCTTCATTGTGCATGGTCCCACACGCACTTGGCTAGTTTTTCGTATATTTGGAGCTGACTGCTTTGATAAAAGTAGAGTTATGGCCGACTCGTCACTGATCCAATTTGTCATTGAAAAAAAACGGTTCACAAATATTTTTTTATATTTTCGTGTTATCAGTCTCGACTCGTCATCGGTACCTTATTTAGGTTAAAGTACAGTCAAAAAGAAAAGATGTATGGCAGATCAATCAATCTGACAATCAATCTGCCTAGCATTTTCCCAACTATATTGGGGTCGGCTTCCAGCTTAACCGGATGCAGCTGTATACCAGTATTTTACATGGAGCGACTGCCTATCTGACCTCCACAACCCACTACTGGGTAACACGATATCCTTTGGTAAGACTGGTTGTCAGACTTTCGGGCTTCTGACGACCCGTAACGACTGTCCAAGAATGACAACCGGGACCAACGGCTTACCTAAGAATCAAAACTGCAAACATTTCATTTTCGGATCAGTCAATAGCTTACAAATGTTCATACAAGTTTTCAGAATATTGATAAACATTTTTCATGAAAAATAACAAACACAAAAGCCAAACTTGATTAACCAAACGTACCTCGTTCTTACAACTTTCTAACATAAATAATGCCTTGTTTAATCTTATGCCGTACCACAGAATACATAATTGGCCGTACATAGCAACAACTATTATGAAACTTTAAAGGCTAAGTTAACAACCTTCACCGCCAGAGGGCATTACGGTCTACAGAAGGCAAATTAAGCCGCGTTTTTTTAAATATATACTGTGTCGAAAGTAGGTCATGTCTGCCCGAAAAATAATGTTTCAAAGTTGTTCAGCATTATTAATAATATGAGGGAAAAGTGTACATTTTTAACGAGAATGTATTAGGTTAAGCTGGTAATGTAGGAATTGTGTTAAGTATGTATGATTACCGTTGGTCTAGTGGTCACAAACGCTTGTGCCCGGTTGATGGCAATAGGCTCGCCTCTGCCTAGGTCTTCGGGGAATACACGTGATAATACGTGATATGTGTGTTATGTATTTTTGTGTAAATAATTAAGAGCTTTAACGTGACGCGCGCTGGCACCGTCGCACTTCTAAAGGTTTTTCGTGATTATTCTAATAAATTTAAATCAAAGGACAATTTCTTTGATCGTTGGTATTTATAAGTATGTATGCTATTTTTGACAGTTATTTTGGTAATTACTCTTAGAAAATAGAAAATAATTGGCAATATTTCTTTATAAATAGCATACATACTTATAAATACATCTAAGAAATTGTCAGAGGAAATTGTCCTTTGATTTAAATTTAAAATAATCACGAAAAACCTTTAGAAATTCGACGTTGCCAGCGCGCGCGACGTTAACGCTCTTAATGTCTTAGGAACTTGTAACTAAATGCTGTTTTCCTGGTTGTTACCCGCTTGAAGGCATCTGCTCTCGTTACAAAGATGTTTTAATGACCGACTCGATATAATTAGTATAGTACTCGCGTTATGAACTGAGTCATCGGGCCATAAATGTCAGTAGCAATAAGAATGTGCAACGTCTCCCTTACGCACATCGTTATGGCACTCCATAAGCTCCATACGTGCGAGCGAGACAGACTAATAACCCGATGACTCAGTTTTTGACGCGGCGACTATAGTAGTGTACTAAACTACCAATCGCCGTCACCCATAACATGAAATACTGAAAAGATTTAGGATTAATTTGTTCATAACTTGTTATTCTTTGAATTCGTAATCTAATATTTTTACGGTATCCTATTACATAACATTTCATTACGCCTGTTACCCCCGAAGAGTTAAGCAAAGGTGTACCTATACAGTACACCCAAATTTCACCAGTAATAGGGGGCAAGCCTTGCCATCAACCGGGCACAAATCTGATTCTGACTACTTGCTAGTACTGAGAATTCGTAATGGAAAAACCCAATAATATTATCCCATGATATGACTCGAGGGAGCAATGTAACATTTCTATCATTTTACGAGTAATTACAAAAATACTGTACATTTATCAGGAGTTACACGATACGTAAGATTATGAATTCCCTCGAGCGAAGTCACGTTCGTCATGTCTAGACTCACACTTAGCGCGAAGTAGCCATTTTGATACCAGCTTATTAACTTCAAGTGGCAGGACCATCGACTCAAACTCTTACATTATGAATACATAGAAGAACCTAGTATATAGCTACATACCTATGTAGACTTCAATACTTGTAAACTTCAATAATCTACCTAAAATCAGAAATCTAATTCGAGATCAAAAACGTAAACAAGAAATGTCATTATCAAAATGACAGCTCAAGGGTAGCCAACATTTCCCTAGTCATTCTAATTATTTGATTTTGAAATCGGATGACAGTACCATTACTTTCCTCTATGCCGAAATAGAAAATAATTGATGAAAGTCCAAATGTTTAGCTTCTGCCTTATTGCTAGTATTATAAAAATAATTGCATGATTTTATTTCAAACAGTTATATTTTATTCTTGGATCGTAGTTTACGTCACTTTAAAGCTGAAAACTGTGTGCAATATTGTATTTTACCTGTTTAAGATATGCCTACAATTTTAGTACTATGTTATACTACTTTTCGGCAAACTGCACAATTGAGGTTATTATTTAAAATTGGCAACACCTTTGTTTACATTTTTGATCTCGAATTCGATTTCTGAGATTAGATTATTGAATTTTTTGCGGAGAAACTTAAAAAAACTTGAGTGGCATCTATATCGCCACATACGAACTACGAACTACGGGTCACACTGACGTCACGCAAAATCCTGCATCGCGCAAGCACAGCTTACCGCGCGACTAGCATATACAGAATGTGACGTAAATAGTGGTCCAACGTTAAGGGGTCGATACACTGTATATTCAGCTATCGCATACCACAATTTGAACCATTTTTTTCCTAGGTCTAAGAATACAATTTTTTTTTAATTGCTAACTTGCTTTAGTAATTTTTTTTACATTTGCGTGTATAGCATATGCATTTCACAGTTATAAACAACAAACAAAATTAAAAAATAATACAATTTATGGAAAATACGGCCAAATTAGGTAGTAAAGCTAGGTGTCAATTTTTCAAATAATAATAATAGGTCTTTACCTATGAAATTGCCGTTTTGTATGAAAATATTTAAACGAATTTTTTTCATGCATTTTTTATTTGTATTAATCGAAGTAATCACCCATGCAATCAATGCATCTTTGCCAACGCAGTGGCAGTTTATTGATGCCCTTCTTAAAGAAATCAGCTGGACGGGAGGCAACAAATTCTTCAAAGGCATTTTGTACTGCCTCTCGGGTATTGAATTTTTTCCCGCCAAGAAGTTATCCAAATTCTGGAAAAAGTAGTAGTCTGTAGGCGCAAGGTCTGGTGAGTAGGGCGGATGACGGAGAGCTTCCAACCCCAGTTCTTGCAACTTGGAGACCGTCTGCTGTGCAGTATGAGGTCGCGCGTTGTCGTGCAGGAGCAGCGGAGACGAGCGATTGACCAATGCTGGTTGGAGATGTGCCAGCTTCTCCATCATTGTGTTCAGTTCTTCACAGTACACATCTGAAGTAATGCTCACCCCGTTTGGTAAGAAGCTGTGATGAATCACACCGGCGCTAGACCACCAAACAGTGACCATCACTTTTCTAGGGGTAAGTTTTCGTTTAGGGCATTGTTTAGGTGCTGAACCAGGATCCCACCAACTTGCTGAGCGCTTGCGGTTATCAAACAGAATCCATAAATCATCGCAGGTAACAATGCGGTTCAAAATTCCTTCATTTGTGTGTCTGTTGAGCAGTGCAAGGCACGTCTCGACGCGTACTTCGCGCTGCCGATCATTGAGTTCGTGGGGCACCCATTTGTCAAGCTTTTTTACCTTGCCAATTTGACGCAAATGGACCAATATTGTTTTGACGCTAACGTCGAAAGCTGCTGCTAATTCAGCCGTAGATTGTGTATCATCAGCATCCACAATCGCCTTTGTTTTTTTCGTTCGTCATTGTCGACCAAAGTCTTCGGACGACCGCGAGGTTCATTTTTCAGGTCGAAATTTCCAGAACGGAAGCGAGCAAACCAATAACAAGTGGTGCGTTGGTTTGTAGTGTTAGCTCCGTAAAAGTCGTCGATGTTGCGTGCCGCTTGTGCCGCGTTGCTGCCACGACGGTACTCATATTCCATAATTACTCGAATTTTTAACGTATCCATGATGACGAAAAAGATTGAAATGCGATGAAAATGTAACACTAATCAATAAACAAATGACTACTTTTGGAAAAAAAAATCCATGTTTTTAAAATAAAATTAATTTGAAATTAGAATTCTTAGCCAAACAAAAATTATTTTGATTTGAAATGGCCAGTACTGCAGAACGGCAATTTCATAGGTAAAGACCTATCTATAAAATATTTTATTCTGAGACTGGAAAAAAAAATTGTTCAAATTGTGGTACGGATAGCTGAATATACATACGGTGTTACCACCACCACCACCACCACCACTATTTACGCCACACCCTGTATAGATATACAACGTCCTGGCATCAATCGTCGGGCAGTTGCCCACCAGATACAACGCCCTTCTGGTCAGAGGATCCTCCCTTTTCTATGGTGGATGAGAGTTTACACCCTATTCCTCATACATCTGCAGATTCTTCTTTCCAGGCAGGACAGTGATTTCACATTTTTTGACGCTACTGCAATTTGTGTTACCCAAAAGATCTTTTCTGTTTTAATTCAAGCTGTGCGTCAACTATTCGTCTACTATACATAAACAAGCAATTTTTGTTAGCTAGATACATTATATGTATATCTACTGCAACTTTTACAAATACCTTGGGAACTTGGTCTGCGGACAGACACCGCAGACCGCAACAATTTAAAAAATAAATATTTTAAAATTTTCCCAAAGTTTGTTGACCACAAACAAAGGTACGTTCTTTTTGCGTCCCCGAGGTTCGTCGCTCAGTTGATTGCTCGGAGCTCGCGGGACGTCGCAAATTCATGCTTCAATTGCAAGCAAGGCTTGGCTGGCCCGTCTACCTGCACGCCATTTTACTTGGTCCCAAACTGCAGCCGACGTGAGCCGACTGCCATCGGTTCCTAAACAGATTTGTTGAATTCCGTCTCTGAGAACATTCTAGTAGCATTGAGAATTAGATTATGTAGGTGCAAAGTGGAATGTGTCAATTGGGAGGTATTTTTGGTTTACAGACTTTTTGTTTGGTAAAAACTCTTGCCACATGCATTGATATATTAGAAGAAGATATGTTACGCGCTAACATCGGAATCACCAAACCTGGACTCGTCGCACGACTACATGCACCGAAACTCGCACATCTGTGATCACAAACAAACGTCATTTGCGTCACAGTCGCAAACGTGTTTACTGATAGACAAGGACAGAGATATGAGCCGGCGCTGTCGTGCAAGCGAATTCGCATTAGCCGCCGAATGTGTGCCGAATGTTTACGATTATGAATGACATTACATGTCTATCTCGCTCTCACAAACATAGCGAAAGAAACATTAAATATTATTATAAATTTCAACAAATACACATTTTTGGCTGTAGTTGCGAGTGAAAAGTAATCCCGTGGAATTTGTTTTTGGTTTTTTAACTATTTGTGCACATTTCGAAAACACAGGAAGGCATTGTTGCTGATTATTTAGACGATTACGGTAATTTTACTTAACGTGTTACACAAACGCTAGTTCGATTGTGCCTCAGGTCAATTGTGTCCGTGAGCAAAATGCGGTCCACGTCGAGGAGCGCGAACCATATCTTCCTAATTTATACATCAGTGGCCACATGCCTATTAAATATTTTAATTAAACAACAACAACAACAACAACAACATAGGGACCTCTCTGATGCTAGCTTAAACAGTACCGCGAATTTTGTCTAAAATATAATCAGATACCATAAAAAAAACTGTTACATAATCCAAACAAACCAGCAATATTTCAAGATTTCCAACGTAACGAATCATTCATTTTATTTAAACATTCTTCATCATTTCTAATATCCGATTTCATTATTCCCTCTGTATTCCCTATTAACGTCAATATCCATCGTTCAATGGATTATAACATCACTTCAGTAAATCCGATTACATCCAGCCCGTATTTACAATTAGCTCTAATCCTAAAGCAAGCATGGCGTGTTTTATCCTAGGTTTACGCGGAATGGGCTAGCATTTAGTATTCGGCCTGGAGTGCTCTGAATTAGAAAGTAACTGGTCAAGTGCGGATAGTGAGCGAATCGAAATGCGAACTGTTACAAAGCTTTGGTCTCGCTACTGTAACGCACGTAATGGAGAATCAGGGTTGCCACACATTTGTTTATATTTATAAATATCAATAGACATTTTTAACCGACTTCAAAAAGGAGGAGGTTCTCAATTCGTCGGAACCTTTTTTTTTATGTATGTTCCCCGATTACTCGAAGATGGCTGGACCGATTTGGTTTTTTTTTGTTTTGGTCGAGAGTGTATACATCACAGTTGGTCTCATATAAAATTGATTAACATTGCTTCGGTAGTTTTTGAGTTAGCTTCAATAATACGTATTTTTTCCCCACTTTTATATGGATGATGTTCTAGTTTGTTTTACAGGTAGTGGTATTTGAATTTGTGTGGGGTAGGCACACAACTAAAAAGTGAAAAATAAAAACTTTTTTACAAAAACAATACAACCGACTTCCAAAAACAACACTACAAAGTGAAAAATAACTTTAATTTCGGAAGTCGGTGGCAAAAAACGAAAATTCATTTAACTAGACACCGACTTCCGAAATTAAAGTTATTTTTCACTTTGTAGTGTTGTTTTTGGAAGTCGGTTGTATTTTTTTTGTAAAAAAGTTTTTTAAAACAGTAGAGATGTTTTACTTGAACGTTTTGCACCTTACCCTAAATCATTAGATGGTTAAAATGTACAGTCAACAAAAGAGATATCTAGGCAGGGTATACTGACATATTTGTATGTGAATTGCTTCATGTTCAATTTTATATATATTTCTTTGTTTTTGCAATACTCCTAGATTGTATTGACAACACAAAATTGTATATTTTCACGAAATTGAACATGAAGCAATTCACATACAAATATGTTAGTATACCCTGCCTAGATATCTGTTTTGTTCACTGTACATGTTCGCCCTGCAGTCAACTGTTGAACAACCGCCTCCAGTCCGCGGCCATTATAGTCAAAAGTATTTGTGTCGAAGACTTCTCCAGTCCGCGCGGCTCTGACTACTTTTCAATTACGTTATTGTGTTGATAATCTGTATCTTTACTGCTCTAACTTGCACAAAGCGTAGCGAAAAGAACAATGATGGAATACCGTCAATGTCAAGTCTCTAAAACGCAGCAATAACGCCATCAGATCGCGCGAAACCACTCAGAAGTACCGACACAGACGCGTAGATTCAACAAAATGGCCGGCACACGTAGTTATGAAATGAAATGAAATTAAATCTGAAATGAAATCTTTTTATTCCAGATGTAAATCCAAATAAACTTACAAATTTATAAATATAAACAGTTTTCTAGCTCTAGCATTTTGTAAATCATCTTAATTTTATCAGGTCACTATTGCTTTTCTTTAACCAATTAGATCAGCAATTAGCTTTATTTGCTCTATCCATCGAGTGTCACCCAAACCTACTCGTACTATCTAGCACTAATTTTAATCATTTCTCTTGCTAATCCCGTTTGCAGCAGCCCTACAAAGTATTGCGGGATGCGTTGCGTGGGGTGGGCTGAACGTAATGGTCGCAGCTGACGGCGCCTACTGCGGACAACGGGCTCGATCGAGGCTTCCAGAAACTTCGGGCACTGCCTAACATGTTCAACATATAAGAACATACGGTTTCATACTAAACTCATTAGGAGACTGGGTTTTGATTTGTTGTCAGGATTTTTGCAGGATTTATTCATGAGTCTGGAAGAATTTTTGTTTATCACAACGCAGTTAGGGTTCAAATTAAAGGTTTACTAATCAATTAGAAGACTATGATCGATCTCTTGGCTTTGGGCTTTAATTTAAAATCCACCATTTCGGCCTAAAGTAATTTTGCCACAAAATATAATCAACAGCCTCTTCTTATTAAGAAGATTCCAGAAGAAACAACAGTTTCTTCTCTCCAGGGTCTCCAGTGCCGTGGTTCCTTCATCGATCTAAAAAAAGTCGTACCGTGACTTTTTAAATTGATCTCTAAAACTATTATAATACACCATTAACTAGTAAACATAACGTCACCCACTTGGATAGTCAACCATAACAGTAATTGACGCAAGTCAATAACTTAAGCTAGACTAAGCTAACATAATAACTATTGTTCTGTAATGCACGTTAGATTGAGCTAACTTAGATCTGTATTCAGATTAGTTACTGTTGACGCTTCCTTGTGTTAGACGTTTGGGTAGGTATTGGTGTAGTGTGCCTAGACATTGCAATACGAATAGAGAGCAGTGGTGGCCCAGTTGTATCGACCCCGATTTACGAGTATAAAGGGTGACTGGTAATTAGTGACATCACTCATGATAACAAACAACTTTTACTATAGGACCAAACCTGAAATCGCGAAAAAAAAATCGGCTATTCGCTACATTTTTACGAGTTATGCGAACATAAATGCAGGGAACAGCTGATTTTTTTTTTTCGCGATTTCAAAGTTGTTTGGTCCAGTATAAAAAGTTATTCAGTTCTATGGTTCACCTCTTATAGTTTGTAAAGTTATTTTTTTAACACTTTATATAGGTCGTGGGTTCGAACCCAAGCTGGCGCTTTACATTGTGTATATTATTTCATCACCACTGCTCTCAAAACGGTGAAGGAAAACATCGTGAGGAAACCGGCATGTCGTAGAACCAAAAGTTCGAAGACGTGACATCTATCAACACGCACTGGGCCCGCGTGGTGGATTACGGCCCACTCCCTCTCACAGAGAGGAGGCCTACTGTGTCTCAGCAGTGGGAACATTATAGGCTGATTATGCTTATATTATGCTTTTTTTTATTTTTTATGCTTATTGCAATATATTATCATTGTAATACTTTTTTACAACTTTTGGTAATATGAACATATTTTTTTCCCAAATAATGTTTGAAAAGGCTTTGGGCTCGTTGGAAAAGATTTTTCATGAAGGACTCGCGCACCGAGGGTTTCGTAACATCATTTATGTAATTTTTGTTGATGATTTCTGAAAAACTGTGCTATTTAGCGACATCGTTTTATTTTTCCTGTAATCTATACATAAACTTCTATCACATAGAATAATTTCAGATTTTTCTCTATGCAAACTTCGGAGATAAGGAGGGGAACGGTATTTTTTTAACATTTTTCATTAAAAGTCGAAAACTATATGCGGCCTAAAAAAAAAGAAAAAAAAATGTTTGAGAATGTGCAAACAACGTTCTTTCATATGCCTTACCCACCACATGCCCTAGTAGCCCCACTTCGAATTTTTAAGACCCCCTTTCAGTCCCTGTTGCAAAAAAAAACATATATATTTTAAATTTCTTTCTTATTTGCAAAATAGTTGGCCAAACGTCATTTGAAACTGTTCCTTTCAAGTCGATAGCATTAGTAGTTCTTGAGATATCCAGCTATGACAGACAGACAGACAGAGAGACTGAGTCACACCATAAAGGTTCCTTTTTACTATTTTAGTACGGAACTCTAAAAAGCAAAGTTTTTATTTAAGTATTATGTTTACAGTTATAGTCAACCAAAAGATCTAAGAGCTTGGCAATTTTTTTCTTCATAACGTTGTACTTATAGTATAAATAGGTCTTAACATTCTAATAGACATTCACACTTATACATAACGCATTTTGACCATCCTCGCAGGAAGCTAATTTGAATTATGTGACAGTTTATATTTCTTGGACTTAGTTATACACTTGTTATTTTATTATCAAGCGCCACCAAAGTGTTTTAAATCTCATTCTCTTTAATTTATCTATGAGCAAGAGCCAGTAAAATGCTGCTAGAACACTAGGTCACTAAGATACTTTTAAGATACCATAAAACTATTTTAAAATAAAACTGGAACTGGAAGATTTATTTCCGTTCTTTAAAACTGTTTTAACGATAAAAACTTAATTCGTCTCAAAGATTTTTAGATATTTTTGAATTGTTCTTAAAGTTTTAAGTGTCTACTAGTGTAACTTCGATATTCAGTTTTAAAGTTAAAATTGATATGGGTGGTTAGAAATTCCATGAAAGTTGACTAACATAACATAACATTACGCTTTTAAGCCCCGAAGTCTAACCTAGACAGAGATGTACCTACAGTACACATACATATCGCCAGTTATGTTTGTATCGTGTTATTAATCTACACTACTATTCAATCAATCAATCTGCCTAGCCTTTTCCCAACTATGTTGGGATCGGCTTCCAGTCTAACCGGATGCAGCTGAATACCAGTATTTTACATGGAGCGACTGACTATCTGACCTCCACAACCCAGCAACTGGGTAATACGATACCCCTTGGTAAGACTGGTTGTCAGACTTTCAGGCTTCTGACGACCCGTAACGCCTGTATAAGATCCACGAATGACAGCCGGGACCAACGGCTTAACATGCTTTCCGAGGCGCGGAGGAGTCTCGGTATGTAAAGATGGTCACCCATCCACTGACCAACTCCGGCAAGCGTGGCTTAACCTGATGGATCGATCGATACGGCTGTTAATACTTAGCCACGAGCTCCTCTAATCTACACTACTATAATATTATAAAGAGATATAGTTTGTAAGTTTGGATGTAATCTCCGAAACTACTCATCCGATTTCAATAATTATTTCAGTGATAGAAAGCTTCACTATTGCCGAGTGCCATAGGATATATTTTATAGTATAGTTGACTTCAATGCCGAAGGGGTGGCGGGCAGAAACTAATATATTTATAAAACTAGCCTCTGCCTGCGACTTCGTCCGCATGAAATTTGTACCTTAATCAGGAATTAGACTATCAAATACAAAAATATTTTTTCAAATCCGACTGGTAGTTCCCGAGATTAGCGCGTTCAAACAAAAAAACAAACTTCAGTTTTATTATTAGTATTAGTATAGCATAGATATGCAAGATAGCCAATATCCTTTTCCTATCAGAAATCGAATTCTCCAACAACAAAAGGACATTGCCTATATTCGTCCATCCTCCACCACATTACTTCCAAGGACACACTCACATCTCAATTATTCCTAAAAAAATCCCAATCATGTCTATCAACCTTCATCTAACCATTTCAAGCAAGCTGTACCCAGCGCAGGCTCACCTAGTTATACAAAACGACATGTATGTCTGCCTGTCTGCCAGTGTGCCCGGATCCCATTGCGACGGAATAGGATTACGGAGCGTACATCTGGTGGCTCATGGAAATGCAAATGCAATCATATTACCGAACTATATCGCCGATATACCTGTCCGCACATAGATTTACTTGGACTTAATTTTACTGGTGACATGCCGGCCGGGAACTTGAGATCCGATTAATTTTGTGGTGCGTTATTTTGTCATTTTCAGTTGAGTTTCTTTGAAGCTGAAAGTATTGATTGGACATATAGGTCATCTTTTATTACCGAACTACCAGACGTACTGCAGGGTACCATCCGCACTTGGATGGTACCCTGCAGTACGTCTGCTGTTCGCACTTGGTTGATATCCTGACTTCGTAGTCAGCGCTTCTCCTCTACATTTATTATGCGTACTCTCTGCCAGCATCTGTGTTCGGATTCTAATTCTAAATCTAAATCTTTTCGGTAAAAGAGGTGAAGGACACAATTATAGGACTAGAAATAGGGACCAATTAGTTCAACCAGGTTTCAGACTGGCTAAAGTAGACTCATCCTTTATGGGGTACTGCTTAAAATGTTATAATAAAATACCTCCCCACATACTTCAGCTGAATGAAACGAAATTTAAATCTTGTATAAAACGCACACTATGCAGCCAGGCATATTATAAGTTGGGGAATTACATCGCTCACAAAAATGCTTGGCTGAATGCTTGTCCTGCTCCACAAGGACGCATTAACTAATTGATTAGCAGTCGGAAATATTGTTGGAGCTGCTGACGATTAAGACGAGAGAAAACTTTCTTTGCATTGTTCAAATTCAATCTCTTAGTATTATATAATTGCATAACACATGTGTGAGCACTATGTAGCTACTATTAAGCTACCTTTTACTGGGTACGTCTTTCACTGAGTTGAATGTGCCCTGGCGGTTGAGAGTATGTCATGCTCACTCAAATGTCTCGCTGGTGGTGGCGTGTGTGTTGGATCATTAAGTTCCCTTCAAAATGGTTGAGCTAATTGGTGCTGATCCATGCGTCATGTTCGTGAACGGGCGCCGTCAGTTGGGACTGGTCGTCTCTTAGCTGCCATGGCTTATTTTTAATTTTAATATTTAATTTAGTTGTTTTAGTTTTTATCTTTTTATTACGGACGCTTTTTAACGTGCACGTCTTTCTACATTGTTCTCACATGTATATTTTCAACATGAACGATGTAACCAATATTTTGTAAAAATACACTTCTGGACACATCTTTTGGCCCACCATGTATTTTCAGTTTCGTTTGGTCCTAGCTAAAATTTTATATTAGGTCGAGCAAAAAGTTTTTATGCAGTTTTGAACCTGGCACATTCACAATTTCATTCAATAGTCTTTTTTTGAATTTCGAACACAGAATTTAAGGAAACAAAAGACAATTTGGAGCCTGTTTGTTGATATCAAACAATCGAATACTAAGAAAACTTGGTTTTATTGGTTTACTTGGATTTAATTCTTGAAAAAGTGATTGATATCTTTGGTTTTGCAACAAACATTACTTATTCTTAACATTAAGGTGAGGTTCTATCAATAATCTATGGATACTTCACCTGAAGTCGCCGCCCAAGCTGTGGCACTTATTCAGGCCGGACACAGTCAAAGAAACGTGAGTGCTCAACTTAATTTAAGTCGATCTGCGGTCCGAAATGTTTATCGGAGGTACCTAGAGACTGGCGGCTTTGTTCGTCGCCAAGGAAGGCCACGATCTCGGGTCACAACTGAAAGGCAGGATCGATTCATCATGACGACCAGCTTGAGAAATCGTCACCTTACCTCCATTGAGATACAAAACCAACTTCGCGACTTCCACGGAGTATCTGTGAGCGCTCGAACTGTTCGGAGAAGGTTAAAAGAACGCGATATGGTACCACACAAGCCAGCTAATGGCCCCAAACTAACGCGAGCCCACCGAACAGCGCGCTTTCATTTCGCACGCAGTCATTTAAATTGGACACAGCAAGATTGGAGCCGTGTACTCTTTTCTAATGAGTCTAAAATTGTGTTACATGGCAATGATGGAAGGAAGAAGGTCTACCGACGTAAGGGAGAGCGTTTCGCACAATGCTGCTTTGAAGAGAGGGTTGCTTATGGCGGTGGCTCATGGACTGTCTGGGGCGGTATATCCGCGAGCGGCAAAACTCAACTTGAGGTTGTTACAGGACCACGGCTGCCAACATTAAATGCTGAAAGGTACATTCGTGAGTGCTTAGAACCTCACGTGATACCATACGCGGACTATGTGGGCCCAAATTTCCTTTTTATGCATGATAATGCAAGAGCCCATGCGGCCGGCATCGTCAGGGAATATCTTCGGGATGTGAACATCACAGTTATGGACTGGCCAGCCAGAAGCCCAGACATGAACCCCATTGAGCACATGTGGGACGAGCTAAAAAGACGTGTTAGGGCTCGTCAGCCAGTTGCCCAGACGATGCAGGAGTTGAAAACTGCCATAGAAGAGGAATGGGAGATGATCCCTCAAAATTTCATAGAGCGGTTGATAAACTCTATGCCTAATCGTATGAGAGCTGTGGTAGATGTCCATGGAGGCAACACGCGTTATTAAATTAAACCTTTATTTGATAAAACATGTTTTTTATTCAAAAATCAATTGCCTTTAACAAGGCGCATATCCGACTTGTTAGGCGTAGCTCCATGTCGTATGGTATTCTGAATTCAAATTTAAAACAATACGATCGATAAAGATGGTAAAATGTATCAGGTTTAAAACTGCATCAACAGTTTTTGTTCAATCTAGCGATCATATTTCGGTAGGGGCCATCGAAACCTAAACTCTAAGGTGGGCCAATAGATGTGTCCAGAAGTGTATTATGATTTAAAAGAGTGTCCGTGGAGTTTCTTGCCTGTTCTTCCCCATAGGGATCTACTACGCTTTGGAATGGGCAGCTAGCTTCATCTTTTTGACTGACCGACCCATTGACAATTCAAAAGTGCCTGGAATTGGTTTATTTGAAATAAATGCTTTGAGTTTGAGTTTGAGTTTTGATTCCACATATACAGCACGCTCGTTCCATCATAGAGCTCATCCATCGCTTTCCATCAGGCGTGATCGAGGTTAAAAGTGGCCCCCATTCAGAAAAAAAAAATAAAAATCATTATCATCCTTACCTCAAATAGGTATTACTAGAAATATGTTTATTAAACATGTCAAGTCTTTACTAATGAGTTAAATAATTATCTACTGTTAGGTTACCCCGGACAGCTATGATTAAGATTATGGAAAGGTGACTCAGCTATTCAGCCTTACCTGAAGTGCTCACTAATTAGTAAGAATATTCTTTCAATGCGATTTCTGAATAGATTAAGAAGCTAGAAGAAAGAATGCCTTTTCCGTATTTTGCCTAGCACTTGGGACTGGGCAACTGCTGCCTTCTATTACAACCAATAAACGATTAATTTCTATATTCCACAGGAGAGCTGCCAGAACTACATCCGGGTGCTGGTGTCCCTCGGTCCTGGGAGGCTGCTGGTCTGCGGCACGAACAGCTTCAGGCCATTCTGCAGAGAATACAGCGTCCAGCGAGACTCCTACCACATGGAGCGGGAGAAATCGGGCCAGGCCGTCTGTCCGTACGACCCCGAACATAACTCCACTGCCGTTTATGCTGGTAAGTGAGAAATAGATAAGTTGATTAAGTCATCATCATCTGCCTAGCCTTTTCCCTACTATGTTGGGGTCGGCTTCCAGTCTAACCTAATGCAGCTGAATACCAGTGCTTTACATGGATTGACTAATACCTATCTGACCTCCACAACCCAGTTACTTGGTAAGACCGGTTGTCACAACGTTAGGGCTTCTGACGACTCGTAACGACTGTCAAAGATTCACGAATGACAGCCAGGACCAACGGCTTAACGTACTTTCCGAGGCACGGAGGGGTATCGGTATGTAAAGACGGACCCATCCACGGACCAACCGTGCGGCTGTTATTACTTAACCACGAGCCCCTCTTAGTTGATTAAGTTATCTTAGTTAGAATCACAGAGACCGAAAATATGTGATACATAAAATCAGGGTTCGATCGAAGGCTATGTAGAGGAGTGTGAATTCACAAATAGCGCGTGCCCATTATATTGTACCACGTTTGTAAAAGAAAAAAGAATATGATATCCGGGCATGAACCGAAAATATTAAGGCGCTCCCTAACCGAGAGCATTCGCCTGTAATGTAACCTTTACCCGCGACCTTAGCCGTGTTACTTCTACCTATTTACAGTCTTCGCCACGCAAGTTGCCAATAAAGTGGGGTTACGCAATACGGTATCCTGTTGCGTGATTGGTCGCGTACAATCACGTACTCGTAATAGGATATCGTACCATCTCCACTTTTTTGCCAACTTATTTGGTGGCTACTGTAATTTATAGGTGGTTTTGACGACGGAAGAATAGACAAAATAGCACATCGCCATGTTTCATCATCTTCCTGCCCTTATCCCATATTACTTGGGGTCGGCGCAACACGTTTTCTTCTTCCATTCTCCCCTGTCAACCGTCACGCTATCATTCACTCCCTTCTCTTTCATATCATTCCTCACACAATCCATCCATCTTTTCTTTGGCCTTCCTCTACCTCTCCATCCATCAACATGTATATTCATCACTCTTTTAGTCACATGCGAACAAACGATTTCCTTTCAACTTTTCTGTTACTGGCGCCACTTTCAAACTTCCTCTTATATACTCTGTTGCGGCGGCCTAAAGCCTTGGGGTGAAAATCGAAATTTTCTTAGTGGACTGTATGAGGGGCGGTTCGGTGACACAAGTAGGTGTTTTGGTGGTGTGGGAAAATGATGATGGTACCTGCCTGGTGAGCTATGGCGACACGACGAGAAGGGTTTCCTTAGCCACGTGGCTGGCGCGTCCAGGATATCACGTACGGACGAGAATCTGCACTTTCCACAACACACATACACGCACTTGCACTGTTCAATAGCAATCTTCGTTCTTCGCGGTGAAAATATGAGTCCTTTTTCGACTTGGGATTAATTTTACCCAACAGGCGTCGATGTTGATTGAGAACTGGCGGATCTTCTTGGCGACAGCGTATGGGCGCCATTGCGGATCTTCCTTCTCGCTCTCACTTAGGCATTATAAGGGTTGTGGAAGGGAGAAGGAAAGCGGAAGGAACTTTATGTTACACAGATACTAATTAATTAGAGTTGCCAGTAATTAGGCATGAAATATAAAACTAAAGAAAGTAATGGCGTTAACATTCCTCGCGGCCTTAAAGGGTCACCTTTAAAGAGAATGATATAATAATATATACAGTGAAATTACACTTAAATCTAACTAAAGAGGGAATGGACCGAATAAGATATTACTGAGTAGGAATGGGGCATAAGCGGACCACAGGTCGCACAAGAATCCCATTAGAAGCGCGTACTGAAACGACTCGCGTGCTACCGTCTATAGACGTATGCAACTTCTCAATAACACCTAGAGGCCAGGATAGAGGAGGCGCATTATCATTAACTATCACTACTACAGTGCCTTCCTTAATCATGTCTCCATCAGGTTTATTCCATTTTAAGCGTGATTGTAAACTATGAAGATACTCGCTTCGCCATCTTTTCCAGTACGACTGGACTAATTTATCCATAAGAGAGTGTCTTTGGAGCAGGTGATCAGACAGTAAACCTACTTCCGCGGCGGGTAATGAGTTAAGCGGTACAGTATGTAAAAAATGCGAAGGGGTAAGAGCTTTAGGCTCTTCCGGATCAGCGCTAAGAACAGTAAGAGGTCTGGAGTTCAACAGGCACTCTATTTGAGAGAGAATTGTAACTAATTCTTCATAAGATAGAAGTTGTTGACCTATTGTCTTGAAAAGGTGAGTCTTCACGGCCTTCACCATGGACTCCCAACATCCACCAAAGTGCGGTGACGCGGGCGGAATAAAGTGCCAATTAATACGATGCTCAGCGAGCTCCTCTTCAAAGCGCGGGCGGTATTCTTTATTTATGAAAGTATACAAGTCGCGTAAAAACGAATTAGCTCCTCGAAAATTGGTCGCGTTGTCCGAATACAAGCATTGTACCGGTCCACGGCGGGATAAAAACCGTTTCAACGCGGCTATGAACGACGCAGTCGTAAGATCTGTAGCTAATTCAATATGAACAGCGCGAGTAGTCATACAGGTAAATATACATAAATAACCCTTGCGACTCTTCGCACCTCGAGTGCGTACGGGCACATACTGTATAGGGCCAGCGTAATCACACCCTGTATGAGAAAAAGCTTTGGTTGCAACATTTACTCTAGATTTAGGCAGATCGCCCATAATCGGCGGACCATGAGGTCGCGGTCTCCACCTGTGACATGCGTTACACTTGTGGATTCTATGACGAATAATGCGTCTAGCGGACAAAATCCAATACTTATGGCGCAATAACGACATAGTGAGTTCTGGACCTGCATGTAAATATTTTATATGATAATAGTCTACGAGGATTTCAACTATGCGATCATGACGGGGTAACACTACCGGGTGTTTAGTACTATAGGCCTCAGCCGAATGAGTTAATCGACCCCCAACGCGGATTAAATCATCACCATCTACAAATGGCTTGAGTTTAATAAGAGCGGGTGAACAAATTTTATTATTTTTTAACTCGGAATAATCATCCATGAAGTGTTTTCTTTGAACATGACGCCACAAAATGGTTTCAGCGAACTCGAGGTCGCTAGCGGTAACGGTGTCAGTCCGACGCGGGAGTTTTTTCATGAAGCGGTATATGAAAACAACAATACGCAGCAGCTTAGTCCACGACGACGTACGTTCTGCGAGTGCGAGTAGAAGCGAATTGTCCGAACTTGAATCCGCGACTATGGGGTGCGCGTGGACCTTTTCTTCCGGAATGGGTTCCGAATTCAAGTCTGTAACCTTATGTATGGGCCATTCGGAAGGGTCGAGCTTAGCCCAAGCGGGTCCGTGCAACCATAATGGGTGCTCAATGAATTTGTCAGGTGTTAAACCACGTGACAAACAGTCCGCTGGGTTTTCAGTACCAGCTACGTGGTAGAAATGTTCCGCGGGGACGTTGTCTACGATGCGAACGACACGATTGGCCACAAAAGTGTGCCAACGATGCGGAGAAGAATTTATCCAGCAAAGAGTCACCTTTGAATCGGTGAATGCGTAAATAGCGGTAACATTATAACGCGGATTATAAGTGTCATGAACACGGCGAAGAAGTTTAGCGAGGAGTTCGGCACCACAGAGCTCCAGTCGAGCAATAGTCAATGGTTTAACCGGCGATACCTTCGACTTGGCACAAACCAGCTGAACGACTACGTCATCGTTGCGAGTGACATGCGCATAGATGACAGCGCCGTAGGCGCTTTCGCTGGCGTCGGAAAATCCAATGAGGCGAAGAATACAATTTTCAAAAATACCTAAATGGCGCGGGATTTTAAAATCATTTAAAAGCGGCAGGGCAGAGCGAAAAGTTTGCCAAATATTTATGATGTGACGCGGGGGAGTGTCATCCCAATCGAGCTTCAGTAACCACAATTCTTTGATAAGTAGTTTAGCATAGAGAACTACAGGCGCGACAAGCCCCATGATGTC
Source organism: Cosmia pyralina (assembly GCA_946251885.1). Lineage (NCBI taxonomy): Eukaryota > Metazoa > Arthropoda > Insecta > Lepidoptera > Noctuidae > Cosmia > Cosmia pyralina. The sequence continues at coordinate 17,053,053 of OX276357.1, forward strand.
CCACAGCCTAGCTACGGCCGACAGTATAGCACGTTTAGTACACGTGTCTGGCGGTGCGGAAATAAGAAATTCAAAACAATCATTTGACCTACACCAGCGCAAGCCGAGAACCTTTTGTTCTACCGACTTGTCGAATTCTAGTTGTTCGGTCAACCTATGCGACGCGGGAATACTGTTTAGTACGGTTTGAGAGTTACTGGTCCACTTGACCAACTCGAACTGACCTCCTCTAAAGAGTTTAATCAGTTCGTGCGAAACCTGGACTGCACGTGATTCGGAGCTTACGCTGTAGACTACGTCATCCATATACAGCGAATCCGCGATGATAGCGCTGGCGCGCGGGAAGTGATGACCATCGTCTTGAACCAACTGTTGTACTGTGCGGATCGCATGGTAGGGACTTGACTTGAGACCAAAACAGACACGGTTAAACTGATATAGAACCAGAGGATCGTTTGGACTAAAACGATATAAGATGCGTTGAAAGCGACGATCGCTTTCTCTTACTTCAATCTGTAAGAACATTTGTCGGCAATCAGCCGAGAGCGCGAATGCGAACAATCGAAAATTCAGAATTATAGTAAACAAGTCACCCTGTAAATTCGGGCCACTGTGTAAAATATCGTTGAGAGATCATCCAGTACTCGTTTTAGCACTAGCGTCTAACACGGAGCGTAGTTTTGTTGTTGTCTTATCTAAACGTACAACTGCGTGATGCGGAATTACATAGTCAGGATAACTACTGTCTGAACTATCGAGCGGAGCAGGAGATAAATATCCTTTATCAATATATTCGCGAATGACGTCATCATACGCAGTACGTAACTCGGGTGCGGATTCTAATTTCTTTTCTAGGCAGAAAAAACGTTTTTTTATTTATAGGATTGTTATTAGACTGAGTGAAACTCAAGCTGTTTATAGCTTTAGTATTTTGTAAAATACGAGATTGATTTTTAATGAACTGTACTAAATTGTCGAATTTAGGAATTTCGTCTTTTGAGTTCATTTCAAAAAGTCGAGCGGTTTCAGAATCAACCTTTTTTATAGCGACATGGAAAAAAATCAAATCTGATAAATCATTTATTTTAAGGTTTTTTAATGCGTTTGCGGCGGAAACAAAATTATCAGAAAAGGATTCGAAATTTTGAATAGATGCGGTATTAAAAGATTTATGTTCAAACATCCGATTAAGGTAACTAGAAGCCAACATACGTTTGTCTTCGTACTTGTTTATGAGTGAATTAAAAATTAATTGGTAGTTATCGCCATTAGGACAAACTCCTGAGAACGCGGTTTGAGCCTTATCTTTCAATTTCCCCATCAAATAATATAATTTCTCCGAATCAGTCAATGTATTATTTTCGTGTACCGTGCTTTTAAAATTAGCATAGAACAGGGGCCAGTTACGAATATCGCCATCGAATGACACAATTTCAATGGGAGGCAAGCGAACTGTTTGCTTATTGACACCACTACCACTAGAAGTAGGAGCCGATGTGGCTGATGATTTTGAGTAATTCGAATAATTATATTTAACGCAGCAATATAATTCCTCAAAACTAATCCACGACTGATCGTCAATATTATTTTCCGGGTCTTGTCTTAGAAGAAGCGAGTTATATTTATTAAATGCCTCGAGGAACTCGGTGCGCAACGCATCAACATTGACACACGCACACAAGAACTTCTCTATCGGTTCCATACCGGACTTCATTTTTTCCATTAAATCGTAAATGATTTGCATGCGGGCAAAAATCATATTACGACATGACAGTGCTATTTGAATCGCGGATTCTATCTGATCATCCGAATCAATGGTCGGCATTTTCGATATTTTTGTAGGTTTTTATAATAGCTAAAATAAATCGCAAACTTCAACGAGTTGCGCGCGGTGCGGGATTGGTAGGTGGTACCTACGAATTAGTACCGAACGATAGCGAAGCGAGCGAGCGGTAGATTTTGCTTCTACCTACGTATATTAAAATATTAAGTTGAGCGGGATGCGAAATACCTGTGAATGTACGCAATGACAAGTAGGTATTGTAATAAATGAATAAATTAAAGCGGTTTAGTATAAGAGTATAAGGAACGAAGATTGAAATGAAATATAGTTGCGGGATGATGATATACGGATATAATATTGATATCCGTTATCAAGAGAATAAAGAAAAATAGGTATCCGTGATCATGGGACCAAAACTGTTGGATATCTGTGATCGTAGGACCAAAACTGTTGGATATCCGTGATCGTAGGACCAAAAAATGTCGGATATCCGTCTCGAAGGACCAAAAAAATGTTGCGGCGGCCTAAAGCCTTGGGGTGAAAATCGAAATTTTCTTAGTGGACTGTATGAGGGGCGGTTCGGTGACACAAGTAGGTGTTTTGGTGGTGTGGGAAAATGATGATGGTACCTGCCTGGTGAGCTATGGCAACACGACGAGAAGGGTTTCCTTAGCCACGTGGCTGGCGCGTCCAGGATATCACGTACGGACGAGAATCTGCACTTTCCACAACACACATACACGCACTTGCACTGTTCAATAGCAATCTTCGTTCTTCGCGGTGAAAATATGAGTCCTTTTTCGACTTGGGATTAATTTTACCCAACAGGCGTCGATGTTGATTGAGAACTGGCGGATCTTCTTGGCGACAGCGTATGGGCGCCATTGCGGATCTTCCTTCTCGCTCTCACTTAGGCATTATAAGGGTTGTGGAAGGGAGAAGGAAAGCGGAAGGAACTTTATGTTACACAGATACTAATTAATTAGAGTTGCCAGTAATTAGGCATGAAATATAAAACTAAAGAAAGTAATGGCGTTAACATACTCATTTCTCACTTTATCCATTCTCGTCACTCCACACATCCATCTCAACATTCTCATTTCCGCTGCATGCAATTTTTTTTCATCCGTCTTCTTTACTGCCCAGCATTCCGATCCATAAAGTACGACAGGCCTTATCACGGAATTGTAAATTTTCCCCTTCAACTTGAGGGGCATCCGTGGGTCGCAAGTTGTTCCTGTAACCTGTCGCCATTTCATCCATCCTGAGTTGATCCGGTGCGTTATGTCTCGGTCTACTTCGCCATCCCCTTGGACAAGTGACCCGAGGTACCGAAAGTCGGAGCAGATCGGTAAGGGCGTTCGGGAAAGAGATATGGGCACAGGACCGGAGAGACCGCCAAAATCACAAAACAAATACTCTGTTTTGGTCCGACTTACTCTCAGGCCAACGGTCTCCAGTCTAGTAGTAGTAAGTCAGTCAGCACATTGCCATGTTTAGACGTAAGAAATCTTTCTAAAATCTGTCATTTTGTCTATTCTTCCGTCGACAAAACCCGTTTCTATGGTGGGCATGATACGCGTGCTGCTGGTTTCAACTATCTATCTACACTACCCAGCAGTTGACGGCCTGCGCTGTCTGTTGCAAAGCCCTACCGTTACAGTGGAATCTTGAATTGTTGCATCGAAGGCGGATGTTCCTGGTAAGGGAGCGCCTTTATGCATAGCAACAATACATTACTATTACAGACCAATGGCATTCTTGTTTTTGACATTGTTATAATGCAAACAGAAGTAGGTATCTACTTAACTTTAAAATAATAAATTAAAAAGAATTCATAACAATAAGCAGAGCTACCCCAAACAGAATTCTCATAAAAATCCAGGTTTTTATAACACTCTTTACCGTAGAATTTGAAAGGACAGGTTAAGGTAAAACCGTCTATTGTGTCACCCATAGCAAATAGTCTGGCAACCCTAGCTGCCAATTAGCGCGACACTGGAATATTTAAATTCGGAACGTATTTTTTACCTGTAAGAGTAAATGTTGTTGTGGTTATGGCCAGACTGGCCGGTACAATACCTATACTGAGTTATTTCCTAGGTCTTCATATAATATATTGAGGTGTTTGCTATTGTAAAACATATATACTTAGCAGTGTTGCCGTTAGGACCATCTAGTTTGTGGCTACATCAAAGAAAAAAGTTGCTAGTTTTGTAAATAAATTACTTCCGAAATTCCGCTAAAAGTGGCTAAAGTATTTTTGGCATACTTTATGCTATAATTTTAATATGTAGGGATGGGGATAAGTGGATTTAATAGTGTTGTTAAAAAAATATTAGAAACTGGTTACAAGTTTATAGTTAAAAACATTAACATTTCAAGTATTAGTTTACCGGCGTTCCTCTCCTCGGTCCACAGTACCGATAAATTAACCAGGAAAATTTTATCTTCCTCACTGGTCGATTTTGAGGTACCGTTTTTGACCGATGCGTTGAACGCTTGGAAAATGGCTTGTCCCAATACGGATTTGCCCGACAACCCGTCCTCCCAGAAACTGTGGGACGTGCCGCTCTGCAGTATTATACGGAATACCCTATTAAACACGTCTTTTAATACTGTTGAGCGTGCCCGTCTGCTGGCTGTGGGAGAATGGGAGTCAGGCTTGTGGCTTCAGGCGCTCCCGTCATCCACCATAGGTACTATGATGGATGACTCATCGTTTCGGCTCGCTACGTGTCTCCGCTTGGGCGCACCTTGTGTTGCTCCGCATCGGTGTCACTGCGGTGAAGCTGTCGACAGTCTCGGGCACCATGGCTTGTCCTGCTACAGGAGCGCAGGTCGCATAGCACGGCACGCCAGCATCAACGACATTATTCGTCGAGCTCTTGTTACCGCCGGCGTACCAGCGGTATTAGAACCAAACGGCTTGGTACGTGACGATGGGAAGAGACCAGATGGCATGACGTTGTTGCCTTGGAAGATGGGTAGGCCTCTGGTGTGGGACGCAACCTGTGTCGACACCCTTGCGCCATCTCATGTTCCAAGCACGACGTGCTGTGTTGGCGCCGCTGCTGCGGCTGCTGAGACCCTCAAGCGGCGCAAATACTGTAACCTTATAGGTAACTACAGTTTTGAGCCGTTTGGGGTCGAAACGCTCGGGTCATGGGGCCCGAATGCACGTCTACTTTTTAAGGAAATTTCTCGCCGACTGGTCGAGGCTTCACGTGACCAGAGGGCTGGCTCGTTCTTTGGCCAAAGAATTAGCATTGCCATTCAACGTGGCAATGCTGCCAGTCTTCTGGGCACGTTTCCGGATGACATCGATGCGGACGAGTACTTCGACGCCTAAGTGTCCTTTTGTTTTGTATTTATTTGTATAGTTAGTTAGTCATTTACGTTAAAAAATATTTCTACTGTTTGATAAGTTTGTTGAATAAATAAAGTTAAAAAAACATTAAAATTATTGTTTTTTTAGTAAAAAATTAAAAATGAGTTTGAAAGTTTACAATGTCTTCTGGAATCTCTTCGTTAATGGATGATGATGTGGATGGTATTTCAGTTGGTTTTAGTGGTTTGACCGTTATTGTGAGTTTGGTTAAACTTTCAGGTGGCAAAACAGTAATAGAAGTAGGTATATGTAGTAATAATCTAAAAAGTAGCTAGAAGTAGCTAGATTCATTTTGGTGGCTAAAACGGATTATTTTTTGGCTAAATCCGTTAAAAATCCGCTAGATCTAGCCACAAAGTGGCTGAAACGGCAACACTAATACTTAGTTAAATGCCTGCCTCGTTGGTCTAATGGTCGCAACCCTCGCAAGCGCTACAGCTGAGCACGAGGGTTCGATTCCTAGGTCGGAAAAAGTGTTATTAGCTTTTTCTATCTGGAATTTCTCGTCTCGAGGAGCTCGTGGCTAAGTAATAACAGCCGCACGGGTCGATCCATCAGGTTAAGCTACGCTTGCCGGGGTTGGTCCGTGGATGGGTGACCATCTTTACATACCGAGACTCCTCCATGCCTCGGAAAGCACGTTTAGCCGTTGGTCCCGGCTGTCATTCGTGGATCTTTGACAGTCGTTACGGGTCGTCAGAAGCCCGAAAGTCTGACAATCAGTCTTACCAAGGGGTATCGAATTACACAGTTACTGGGTTGTGGAGGTCAGATAGGCAGTCGCTCCATGTAAAATACTGGTATTCAGCTGCATCCGGTTAGACTGGAAGCCGACCCCAACATAGTTGGGAAAAGGCTAGGCAGATTGATTGTGTACCTATAGTTAAATGAAACTGGACGTAAAAGCAATATCTAATTGGTTAAAGGTACAATCTAGTGCAGCAACTATTCATATGACACTGATGTTTGTTTAGTAGCTGATAGCTGTATCTATACTAATATTATAAAGAGGTAGTTGTTTGTGCGTAGGGGTTAAACTCCGGAACTAATGATTTAATTCAAAAAAAAATTTCACTGGTAAAAAGCTTCATTATTCCTGAGTGCTATAGGCTAATATTAGGTCTTTACCTATGAAATTGCCGTTCTGCAGTACTGGCCATTTCAAATCAAAATAATTTTTGTTTGGCTAAGAATTCTAATTTCAAATTAATTTTATTTTAAAAACATGGATTTTTTTTCCAAAAGTAGTCATTTTTTTATTGATTAGTGTTACATTTTCATCGCATTTCAATCTTTTTCATCATGGATACGTTAAAAATTCGAGTAATTATGGAATATGAGTACCGTCGTGGCAGCAACGCGGCACAAGCGGCACGCAACATCAACGCCGTTTACGGAGCTAACACTACAAACCAACGCACCACTTGTTATTGGTTTGCTCGCTTCCGTTCTGGAAATTTCGACCTGAAAAATGAACCTCGCGGTTGTCCGAAGAGTTTGGTCGACAATGACGAATTAAAGGCGATTGTGGAAGCTGATGATACACAATCTACGGCTGTTTTAGCAGCAGCTTTCGACGTTAGCGTCAAAACAATATTGGTCCATTTGCGTCAAAATGGCAAGGTAAAAAAGCTTGACAAATGGGTGCCCCACGAACTCAATGATCGCCAGCGCGAAGTACGCGTCGAGACGTGCCTTGCACTGCTCAACAGACACACAAATGAAGGAATTTTGAACCGCATTGTTACCTGCGATGAAAAATGGATTCTGTTTGATAACCGCAAGCGCTCAGCAAGTTGGTTGGATCCTGGTTCAGCACCTAAACAATGCCCTAAACGAAAACTTACCCCTAGAAAAGTGATGGTCACTGTTTGGTGGTCTAGCGCCGGTGTGATTCATCACAGCTTCTTACCAAAGGGGGTGAGCATTACTTCAGATGTGTACTGTGAAGAACTGAACACAATGATGGAGGAGCTGGCACATCTCCAACCAGCATTGGTCAATCGCTCGTCTCCGCTGCTCCTGCACGACAACGCGCGACCTCATACTGCACAGCAGACGGTCTCCAAGTTGCAAGAACTGGGGTTGGAAGCTCTCCGTCATCCGCCCTACTCACCAGACCTTGCGCCTACAGACTACTACTTTTTCCAGAATTTGGATAACTTCTTGGCGGGAAAAAAATTCAATACCCGAGAGGCAGTACAAAATGCCTTTGAAGAATTTGTTGCCTCCCGTCCAGCTGATTTCATTAAGAACAGCATCAATAAACTGCCACTGCGTTGGCAAAGATGCATTGATTGCATGGGTGATTACTTCGATTAATACAAATAAAAAATGCATGAAAAAAATTCCTTTAAATTTTTTCATACAAAACGGCAATTTCATAGGTAAAGACCTATTATTTATATCATGCATATTGGCCGAGCTATCACAATTTTTGTCTAGTAAGTCAGAAAGAAATACCTCTTAGAACAGAATTATTTGCATGCGCTGCCTAAACGGTTGTTTAAAATTGAAAACAATGTATGATAACCTAGTCCGTCTTAAATAATTCTACAAAAAAGTCCGCGAAACCATAGTGTTTTTTTTGTTTTTTTATACTTCTTTTATTGTTTAAAAAAGTATTTTTTCGTCATACTTACGTTTGGATGATTATTTAAACAACAAAATATTAATCCTGATCAAAATAAGTTATTTTATGATCACAAGGAAATCATGGAGATAAGATTTGGCCTTTACAGTATGTCAATTAGTCACATAGTTTCGGAAATAATATAAAACTACTAAAACGCAAAATAACTTTCATTCATACCGCTCTTGAGCATAGAACGTGCTTAGTGCGGACGTTTTATCCATTTACTCAAAAATGGCCGTGTGCAAATACGTATTTTTTCTGAAATGCGAGATTGATGACCCTCTCGATTTATTATTTCAATATTTTCGGTGGAATAAAGCGGAAGTTTTTTTGTTATATTGTTCGAATGCGCTAATCTCTGGAAGTACCCCAGTCGGATCTGAAAAAATATTTTTGCATTTTATAGCCCAATTCTCGAGGAGGGCTATAGGCCATTTAACATCACGCGAGGGCCCTCAGGAGCCGAGCAAAAAGAAAAAAATGTCAGAAGGAACGCTAAGCGCAAACGAAGTAATAGCGCGGGCAGGCCATGCGATGCGATACGACGGGGTTGGCAAGAAATTTGACGCGGACGAAGTCGCGGGCAGAAGCTAGTACTAAATAAATATCTAACTCTCCATGCGCTAAGTTATGTAGGATAGTTGCAGCGATCTAATCGATTTCCACTTTGTTTCTCTGACTAAGCAGAAATATAAAATCTTGAGTTGTTTATCTCATTTGTTCGTAAGTACTAATTACAAAACTAATTCTTTATAGGCTACATATTTTCTTTAGTTTTAAGTTGGCTGTAAACTGTACTTGTACCTAGGCTTACAAATAACATATTATAAATTAATTTAATCCATGTGGTCTTTACCTTTACACTGTTCAAAAATTTTAAAGACATATTACTTTTTTTGTTCAAGATGTTAGTGTAAACATTTGTTGGTGAACCAAATAAACAAATAATACTTTTGATACAATTTTTCAATTGAAATTTTTCGTAGCCATCAAATAGTATAAAACATCCCTTAAATATAGGTATTTGAACCTTATTACTATGGTAGTAAGGCTCAAAAGTGGTTCACCGCAAATGTCCGCGATGTTACATGGCTTGGGCTACTATTTCCATTACCTGTCATCTCATTCCCATTAACTTCTACAGTCTATTTTGTAATACAACCGCAATAATCGCATCAACACGATCAAGTACCTATAACATAATACATTTTACAAATGCACATCACACAATACACACGTGACTTATCTTACGATATATCTCAACGTATATCTCACACTATATAAGCACGGTCCGGCTGGACTGTGAGCATTACTACACCCGTTAATGGAATACAACGACGGTCATGTTACACTAGGACACCAATTAGGAATTGTGTATTTCCTGAAACTACGTATACACTGATAGAAATAGCTGTTATTTTTGGATATAAATTGGAGGTTTTAGTATAGTAGAACAGGATTGAAAGTCACAAGCACGTCTGTGTGATGTTTTACGACCGTTCTACAACATGTTGCTGTAACAAAAGGGAACGGAGGAGAAAGAAATGATTACAAAAAAAAAAAATTGTTTATTGTTTAAAGGCATAACTGTAACACAAGAGTTAGAAGAGAAGCTTAAAAAAATAAGACGCCATCTGCGATCCATGTAAATATTATCCTTTCAAAGATCCAATCACAGCACCTGAGAAAGTATTGTCGATAAAATGGCAATGAGAAATTACTTACAGATAAAACGTATCTCACCCTTAGACTCGATAAACCTCAGGTGTGTATCATTAGGAGCCCCACTTTTCCTGAGGGTGATACCGTGGCTCGGTATCGATCTCACACTTGCCTTACAACACACAAAAGGTGATACCGTGGCTCGGTATCGATTTCACCTTACAATATCAAAAAAGTCCTCCATTCCAGCAAGAGAACCCTAAGAACAGTCCTCCAAATAAGCAGGATCTTCGCAACATAACAAAAGCTTGTTATCATTTCGCCGGAACCCTTTCCAGCAACCGGGTCACATATGCTAAGGGATTCCATGGCCGTTCCATTGTCAGGAAATTAGGAAAAAGGGAAAATCTTTTTCATAACGATTGAACCCACTTTCACAGTCCGTCGGCATACAATGGCCACTCATTGTTGCATTGAAAGAGGATCGTTCAATGGGACTACGAGTGGATTATGACGTGACTGTTAAACATATTATTTGTATACCTAGGTGATGTGTGAGGCATGGGGGGGACGTAGGGGGGACGACTTGGTAGTTAGCAAGGATTGTTCAGTTGAGTCAATACTCTAATTCTTGCCAAGCATTTTCACGATATCTTTCTGTTTTCCATGAATAAGTTATACTGACAGACTGGATGAAATCAATGACAAAATTTCAGGGGGTGAACGTTCTCATGAATTCAAACTACTAAATTCAAAATCAGCCTGTATATAATTATCTTTTACTAGCTGCGCCCCGCGGTTTAGACCGCGGTTTCGCGGCGCCTAGACCGGGATAAAAAGTAGCCTATGTGTTAATCCAAGGTATAAGCTATCTACATACCAAATTTCATTCAAATCGGTCCAGCCGTTTAAGTGTGACACACACACACACACTCACAAACTTTCGTCTTTCAATCAATCTGCCTAGCCTTTTCCCAACTATGTTGGGGTTGGCTTCCAGTCTAACCGGATGCAGCTGAATACCATTATTTTACATGGAGCGACTGCTTATCTGACCTCCACAACCCATTAACTGGGTAATACGATACCCCTTGGTAAGACTGATTGTCAGACAAACTTTCGTCTTTATCATATTAATTTTACTATACATTCGTGATTTTAGTAGCAGCACGAATTTAAACAAACAACAATACTTTATCCCGCACAAATATTACGTCTTATAAGTACTTAAATGAAATATAAATTCCCACAAACATAAACTCCGCAATTTATATAAACCCTTCAATACGAAACTCAGCTAATATTAAAACCGCCGCCCACGTTATACTCCTAACAATAGGCCATATTCCAAGACGCTGTCACTAACCGACTTTACAAGCAAGGAAACCGAAAATAGAAAACAATACGTCGCGTATTATCGTAAACAATAATACGCAACTTACGTCCGAATAAAGGATCTGTTCGTTATTACCCATGCGTATTCGCGGTTTTGTTTATAGTATTTTAATTTAACAATGCGTTCGTTATTGAGCATTGTTCAAAAACTTTGTTAACTTTGGAACGATTCTTATTTGATCTGAAAATGAAGAAAATAATTTGAATATTTGACGTGATAGGGATCCGATGTCTTTCTCCTGATTACGAACTTGCTCACAAAAATCTAAATAAATTCCGTAATTAATTTGGGAATACTTTCAAATATGCTTAGGTGTTAAAGAAGCAGAGATTTGAAAACCACTCGTAATAGTTTTCCGGGCATACAAAAATATACTATAATATTATGAAGATGTAAAATTTGTTTGTAAGTTTGTATTTAGGAGGTAATCTTCGGAACTACTAATCCGATTCCGAAAATTCTTTCACTGATGGGAAGCTACAGTATTCCCGAGTGTCATAGGATATATTTTTCACGCGCACGAAGTCGCAGGCAGAAGCTAGTTTATAGATAAAAGTAGGATCAAACTAACCACAATTATGTAAATCTAGCACTTCCCGCGCGGCTTCGCCCGCGTGGATGTCGGAAAATATCCCACGGGAACGTGCTACCGGGAAATCCTTCCTTATTCCTTGTCTACATTATAAAGGGAACCTCTGTGCAAAATTTCAGCTTTCTAGGTCCAAGGGCTTGGGCTGGGCGTTGATGAGTCAGTCAATCAGTCAGGACTTTTCTTTTTATATTAGGTCTTTACCTATGAAATTGCCGTTCTGCAGTACTGGCCATTTCAAATCAAAATAATTTTTGTTTGGCTAAGAATTCTTATTTCAATTTAATCTTATTTTAAAAACATGGATTTTTTTTTTCCAAAAGTAGTCATTTGTTTATTGATTAGTGTTACATTTTCATCGCATTTCAATCTTACCTAACAAACACAACATACAACATAGCTTTCACATAACATGAGACGGTTTGACATGATCACCTTGAGTGTATCATTAAAGATGTCACATTCCGGGACTGTCTCCATTAAGGAGTTTATAGCACCATGCATGCGACACAACGGGGATTGCGCGCGCGACACAGTGCGGCAATGGGATGTGGCGAACAGCCGGTGTCGTCGAGTAGGCCTATGACGCAGGTAGTTGTTAGGCACATAAAGTGTACACAAAGTATTGATCAGCTCTGGGGAATCTACCATGCTCCTTAAATTTTTTATGGCTATTAGGATCTGATCTCTGGCTCTACGCACTGAAAGGGAATTATATCCTAACATTCCTAGCAAGAAAAGAGTAGGATACATAATTTATATAGATAGATAGATGGATAAAACTTTGAAATCGGTCTAAATATAAATTGTTATTTAAACCCAAGGCGAGCTTGAAACAATTTACTCAATGAAGTATTATTTTGTCGAACTCAGTACCGGGTTTATGTACTGTCAACTTATTTACTTTGTCGTTGTCCATTTACGTTATTGTGTAAATGATCTAAATACCAATGAACAATAAGAACATTCCTTTGAATAAATCCTTGAATGTATTTTGTAGTCCTTTCATAGGACTTGTAAAATTTTCGTCAAATGCAAAGTCAAACATAAGTAAGAGTTTCTTTTTACAATATTTCCTTAGTTTTTCCTATAACGAAACTACTTCTCACCACCAACCCTCTTGCCAAAACTCAAAATAGAAATATTTTATTTTTATGAAACGTGCATGCTAGGAGCTAGGTGCATGGTCGTTTCCTATAATATGAAGAAGAGCCGGCAAGAAACTCCACGGTTACCTACTCTATTAAAAATAATAAGCTTATACAGTATTTTCAAATAAGCCGACGTTGGCACGGACGTAAAAATATCGCGGCGATTTTTTTTCGCGCACTCGATTTTGAACACTACTTAGCGCCGAGAGTTGAAAATCCAACAGTGTGTTGTTTCGACGCGCTGGGATGCACTCTGTTGTTGTTAGGATGGATTCTCAATGCTCGGCTCAACACCGAGAGTTGAAAATCCAGTGCGCGATAAAATCCCGCCGCGATATTTTTACGTCCGTGCTTCGGCGGCTTACAGTGTTAACTGATGGTTGGTTTTGCTTACGATAGAGACAATTTTCTCGACTTATTCACTGTAGATATATTATATACATATATTGTATAGATACTCCATTTAAAATAAGATTAGACATTTAAATAAACCTCTTTTACAGTCTGTTCAAGTGATTTTGACTTCTATTCCGTTCTATTGCGTTGGTGGCATGACAAATGGTAGTTGCAGTAAACAGTTGGTATTGTAACCACGTGTTTGCTTTTAATGCCATCCTTATGTTTACGGAATAGAACTCAAAATCAGTTGAACGGACTGCAAAAGATTTATTTAAATGATATATCTTATTTCAAATTGAGTATAGTCCACAGCAAGAGATCTAAGACTTCTCTGTAAATAGGAGTTTATAGCTTGACAAAAGACTGGTTACATGTAGGTATTGACATAAATATCATGTTATCCTATAACTACTGTTCTCTTATATGAATGTACTAGCCTCTAGGCTTCCTACATAATTTGGGGTTGAAGCTGGAACCGAATACTAATAAAGCCCCCAGGTGCTTGAAAGCTAATACTGCAAGCATATTCTGAATTTATCCTTTGCAATGATGCATACATATCTAGTAGGCTTTAAGCCTGAACAGATCCAAAACGTAAGCCTTTATGAGGCCATCTGCCTATCCAAAATTACATACCGAGTATACCGACATGCCAATAAGCCACTCGAATTCATACATGAAAATATCTTTGTGGTATGGGGTAAGATTCTCGTGAGGCTCTAACGAAAATGTGAGCGAAAAAATCGTCAATCCAAAGACTATTACAGATGCGAATATTAGAGACGTATTAGTTTGGCTGTCTATCCCCTTGCTACGTCTTCAAGGAAAAATAGGTGCAGAGATTACTTACTAGAAACCAGGGTTGATTGATTTAAATCAAGTGATTTTTTTAATAAAAATCATGATTTAAATCAAACTTGATTTTTTCATGAAAGTTCATGGCTTACTCAGAATTATAATAATGAAATCAGTTACATAAAAGAAAAATACTTATTAAAATGTACAGTTTTCATTTATTAAGGTGGATGCGCGAAGGTAACCCGCGAAATTATTATTTTTTTTGCGTTTTTTGCAATTTGTAGGTCAGTGTCAAGTTTATCTTGATCAAAATATAATTCGCGAGCGTAACAAATATGTATTTACATAATTATAATCATTAGAATCATTAAAACATCTCTCTAAGTTAGAACTGGTTTCAAATGTCATAACTTCATGAAAAAGTAATTCAGTAGGTTAATTTGAATTTAGAGAGATTTATTATTGATTGTAATAATTACAATTCTGTAAATAAATATTTGTCAAGTTTGTATTTTTATAGTCAAAATCTACCATTTATAGTGTAAATTAACACAAATATATAAAAAATCATGATTTTTTGTTTTTCTTTTTTAATTAAAAAATCTGACAGAAACAAAAAAAATCATGGTTTTCATCAACCCTGCTAGAAACCAGGACTAGACAATATTCAGGGCAGAAAATCAACAGTATTCCACGAAAACGATAGGTACGTAAAAAGTAAAAGCATAGGTAAATTCAGCAATGACTTTTAATACACCAAGTTATCACTGCCTGAGTACCACAAAATACCTGTATTAGCCGACTTTTATCCAAGTACCCTCCTCCATGTTTCAGCACAGTGTAAGTACCTCCATATTGTACCAAGTCTATTGTGTTCAGACAAAACACGTTGAAAAGGACAAGAGATTATCCCGAACAAACAATCGACGTTTTTATAAAAAACCTTTCTGAAAAAATATATATTTACCTACCATGCTCTACTGCGAGATATTCCGAAATTAATTTGGGTTCTACATAATATAGTATAGACATGTATATGTAGGTACTTAATATTCGTGCCCATATTTTATAGCCTGTGTAGGTACGGTTTGTTTTAGTATGCACTATATTTTATGCTAAGGTCATGTGTAACTAGCTTTATTATAAACGTAAAATTATGTTCCGTGTGATTTTATTATGCAAGCAATTTAACGTTCATGGTTATGGTAAAAGCTTAGGGTTTTGACGTGACAACATAATGTAAAAGTTGTTCATCATTCTCCTGCCCTTATCCCAATCTATTTGGGGTCGGCGCAACATGTCCTTTTTTTCCATACTTCTCTATTATTCGTCATCTCGGTAGTCACCCCCTTTCTAGCCATGTATAAAAGTTGTTAATGTAAAAGTTGTTATCTTAATTATTATTTTACCATTTACATTCAAATTCATTTCTATTCAGAGATATTAAATTTAATTTAAATTAAATTAATAATAAAAATTTGTAAATTATTTTTTTTTGTAAATGCCCGGTGCATGTTTGTTTAAATAATGAAGATTTAAAGCATGTTACTGCTGTAACTTTAACGAAGTCCAATTCTCCAAGTCAAATTAACTGCAACTGCAATCCTGCACAAAATCGCCCTATGACGGGAATACACATGTCTGTAGCAAGTAGCTGGCATGCCATTGTGACATTCAACAATCAGAAGTTGTTATGGTACATGACATGTGTATTCTCGCCCTTAGTTTTAATTCAATAAACCGCTACAAGTCTTGTTATCCTTGAACATCGTCACAAAAATCTACTTAGTTACCATGGCAACAATACAAACCCCCTACACAAACAGTTTCCAATGGTGCTAAACCATCAATTACCGTCACCCTGTCCCTTTGTGCAATTTTCTTTGCATTAAAGCATCCCCTTGCAAATTCACACCCATTTATTACACGCAACAAAACTATCGTATCGTCGCAAGTTGTTATCTATGGTAGCACTGCGGTGTTGCTAGTTTTATTTTATGGAGAACAGGGGATGTTTTTTGTTTAAGCTCTATTTACATGAAGGAACTGTTGATTGTATCTTTTAAACTAAGGAATATTCTATGCCTACGTAGTATTATATTATCTGTGGCCTACGTAAGGGGAAATTTTAGAGAAAAATAGAGGCATTTTCAATAATAGAAGCCTAATTTATCATAATGATGACCCTGTTTAAAACTGACACCCACTCCATGTCCGCTTATTTAAAAACACGATAAAGTATTCCACTTCAAAATTCATGTGAGTAATTAAAAAGCGTGTTCACGGTTTGTCGTTGGACAAAAACGAAAAAAGAATAAAACATTTACATTAATTGAATTTAACAAAAGCACAGTTGCCAGTTTGTTATATTATTTCATACAAAACTGGGGCTAACTTTTGGACATTTACACTGGCAACTTTTTTAAATTGTCCTCGTGTTATGTTCAGCAATTCACTCATTGACGCCAACGTTACCTTTTTATACGTACACACATTTTGGTCAAACACATACATGGTTCTTTGTCGCCTGCTGTAAACGTAAAACTTTTGTGAAAATGAGCGAAAGAATTTCCTTGTGTGTGTGTCATAGTGACCACTTTAAACACGTCCGCGTCACACACTGGTGACTTTACATATATTTTTCATGCACTCACACATTGGACGTGGCTACATCCACATTACGTGGTGCGGGCACGGGATGGTTAGTTATCTCCTATTGATCTGGTGCAATTAAGTGCACCGACGCTCTAGGGAACGGTGGCCGGTACACCAGTAGCTGGTCTTACGTCCAAGTGATATATACGTAATACCTACGTATTGGCTGCTTCCGTGTCGTAATTTTGCTGATGCTGTAGGTACAATTCCCGGCGATCGCGTCCGGTCGGAGATTGCGACGGACTTAAACTATTGTGCTTAATACTCATTGTCTTGATGCTGATGCTGCGGTAAATATTGGTAGGTGTATTGCTTTGATTGGAAAATGGGCGGAATAGTTTGCTTCGTAGAATTTGATTATTTGAATTTCTCTGGTAGGTTATTGCTGAAATGTCATCGTCATTTCTGACTAATATTGACTAATTAAGTACAAATTCAATGTATTAGTGAAAGAGTCCCTTTTATAGCTTTGACGAGTTATAAATTCTACATTATACATGCATATAGCCTAATCTGAAATTCTGCGAACATTTTCTACAGACGGCATGTCAAATCTTCTATTCAGTGGCCCTGTCCATAAAGCTCATAAGGTATCGTTACCTAACATGGTAGCTTTCAAGCACAGAAATCCATTCCTTATACATGCCACACACGTTACAATATACTTGCGCAAAATTGGACTTGCACAAGTATACATTACCGTGTGTTAATTCCCAATACACGTGAATCATGAATCAGCACAAAATATCCGAGCTATTTGGTGTCACACAGACTTGTGCAAGTATATCGTTATCATGAACGAATTATTCATTCATGATCGTTACGTATATGGCCCGCATTACATGGACTTTAAACTTGATAATTATTGTAGAAAACCAATAGACTGACGTTTCCACATTCTTTCCCCTCACAATATGATTTTGAAAATTCACATCAAACTGTTCATAAACGCATAAAAGTGTCATGAAATTGTTTATTTGCCAGACAACAGTGACAAGCAAACATACAATAAACAATAAATTATTTACAGAAGTAGAAGGCGAACAAGCCATACTGCTTAAACTTGCATTGTTTAACATAGGCCTCATAAATTGAAACAACAAACGACCCTATTGCCGACAGTGTTCAACTTACCACACACATGGTGTTCGCAGTATCTTGTCTCAAATACCTACACAGGTAGGTAATACCTACTACAACTGCCTACCCCCGTTTTGGCCCTTATCGCATTTTACGGCACCCTCGGGAAATGAGGGGGTTAGTCCATTCGTAACAGAGCACAGCACAGCATAGTGTTATCTTCTAGTTAATCAAATTAGTGCCTGGTTTAGATAGCTGGTTGTGAGCGGTATATGTTGTGTGATGGTAGGCACTTTAATTTGGAATATATTATTGAAGCAGGAATTAGAGTTTTTGTTGTAAAATTAATTGTTATGATGAGGTAGTACTTACGGGAAAGTGGACAGCAATTCTTACGTATTTGGTAATGTAGAAAAAGTTTAATAACAATTAATCGACAGATCTGTTTCAAACTCATTATAACAATGTACCTACTTTAATTTTTCATACCACTACTCTACTAGCCGAGCATCGGAAAGTTCATGTTGTTTTATCACTTTAATGGCCAATTAAAGTGATAAAACAATCTATATACGCAAGTACGGAAACAAATGAATAAATTAACAAATGGCACACCATCACAATCTCTCCGTCAATTCACACAGTTACATTTGGGCAATTCACACAGTTACATTTGGGGAATTCACACAGACACATTTGAGCAATTCACACAGACACAATTGGGGCAATTAACGGGCACACGCTTCTCATATGCGAGTCACGTAAGCCGATGGCATGTAACGCACTCTGCTACTTACCACTGCATTATGGGATTTCCCAATGAAGATAATTATACGTACGTAGAATATACGGTGGGTTTTGATAAAAATAATGAAAATATTGACTAAAAAATTATGAACGAAAAATGTTTCAGTTTTAACGTTTTCATATCGTCATTTAGATCATTATTTTTAAAGCCACTGCTGAAAATAACGACCGTTCCCTCTTTATTTTTAGCCCTACAAATGAAAGTATCTAATAAAAATTCTAACAGACACAATTGACGACGTTTATTTATTTCAAAGTGCCAAAATTTTGAATCGATTTTTCATTATTTTCAGACGGCGAGCTGTATTCGGGTACTGTCGCAGACTTCAGCGGTATGGAGCCGATCATCTATCGAGAACCATTACAAACGGAGCCGTACGATTCAATGACGCTAAATGGTAAGCATTTGTAACCAAAACAATAATTAATAAAAAGAATAAATGAACAATGAATACCACAAATTTAAGCCTAATAAATCATTATGATCAGTACCTAAACGTCAGATTACAAACAAATAGAAGCAAATAACAATATACATAATGATAACACGTATAAGCTTTGTTAACAATGTATATTTACATATCTACGGGCGATTGACTCTCAATGTGACTGTCAAACAGACATCCGCCATTATAATTGAATTCAGAAGCGCGGGAACTCCTTGTCACTCGCGTGACGTTTGACGTGTCAACAATCGCTAAATCCGATTAAGATCGTATTAGAAATTATCGACTGAGCAGCGATAGGGTTACATCACTCCGCATAATTGGGTGTTAAAATTTACTTTATGACAGAAGATCGTTTAACTTTAGTGATGTAGTCTAATAGTGGTATATTTCTTATTCACAGCTCCGGACTTCGTGAATTCTTTGGTACACGGAAACTTCGTGTATTTCTTCTTCAGAGAAACAGCTGTTGAATACATCAATTGTGGGAAGGTAATATAATTTTTCTTCATTTCTCCTCATATCGTCCAAATAAATTTTTCGTTTGCTATCAACATCCAACTTCAATAGAAAAACTTTTTTCTGTCATGAGTTCTGGATTAGTCTAATTTTGAAAAGAGCGTATTTCCAGCACTGTACACATGGCCCGTACTCCTATCAATTAACACCTCTTAGTTTCATTAAATATATCTTTAATGATGATCCCATTCGTTCCGACACGGAATGTTAGGTACTCGGGCGTGTCCTCGTTGCACTAGTAATTCACTTGCAGCGTGACACGGTACGTATCACCGTTCTAACGGCGTGACACGTCTACAATTCATTGCTTACATGCGGATTTAGTGTACCGTTTGCAGATTGTTGTGAAGTAGTTTCAGAGTAGTTGAATTGAATAAGATAATGGTGCCGATTCTCTTGTACACCGAACTAAACTAACTAAACTATTACTAAAATTCCTTACTCCTTCCTTCCTTCTTTTTCTTCCTTATTCCTTGGCTATGAGAATCTTAGAGCTATTCTGCAAAAAAAAAAAACCTCTAAATTAAAAAATAATTTTGACACAACCATAATCGAGTTTGACAATCGTGACTCCGCGTGGTATAGTGCCTGTAGTATAATATGACCCGGTGGCTTTAATTGGAACTAACGAAATCACTATAAAAAGTGACAAGGCTTTTCATATTTTGTTCAACGAGCAGAGAGGGGGTAGCTCAACGTGTTTTTTATGGTTTTTTTTTTTTTTGGTAACTATATGTTGAGGTTTAGGGGTTTAAGCGTTTTATAAAGGGGGGCCAAAATTTCATTATTTTTACAATAGGACACACCGTTTTCGAGATATAAGCAAAAGAAAAAAAAATTCAGTACTGTTTTTGCCCTTAAAGTCAAGGTGTTGGTGTGAATTCTAGTTCATGATAACTAATTATATTCTACACCTTTTTAATCGCGATTAAAAATAGTCTGATTTAGTTTCACAATTAAAATTTTAGGTGAAAACAGTGAAATTCAGAATAGCAAAATTGCCATTTTCACTAAATTAATAACTCGGTACAATATTAGTGCTATCAAACTAAAATATAGTTAAAATGTGTCACTTTAGTCAATTTCAGAATGGGAAATCGTCATTTGACAGGAATAAACTAAATTTTAATGATTTTTAGTCTAGTTTAGAGGCATTTGTGACAAGAGAATCGGCACCAATATTTACATACTTAATATATTTTTAAGACTATAACAGTTTGAAAATAATAAGTATGGTACGGTCAGCACCAGAAGTCGGTTAACACTGCTACTTTTTGACATCATCTAAATTAACAAAATGATTCGATAAACTTCTTTATTTTCGTATAACTGTTAAAAGTTAATGTTCCTAAACTAAGTTTGTAAAACTGCAAGTGTTAATAAACTTTTGTTGCTGATTATACATACATATAAAAAGGATTACTTGAATCTTAGGCTAGTAACTCCTCACAATGGTTTGCTATAGCCGATATCAAACGTTTCACTTTTTCACGTTAATGTTTGCCTTTCATTCGGCATCTTGCACTCGAAGTGAAACAGAAGTCAACACAAAATGAGTCAAAAGTGAAAAATGAATTCATTTGTGAACCGACCAACGATGTTAGGATTTCCGCAGTCGACATCTTTCAAAGGAGCGGATAATACTGTTGAAGCTGCCCCGCTACTGCAGCGCATCAGGGATGTTCGCGGACGCACATGTGAATTGATTCTTTGCCACAATGCGTAAGCGCTGTGCGTCCCTGGTGCGTGGTGTGTCGGGTAGCAAACAACAGTACCCTGTCACTAATTTCGAGCAGGCTGGACTGTCTGTACGTGAATCGCTGCTGCGCCATTTCCCATGGAATGGTGCAGCCGCGGAGAAGCGTCGGACAGTACTGCCGCTGTGTATACCTATTAAATAGGAATTTCTTAAGGGATATTGATAAAATTGTCTTAATTACTTACATAGGATTTGTTTTTTAATAAAATATTAAATTGAAAATAAATAAAATAAATTTAAACAGTTCATCCTTATCATGTGATCATGGATTGAAATGAAAACGAACCTTCACTCGAGTGAATATCGGCTTTATACAAAACGAGCTGAGGTTTTCCCAAACCACCACAGATTCCTACAAAGTAACCATCCTTTACACATTACTTGCATTCTTGTGAAACGTGGTGGAACTTATTACGGCCTTTCTCATCTTTCCTCATGTCAAGACGGAAAAATATCAATGCTTTAGATATTAAGCATTGACCTTTTTCCTTTTTGACTTGGGTTTAGGACTCACAGTTTATTTAATATGCTCCTTATGCTCCTCATCATCTAGGCGGTGTACTCCCGCGTGGCCCGTGTGTGCCGCGACGACCGCGGTGGGCCGCACCGCTTCAAGCAGCGTTGGACGTCCTTCCTCAAGTCTCGGCTCAACTGCTCCGTTGCCGGAGACTTCCCCTTCTACTTCAATGAGATACGTAAGTTAAGGAGATACATTGTTAACATTTTGTGTTTTTAAAAATCCTATAAAACCAAATATATATGCTTATATGGTTAAATCATTTGGATTTTCCATCGATCCTCTCGCTAAGATAACATAGCTAGCTATGTCCAGAAATACAGATGCGAAAAATATTATAAAATGGAGGACAATGTTTAGCAGTGATGTCATCATGAGAAGAGATGTTAATCCCTATGTCCCTGTTTCCAGAATCAACAACAGAACTGATAGAAGGTGTGTACGGAGGTCTCAACGCGCAGTTGATCTATGGAACCTTCACGACTCCTCCCAACAGTATATCGGGCAGCGCAGTCTGCGCGTTCAGCATGCAGGACATAGCTGATACCTTCGAGGGAACCTTCAAGGAACAGAATGCGATCAACTCCAATTGGTTGCCTGTTAATAGTGCTAAAGTAAGTTTTGTTGAGAGATTACAAACAAAAAAAAAATAGAACAAACGTTTGTTGTTTCCAGTGTTACACAGCTAGTAAATGGTTTTTGCCGAATCTTTCTGTTGTAGTTAGTTTAGACTATTGGGTAAATAAGATTGACTTATTTATAAAAACACAAAAACAAAAAAACACATCAAAACAAAAAACATACAAAACTCAGCCTTGAAATAGCTTCTAATTTTTTGTTATTCTTTGCCCTACGTATTCGGTGTAAAAATCGTCCCATTTTGGGTGACATACAGGCTGTTTGTTTTAAGCCGTCTCCTGCACGTGTCTTTGCGAAACATTACACAAAAAACCTTATGACGTAATGAGTTTCGACGACGGGACATGTGCTATCAGTTTGACAACCGATGTGCGTGGTGCGCCTTCAGTTGAAAAGAAATGTTTTGCATGCAGCTCGGAAAACAAAAACATCGTGTTTGCATACACAAATATGTATGGCCATTCCTCTCTGTTTCAATGTTTTTGTGTAATGTTTCGAAAAAACACGCGCAGGAGCTTTAAACCACACTCCGAGGACAAAACTCTTCAGGAACAAAATTAATAGTAAAATATCAATAGCCACTCATAAGGTTTACAAATTATATACCAAATGAATAGCCAATGTGATCATGACTTGTGGCTACACATTGATACAATATTATGGAACAAAGATTACAGACAGTTAAATTAAATCTTATCGATGTATATACTTTTTTGAGGCTGACTGTACTTACAAATAAATATTTGCCTTCTCCATAGGTCCCGGAGCCTCGTCCGGGAACATGTAATAATGATTCGAGGCAGCTGCCTGACCAGACGCTGAACTTCATCAAGACGCATGCGCTGATGGACGAATCCGTGCCGGCCTTCTTTGGAGAACCCATCGTTATTCGAACTAGTTTTCAGTAAGTTTGAATAAATTATATCTTTATTCATGAGTATGTTGGTTCTAGATTCTGGTAGACAGAGTGTATAAGTTTTTTTTTATTTTTCCAGCTATCGATTTACGCAAATAGCAGTAGATCCACAAGTGAAAACTCCTGGAGGAAAAGCATATGACGTCTTATTTATTGGCACAGGTGAGTTCCGAAATCAAACTGGACAAAGCTTTAAAAGACTATATGCATTAAATATACATATATTAATCTGTGATCTCTTTGAGATAGTCAAAGCTGTACTAGTTAAAAAAACACTGCTATTTCAAATATTAAAATAACTCAACCTTCAACAGACAACGGAAAAATCATAAAAGCCATCAACGCAGTATCCTACGACTCGAACAAGCGTGCAGTGCCCGTGGTCATCGAGGAGCTACAGGCATTCGCAGCAGGGTCACCAGTAAGAGCCCTGAGGGTCGCGAGAGCTGGTCGAGATGCTGCCAGACTGATCGCCGTGTCAGACCGACAGGTCTTGAGTCTAAGGCTACATCGCTGTTCCAGTGATAAGATCAGTTCTTGCTCGTAAGTATAAACTTAATAATCTGCTTCCGCTATGTATAGTGACTCGTGATAAATAGGGTTAACTAGGCTAATGATTCCCTTCAGCAAATTTAAGCTAGATATGCTTTGCTTTTTTTTTCATTATTAATAATGAGATGTGAAATACACTGGTAAATATTGTGCATTAGATAATGTGTCACTTACACTTAGCAAAACAATGAAATGCTTCGAGAATAGATAAAACCCAAAGGAAACTTCAACACATCCTTTGGTATTCTGATGTGATTAACAAAATCAATGCTTTGTTTCAGTGAATGCGTGGCGTTACAAGACCCGTATTGTGCGTGGGACAAGCAAGCGGGCCGGTGTCGCGCCTTCTCTCATGGCGTCAGTCGATGGCTCGACGAGAACTCCTTCTATCAGAGCGTCAGCACTGGCAGCCATGCTGCCTGTCCTCATAGTAAGTACTCATAACAGAAATGCAAAGAATAGGGTAGGAAATAATTAACACATCACAGAAAAGCAGACTGCTATTAGAGACCACGGGAGTGTGAGTAGAAAGGATTCTAGCATTATTGACAAGAGAATAAATGACAATGATAAAGTACGTAATAGTAAAAAAGATACGGATTTCAAAATATCGTCTCAACAAACACCGTTTTTTCCCTAGGTAAAGACGCTGGTGCAGTAGGTGGTCTCAGTTCAGGTCTATACGATGACGCCCGAGGTGAGACGAAAGGAGAAGTCATCAACATCGTGCAAGACAAGGACGGAAAAGGAGGAGGTGGAGGTAACGAAGGTACTTTTACTAACATGTTTCATGATTTGAAGAATATCCCATTTCATCTCATTCTGAAACATTATCAGGACTATCAACAAAATTTTAAAGAATAACAAGAAATCTTCTTTCTTTTTAGGTCCTGAAGTTCTAGCAGCAGATCCTCCACCGGCTGCATACTCAGTAGAAACCTTAGCATTAGCAGTAGCTGCAGGTGCTTTAGCTGCATTAGGAGCAGGGTTTGCAGCCGGGTACATCTGCGGTAGAAGATGCAAGAAGGATGACGATGACAATATGCCTTACCCTGATACAGAGTATGAGTATTTTGAACAAAGGCAGAATATTAATAGGTTTGTATTTTGTTTAGGGTTAGAATGCAATGTGAAATTCGTTACTAACAAACAATCATTTACTGTAAATTAACACCATACATCAACATACATTCTTAACAAATAACAAAATATTAGTGTTCTGTACTGTTGGAGACTATCATAAACGGAACAAAAACTCATTATTTTCATCTTTACAGGATCCAAGCAGAACCCAAGCTCCTTCAGCAAGTAGAAGAAGTGACGTACGCTGAGCCGGTATTAGCTCCTCAGCCGAAGCCGGCGTCCCCCCGTGCCACGCTGCGCAAGCACCCCCCGTACCACCCGCATCACGAGACGCTGTTCCAATTCCAACCCGACGCATACCGTCGTGATAACTTCGGAACTCTTCGTTCGCATCAGGTCAATGTCAGTTATTCTCTTTTTTATTCTCTTGCATGGCTTGCTGTGATCGTTTTTACAGGTATGAGTAAGGTTAGCAGTGAAAGTTGACAACACATGAGAAGAGAAGTTTACTTTTTAACATAGCTACCTACATCTGGGGTAAATAGATCAGATAAGATTTACGAATATTTGCTCAATGCAGAATGCTACTGGAAATATTTTTTGTCGTCACTTCTTAATACCTGTATGAAGATTCAGCGACTTGCATGACTTTCCTATAATCACTGAAATAATACTTCTGTCTCTATGCGCATCTAACCCTTTTCCAATATTAATATTAGTTACTACTAGTAAAACAATCGAAAAACAAAGTAAGTTTTGTATTGAACTAATTTCATCGCCTTGCTCTTTTCAATCATCAAATTCATCAATCACTTTGCATGATTCATCATAATTAATGATCTCGTCACCTTCATCTTTATGTTTCTTAAAATCACATACTAATCTGTTAACCATATCATCATTCCATTTCCATTGCCTAACCATTGTGGTTGAAAATGTTCGTGAGATTTTAAATAAATAGTCATATCGTCTACAAATTTTGCAAAAAATAGTTTTTTATTAAATGTACTAAAATATCAATATAACTTAATTTTTCATAAGTTAGTTATTAAAATAAGATAAATACTAAGCTTAAGTATTGTATAACATCTGTCACAGTTTCCATTTAAATGTTTTGGATAAAATCTCGCGTGCATATCAACCTGGTGATAACCAATCATTGTTCCACTAACTCACGCACGCTTATTCACCTAGGCATGTCAGTTAACACAGGAATATTCGGACCGCAGGGCGATGGGTACCGGCGGGGCAACGACAATGGCTTCTCGACCACGCGCTCAGTAAAGAAGGTGTACCTCTGAGAAACAAGCGGGGCGGACTCGCGCGACCAAATGCATCATCATAAACATAATACGCACCATCACCATACATTGGGTGAGTTGAAGAGTTTTCTCATATTTCTTACATTTAATGCGGTTTTTAAGACAATATTTCTTCTACTTGTGTAAGTTATTTAAACTTTTGGTAAATCTTGGCAAAGCTACGTAATTTACAACATTCACAATGTGCACATTGTACTGCAAGTGAGACATACTCGTATTTCGTGTCCTGCAGTGTCGCAGCGCAGCAGCGGCTCGGGCTCTGCGTCGGTGAGCGGCGGCGGGTCCTCCTCGTCGCCGTCCCCGCCGTCGTCGTCCCCATCGCCGTCGGGCGAGCGGCCGCCCACGCCGCCGCCGCCCGCGCCGCAGCCCTGCGCGTACATCTACCGCAACTAGCGCGCCGCCCCGCTACCCGCACACGACGTCGACCGTGCACTATACGTGATAAAGACACCACCCCTTACCCACGCGCACGTGTCGTCACTGACGAACGTGATCGAGACATTCCAAAATTAAACGACATTGTTATTCGAATAGTATTCGACTGAGTGACGTTCGATGAGCGTGTTTTGTTATTGCCGACGATTATGACCCTGTAGTGAATTACTGTGGATACGACGTCGTATTTTGCCTGTATTATACGTTGGAGCTGTTGAGCGTTTATCGGAAACGCACTTTCGGAATGGCTGAATTCTAAATGATTTGTAACTTGATAGAATAGATAATTATGTACTATGTTTAAATGTGGATTGTTAAAACAAATGCGAACACAGAACATTCTTCCATGAAAATAAATATATACGTACTGGTGATTATCCACAATCTAAATTGATCGTAGGTATCTATGGTCAGAGGATGTGAGACAAAAAAATATGTATTTTTTTTAAAAGACGGAACAATATTATCGATGATGTATGTAAGATGAATAATGTAACAAATTGTAGATTGTTTAGAATATACATAGTTTACAAATAATGTAGGAGAAAATAAAGTTTTTGTTGGTAACATGTTAACGAATAGTTAATTTAAAACTGTGATTGTCATTGCAGTTTTTTCAACACTGTTCTGTCAGCATTGTTGTCAACAAAATGGAAGAGTTGCAATGGAGTCACAAAATGCTTTTTTACATAAACTACTACTTTAGCATAACGTCATTAAATATAGGAAGGGTTCTCTTATTCTAAAGTTTTAGCGTTACTATAACTCGACAACATTAATGTCAACTCCACAATATCACCTCTAAAGACGTCACAAAGGTTTTTGTTCAACTTGAACAAATATGACGTGTTGTGTAATGTAATGTTGCCGAGCTGTACCTAGTTTAAACGATGATTATAACATTATAGTTGACAATGACATTATGAACCACAAAATATGATATAAATTATATTTACCATGTATAAAAATGATATGTAAAGTTCTGATACTTATTCATTCATTAAAAAGTGCTTCTTATGGGTGTATTTAGATTACTAGGAGATCGTTTTGATAATTATTGGATAATGTTATAGAGTTAGCTATTATGTATACATAGATACATATTATAATAGTTAAGGCGGCACTGTGATGCCACATTGCCAATTTAGATTGTTGGTGCGCCATTGTATAGTTACAACCCGTAACTGTGATCATTGTGTACATACATTCTGTGACACTAACGACGTCTCCTTTTGTCTACTGTCGTTTCTATAAATTAAATTTTCCAGAAATGTGGGCCAAAACGTTTGTAAAAATCCTTTTTCGAAAGACGTTCCTGTTGCTAATTTTGTAATAACCGAGGGACTAGAATTTTCTCATTGTATAATCGCTTTATGAATTCTTTTGTAAACTAGCTAGCAGTTACTTTTGACCCCGACATTGTATAGCGTTCAGACTCATCTTCGCTCATTGTTGACAATTGAATGTGTGTAAAGAAAATGTCAATTCTATTTGTAATGACTTAGTGCCTAAGTGTGTGTGGCAGGATTGTAATTTGTATCTACATTACAATGATTCAGTTTTTCCTTTGGACTGATGTTAATGCGGACATTAACGCGCCTTTAGCGTAGCGATTACAGTAGACAAGACGTAATGAAACACTATAGACACTACCTCAGAACTCTGGTGAGATCTCCCAAACTGCGTAACAGTCAATAAACAACTGTAATTTATCTTAAAATCCACATAAAACCTTTTATTCTCTGTCTGGAGATTTTACACTTGTCAGAGTTATTTGGCAGTAAACAGAACATAATTTTTATACGCCATAATAATAAAAAAAGGCATTCTCGACATTGCCTTCATAATACTCATGTTTAATTTCATTTTTATATAATACCAAAGATGCCATGATTTTAATGTAAATTATTTATTTATAGTAGTGATTGCTAATAACATTTATTACTAATGAAGTTGTTATTTTATATGAATATAACTGCCAATTTGTATACTTATTTAATAATTAACCAAAGCAACGCACAGTTTATTTTTTAAATTAATTAATCCATACGATATTATGTAGATGCTTTAACATGGCAGCATTGTTTGAAAATTGTATATTTAGGTACCTACAGACCGCGAAAATGGCAAACAAATTGTAATTTTAAACTTTAAGCTTGCAGTCCTTAGTCATGTAGTATCTAAAGAATATTTATCATGTTACAGATTTAATGTTACGACGTCATAAGAGTTGATTGTATTTATAGTCCGTTCGTTATAAATTGACCCTCTAGCGACGCACTTTGTATGAAGTCGTTGAGTCATACCTACGTGGGGTTGCCACTCAACCTAAACCACTAACTCGTGGTTGCCATTTTCACAGTTTGTAATGCGAAAATTAATTAACACGTACATACGTAAGTGAGGCTAGTACTTGTAAATAGCAAGTTCTGTATTGTAATTAGTCTTTGTCGAGTAAATAAATTAAGCGTTAGAGTATAAGCGCAAGAAATTTTTGAAAGTGAATTGTTAAGAATTGTTTTTTTTTTTTGTATTACCTACTTAAAAAATAATATTGATGAAATGTACAATAACCATTTCTACGTTTAAATTAATGAACCACCTTTTTATACTCGTAAAATTAATTGTAATCATAACATGCCTAGAAGTTTCTTGTATTAAGCGTAAAATATTGGTTTATAATATATTGAGAATTATATAGATCGTATCGTAATGTAGATTATAATAGACCGCTTAATTTTGTTTGAAACTCGAAGCCTTAGTGTTAGAAATTGAAGACTTTTATTGAAATAAAGAACTAAGTAACAGATTGGATTAATAAAAATGATCCACAACTTTTATTAAAAAATATAATGTTAAGGTATAGCTCGTTACGTCACGTTACTCTCAAACTATCCATCACGTAACTACTCTATGTTATAGCATGTAAATACGAGGATTGAGTTCTAAAGAAAGGCGGGGAAGCGCCACTTTTCACTGAGACTTGGTATAGAGTTTACGCGACACGCTATTCGTTAAGAATTTACAGAACGTTATAGTATACCTTAATAAATTATATTCACTTTTAATGACTATTGCCTTAGTGCAAATTAGATGTATGCCACGATACTCAGTGAACTGTAGGCCTCTACAGATTATGAAAGACGTTTGGTTTCGCTGCGTGTGCAATATTTTTCTACTTGGAAAGTTTTCTCGGAATTCTAATTTCAAAATTGTTCGTTAGAATTTTAAAATTAGAATTGTTAGCAGCAACGCATTTTGTGTTTTCTACGTAAAGAATTTCTTTATCACAAAATGTTAAGCAAAAATATTTAGTAGGTAGGTTTAGAAATAAGAAAATTGAAATGTCGCTAATATTGATACAGCATTTAGAGCCGTTTACTATTATATTTTGACATAAAACCATTCGATCGCAGAACAAAATCCCTATTCAGCATTTTGTGATAAAGAGAAGCCGGACAGTATAAATATCAAGAAATAACTATCTAATGGGAAGTGCCTAACTATATTACCTACCTATTTGCACCTGTAGTTTAACGGACCCGTTAATTCCCATAAACCGACCATTATCTCATTACCAGATTTAAGCATTAGTTTAAATTTAATCTATGCCCTGTCAACTAATGCAAATGTGTTCGAAAGCAGGATATAGCTTAAAATTAAACACTTATCTTCCATGCTAAGTGATAGTGAGTTTCTAATAGTGTGCCTTTAGTATCGCATAGTTACCACCCTTTAGAAACTCAAAGAAGAATACTGGAATAGGTCTATCAATTTATTTTTAAACCTCATTAACAGTCATTACTTCGTACAATTTTACTAGTAGTCATAACGTATACGTCATCATTTACAGATAAATTCACTTATTACATTACCTGTTATTCCAATTCACTATGTCTATACCTGATGATAGTTTGGTAATCTATGATAAACCTATGATTAAAAATTACCTTTTCATTCTCATAAACTCATACATGTTTTGTACTATCTTTTAATTTGCTCCTTTCTCCAGCGACATGAAAGATGTAGGCTCTGTTTTAAGTCTAATCTTTTTTGCAGCCTCTGAACCATTGTTACAAGGTGAGGAGGCATGCTTTAAACTTAAGGCAGAGTCTAATTTTAGTTTTGTTTATTTTAAGGCATAGTTTTAAGTAGGGGTTTTATAAATAATAATGCAAACGCAAATGCAGTGATAGAACTGTTACACCTTATTCGCTGCCCGTATTTATAGAGTGCAATTTTTTTTATAACTAGAGACAAATAGATTGTAAAACATTGATTTGCAAAATATGAAATAGAAAGCTCGAAGGAAGCAAAGTTTTATATTTTACTCTTCATTGTTTGAAATGTTATGATCATTTTCTCATTAAAATATTATTAATATTATGCTAAATATTTTAGCAAAGGATAAAATGTATTCCTTTTCTTTAGTAAATAAAATATTGAAACTCTTTTTTGCTTTTCCCTTTCGACCTTTATATGCGGCAATAATCCAATGGTTGAATTAGGGGCAAGAGATCATCTGTTCGATCCCCACTGGTTGCATTATAACATCAACCGGAAGTTACATGCTCTGTGATCAACTGACTCCCAGCCCTGGCACAAAAAAGAAAAAAGTAAAAAAGGCGGCCAACCCCGTGCTCTTCTATTGTAGAGATGATAATAACTCAATAATTGGCTCGTGGCTAAGTAATAACAGCCACACGGATCGATCCATCAGGTTAGGCTACGCTTGCCGGGGTTGGTCCGTGGATGGGTGACCATCTTTACATACCGAGACTCCTCCGTGCCTTGGAAAGCACGTTAAGCCGTTGGTCCCGGCTGTTATTCGTGGATATTTGACAGTCGGTACGGGTCGTCAGAAGCCCGAAAGCCTGACAACCAGCCTTACCAGGTATGTCGTATTACACAGTCACTGGGTTGTGGAGGTCAGATAGGCAGTCGTTTCATGTAAAATACTGGTATTCAGCTGCATCCGGTTAGACTGGAAGTCGACCCCAACATAATTGGGAAAAGACTTGGCAGATTGATTTATCTCAATAATGAATATTTAAAATTATTTAAGTTTCAACTTTAGTGAGTTGTAGTCAAAAGTGATAAGGTATAAGTACCAGGTACAGGTAGTAGGTATAAGTAGTAGTAGGTGTAAGTAGGTAGTAGGTTTTTGTCGAGGGGTACTATACACGCAGCGGCTTTATGGCAAATACCAACGAAACTGAATGAATTCAGCACGGACTGCGTTCCAGAGCTGTCAGTGTCGTTGGTGAAATCCACACTTAGGCCGTTCTTACATTGCGATACTAACAAGAGACGATACTGCGACTCACCATACAAATGTATGTGAGATATTCCTCGGCGACTCATTGTTGTACTGACGTAGGATATTAGTCGTCTGTAAGTATCGTAATGTAAGAACGGCCTTAGTCGCCGTTGGTAACTCGCTGGCGACGCGCTGGCGATTTTAAAATGTTACGTCCACCCGCACCCACAGATTTTGATACGCTAGCGACAAATCGGCTGTCGATTTCTGTGTGGGGACGTATTTAATGTTGTAAGAAACTAGAGTCCTAAGTCTTACAATAATAAAACTTGAGTTCTCTTAGAAGATGGTGTTTTTGAAGCGTCGAGTCTGATAAAAAATCATCAGTCAGCATGGGGACTTCCGACAGAATAACACAGATAATTCCACAAAAACAAAACAGACACAAACTGTAGAAAGCATTAGGACAGATTGTACACCGGCTACACATGTGACAATGAACAAAAAAAGCGAAGATACCAACCTATGTCTCTCAAACACTTCTCAGGAAAGAATACCGCATACAAATCAAAGTGCTTCATCTTTGAAACACAAAATAAGTCTACTAAGTAGTGAATCTTCCAACAGAATATACAAAATCACTCTGAGAACTCAATTATGTAATTTTGAAATATGCCATTATCGGAAGCCTAACTGTAGAATAAACATTTTATTAGATAATATTGACGGAAAAGTACGAAACTTTACACACTGTGATTACTGTATTAATTATATTGGCGAAGTACATTTTAGATAAAAACTTTTTTACAAAAAAATACAACCGACTTCCAAAAACAACACTACAAAGTGAAAAATAACTTTAATTTCGGAAGTCGGTGTCTAGTTAAATGTGTTTTCGTTTTTTGCCACCGACTTCCGAAATTAAAGTTAAAGTTATTTTTCACTTTGTAGTGTTGTTTTTGGAAGTCGGTTGTATTTTTTTGTAAACAAGTTTTTATTTTTCACTTTTTAGTTGTGTACTTACCCCACACAAATTCAAATACCCACTACCTGCAAAACAAACTAGAACATCATCCATATAAAAGTGGGGAAAAAATACTTATTATTGAAGTTAACTCAAAAACTACCAAAGCAAAGTTAATCAATTTTATATGGGACCAACTGTGATGTATACACTCTCGAACAAAACAAAAAAAGTCCAAATCGGTCCAGCCATCTTCGAGTAATCGGGGAACATACATAAAAAAAAATAAAAAAAAAAAAGTTTCCGACGAATTGAGAACCTCCTCCTTTTTGAGGTCGGTTAAAAAACGCATAATTACATGGAACTTGTCTCGTATATACGCGAAAAACTAGTTTCTTTGAAACATACCAATTTTATAATATGCTTACCAACGTTCAAATATTATGGTTAACAGTAATATAATGTATAACAGTCGAATCGATACTTTTAATAATCTACTTTGCATGGATGCGGAAACATATAGCTACGCATATATCTTGGACTCAAATTT
This sequence comes from Cosmia pyralina, assembly GCA_946251885.1. Lineage (NCBI taxonomy): Eukaryota > Metazoa > Arthropoda > Insecta > Lepidoptera > Noctuidae > Cosmia > Cosmia pyralina. The sequence goes on from OX276357.1 coordinate 17,086,361, forward strand.
AAATCTACCATAAACTCCCGACACTTACAGCCATAGTTATGCCACTTTGAACAATAAAGGCTTAAATACTGTTATATCAGATCTCCAGGATCTCGTCTTAAACATAAGTGCCCTGAATTCTGCACCCTTGAAGGTTGAATGTTTTCAGAGAAATCAAATGAATGCTTTACCAGTCCCACATACAGCAGATGATTCTCAGTTTTTTCTATAACAGTCTCAATATTCTCCATCAAAATGTAGCTGGTCTAGTGAACAAATCTGACACACTTTTAGTTAAGTTAGAAGAATTATTCAATAAGGGAACTATTGTAGACGTTATCTGCATTACAGAGCATTTTATGGAATCAGGAAATGAGGATCTAATTTATATACCCAACTTTTATCTGGCTGCGTACTACTCAAGAAATACGAAACGAGGAGGTACCTACATGCATCTTTGTCAGAGCAGGACTGCAGTATCGAATACTAAATGACGAGCTAAACAATCGATTTCAGGACTCTTTGAATGTTGCGCTGCCGAACTTATAATAGGTCTTTACCTATGAAATTGCCGTTTTGTATGAAAAAATTTAAACGAATTTTTTTCATGCATTTTTTATTTGTATTAATCGAAGTAATCACCCATGCAATCAATGCATCTTTGCCAACGCAGTGGCAGTTTATTGCCCTTCTTAAAGAAATCAGCTGGACGGGAGGCAACAAATTCTTCAAAGGCATTTTTTTTCCCGCCAAGAAGTTATCCAAATTCTGGAAAAAGTAGTAGTCTGTAGGCGCAAGGTCTGGTGAGTAGGGCGGATGACGGACAGCTTCCAACCCCAGTTCTTGCAACTTGGAGACCGTCTGCTGTGCAGTATGAGGTCGCGCGTTGTCGTGCAGGAGCAGCGGAGACGAGCGATTGACCAATGCTGGTTGGAGATGTGCCAGCTTCTCCATCATTGTGTTCAGTTCTTCACAGTACACATCTGAAGTAACGCTCACCCCCTTTGGTAAGAAGCTGTGATGAATCACACCGGCGCTAGACCACCAAACAGTGACCATCACTTTTCTAGGGGTAAGTTTTCGTTTAGGGCATTGTTTAGGTGCTGAACCAGGATCCAACCAACTTGCTGAGCGCTTGCGGTTATCAAACAGAATCCATTTTTCATCGCAGGTAACAATGCGGTTCAAAATTCCTTCATTTGTGTGTCTGTTGAGCAGTGCAAGGCACGTCTTGACGCGTACTTCGCGCTGGCGATCATTGAGTTCGTGGGGCACCCATTTGTCAAGCTTTTTACCTTGCCAATTTGACGCAAATGGACCAATATTGTTTTGACGCTAACGTCGAAAGCTGCTGCTAATTCAGCCGTAGATTGTGTATCATCAGCTTCCACAATCGCCTTTAATTCGTCATTGTCGACCAAAGTCTTCGGACGACCGCGAGGTTCATTTTTCAGGTCGAAATTTCCAGAACGGAAGCGAGCAAACCAATAACAAGTGGTGCGTTGGTTTGTACTGTTAGCTCCGTAAATGTCGTTGATGTTGCGTGCCGCTTGTACCGCGTTGCTGCCACGACGGTACTCATATTCCATAATTACTCGAATTTTTAACGTATCCATGTGACGAAAAAGATTGAAATGCGATGAAAATGTAACACTAATCAATAAACAAATGACTACTTTTGGAAAAAAAAAATCCATGTTTTTAAAATAAAATTAATTTGAAATTAGAATTCTTAGCCAAACAAAAATTATTTTGATTTGAAATGGCCAGTACTGCAGAACGGCAATTTCATAGGTAAAGACCTAATATCTTATAACATTATTATTATTTCTATAGATAGTACCTAAAAATAATTATATATTATTTTATGAAAAATTAGACAACATACTCAAAAAACTGTGCTCTGGGACAAATAAAAACATGATTCTTGCAGAGGATTTTAACATTGACGTAATAAAGAGAAATAAAATTACACTAGAATTTGAATATTTTCTCTTGCAATATAATTTAAAACTAGCGCCGTACAAACCGACAAGACTCAGTAGTAACACCTGCATCGATAATTTTGCACATAGTTACTAAAAGGGCTGCAAGGCTGAAATCATAGATCTAGCTCTCTCGGATCACACAGCTCAAATACTGAAAGTGCCCATAAAAAAAAAGTGTAAATTACAATTTTGGAAATGTAAGAAGATAGATTATTCTAAAGATAATTTGATTAAATTTAAAACCTGCTAGGCTGTTTATCTTTCGTAGAAATTTTTAATGCTAAAGATGCAAATGTGTCTTTTGAAGCCTTCATGGATATTTTTTTATTATTATATAAATTATGCTTTCCAGAAAAGATAATAACTGTCAAATTAAATAGGAAAACTAAGTGGATATCTCGAGGGATAAAGATATGCAACCAGAAACAAAGACAGTTACTTTGGAAATATCGAATTGACCCTAGCACAACAAATAAGAATAATGTAAGGAAATACTATACTCTATAAAGAAAAATTATAAAATTGACTCAGAAAGCCCAAAACAATTATTTCATAAGCTCTTCTCAGAATATATCTAAAGCCGCTTGGCAAGTTATTAATAAATCTAAAACGTGCTTACCACAGGAACAAATTATGACTATAAATAGAGATAATTTGACTTTTACACGCCCCAGGGACATCGCTAATGAATTCAATAATTACTATATTGACTCAATTGAAAATAATATATATTCTGATAAGACTAATTGTAATGTTTTAGAGAATATTTCGTCACAATCGTTATTTATGTTACCGGTTTCGAAAGATGACATTATAAAAATTATCTCTCATCTTAAAAATACGAATACTGTTGGTTGTGATGGCGTTTGCACTAAGGTCCTAAAGAATGTAAAGGAAGAGATAGCACAGCCATTGACACATTATAAATCTTTGTAATGCTGATGGCATATTTCCCAATAGACTTTAAAAAGTTATTATGAAACCGTTATTTAAAAAAGGCGACAAAACGGATATGAAAAACTACAGACTCATAGCAAAACTTTCCGTCTTTTCCAAAATTTTTGAGAAAGTTATACACTCCATATACACGTATTTTGAAAAATATAACTTGTTTTGCAATGAACAGAAAGGTTTTCGCAGAAACATAAACTTGGCACTATTTGATTTAATTAATAACATTATGACATCAGTTGATAAAAGGAATCCAATTTGTACCGTATTTACTGACATGACGAAAGCCTTTGACTATGTTAACCATGAGATATTGCTACAAAAGTTATATGTCTACGGTGTAAGGGGAAATATCCTAAAATTGATAGAATCATATTTAACTGATAGAGTTCAATGCACTGAAGTCTCTCGATTATGTCCCAAAATTAAATTAGAAACCATACATTTCTCAAAACAAAGATGCATAAAATATGGCGTGCCCCAAGGTGGCGTGTTGGCACCACCCCTTTTTTTGATTTACATCAACGATCTCCCAAGAACAATACAGCATAGGATGATTCTTTTTGCTGACGACAGCACAGCCATAATAGAATGCAATGACGCACATACTTATGAAAATTATATTAATGAATCTCTAACTAAAATAATAAACTCGCTTAATGATAATAATTTGAAAATTAATTTAAGTAAAACCAGCATAATGCAATACCATCAACGTCGTGAAAATGATAACATTAGTATCACTTATAAAGACTATAAAATACAGGAAGTTGATAATGCCAAGTTTTTAGGAATCACTATTGATAATAAATTGACTTGGAATACTCATACTGAAATAATATGTAAACGATTAAGTAAATCTGCGTATGCACTATTCCAACTTTCAAATAAGGTTAATATTGAGACATTGCTAACAGCATACCATGGACTTGTGGCTTCTGTTTTACGGTACGGTATTATTTTCTGGGGGCAGTCAGCTAATAGAGGTTGTATTTAGGATGCAGAAACGTTGTCTATGTGTGGTTTGAAAACAACAGATAGCTGTATTCCACATTTCAAAAACCTAAAAATATTGACACTGCCAGCAATGTACATAGTGGAAACTGCATTATTTGTTTAAAAAAAAAAACCCGCATTTATTTGTCAGCTCATCTGAAGTCAGAAGAAATCCATTGCGTACACAATATTTTAATAAACTTTGTAATGTTAAATGTAACACAGCCCTAATGCGTAAAAGTTTCTTCGGTAACGCGCCAAAAATTTATAATAAAATTCCGAATGCCATTAAAAATATGCCATTAATAAAATTCAGAAAGGCACTTAATAAGTTGCTTAGTGACAAGTGTTATTATACATTAGATGAATTTTTGAATGATGGCTCAGTATAAACAAAATAAAATTACTTATTATTAAAATGCGTCAAAATATTTTTTTTTTTTTGACTGTTTTTTATGTTATAAGTATGACAAAAACTTACATGATGAATTGAAATTCATTATTAATTAACATTTAATGATTATTTTTTTTTGTTCTTGTGACTTAGATATTTTTAGTGGTAAATAATATTATGTAATATTTTTTTTGTTTTTTTCTTAATTTATTTTGATAATTGAATATCATGCATGATCTGGAGCTAGATGCACAACATATTTGTACGCCTCCTGGCATAACATAGCGTGCTTTTTACTAATATCCATATTTCTTTACCTGTGTTAACAAATAAAAGTGATTTCATTTGATTTGATTTGATTTTGATTTGACAGAGGTGAAAACTTGACAGCGCAACACGTCACATTAGCATGTCGCGTGACGTGACGCGAACTCTGATTTTCCCCTACCAAAAATCGTTCAACGCGCCTAAAGAAGTTTTCACTTCAAAAATAAGTAGAGCTCACTCAAGTCCTTTTGGAAGGAAGATACGAGTCTTGTCTAAAAGAACTAGAGACTGAGGAGAGAATGAAGTAGAAAAAAAAATTAAGTAGAAGTATAAAAATAAACAAAATAATGGACTCAGCAATCATTGTGCCGATAGTTGTATCAGCCAATGGTTTAATTGCCAAGAGCCTCAACCAACACCTAAGGAGGCTCTCGTTAGGTGGCTGGATCAAGGGCTTGATTCAGAAAGCAGTACTTCTGGACACGGCCCGCATTGTTAGGAGGTTCCTCTCTCTGGAGTCCTGACCGCCGGTAGCTTGGACCCTGTTCCTGATACCGGTGGGCTACTATTTTTTATATTTTTAAATGTTTTTTTATATATTAGGTCTTTACCTATGAAATTGCCGTTCTGCAGTACTGGCCATTTCAAATCAAAATAATTTTTGTTTCGCTAAGAATTGTAATTTCAAATTAATTTTATTTTAAAAACATGGATTTTTTTTTTTCCAAAAGTAGTCATTTGTTTATTTATTAGTGTTACATTTTTTCGCATTTCAATCTTTTTCGTCATCATGGATACATTAAAAATTCGAGTAATTATGAGTACCGTCGTGGCAGCAACGCGGCACAAGCGGCACGCAACATCAACGACGTTTACGGAGCTAACAGTACAAACCAACGCACCACTTGTTATTGGTTTGCTCGCTTCCGTTCTGGAAATTTCGACCTGAAAAATGAACCTCGCGGTCGTCCGAAGACTTTGGTCGACAATGACGAATTAAAGGCGATTGTGGAAGCTGATGATACACAATCTACGGCTGAATTAGCAGCAGCTTTCGACGTTAGCGTCAAAACAATATTGGTCCATTTGCGTCAAATTGGCAAGGTAAAAAAGCTTGACAAATGGGTGCCCCACGAACTCAATGATCGCCAGCGCGAAGTACGCGTCGAGACGTGCCTTGCACTGCTCAACAGACACACAAATGAAGGAATTTTGAACCGCATTGTTACCTGTGATGAAAAATGGATTCTGTTTCATAACCGCAAGCGCTCAGCAAGTTGGTTGGATCCTGGTTCAGCACTTAAACAATGCCCTAAACGAAAACTTACCCCTAGAAAAGTGATGGTCACTGTTTGGTGGTCTAGCGCCGGTGTGATTCATCACAGCTTCTTACCAAACGGGGTGAGCATTACTTCAGATGTGTACTGTGAAGAACTGAACACAATGATGGAGAAGCTGGCACATCTCCAACCAGCATTGGTCAATCGCTCGTCTCCGCTGCTCCTGCACGACAACGCGCGACCTCATACTGCACAGCAGACGGTCTCCAAGTTGCAAGAACTGGGGTTGGAAGCTCTCCGTCATCCGCCCTACTCACCAGACCTTGCGCCTACAGACTACTACTTTTTCCAGAATTTGGATAACTTCTTGGCGGGAAAAAAATTCAATACCCGAGAGGCAGTACAAAATGCCTTTGAAGAATTTGTTGCCTCCCGTCCAGCTGATTTCTTTAATAAGGGCATCAATAAACTGCCACTGCGTTGGCAAAGATGCATTGATTGCATGGGTGATTACTTCGATTAATACAAATAAAAAATGCATGAAAAAAATTCGTTTAAATTTTTTCATACAAAACGGCAATTTCATAGGTAAAGACCTATTATTTTTTAAGAAATATTTAAAAATGTATTTGATAAGAAGAAAAATTAATAGACGAAACAAAACAATAATTATTCACTTAGTTATCTGCTGCTTAGTTGCTGCTGTTGCTGAGACTAAGGGCCCCCACACATTTACAGCCCGCAGGCAGTCCGCCGGGCGGCAGTCCACCGGCAGGAGGTCATTCATAAAAACTGTTTTTGACAGTTTTTATGAATGACCGCCTGCCTGCCGGCGGACTGTGTAATGTGTAGGGCCTTTGACTAATACTGATGTAGGATAATAAAGTCTTATTTATAATCGTTTTAATATTGATAATATAATACACCAACTATAAAGCTCATGACTCAGCAGCTCAAAGCACTCATAGGACTCAAAGAACTCATAGAACTCAAAAGATTCTAACAACTCATAGGACTCAAAAGACTCGAAGAACTCAAAGTCTCAGAAGAACTCATGACTCGTGAGACTATAAGTCAACGTTCGCACGGACGTAAAAATATCGCGGCGGAACTGCCATAGACAAAACGCGTTCCATACCTTTAAGATTCAATTTCCAGCATTTACGTGAGAAGGTGACAATGGGTGACATCAGTTTGACACTGACAGTGACACTGACACCTGCAATCAGAAGTACATCGCAGCAGTTGTGCACATGTGAAATGTTTATTTATTACTTTTTGTAGAATTAATCTGAAAATATGGAAACTAATATATTAAAACACTTTGCTGTTAATTATAAACAAATACTTATAGATGAAGTCGCTTTGGAAGGGCTAGAAGGCATTGCAGTTGATCTTTTATGGCGGCGACTACAAAAACGCATATCTTCAGAGGTAACAGAGAAAATGAAAGCCCGTTACTGGGGATTTGTTGTGAATTCTGACAGAATATCTTTCTATCAACTGCCAGAACCACTACCCTATGTAGAAATACTCGACAGATTTGAAATAATCGATGAAGCAACCGGCCACCTGAAAGAGCCTGTAAGTTTGAAATGATGTTTTTTTGTGAATTTTACAATTACTAGTAAATGCTGGAAGCCTTTAGTTGTTTGTATCTACAATGAAAATACTGTATTGTTATTCATATCAACTATAAGACTAGTTAGTTTTGTTGTGTTAGCTACCCCCAGATAAAAGCACAACTGAGTGGAAGTCAATCTAAAAAATTACTCTGCATGAATACCAGGAGTACGTAAATATATTTTTACCGCTTGCTAACGGCCTGATATAATTAATGTATTTAAATATCTATACCAAAATGAAAATGAAAATGTTGTGAGGAAAGTTTTGAGTATGAATGTCGATGGCTATAAGAGTAGGGGAAGACCAAAGAAACGATGGATGGATTGTGTGAAAGATGACATGGCTAGAAAGGGGGTGACTACCGAGATGACGAATAATAGAGAAGTATGGAAAAAAGGGACATGTTGTGCCGACCCCAAATAGATTGGGATAAGGGCAGGAGAATGAATGAAATATCTATACCAACAAAATTTATATTCACCCCAAATTCACCCATAATCTCACAATTAATTAATTACTCTTACAAATGCTTATTCATTCTTCCAGGAAGACTTTCTAGATGGACCATATGAATACAGTCCAGTTGAAGGTGAACATGGCTCCTGCAAGTATTATGACACCAGAAAACTAATACCCATAGCAGAACTAAAGAAGAAATCATATGAGGCAGTCATGGCTGAATATGGGGACACCTTAGCTCTGGTAGCTAACAAGGAGGAAAGATGGCACGCCTTGGCTCAACATATGCCTACAAATTATTTGGCGCAGATGACCACTTTACATTATTGTTTGTTGGAGCTGATAGGCAGGTCCAGGGGTAATGTTAGTACCTACCTACTTTCAAATTCTTTTTCAAAGGTTCTTAAATAACGAAGGTTTCAGAGAAGTATTAAGAAAGACGAGATTAACCCTTTGAGCCCCGAGGTAGCGATATTAGCGAGACACAAAGGCAATCATTGTTTCTGTAACTAAGGTATATGAGTGGTTATACAGGGTTACTGGTAACTCGACCACTTCCTTGCAGGACGTCATAGTAGGGTTCAAATGCAACAAATTAAGCCACCAAATGTTCTACCGAAATTCAGTTTTTTTTTCGTAAATTTAATTTTTTCAGACAAAATTTACGAAAAATAAAATGTTTAATTAGTTATCTTTGCCAAATTTTAGGCATTTTTGAACTTTTAATTATTAGCGCAAAGGTCTGCTACTGCATCAGCTATATTACTAACTTAAATTCCAGAATAGTCGCGCCGTAAATAATTTTAAATTGGATCTTTCATATAAAAACTAAAAATCTAAGTAACTCAAAAAGTATTGAATTTCGGTAGAACATTTGGTGGCTTAATTTGTTGCATTTTAACCCTACAATGGCATCCTGCAAGGAAGTGGTCGAGTTACCAGTAACCCTGTATAAGGAAATGTTTCAAAGCAATACAATAGTTTGTCAGTTTAATTCCAAGTGTTCCATTCCTGTATTATTCTAATCTGTTAATCTAATTTGAAATGTCGTTGAAAAGCAAGTTGAAGTTGGAAACAATGTGATTTAATGTAGTCTATTATTATACATTGTCACCTTTTTCAATAACCTCCTTGGGGAAGTTTTTAATATTTTTATTTTATTTATACAAGACGGTATTCTGTTCACTACACAACACATAGTGCACAATTTCTTAGCAGTAAACCTAATAAAAACTACTAGGCTTGCATGAATTCACGATACTATTTCAATCATTACTATTATGCTTCTAATAGGATGTGTATAGCAGATGGCACACACATAGTTTATAACCTGGATACTTTTTATCTCGGTAGTACATTTCCGTGACGCTGGCAAAAGCTAGAGCACCCACAACTTATACGGGAAAAACCATTTAAATCTCATTTACACATAAAATCTTATCCTAACACTCGCAAACTTAATTTCAGGGGCAATCAACAATTGGCTTAACCAACCTAAGCAAAGTAATAAAGGATCCCAAGACTTTATTCTACAACAGGAAATACTTACGCGGCCTTGACCTTATAAGGACCTGCCACATAACTGAAGTAATCGGAGGTAAAGGGGTCAAGGCACTGTTGGTTAGATTGAAGAGATTCTACCAGCCCAGTGTGTTGTCTATGCCGAAATCAGGTGTTCTACGCAATGTCATAGAGTATTTGCTGCAGCAACCAGACTATAGTGAGAAAACCGAAGTTATAGTGAAGAAAGGATTGATCACACAGAAGCAGAACAGGAGATTGCAGAAAACTGTGAATATTTTTAATTTTGTGAGTATAATAAATTTTTCTTTGACAATTCATGAGGAAGTTTGAAAGTGACGCCAGTGACAGAAAAGTTGAAAGTCTTGGTATGGGCATGTAATGAGGAGAGACGAAATGCATATGACAAAAAGAGTGATGAATATACATGTTGATGAATGGAGAGGCAGAGGAAGGCCAAATAAAAGATGGATGGATTGTGTGAGGAATGATATGAAAGAGAAGGGAGTGAATGATAGCGTGACGGTTGACAGGGGAGAATGGAAGAAGAAAACGTGTTGCGCCGACCCCAAGTAATATGGGATAAGGGCAGGAAGATGTTCTTTGACAATTCATTTTGCTTCCCCAATTTCAGCAAAGAGTACATATTAAATTGGGGAGACTAAAATGTAAAAAAATAAAGTAGAAACTATGTAATATAAATCTTACAGGAAGAACGAACTGTAACAGCAGAAGACAAAAACAAGAAGACCAAAGCTAATCTGAAAAGAAAGTTCATCTACCTTTCATCCAAAGCTGACGAGTCTTCAGAATCTGATGAAGAGTCACAAGAACCTGATCTCAAATGCCAGTATAAGGTTGGAGTGAGCCTCATGAGACAGGCTTATGAACGGTTCCTGGATGCAGGACTTGATGGCCTCACTCAAGTACAGTTGGCTCAGTTACTGGGTATCGAGTTCTATACAAGTAGAGGTATCTGCAGAATATTCAAGTTAAGGAATATTGTTAGGGAGTATCTTGAAGATAAAGGGAAGCAGAGAACTGCAAGGTAAATAGGCAGAGTAATTGATTAACTTGAAAAAAAATTACAAGGGCTAACTCGCAATCTAGGGAAAGTTCCTACTTCATTTACCTGAATAATTAGATAAATCCAATGTAGATCTTAAACATGGTCTATGTGTAAAATTGTATCTTCATTTGTTTGGCTGCTTATGCATGATTCAGTTAAAAAAAATTATAATGTGAAGTAGAAATTAACGTAATTTCTATTGAAACATTCCAGGTTTATCGCCATAGCCGCCACAGGAGAGATGGATGTCAAATACTCAGAAGAAAAACAGAAATTCTTAGAATACTTAGAACAGAACCAAACCCCTGATGAACCAGATAAGGAAGGGAGTATACCAGCCCCTGAAGATGAAATACCACTAAAAAGAATTAAACTTGAAACTCAAAAGAAAACATCAACTGAAAAAAACATTTCTGAAACAAGCACAAATGATGACGTAGACATGGAATCAGATAACGAAAATGAAATCACAGAGATTAAAGTCCTAGAAGGCTTTGAAAGTGGAAAAACACTTGGAACTTTCAAGAAAAACCCCACACTGAGACAATTGACATTCGCAAATGGTGTCTTCAAAGTACTAAAAGATAAACAATGTATTTGTGGATACATCACACTCAGCAATTTAGCTTCCAAAGAAATAAATGAACCACCCATGGATACCAAAGCATTGAAATCGTTCATACAAAAATTGGTCACAGATGGTCATATTAAAATCTATAAAGTGAAATGGCCGGGCATTCAAAAGTACTCTGTCTTAATTTGCGCTCCTCACGTGACAGCTACAGACCCGTTGGTAAAAGCGAAATACAAGGAGATTTGTATGAGAGCAGTCACTAATAAGAGAGTAGCTATCAAAAAAGATAACTTAGAAAACACTTCTCCATCTCTCTCACAGTTTTCGTATCCTCGATATATGAAAATTCAGAAACTCCACGAGTTTCTCATGCGCTTCGCTTACTTCGAACATGTGAAACCTGAATCACATTCTCTACCAGCAGGTTTTGTCAGCATAGTCGATTTTATACAAGAAGTTACAATAGAATTTGTTATCAACAATATGGGGAGTATGGGCATGACAGAAGTCAACCAGTTGATAAATGAAAGCCAGCTCCAGATAAAACTTAAAGATGCACCGTTACATATTTATAAAACTTTGATGAGATCTAATACGTTACAAAATGCGATAAGATTAAATCTGAAAGTGTTAGGGATGCTGGGTCTCATACAGTTAGTTCGTCAGGCGACGCAGTCATCCAATAGCAATAGCGTTGTCACATATACCAGTTTCTTATTCTATGTAAATCGACGCGCAAAAATACTAGACACGTCAGGCATATGGCCCAGGACAACGGACGAGAAAGTTGTAGAAAAATCATTTTACTTTGAAACATTTGATGATGTGAGCAACTACTGGAGTGAAGTCTATACGATTAGCACTAATACAGTCATAGAGTTGGCTAAGCGAGACAGGAAGCAACTCAAACCGCCGCAGCGCTCCGAGGAAGAGGTGTTCATGTATGACACCGGAGATCGATACGGCGACGGCAATGGACCCTGTGGATTCGACTCCTGCTTCTACATGGAAATACCTCGACTTTGGCAAACCTACTACATGAGGCCAATCAAGAGTCATACGATGTCAAAGAAAAAGGTATCAATCAAACTGCCCAAATTGAAAACTAGTAAGAAACATAAGCCAGAAACTAAGTCTAAGGTTCCTCCTAAAATGGTGGCCGAGAGACTATCAAACGAAAAGTTAACTCGAAGGAGAAATGATTCATCAATTAGATGGTCGAAGGCGGAGGACATGGTAATAACTATGTGTAAAGCTGCTATTACGATTCTGAGTCCCGCTTCACAACCTGGCAGTCTGATAGTCAGAAACATTGTTGCCAAAGATATACTGTCTATCAATGATCCGAAGAAGACGAAAGGGGTATGCCACAGCAGAGCCTCAACTCTTGAAACAAACTTAACATTGATTCACGAAAAGCAATGTATTATAAACGAATTGCGAAGAAGACGGAATCTAATTCTAAAGTACGAAGGACTCCTGAAGAAGCTTAGACTTCGCTACTCAACCAATATGTCAAAATTTATCAACAAAGCTCGGGTCCCTATGATGGAACTGGTGTGGACTATATCTGAAGTTATAAAATCTAAATCGTACATCCAGAAAGTACCATGCGTCGCAGTGAACCTGGAAGATTTCCACGAACATTTTACAATAATAACATCTACTGCCAACAAATTATGTAACATGTTCAAGACGCCTGAACATGCCACTTTGAAGGAGGCTATAGTACTCACGATAATGCAAACAATAGATTCTGAAATCAGTACAGAGATGGGCAAAAAAATATACAAGACTTTCAAAGAGTATCCTGAGAGCTCCTTGCGAATTGCTGTAGAACAACTCCGCAAATGCGGCGCTATAGCAGCGAAAGAGAAAATATTTAACAACCAAATGCGTAAACTTGATTTGGAAGATATATGTCAGTCGTCGTATAAAATATCAGCGTTTTATCAACGGAAGTGGGTGAACCGGCTGAACTCTGAGTTTACTGATAGTTTGAACAGTATATTGGATGCAGAACAGACTGAGAATGATGTGAAGGGATCTGCGGAAGTGAACTGTATGTATTGTGAGATGCATGCGTTCGATGTTATAGACGTAACGTGTGCCACGGCGCCCGTTATCACGGACCCCTCGGGGGCACCCATCATGCCGGAAGAAATAAATGTTCTTGTCATAGACACTAAGTACAAATTGAAAACGGGAACATTGAGGTGGAAAAATAAGTCTGCTTTTAGCAGAGTTTCTGAACTGTACCAGCATTTGGACATCGACCACAGTGTGAAGTATCTATCAAGGTAAACAGTGTTCTGTTTTTTTATAATTTTTTATTTATGCCCTATCCTGTCTCCATAATGATCTTAAGGGGGATCCGCAGTAGTAGCCGCGAAATTCAAATTTTCTTACGTTTTTTATACAATTTGCAGGTCAGGTTATCAACACACAACCTGTTGTGTGTTGATAAAAATATGATAAGCGGCTATAACAAATATATATTTACATAATTATAACCATGAGGCGTCGTCCTAACTGGCTAACGATCGTACGAACAAACGATGCGATTTCGTCGCGCGATGAAAATGTGTACATGTGCTCGCGCGATGTCTTGCAAGCTTCAATTAGGACACTTTAAAGAAATGTGTGTATTTAATCTCGTCGTGCGACGAAATCGCATCGTTTGCTCGTACGATCAAAGCCAATTAAGACGACGCCTAAGAATCATCAATACATCCCTCTAAGTTAGCTTTGTTATCTTTAAGTTTGATTTCGGAAATCATGATATTTGGAACAAATCTAACTTAGAAAAATGTATTGATGATGATTCTTATGGTTAAAATTATGTAAATACATATTTGTTAAGCCGCGTATCATATTTTTATCAACATACAACCTGATACTGATCTGAAAGTTGCAAAAAACTAAAAATTTTAATTTCGCGGGCTACTACTGCGCAATCACCTGAAAATGCAATTTTCCTTTCAAGAATAAACACCATTCTTTTTCTTACCCATTTGGTTTGTTTTCTACAGTTAAACTTATGCCACCATAATTTGAACCTTATAATACCAATATCACACGACGCATTATTAAAAAATGCGACCAACTAACATTGTTCCTTTTGTTACAGTTATACTTCTCTAGAAGTTAAAGAAATTAAGCCAAGCCTGGATATAGAAGATCCGATACTATCGCATTTGGACAAAAAAGGTGAAACCGGAGCAACATTCCAGGAACTACAGGTATCTAGAACTTATATCTTAAATAATGATTTGACCTCATTAAGCCGACGTTCGCACGGACGTAACAATATATCGGCGGGATTTTATCGCGCACTGGATTTTTAACTTTCGTTGTTGAGCCGAGCGTTGAGAATCCAACTTAACAACAACAGAGTGCATTCTAGCGCGTCGATAAAACACAATATTGGATTTTCAACTCTCGGCGCTAAGCAGAGCGTTGAAAATCCAGTGCGCGAAATAAAATCGCCTCGATATTATTACGTCCGTGCGAACGTCGACTTAGACAGCTATAATAATAAGAAAAATTATAAACTGCTAGCTGTTCGTGCCCGGCGTCGCCCGGGTGAATTTTATGTTTCTATCTCCAGTGATTTAGGTTGTGTTATCTGTTTTCATACAAAAATACCATCGAAATTCCCGACTTTTCCGTGAATTTTCCAAAAAAATCTGTCCTGACACAACGAAAATGGTTTAATCTAAATAGGCGCAACCGTTCTGAAGTTATGCGCTTACATACATTCGGCAATTGATTTTTATTTATATAGATTTTATTCCTGCAGGTACTCTCCGGATTAGATGAAAAAGAGCTGATAGAAAAATTACTACAATGTGATTCCAAGAAAATCACCAAACGCGTCGGCTTCTACGAAAATATTATCATACTTACTAAATACATAAAACCTTGGTCGGTAAAGATAGGCGATAAATACATTATACCGACGCCATGGTTGACTTTAACTGGTAAGATAAGACTAGACATATTCTTCAAGTGGTGCGGTGTCGTCATGAATCTAGTATTTGAGAAGCCCGGTTCTTCAATAGTATATTTAGCAGATAAAAGTGAATATTTGACCTACAGATCGGTGCAAGATCTTTGCATGTTTTTGGAAAGGTATGAATGCATAAAGCTCTGTATTGTGAAAAGCGTTCCAATAGATTTATTTTCAGACGAGGATGCTGAACCGGTAATTACCGAATTCAATCCTTATGAGGCTCCAGAAAACATAATAGCGCATCCTATGAAAAATTCTCTGACAAAATACTGTCATTTAAAGAAAAATATACTAGATTCACATCATTCACAGACAAACGACGCTCTAATGGATAAGATTTTCAAATGTTGATTTTATTTTTAATACTTACATGTAAATATTGATTTTAAATATATAGAATCTAAATTAACATACTGACGTTTTTCTTATTCAAGGTTCAAGAAATAATAATAGTTACAATGCAATATTGTGGCCGTCGTTGTCCACACACGGCTACATATCAACCTGTATATTTCCAGTATAAGCTGACCTCTAACGTACGGAAATATAATTATACAATCCGAGATCAGCTTATACTGGAAATTTATTGCTTGATATGTAGCCGTGTATTGAAAAATTACGGGGTAATAATAAGAGCAGCAGTGGTCTGATAGTACTAAATATATTCGTGGTGATTACTTTACAAGCAAGTGACAAGTAAAAACATAAACAAGTCCGTAACTACGCTTATTTAAAATTTGGTGACAGACATGTGTAAAAGATTATTCACACATGCCAGTGCATTTATATATGCGACCTCCAATACGCCCCCTTAATCTATTACATATGCGTATGATTACTTCTGTACTTGTCAGTACTCGGTACATAAAACTAAATAAATCACTAACACTTCTATGTCCGACTGTACTACGCTGTACCCAAAAGTAGAGTACAAAAACAGAAGAAATCCAACAAAATAAAGCATGCATAACGAAACTAAATTTAGAAAATTATCTATTACACAAAACACTTATAGAAAACATAAAACATCAAAACATCAACTACTCATCCACCCCCTTAATAGAATAATTTGACAGGGATAAATCCTTTAAAAATTCTCTAAGTTTCGGACTGTGAACACTTTTAGTTAAGATGTCCGCTACCATCTTATCAGTTGACATGTACTTTATTTCAACTTTGTTAGCCAGTACACACTCCCGAATAAAATGATACTTGATATCTATGTGCTTTGTTCTATTATGCATCATTTTGTTAGCTGCAATTTTATGCGCCGACTGATTGTCATTATGAATTACTACCGCTTTACTATCCACAGCTGTCAAACTGTTTAGTAAACTACGTAAATAAAGAGCTTCCTTCGAAGCTTGACTCAATCCTACGTACTCTGCCTCTGTGGAGGACAAGGATACCGTCGCTTGCTTCCTACTCTCCCATGATACTATATTTTTACCAATCTTGAAAATTAACCCTGTGAAAGACTTTCTATCTAGTGCCCCTCCCCAATCTGCATCAACATAGCCTCGTAAATCTAAATCCCCCGACTTCCTAAAAGTGAGACAAAGGTTAGACGTGCCCTTCAAATACCTTAAGACCCGTTTGGCACATTTAAAGTGTATTTCATCATAACACGAATTAAATTGTGAAAGTACACTCACCGCATGTGCTATATCTGGTCGCGTATTACATGCCAAATAGTTTAGACACCCTATTAAGCTTTGATATGGCAGATCGCTATGGGAATTTGTCGATCTTTCTAATTTCATTCCGACTTCCATTGGAGTTGAAACTGGCTTAGCGTCTGTCATGTTAAAGTCATTCAATATGTCCGAAATGAACTGTTCCTGATCTAGACAAATAACATCTTTATCTCTTCTCAGCCTCATGCCTAAAACATGCCTAGCCGCACCTAAATCTTTCACTTTAAACTTGTCAAGCAAACTGGTTTTTAATTTTTGCTTTTCTTGTTCACAATTTCCAAAAATAAAAAGATCATCTACATAAATAACGACAATTAACTTCTTATTATTTTTAAGTTGCTTTTGATACAAACACGGTTCTATTTTTGATTGCACAAAACCTAAATTCAACATCTCTTTGTCCAATTCCTTGAACCAAGCATTCGAAGCTTGTTTCAATCTGTTAAATATTGAATACAAAATAAAGAAATACAATATTTAGGACTGAAAGCACATAGTATTTTATTATAAGTGACAAAACAAGTATATGTATCATAGCAACCAATGTACCATAGATAATTAAGTTTGGTCTGCCTTAGATACTTCACATCCTCGGAACTTTTTAGAAGAATATTATGGTAAAATATTCTTTAATCCCAATGCTGAACTTAAATTATGCAGCCTGGGGCCGAACAGTGGTTTGGTTAACATATCGGCCAACTGGTGCTCCGAAGGAACATGCGTTACGTCGAAGTCGCCGTTATTAACACATTCTCTTACAAAAAAATGTTTCAGCTTGATGTGTTTGGTGCGCTTGTGATATTCATACTTTGGGTTGTGCGCAAGTTTTACAGCCGATTCATTGTCCAGGTTCAGTACTGGTTTCTCAATTTTAATCATGTTGTTAATAAGACGATTTAACCATAAAATCTCTTGTGCAGATTCGCTTGCTGCTATAATCTCCGCTTCAGTCGAGGAGATGGAGACTGTTGTTTGCTTCTGGCTTCTCCAGCTAATAGCAGCTCCAGAGAATAAGCACACCATTCCAGATGTCGATCTTCCAGTAGTTTGGTCTCCTGCATGATCTGCGTCGCTGTAGCAGACTAAGTGTGGAGGTGACTTTTCAGTATAGATTAGCCCATTCTGTTGGGTCCCTTTCAAGTACCGGAAGATGCGTTTTACCAGCATGATATCTTTCTTAGTAGGTGCTCCGAGGTTTCGAGATGCGACCCCCAGAGCATATGAAATATCAGGCCTTGTGCCTACTGATAAATATGCTAGAGCACCCACGGCTTGTCTATATGGGAAATTCGCGTTGACATTCTCTTCCTCTGCCGTCTCATTTTCTTTAATGATTGGCGTTGGTGCTGGTTTGCAATTGGACATTCTATATTTTTCTAACACTTTCTTTGTGTAGGCCTTTTGACATAGTGAAATTGTCTTGTCCTTACGAACATTAATTTCCATTCCAAGGAAGTATGATGCAGGTTTCGTAGTTATCTTAAACCTTGTTTTCAATTCCTTGATAAATTCGTCTCCTGCTCTGGTTGAATTATATACTACAAGTCCGTCATCAACATATAGACCAATAAGTACTTTAGATTGTCCTCTGATTCTAACATATAAGCATGGATCCGCTTCACTCTGTTGGAAATCAGAATTTCTTAAGAATTCGGCAATACAAGTGTTCCAACAGCGTGGTGCTTGTTTCAGACCATACAGGCTGCGTTTTAGCTTGCAGACTCGTTTGGTGCCATCCTGATAGCCATCAGGCTGTTTCATGTAAATGTCTTCCTTTACTGTGCCGTTTAGAAAGGCGGTTGAAACATCGAACTGATAAAGTTTAAGATTTTCTCGAGCAGCTATAGCAAGCAATGCTCGTACGGTGCTCAGACGAACTACTGGACTAAAAGTTTTGTCATAATCAGCTCCAGGTTGCTGGGAGTAACCCTTGATAACCATTCTGGCTTTATACCTTTCAACGGTACCATCAGGATTCATTTTTATTTTATACACCCATTTGCAAGGGAGGGCTTTTCGTCCTTTGGGTAAATCAACTAGATCCCAGGTTTGGTTTTCATGCAGTGAAGTTATTTCACTGTGCATGGCATCTTGCCATTTTGCTTTGTAAGGAGATTCCATCGCTTCTTTATAGGTCTCAGGCTCGTTAGGCTTGTGAAGATTTTCGATTTCTTCAGCTGCTGCCAAAATAAAATCATCGTATCGCTTAGGAGTTGTGATTTTTGACCTGTCTCTCAAAAACCTCGTTTGAACGGTCTCATTTTCTCCAGCATCAGCATCAGGTTCATCATCATTGACAGCGGTAAAAGATCCGGAAAGAGATTCGTATTCACTTTCATTATTCGCTGGTTCCACTTGTCGAACGTCTTCAGAGCTATCGACCAAAGTATCTTGCAGCGTTTCATATTGATCATCTGCGTCACTGTCACTACAATGTTGCTGATCATCTCCTTCGTGATTGTCAAGCTCGATATCCACTTGCTTGCGTGTTGTTTGCTGCGATGACGTTTCATTAGGTTGTTCGTGTGAAAAGTCTAAATCGGTGAGTAGTCTGGAGATCGCATTTTTATTAGATTCATCGTAGAACATAGTCTTCAATACCCTAATATCTTTTGAAATTATGATACTGTTCTTCGAGGGTATGAAGATCCTGAAAGCTTTAGATGTTTCAGAGTATCCCGCAAACATGCCAGGAATTGCCTTTGGTGCAAATTTGTGACCGTTAGTGCCTTTCATCAGGACGTAAGTCTTGCAACCAAACACATACAAATGATTAATACATGGCTTTCTCCCAACCCATCGCTCGAATGGCGTTTGGTTCTGAACGGCGCTGTTTATACTCCTGTTTGATAGGTAGTTTGCAGTAAATACTGCTTCGCCCCAGAATTTTAATGGTGCCTGTGCGTCAATCATTATTGCTCTTGCTTTCTCCACAAGGGTACGATTCTTTCGTTCAGCAACTCCGTTTTGGTTAGGGGTATAGGGTGCGGTGAGACGTCTCTGTATCCCGCAACGTTTCAGATAAGCGTTGAACTCTTTGTTCACATACTCAGTACCATTATCTGATTGTAAAAATTTGATTTTGTTCCCAGTGTAAGTTTCCGCTAACTCCTTGAACTCTTTAAACTTTTCCAAGACTTCGTTCTTGCTTTTAATTATGTAAACACGACTGTATCGGCTATAGTCATCTATAAAAGTTACGAAGTATTTATTTCCGCTTACTGTGGGCGTTCTGATAGGTCCACATACATCGCTATGAACGATTTCTAAGCGTTCTGTTGTTCGTTGAGTTGGTTTCTCACGGGGGACAGGAACTCGATGGAGTTTTGCTTGTACACAGATTTCACACTCTGTCAAAGTTTCAGAAGCATCAAAGTTCAAGCCAAGCAAATTTTCATTTTTGAGTGCATATTTCAGATCTTTGGCTTTCATGTGACCAAGTTTTCTGTGCCAGTCGTCGATGTTTGATGAATTCGCTTTCTTTTTAGTAATTGGAATCGAAACAGTATCATCATTATGATTGGCCAGATTGTTGCGCTCATGTTTATTTGGTTTTATGTAATAAAGACCATCTCCTTGTTTAAATGCGGTGAGAGTTATTCCATCTTTTGGATTGTTGACCATCGCTTTAGTTTCTGTGAAGAGGACAGAACAGCCAGCATCTGTCATCTTACTGACAGACAACAAGTTGGTGCACAGACTAGGTACGTATAGAGTGTCTTGTAGCTGTGTAAGGGCTATGCCATTACCATTTTTTGTTACAAAAGAGACTGTACCTTTTCCTTTAATCTCTGCAGTTTGTTCTTTAGTTGCAAAGTTCAGTTTTCCGGATGTTCTCTCTATAGTCTTAAATAAGTCTCGTTGATAAGTCATGTGAGACGTACAACCGCTATCCAAAACCCAAACGCAGTTTTCAGATTTTTCTTTATGCGTAAGAAGGCACTGTATAGCAAAGTTGTTCTTATGAGAACCGTTAGTATGTTTATTAGCCTTTTCACTATTTTTCTTCCAACAACTGGTACAAATTTTGTGAGTCTTGCGTTTGAAGATATTACCACTACGTTTGCAAATTTTACAGGACGTGTATAGGGCTTCTTCTTGAAAAGAGGATTCAGGTTCGTCGTTATTAGTCGTGTTTTGGCTATGACGTGCTTCACATTCTTCTATTATTTTAGTTTGAAGCTCCTCTGGCTTCGGAAGAGTGTCTCGCGATTCTATAGCGACTCTGAAGTTGTCAAATTCATGTGAGAGACTGTACAACATCATGATTGTTAACAAGTCCTCATTAATAGCTACGTCCATGTCTGTCAATTTGTCAACTATATCCATGAACTTGTTTAGATGAGTTCTTACATCGTGTCCTTCTAATTTTGTTAGGATCAGTTGCTTTAATAGGGATGCCTTTCGCGCAGGTCCCTTACTGGCGTACGTGACTTTCAATTTTTCCCATAATGCTTTAGCAGTAGTGCAATTTTTTATTTGTTTAAGCTCAGAAGGAGCAATTATAAGGATAAGTTCAGATCTCGCCTGTCTATCGCCTTCTTTATCAACTACTGCAGCATCAGTCTCGATGTATTTCCATAGTTTGTGTCGTACGAGAACAGCTTCAGCCTGTATCACCCAAGTGTCGTAGTTCTCTCTAGTTAGAGGGTCAATTTTAGTGCTCGACATTTCGGGTAGATACTCAAAACTTATTGTTTCGTAGGTACACGCTCTGCTACCATGTTAAATATTGAATACAAAATAAAGAAATACAATATTTAGGACTGAAAGCACATAGTATTTTATTATAAGTGACAAAACAAGTATATGTATCATAGCAACCAATGTACCATAGATAATTAAGTTTGGTCTGCCTTAGATACTTCACACAATCCATACAAAGAACGCTGCAGCTTACATACCCTGGTTTCATGACCTTTGACTACTGCTCCTTTTGGTTGGAACATGTAAATATCCTCTTTAATTTTACCATACAAAAAGGCGGTCGTAACGTCCCACTGGTCAATAAACCAACCGTATTCCACAGCTAGCGAGAACAACAGTCGTAGAGTAGAGCTTCTAACTACAGGAGAATATGTCTCAGTGTAGTCTACACCACATACCTGTGTGAAGCCTTTTGCTACTAGTCTAGCCTTGTACTTCGTTACCTTGCCTTCGCTATCTCTCTTGATTTTGAACACCCATTTGCACTGGATAGGCTTCTTATCAGCTGGAAGATCCACCAACGTCCAAGTCTGGTTCTCCTTTAGTGACATAAGTTCATCGTCTATCGCTTTTTGCCATAAGTCACCATCGGATCTCGCCAACGCTTCATTAATAGTTAATGGATCACCATCAAGATTGCTCTCCTTGGCATACATAACATTGCATCCGTACCGATCGACTTGTCTGCGTTCTCTTACAGGATACCTTCTTTCTGATTCAGGTATTGTAACTTCCTCATCAGTCAATACAGATACTTGCTCTGGTACTGCAGGTTCAGGTCCAATCTCCTCCGATACTTCCACATTCTCGTCTACAGCATCACGGTACACATCTTCGTGAGCCTCCAAGGGTTTAGATCTGCTTGTAGATCCGTTAGATAAACTGGAAGGAATAGCATCTGTATTCAAGTTTATTATCACTTCCGACTTTTCCACGTTTTCTTTTTGAAGAAAAACGTTTTCCAGAAATTTGACATCTCTTGCAGTTGTCACTTCACCTGTCTTAGGATTCATCAGACGATAACCCTTCTGATTATCTGGATATCCAATAAAAATCATCGGTTCCGTCTTCATGTCCAGTTTGCGTCTCTTTTGTTTTGGTATCAACCTATACGACAAACAACCAAAGATTTTCAGATGACTAACATCCACATCTTTTCCAGTCCAAATCTTCTCTGGTACTGCATTCCTCAATGCTTTCGTGGGGCTTCTGTTCTTTAGGTATACAACAGTATTTACAGCCTCGGCCCAATACTTCTTGCTCAGGTTTGATTCTGACAGTAATGTTCTTGCCTTTTCTATTATAGTCCGATTCGCTCTTTCTGCGACAGAATTTTGTTCTGGCGTATACGGTACAGTCGTCTGGTGTTTTATACCTGCAGACTTTAAAAATGATTTAAATTTACCATTACAGTACTCTGTGCCGTTGTCAGATCTTAGACATTTAATAGATTTACTCGTCTCATTCTCAACTTCCGCCTTGTATTCACGGAACTTATCAAAAGTTTCACTTTTGTTCTTCAAAAAATACACATGAGTCTTCCGAGAATAATCGTCGATAAATAGAAGAACATACCTCGAACCACCGAACGACGGCTCCTCGATAGGTCCACAAACATCGCTAAAAACCAACTGTAAGACCTCGTTCGCTCTCGTACCTTGGTTTTTATAGGGACTTTTGCATGTCTTTCCTTCGATACATGGAATACACGGCTCGCATAAATCGGTACTCTTAAATTCCATACCGCTTACTAAAACTTTCATTTTATTCATATAATTACGCGATAAATGAGCTAATCTTTTATGCCAAATGTTCGAAATATTTCCATCTTGTTTTGACAGTGTCACATTCACGACGTTATTTTTATTTTCTGTCAATTCATAAATTCCGTCAACTTCATGACATCTTGCAACAATTCGATTCTTATTTTGAATCATGCAACCTCCTTTGCCAAAATTCATGCAATAATTCTTCTTGGTCAAATCGCTCACCGAAATTAGGTTCATGGATAAATCAGGAACATGTAAAACGTTTTCTAAAATAAAATTTTCGTTTTCGCTGACTTGTGGCTCAGCATTTCCTCTTCCTTTCACCAATAACTTCTCGCCGTTTGCTACTGCGATCTTCATGTTGCCCTTTTCAGGTGTATAAGACAACAATTTGCTTTTATCGTGAGTCATATGATTTGAGCACCCACTGTCTAAATACCACTTATCTTTGTTTATCGCCTCCTTCGTATTCAGGCAGATATTCGCGGTTTTGATCCGCTCCTTGCACTCGGACGCCTTGTGTCCTTGCTTGTGGCACTTAAAACACTTGTAGACGAACTTCTGCTTACGATCGTTAGTTTTAATATTAGATCTCGCATCGTTCTGTACTTTACGTGTAACTAAGGCTTGTTCGTTCTCGGTGTTCAACTTACTCTGTCTACTTCCTTCTTGTAACAATTTCATTTTAATTTGCTCTAACGTGATCTCTTGTCCACTATTATCTACAGCCATGATCAGAGGGCTGTACTCAGCGGACAATCCACCCAGCAAAATCGATATGATCCAGTCATCAGGGATTTGAGCATCAATATCGGACAATTGTTGTGTCAGGAATGTAATTTTGGATATGAAGCTTTCCATAGAATCAAAATTCTCTAACTTACAGTTGAAAAGCTCTCGCTGAATATGTATACGTCGTCCCCAACCTTTGTCTTCATACGCTTTCTGTAAGCTGTTCCAGGCTTCTTTCGCAGTCTTCGCATTGTAGACGTGGGTAAAGCACTCTGGTTCTAACAACAAGCATATTGTCGTTCGTGCCTGCCGGTCTACGTCAGCATTTACTACATTTGTAGAAATTACTCCCCACCAGTTTTTATTTTCCAAGTAATTTCGTACCAAGAATTTCCAATTTGGGTAGTCGGACGATCCTTTCAGCTTCTTAATACCACTTATGCCAACTTCAGCTGACATAATTGAGGTTTCGTAAGTTTCACAATTAACCACTCCACTTATTAATTATGCTCTAGCACTATCAGAGCATGAATAAGACCATAACCTATTGAAAAATTACGGGGTAATAATAAGAGCAGCAGTGGTCTGATAGTACTAAATATATTCGTGGTGATTACTTTACAAGCAAGTGACAAGTAAAAACATAAACAAGTCCGTAACTACGCTTATTTAAAATTTGGTGACAGACATGTGTAAAAGATTATTCACACATGCCAGTGCATTTATATATGCGACCTCCAATACCGTGAGTACAATACGGCCGATGAAAAATGGCCGGTCTGGACATAGGCTCTCCGAACTTTCGCGCATCTCGCCTCATGTCACCATTTGGTTCCTAAAAAGTGTTATTGCGTAGCCTTTTGCGCAAAGTTCGCACAGGCATACCGGTGGGCTAGTATTTTTATGTTTTAATATTTAAAAATATAATTTACTAGCTTTTACCCGTAGCTTCGCCCGCGTGATGTCGAAAAATATCCCACGGGAACGTACTACCGGGATTGAAGTAGGTACCCTATGTGTTAATCCAAATACACAATGTCCTCTCGCACTGCTTATATCCGAGGAGCGGCGTGTGGTTGGGTATAAAATTGCTAGAGGATAAAAATCCTAGACCTAACTATAGTAACGGAATATATAACGGAACGTAAAATTACCAACTTGTCTGACTTTGGAGGCAAAAAAAAAAGCGAAACTATAAATCCTCTTTATTCCATAGCCCATGGGAATTTGTAAAAAAATAGTTAAGACCAATGTTAAGACTAAATGTTACTTCAAGATAGAACTGTGACTACATTTTCCAATTCCTTAAACTTCTTAGAGGTAAACAATTTTTTTAATATTATTTATGAATTTTAAAATCAACCCATAGTCTATCCCCTTAGATTTTTCAAAAACGCTGTACCACATATTTCTTTATTTCCTACCAGAAGCATTTTCATATCCGTAGGTAACTAAAGAAATGCTAGGCTTCGCATAAAAACTTTCATGCCCTATAACAACCCCTGCAGGATTATTTTTGAGACAAAAAGTAGCCCAGTCGATGCCATGTAAAGCCTTGCCAAATTTTATCGAAATCCGTTCTGTGGTTTAGGCGTGAAAAGGTAACAGTCAGACAGAGTTACTTTCGAATTTACAGGGTGTCAGGTTAAACGAGGGACATACTTTTAACTACAGCTTTAACGGCGTGTAGTACTCATGAAAATGAACAACTTTTACCATGGAACTAACCCTGAAATATGAAAAAAAAATCAGCGGTCTCGTACATTTTGATCGCGTAGGTTTTGCACTTTGTATAGAACAGCTGATTTTTTTTATATATTTCAGGGTTAGTCCCATAGTAAAAGTTGTTCATTTTCATGAACACCGTTAAAGTATGTCCCTCGTTTAACCTAACACCCTGTATAATATTAGTCTGGATATGTCTGAAATTAAGGAAATAATACAAATCGAATGCAAGTGCGTACTTTAATAACAGATCTCTGTTCTAAAATCATGCCGCAGCAAACCGGTATAAAATAAATCAAGTTTCCTTTTCTCCTACGGTAACAAGTCGCTTGCTACGTATGACGTAATTCGGCCATGAGAGCTGCCAATCTGCGACAGCAATCAGTCGCCGATTCAAATGTCCGGCAGAACCATAATGTGGGTGTCGTCAACCATGAAAATAAAGTTGGCTGCAAGTTTCTTATTGACAAGCTGTTTAGTGATTCATTATTGCACGGCAAGAAATGTAAAACCAGCTAAATACCAATACGGCATCCTATTAAATCAGACCCAACATCTCAAATCCTACGACGATCAACAGGGTCAAGGTGCAGGTAAGTTCAAAATTCGCGGTCAGTCTCTTTCATTGATAGATAAGTAACCAGTCCACTAACCAACCACAGCCGTTGAGCTATATCATTGATAAGGTACCATAGTGTTGAACCTAACCAAACAAAAGGGAAGTGAAAGTAATATTACCCGCAAGATGGCGCGAGTAGTCACGCCATTTGTAAAGAACCAAGTTTTCAACATTTTTCCTCTGAAAATAGCCCGGTCATAGCATTTTCTTAGCCGAGAAATAACGTTTACAAAGTGATATGTTTTTATAAAGTTGGCCCGTGGTTTCACACATGCTGTGTGATAAGTGTAATCTTAGCTTTAAAAAAATAGTAGAAGGCCATTTGTTTCAGATAATTTTTCAAATTAAACAAACTCTTACAGTAATCATTCAACCTAATAAACAATTTAAACTAAGGTTTAACGTTAATAATTATTTTTATTCTGATTTTATTATTTTAGTCGCTGACAGGCCGGTCTTTCGATCGATTGTCATTTATTTAGCTTGTCTATGATTTTTTTTTTCTTGTAGCAATTATTTCAAACGGAGTGAGTGAAGTGAAGTAGGGCAATCCAAAATTCGCCATTTTTGCTTTTAGTGAAGGGAGATTTTTTATTTGTCAGGCTGGAGGACAAGGAATATTCAGTAAAAAGTGTGTCATTAGATTTAATTTCTCGTAGCGAAGACTTTATTTGAACAGAATCTTAGTATAATAGTGTGGTTTTATTTATTACTAACGTTTGTATGTAGTGCTACTTACCCATCGTAAAATTTGCTCGTTGGTGTGTCGCTTTAGCTAATTCAATGGCTATGATATCGAAGTTTTAATCTATCGTGTCGCTTAGACGTTCTCTTCACGGGATAATATCGACAAAGAGAGGCGACGCCTTTAGAAATGAGCAGGCCTCAAGGCGGACGCATTCAAGTCCCGGATGACCTTAGAGAGATCTTATTGGAGTTCACCATAAGTTATCTACTGGAGCAACCGGGAGACGTGATCAACTACGCGGTCGAGTTCTTCTCAAGATTACAAAACAACAGGACGACCACCGTAGTGAGGGCCCCCACCGCAGCCGCCGGCACCCCTGATGAGTCCATAATATCAGACGAAGAAGGTACTAGTCCTCTCATATTTACTAGACAAATTAGACAGTAACAATGTTACCGGTTGACTGCAATGACTGAGGTGGGTTGAGTAGAGCTATGCCAGTAGTTGCTACGATTCCTACATCCCCATTTGATTGATATGATAGTGTACCCATGGGTTTAGGTACCCTATACACATTTCAAGAGTCCTCAAATCAAGCTCCACATTATCAGTGACCAAGGAATTTGATTTATTACATTTCTGATTGGAACTGATAGAAATACTGATACCTAATAATAGAATATTTACCCATGCATACAAGGATAACATAAAATATTAATATGGAGCTCAGTAATTAATCATTCAGCTGATTAAAAATTAAACAGAACTTTTCTACTGAATAGTTAATTTTTTATTAGTTTACTGTTCTACTATTTATGGTGTTACAGTGACCTAATTAACACGTATGTGTTGAATATACATCAGTGTTTAGTTAAAATCCAAAAAAAAAGTTAATCATTCTCATTATGTCACTACTGACTGTTTATTTATCAGTATCATTTTAGTCCGCTGATAATGATTTGCTCATTGATAGCTTTTGTGCAGTTAGTACTAGTACATACTTAGTTTAGTTTTAGCAAATTTTTATGCTAGCACCCTTGAGCGATGTGACAAAATTAATACTATAATCTAAATTTACAATTTTGAATATAGACTTGAATAAAAAAGAATTATAAATACTCTGTTATAGTCAACATCTGTAATGATTCAATTTTTGGCATACTGCCATTACAGTTTCAATGGTATATAATTTTATTTATGGAAAATATAATTTTTAACTGTTGCCAAGTGATAAATTACAAGGAAAGACATAATAATGTCCAGTTGTACAAATTATCTTTATTGTTTATCTATATAATCAGAAAGTATTACCTAATAATATTTACATTCCTTATTTGGTTTTAAAACAAATTTAAATAAAGCATCATAAACACAGATCTAGAGATCAACAAGATATAAAAGTGTCAACTGATAAGCAAACAGTTGAAATAACAAAATCAGTGTGTAAAAGTACTGAGAGAGAAGACTTGAAGCTTCGGAGAACACTACAACAAATGCAGGTTTTTACACGAAAATTGTTTGGAGAGGCATAAATTTACAGTGTTTACTATACGCTCATCCTATTTGTGTGTTTGTTTTTAACGCTTTGAAGTTGTGTGATGATGAGATTGGCTTATTTTTCCATGTCCGCTGCTGAGTTTAACGTCGTGAACTGAACCAGATGTTGGCGATGTACACGCGTGTTACGTAAAATTAGCTGAGCCTATGTAATGACAGGTAGCGCAGTATCACAACAAAATTGTTCAGGTGCTAACCAGACCTTGAGTTTTGTTTGTGTAAGAGATTTGCTCTCTCATTGTTAGGATCATTATTTTGAACAACATACCTACTTGAAAAGAAACAACCGTGTTAAGATTTACATCAAGTTGATGACTCTTTTTTTGACACAGCTGCTCTATGAATGAGACAAAATGGGGCAATTACCTTATTTCAGTGGTGAATTAGTATAAGCACCTGTTGATTAATATGATGTGACGTCATGCTCTCTATAATTAACTAAAATACTTTAAAAAGTGTTTACCATGGCTTACTAGATTCATCTTCAGAATTTTCAGTGGCTAAATATTAGCGAATGAGATCATCTTGACATCTTTTTTTGAGCTCAAAAATTTATAATTCAAATTGAAATGAAAAGTTTGTGATAGGTAGATAATTTTTTCACATTAATTATGAAATGGATCAATGTACAATACAACAATGGTTCACATCCTGGATTGTTTAACGGTACACAATGTTATCTGTGGAATAGATAGTGTCATAGAACATTCATTAACTTCAATGCTAACTGAGAAAGAAGTGTGTAAAAAATATAATTACTCTACAGTTCAGTTAGTAACATTTTTAATCATACCTTAGGGCAATTAGGCACATGGTGTAGAATAATATACACTTCAAAATATAATAATAACTTAATGATTGAAAAATAAAGTAATTTGGTACTTAACTAATTCTGAAAAGGTCTGCTGTCTAGTGTCCCTTTTATTATTTCACTGGAAAACCTTTTGAAATCATTATAATATTATTAAAAACCTTATTATATGGTCAGCAAAATAATTCGATTCTATGTTTTGGTTTGCTCTCGAGGCTACGCTATTGCTGCCGTGTTCTGGTCCCCGACGCGCCGTGAGAGTGTCTTGGCGTGTTATTAATAATGCAGATTGTTACATTGCTGGCCCTGCAACACATACTAAACACATCCACTAACTTCACTTTCTCTGAACGCACCATACTGACCGTTTTATATAGTTACACTTGTACACAATTATTTAATCAGGCACATGTATCGGCTACCTTTCCTTTGCGTGTTTATAGAATCGATTGGACCTTTTATATGTGCACGCAAGACAAATGCAAGAAATTAAAACAGTTTGTAGCTTAGCTCTGTAATTTTCAAGTCGGTTTTCCGTCATTCTGTAACAATGATGAGCATAATTATCGCCAGCCTTCGGATAACTAGAAACGTGTTGCTAAATAATAGCTTACACATAAAATCGTTTGTGTCCCTTATTCTGGTTAAAGATCTTTCAAGTCTAGGCTCGTCAGAACACGGATATTTAAT
Organism: Cosmia pyralina; assembly: GCA_946251885.1. Taxonomy (NCBI): domain Eukaryota; kingdom Metazoa; phylum Arthropoda; class Insecta; order Lepidoptera; family Noctuidae; genus Cosmia; species Cosmia pyralina. Next base: position 17,116,475 of record OX276357.1, read on the forward strand.
GCAAAAAGCCGAATTCACCTTCGGGAAGTCGATAGGCTTACATTGCAAACCTTTACATGCCTACTAAGTATTGGAACAAAATACGTGCTAAGAATTTAAATGTCGCATCAAATACGTTAGTGAGCCATTTGGGAAGATGCCCGTGATTCGGCAAGCAAATTGTAAACGATGTTTGTGTTTTAAATAACATTACGTACAACTAAACTACACATGTGTCGACCGAATCATCTGTTACGGATGTTTGCGTCATATAGTACAAATATGTTTCTGAAGTAAACCTCTTGGATACAAAACATTTGGGAACAGATGCAGGCAAAACACGTCAGGTCACATCCATATGGATCGTTTTGAGGCCTTCAGCACATGTGCAAATGTTAGCCTTTGGCATCTTAATGATGTCCGCACTAAACTTTATATTAAACTACCTCGAGATATTTTACTAAGTAACAATAATGATATACGAGTGCTTAGGGCACTTCACTATTGCAAACCATCAAATTATATAATGTATAATTATATGTGTATTTATGAAGGCAGTAATTACGTATCATTATGTGATATTAAAGGCCCTTCAGGCACTCCATATGTTTAAGATAACAATTGAGTGTTTTGTTTGAGTTTAAAATCATTAATGGTGTGAATTACGCAATTACACAGCCTGTTAAAACGCCTAAGCGCATTATATAGCAGAATTTATTTTATAATACATAAACAATAAGTTAAACTGTCTTTATTAATTAATGCAGTTACCAATAACCAAAGGTAAAGTGGGAAAATTCGTATTACAAACAAGTTAAGCGCTATACTTATTAAAATATGTGTAACGTGTACAACAGAGCCGCCAGTGGCGCGCTTCAACACCCGACGCAAATCGGTGTTCGCCGAGACTTACGACCCCGAAGAAGATGATTCGGACGAGGGAGCCACGACCGTGTTCCCGAAGTCGGATGCGCAACGCCAGCGTCTGGCCGAAGCAGTGCGCAGCATCCTACTGTTCCGCTCTCTCGACGCTCAACAAATGCAGCAGGTCAGTTAAAACTTGCTAATAACTCTTCAGGGCTTCATTCACGAGAGACTAAATTCAATTAAAACAGTACCTCGTGTACGAAGCAACTATATCGATGACAAAGTTAGGGCACAAATACATTACAGTGAGAGTTCTCTTGCTTTCCTGTTCTATCCTGGGAGTTTCACCTTCTATCTGACAGAGTTTTGCAGATCTTTCACCAGCTTAGGGCGCATTTCACCAATGAAACTGAACGCGATCAGCACATTCAAACTGCGTTCAAAAGCTGTCAGTGTCAATATTCCACTAGAATGATAACACTGAGCTCTTGAACGCAGTGTAAATGTGCTAATCGCGTTCAGTTTCATTGATGAAATTGGCACTTAGTACTGCTAGCTGGTGTGAAACAGTCGTCAATCATCCTCATACTAAGACAAATGAATCATTACTTCTTGACTCCCTGTCAACGATAACTGTGCGATTTATAGTACACCAGTATAAGCTCAAAGTGTCGTAAAATGCCTCTTATCTAGTCTTTATCAAGAATATTGAAAGTTGATAAAAATAAACATAAAAAACAGCTGACCAATAATTGTGGTTGTCACAATGTAATTCTATTTCATAGGTTGTTTGTTATGTCATGTAATTACATCATTATGTGTCTCATGGCGACTACTTCGTACTTTGTTGACATGTATTTGATACCTATTGGACGATGGGTCGTGCTCGTGACCACGGTCTCTTCGACACGAAATAAACAAGTGGTGACATTTTACTTCTCATTCCCCACTAATATACTGAATGTTTTCCGTCATCACATTCTTACACTGAGCGAAAAAAAAAAACTATCCAATATTAGCACAAATTCGTATTTCGGCACACTATGAAGTTTTCTCGCAGCTAGCTAAACTATAAATCTTAAATTCTTAAACAGAAAGATAAAATAGTAATTACGCGATTGGCACATCTAAACCGCTTTTAAGAGCAGTCAGTGTCAATATTCCACAACAATGATGACATTGACAGCTTTTAAACGCGGTTTAGATCTGCTGATCGCGTTTCATTGGTGAAAGTCACCCTGAGTCTGTCGACACATGACGTGCTTTGCGTAGGTGCTGGATGCGATGTTCGAGAAGCGCACGGAGGCCGGAGAGTACCTGATTAGGCAGGGAGACGACGGAGACAACTTCTACGTCATCGAGAATGGCATGTTCGACGTGCTCGTCACCGGCGATGATCGCATTGAGAAGGTACGTGGAGATGCCATCCAAATACTTTTTGTCAAAACTATGTGAATATAGTAAATGACTAAATACCTACTAGCTTTTGTCCGCGGCTTCGCCCGCGTGGAAAATATTCCACAAAACGGGGATTATTAGTACCCTGTGTATTAATTCAGGTAAATATAACTCTATTGGTTTTCTCGGCGCACGCCAGTAAAGCTCCCAGTGGTTTGATTTTTTCGACATCTTCAACAATCATCGCCATATTTCAGCCAATTTACACAAAACCTTAATTAATTATAACGTACTACCGGGATAAAAAGTATCCTATGTCCTAATCCAGGTCATGGTCTACACATGTGCCAAATTTTATCCAAATCCGTTCAGCCGTTTTATCGTAAAAGCGTAAAAAAGAAACAAACTCACTTCCGCATTTATAATATTAGTTAGGAAGTAGTGATAATGATGATGATGTAGATTGCTGAATATCAACCATGACGTTTGACTGGCGCGGATCGCGTCCTATAATAGCTACTTGTCCTGCAATCTTTACAGCAGCTGTGAAGATTTGGGTACGGCTAGTACCGTGCTGGATTCGTGTTGGCCTAAGTCTGTTCGAAGCTAGTCATTTGTGCTATTTTGACTTACCTTATTTAAGTTTACAAATACCGTATCGATCTGCATACCACTGTTAAAAAACCGGCCAAGTACGTGTCGGACCACGCACAATGAAGGGTTCCGTAGTTGGGATGAATTATTCCAAGAACAAACTTAACATTGTAGTTGAAAAACATGTTCTTCCGTACATTCCAACTGTAAGTTTGTACTCACAATATTGAGAGATTTACCATGTTATTTTAAGACCACAGACTTCTTATAGGTTTTCCTGTAATCTACAGATAAAGATCTATTTTCTGTATTTTTTTTCAAAGTTTTAGTCTCAGTAGTTTCGGAGATAAGGGGGGGGGGAATTATCAATTTTCGTCTATTTTCTTAAATAACTTTAAAACAATTTATTTTAAAATTATAAAAAAAAATATATTTGAGACCCTCATAGCAAATCCTTTCATTTGACATGTAACACGGTATAGTTTGCAAAACTTTTTTTTGTATTTTCTTATTTGCCCCCCAAAAGTGACCCCCATATTCAAAATTCATTTATTTACTTTACCTGTCCGTGTTTGGGTCACAGAAATTCATATGTATACCAAATTTCAACTTAATCGGTCCATTAGATTCGGAGCAAAGTGGCTGTGACAGACGGACAGGCAGACAGACAGACACACGAGTGATCCTATAAGGGTTTCGTTTTATCCTTTTGAGGTACGGAACCCTAAAAAGGGTCACCCTTTAGTTTAACGTTGCACTCTCCAGTATTACAGCATAGGTTATTGAGCTCGCCTTATTTCTCAATGTCGTCGTCAACCTCAAAATAAAACTCCAGCATTCTTACGGGCCGGCTAATTACTATACGCGGTATTTGGCACAAATTATAAGCCCGATTTACTTACTGTTTATGTGTTTACCATCACTTCTGTTCTTTATATATTATGTCACCGCATGAACACCGTTAGTTTATAACCTATTTCGCGAGATTCTAAACTGACGATAAATTGTGAACTGTACCATGCTGCTTACACTATATCGTATAAACTTTTGATAGTTTATAATCTATTCATGTCAAACCATCAAATTGTGAACGAACCTGCACTTACTGACAGGGTTCACAATCTGTCCGATTTTATCACTCGTAAAATTGTGAACCGTCCCTAATAGGTAAGACTTTGCGGTAGCCGAATTGGTCGCAGTAACTAAGCCAGGGCAACCCGACCAAATGGATTAGGTTAGGTTAGAACTGTTTCCAACCTTTCAAGTTGGTCGCAGTTACTCGTATATTTAGTATTAGAGCAAGGAGCGCTCGTCGCATGCAAACTTGATATCAGTCCACAATTTGTCGGTTTGTCATGGATAGTTTATAAACTATCGAAAAATAATGCGTTAAATTGTAAATGGTCTGTTGTAGTTTACAATTTTTCAATAGCTTTTAATCTCGCGAGGGAGATTGTAAACTAACGAAGTTCATAATCATACGGTGCCATGAGTTATAGGAAAGCTCCTGCAATATTAAATTAATAATACAGTTTTAAAGTCATAATAATCCGCCCAAACTTGAAATTATACATTTTGGGGCGTTCTAACCGAAAAACAGCTGAAGGGCAATTCCCGAATTTTTAACAACGTTCGCAATCTCATCTCTAGTCTGAATCTGTCAAGAATTACATACATTTTTGACATTTGATTGTCGCTGGCATGAGATTGCGACTTGAATTTGAACGTTTTTAGGTACGAGAATTGGCCTCATCATCATCATCTGCCTAGCCTTTTCCCAACTATGTTGGGGTCGGCTTCCAGTCTAATCGGATGCAGCTGAATATCAGTATTTTACATGGAGCGACTGCCAATCCGACCTCTGAATTGGCCTTCTGTTGTTATCGCTTTATATTTTGCTTCATTAAGTAGATTCGTAATCTATGTTAATTTGGCATCAATAGAAATTAATCAAAACATCTTCGTATCTACTTCAAAAGATACGAACTGTTTATCGGACGTCTTCAAACGTTAAATGAGATAAATGCCAAGATTTTTTTTTTACTAAATGAAAATATCATTCTACATTCCTTCCACCACTAGTGGCCAGATCGTTTTAGATTTTGGACTAGTATATTTATAATCTTTGCTTTGGCTGCTTTTTAATAAAGTTGTGATGGCAGATGTCAGACTTGTAGAGTGAATAAGTGGCAAGGGGCTACTAACCTATTATTTATCACAAGTCCCCTGTGTTGTATGACAGATAACATTGATGAATGTGACTAAGCATATTGTCTATGTTAGCTTGTGCCATTTGAACTTCTCTTCATTACTCCAACGGGAATCTCTCTTAGGGCCGGTTTCTTGATCGGTTGTTAACTCAACCAATGGTTAAACATAGTAATTAATGGTAGAATTTTGCCTAAATGTGTTTGTTAAAATGCCATTAGGTACTATTTTTTTTAACATGTTTAGCCTTCACATTTAGCCAAAATTCAAACATTAGTTACTATGTTTAACCATTGGTTAAGTTAACTACGGATCGAGAAACCGGCCCTTAGTCCTTGGGTTTAGTAATGCCAGTCTGTAATGATGTGCTGGTGTTATATTCACAAAACATACTCAGATTTTAGGACTAACAAAACTTAAAAATCTAAAACTGATGACCAAAAGATGTGGAATCTATATATTATTAGTATTACTAATAATAAAGCTGAAGAGTGTTTTTTTGTTTGTATGTTTGAATGCGCTAATCTCTAAAACTACCAGTCTTATTTGATTTTTTTTTTTGCATTTGATAGCCCAATTCTTGAGGAAGGCTACAGGCTATTTTATATCACGCTAGGACTCTTAGGAGCCGAGCAAAAGAAAAAGAGTCGGAAAGAACGCTAAGCAAAAACGAAGTAATAGCGCGGGCAGGCGATGCGATGCGACGCGACGTGGTGGATCAGGAGGAAATTTCACGCGGATGAAGTCGCGGGCAGATGCTAGTAGTATGATATGACTCAACAAGCATAGACTGTCGTATGTTTTGAAGTAGAGATAAAACGAAATTCGAAGAAGACATTCCAAGTTTGGGGTGTATACTTATGTGGATGGAGTATTATTAAATCTTAGCGTGTAGGTATCTAAGGCTAGTTCAGACAATAACTTCCCTATAACCACCAGGTGGTGCACACATACGAGGGCTCAGGCTCTTTCGGCGAGCTGGCCCTCATGTACAACATGCCTCGCGCGGCGTCAGTGCGCGCGCAGACGGCTGGCCAACTGTGGGCCATGGACCGGCACACTTTCCGCCGCATCCTGCTCAAGAGCGCATTCAAGAAGCGCAAGCTCTACGAGGATCTGCTGGAGAAAGTGCCCATGCTGAAGGCGTTGCAGGTATGTCCTGGACCAAACGTGTTTTTTTTTTACTACTTATTATTAAGTACTGATTGGTGATACTTGATTCATATTACAATCTTGCCTATTAGCTAATAAGTCAAAATTTAATGTAACTTAAACTGCTAACCCCTTTATTCAAAAAAAATAAAATAAAACACTATACCTATTTTAGTTATAGAAGTGTTTTGTAAATTTCTTTCGAATTGTGATTTCATCATTCTCCTGCCCTTATCCTAATCTATTTGGGGTCGGCGCAACATGTACGTTTTTTCCATACTTCTCTATTAGTCGTCATCTCGTTGTGATATGAGTTTGAAAAAAAGACAAAACACTTCTATAACTAAAATAGGTTTATAGAGCGTTTTAGTTTTTGATTAATAAGGGGGTCAGTCACTAAAATTAAGAAATCGATCAATAACGTCTTTCTTATTCATTCACCACAGATTTACTTTATGTTAAGGGGAATATATCTTGATTCACATGTTCTTTGCACTGCAGTTAACTTGTACTAAACTAACTGAAAAGGTTATACCTTTTTTAGTCTTCGTACTATTTCAGTGTTGTCGAGGTTATGTCTGTGTTTATGAGCTTGTGGATATTTTTTTTACTAGGTTTAGTTTACGACATCGATTTTGAGTCGTTCAAAACAAATCACTGAGGAATATAGATAACGTGCCGTGATACATTAGAAACAGCGACCAGTACCTTGTTACGTTGTAATTATTTAAGTGGTAATAACCCAACTGTTGGAACCACCGCACCGGCAGGAGCAGCGTAGGTACCTTTGACCTGGTGACAGTCGAAACAACTGGTTGCGAGGAGTCTGTGCTTCTCGCTACACCGATAGGTCCTTTGACCTATCGGTGTAGCTGTGCTTGATGGACGCCTATGTCCAGCAGTGGACGTGTTTCGGCTCAATGTTGATGATGGACCCATCGGTTATGTTGTCGGATTGGCGAGCACTAATATCGATGACCGTGGGATAACAGGAATCGCAAGTAATTGGTTTATAAAATTACAATTGTATCGTTGATTTGTACACGCTCTTCATATTTACGAATTTGCACATTTCTTGGTGCAAATTCGTAAGTATATTTGTAAATACTCTCCTAAATTGACTGCTCATTTCAATTTGTGAAAATTATTAACGATTGGGAATGGCTGGAGGCTATTACGATTTTCAAATTATTATTTGCGGTTTTCATCTACTTATCGGTCAAAATTCCAGGTAATTATTACCTGGAAGTTGTTTTATCGGACACAACTTCCAGGTTATTATTACCTAGAAGTTGTGTCCGATAAATGGAAACCGCAAAGGTACTTCCGCGTAACCCTATAGAAAACAGGTTTACGATAGTTATATGTTCCGAGCTGAGACAACGATTATTCTTATAATCGTACTTTAATTATTAATTGAATTCGTGTTTTTAAAATGAAGGTGCAATTACCAGTTATCTCAACAACTTGCTCATGCACAAATTGATGTAATTGGATATAAATGATTGTTAGATCAAAGATATAAATATCTGTTGCGATTAGCTGATATCACGATAGGAAATATTTATCAGTAGCGGAGTTACAGAAATACTTACTGAAAATCTTTATACAAACAACATTTCAAGAGAATCCATTTCAATATTGTATGAAGAAACTTTTTCTAAAAACTTCCATTCATATCATAAACAATCGGACTTTAAACTGCGTTTTTTCTCAAACCGAAAATAGCGTGGGAAGTTATCATTACGATTACCGCTTTGTCCAAACTACATAACTATAATACGTCTGGCATTAAGATATGTTTCTCGCAGTCACAGACTCGCAGTTGACATACATCGGCAAACTGGAATTCCTTGAGAAATAGCACTTATGAACTACACTTTATTTTTAATCTGTTCACTAATCTTTCCCACAATGCTATAAAACTAACATTAATTTATTAAAAACAATCGTAGAGAGATTTTAGAAGATATTTTCATAATTATTATTAATCATTTTAATTCAGAATAAAACATTCCATACATTGTTACTATATAATACTTATACCTATGTTAGTACTTAAAATTATTAATTAATTATTATATTTATTCAATATTAATCACAATTCAATAATTATTTAATATTAAAGAGGGCACCTCCGGAATCGTGGACGGCATTCCAGTGCCTCACAACTGGGCACTCAACCCTACCCAATATGGTATTCAGAAGGCCGTTGGTGCTGCCTCGCACGCGGTGCATCAGGGAGGCCACTCTTTTACGCACTATTGCCCTAAAGCAGTCTGTTCTGGCCTTAGTAAACATTCCTGATGTACTGCAAAAGCGAGGCAACCCCAACAGCATCCTAAAACCATTATTGTACAGGATCCATTGAAAAATCGACGCGTATAACTGACCCACAGGCTGCAAGTATAAAATGACTGGTAGTATGCCTTAAAAAGAGCAATTTTGACATCCGCTGTGCACCTACAAACCTGCGCGCCAGCATATTGCATCTCATTGCCAATGCCCTACGTTCCCGCTCAATGTCCACATCATCTCAGAGGTCCTCGGTGACCCATTGCCCTAGGTACTTAAATTTGGTGACCCTACTTATAGGCTCTTCTCCGAGTCTGACCGGTTGTACGGTTTTCGGACTCTTATTACCCGCCTTGAATATTAGTTCACTCTTCTTACAGTTGTACCTGAGGCTATGTGACCCAGCGTACCTCTCACAGATCCCTATAAGAATGTTTAGGGCTTTGACAGATGGGCTCAACAGCACCATGTCGTCGGCATAACTAATGTTGTTCATACAAATAAATGCCCTATAAACAATTTTATCAATAGCTGTACGAGTTTTTGTTAAACACTTTTTGTGATGTGTATAACAATAATTTCTATACTGATTGAACAAACAGGTTTTTTCTTAATTAATGCTACATGGAATGTGATATATATATATATATTTTTTATATTTAAAGTACTAGCTTTTGCCAGCGGCTTCGCCCGCGTGCATGTCAGAAATTATCCCACGGGAACGACGACGGAAAAGCATTCTGTCCTAATCCTAACCCAGGTCATGATCTTCCCGTGTGCCAAATTTCATTAAAATCAATTCAGCCATTTTAGCGTGAAAGCGTAACAAACAAACAAACTCACTTTTGAGAAGTAACTAATTAATCATAACCGCCAAAGTTAAGCTACATAAGTACAAATCTTCTTTTGCGGTAAAGTAAGAGTTATGCAGTCGACACAAAGTTTGGAACCTCGTAAGCCTTCTCTTTGTGTTCTTAATTTGCTGACCTTATCTCGAAATGTTTTCGTCTTAGTAGCGAGGAGCATTTTTAAGAGGCCGTATACAAAATTTTGACGATTTCGCTGATTTACGTGATTTTACAGTTAAAATTTTGTATTCCTATAAGTTTTAATGCACAAAATAAAAGATTATTTCAATTATGATGGAATGTATGAGCTACTTTTTTATTTTTATTATAAATTTGGTTTAGTCGACCTAAAACCGGCGAGTGTGTTGTGATTTTTTTGCTGTAAGAGGTTTAGAATATCACATATTTACGAATCGTTTTGACGTCTAAAGGATATAAGAAAATTACTAATAATTTTGAAAGTCTTTTCTATACAATGTATGAATCACTTTTTACCACTTTCATATAAAATTTTTAGAGAAAATGGGCAAAGAAGTGCCGTTCCTACTTAGACCTCTCGTTCATAAAATTAAAACAACAGAGGGGCAATTCCCGTATTTTTATAACAACGTTCGCAATCTCATCTCAGTCTCAATCTGTCAAAATTGTATAGAGTTTGCCTACATTTTTGACATTTGATTGTCGCTGGCTGACATTGCGACTTGGAATTTGAACGTTTTTAATTACGAGAATTGGCCCTCTGAAATAAACTTGAGTTCAAAATCAATCCATTTTCTGAATTAAAACTGCAAAAAATAAAAAAAAGCAATAAAAAATCTTTTAAAACAGCCTAACTAAATCTCGCATTATAAACTCGACGCAAAATGAAAAAGTTTCTCATTCATTAGATCATAATTGAAATGATCTTTCGTATCGTGCATTAAAATTTATAGAAATTGCAGTATTTCAACCGTTTAGTCTCGTCTGTAAAATCACACCGAAATCGGCTAAA